>JAWDJD010000001.1:489537862-490737862 GCA_035047305.1 Bradypodion pumilum
CTACAATCTGATCTTTGTGGTACCAGGTGAAGACTTTTGTATCTTCCCAGGCCTTGAGACTTTTAATGTTTCTTCTTAAATTCTCTTAGTGATCTACCGGCCTTGTGACATTTTTAAAGTTTAAGATTTGTGAAATTTGTGATGCTGCTGTGAATTTTATTGTATGTTCTGTAATTTCTGCTTCTGGGTTTTATGATACATTTAGAGTTAATGTTGTTTTATATTTTACGTATCAGTTTTCTTTTACTGTAAGTCACCCCAAGAACATTTTTAGTAGGTGCCATTAAAATACAATTAAACTGACAAATCAATGAAAGTAATAATAATAAGAACATTAAAAATAATCGGAGAAAAATCATTAACAAAAATCTCAAAATCTTCTATTTATGCTGCTATTCATCCTGATTATGTTTTGCTTTGTTCTAACAGTTGGCTAGGTCCTGCTGGAGAAACAAATGAAGCTGGGAATTTACAATGTTAGAGAGGACCCAAAATTTGGAATCTGGTTGTTCACTTGGTGATATGCTTGATCAATTATATATGTTCTGTAAAAAAAAAAGAAAGGTCTATTGTGGGAACTGGCTGAGGGGGCAGAAGAGCAATAAACTGTATTTTCCTGACTACTCCAAAAGTTCTAAGGCTGCTTCATGGAGAGTGGGGAGGAAGACAAGACACATAGTTTTTTCGTCTGGCTTTCTAAAAGGTATCTTCCCTATTCAGGTACAATCGCATCTGCTCAGACCCACAAGACAGGGATGCCAAGTTCATGGACCTACAAAATGCATTTCTCAAACTACAATATCCATCTAATATGATTAAAGAACAAATCAATTGGGCTAGATGAATGCCCAGGAGTGACCTACAAGACAGGCCCAGAAAAGAAAGCAATTGAACACCGCTGGTTGTCACTTTCAGCCTTCAACTTAAACCTCTCACACGCATAATGAGGGATCTCTAGCCCATCTTAGACAAGAACTCTTCACTTTCCAAAGACCTTGGTGACAGACCCCTACTTGTTTATAGACAACCATCCAATCTCAAACAACTATTGACACACAATAGACTACACAAAAGTGAAACAGAAATGGGAACTAGACCCTGCTGCAAAACCAGGTCAACTTTGCCACCACGTTAATTCTGGAAACAGTATTACTGGACTCAATGGCACCACACACAACATTAAAGGCAGTTTTACTTGTTCTTCTGCCAATGTGATTTATGCCATCTCTTGTCAAAATTCCTTTCTGTGCTTTATGTAGGACAAACAGGACAATATTTGTGCAAAAGAATTAATGGACACAAATCAGACATCCAGAATGGCAACACAGAGAAACCTGTCTCAAACTGCTTCAATCTACCTGGACACTATACAAGACCTGAAAATTGCAATTCTAGGATCGAAAGAGAGGCAGCAGAAATCAAATACGTCCATCTGTTGGATCACAGAGGAACTGCTAGCCAAGGATTTCTGGGGCATTATCAAATTTGGTACAGGGATTGCTATATGATGCTATATATTTTATATACTATATTTTGGTTTATTACTCCTTCACTAACTTTCCTGCAATATTCTCTTTTACAACATGAGCATAACAAGCTGTGCTCACAAAAGTAAGAGGTTAGGCTCATCAGCATATGCTCTGCTTGGCAACTTCACACTTTTAAAATTGTAAAGGGGACATTTAAAACTAATCTGAATAATAAACCATGGAACATTTGTTACTGCAAGCTGTAGGAAGCTGTATTGATATGCATGCTTATCTATCATTCTGCTTGATTACTCTTTACCTCTTTACCTTGTAACCTCTTTACCTCAGTATCTGGTTTATATAAACCATACCAGGAAATTTTACTTCTTTGTCTGAAGAAGTGGAATTGATCCACAAAAGCTCACAGTAAAAATATAGCAGTTAGTCTTTAAAGTGATGCAATGTTTTTATTTTATTTTGTTTTGTTTTCTGATATTCCCTATTGCTGGGGAATATGAAAGTAACAAATTATCTGTCTACCTAGAGGAAGGGAGAAAGCTTCTGGACCCAGTTCCAAGTTGGAGGAGGAAATGATGCATAAGACATATCTTCCCTTTGTGTATGAAACACTGGAGATGTCTCTGAAAAGGGAGGATACTTCCCTTTCTCTGTATTGTAATTAACAGAAGCCTCAACTTCAGTGGCAACTGATCCGCCAGGGCACATAGGGTGCTATCCTACTCAGGCATCCTACACCTGTCTGTCATCATATCGAATCCAGATGTGTGGATGCTTGCCTAGCTCTCCATTCATGTGTTTGTGTGAAAATGTCTATGTGTATGAGAGCTCAGCTTTGCTTTCCACCGCACCAACCACAAATGAAAGAAACAAGTGCCAATGCAGGACTATAGTTGAACACAAGAATCGTGAATACAGAAATTCAATGTTGACAATGAAGAAATTGAAATTGTTAAAGATTTTGTATAGCTTGGTTCAATCATCAGTTCATGAATGGAAATTACAGCTGAGAAATCAGAAACAGACTGAGCATTAGAGCGGCAACAGTGAAGGAATTAGAGAAGATCATCAAGTGCAAAGGTATATCAGAGAATAAACAAAACAAATGCAAGCGCGGCGCCAAAATGGCCACCGCGCTCTTTGCGGCCCCCCCATAGGACGAAGGCATCCGGGTAGTTAGGGGGCGTGGCCAGCACCCTGATAAAAGGGGTGGCCACGAGGCAGCCGAGCTGCCATTTTGCGAAGCGACGGAGCGGAGAAGTTTTTCTTTCCCTTACCTCCGTCGCACTTGCCTTTCGCCGGGAAGCCTCTTTGGAAGCGATTTTTCTTCATCTTTATTGGCTTCCCAGCAGATAGCAGCTATGCCCTCTAAGAAGAAGGCAACTGCGAACGCGGTTCGCTCTGCGCGGAGGCGCCAGCCGGGTTGGAGGACCGCGACTGCGCCTCCCCTGCAGCCTCCCTTGCCAATGCCCACCGGGACCGGTGGGATGGGGTTGATACCCCCTTGGCCTGAGGTGGGCCGCCCGCATACCGGCCCGGCAGGGGCCGCGGCCCCCGGCCCGCAAGCAGTGGCCACTGCCCCTGGCATGGCCCATTCTGTGGGGCCTTCCCCTCTTGGGGCGCAGCTTCCCGCGGGGGGTTTCAGCCATGGGGGGTGGTTGGGTTCCCTCCCCTGGCAGGGCTTGCCCCCGGCCCCGTAGGGGCCGGGCCTCGGCTCGTGGCCGCATCCGGGCCCCGGGGTCCAGGGACCTGGACCGGCGCCTGCAACCTGTGGGCCGGCCGGCTCTTTGCCCCCCATGGGGTTAGGGGGCTTTGTCAATGTGGAGGCCCTTCTGGGTTGCTGCCCTCGAGGCATCCCTCGCGGGGGCCAACCACACTGGGGTGCCTTTTGGTGCGCAGGTTGATGCTTCGTCTGCCGGGCAGCGGCAGATGGCGGGACGGGTCGAGCTGCCCGAGGCCCATGGGCCGGCGTCGGCCACTGCCTCGCAGCTCCCCGCGCAACAGGCTGGTGCTGATCAGGCCCCATCGACGAGCTCAATCGCGGTCGTGAGCTCCGATGCCCCCAGTGGGCCGGAACCCCTGGCGGGGGCGGCCCACGGGGGTGCAGCATGTGAGTATGCGGTTCAATCTAGTGCACCCACACACCTGGCTACATCGGGGGGAGTATTTCAGTGGCCATGGCCTCGCACGGGTGGCGCGACGGTTCAGTCGCCAACGGCCCACCCGGCGACTTCACCTCCCACCCAGGCCCCTGTTTGGGGTGGTGCCTCCTACTCAGTTGGGAACGTGTCAGGGGTGACGGGGTTGGTTCAGGCTCCTTTTACAATGCCCGCAGTTCCCACCGTGCCGGTGTCGGCATTGCCGACAGCGGGGTATTCATTGCCCCTTGGGGATCATCTGGCCCAGTCTACCAAAGAAAAGATCTGGCGCGGGGAGTATGTGGACATCTTCTCCCTTCTTAACAGAGAGCCCACCAAGGAGGAGAGGGAGGGGCAGGATGAGAAGGCTAAGGAACAGGCACGTCATCGTAAGCCGCCACGCACGTGGGCCAACTGGTTGCCGGCGTACCTCATATACATGGCGGTTTATCTCAAGGCCAGGCCGGATCTGGCAATCCCGATGGTCCAGTATTTGGACAATGTCTACCGGGCGATGGTTGACTTCCCGGGCCCGTCGTGGTTGCCTTACGACAAAGAATTCCGTATGCGAATTCCCCTGCACCCAGAGATGAGGTGGGACGAGCCCTGCCAGAGGCTGTGGCTTCTGTACATGACTCCCACGCGCCCGGCGCCTGGGGAAAGATACCATTGTGGACATGCGGTCCAGCGAGCGGCCCCAGCACAGACTCCCCGCCAGGTGGCGGGGCAGGGGGTTCCAGCCCGCCTGCTGTGCTGGACTTTCTCGTCCAATGGTTCCTGCAATGGGAAGAATTGCCGGTACAGGCATGAGTGTCCCTCTTGTGCGGGCCCCCATGCTGCCTCCGCCTGCCCCAGGCCTGGAGGGATGCGGGGCAGAGGTAGGGGTGGACAAGGGGCTGGCAAGACTGCCGCAGAGGGAGCTGGTCCATCGAAAGGCCCCCTCCCCAATTAATGTGGACATGTTGGAGCGTTGGCTCGCATTGTACCCAAGGAAGGCAGACGTGGTTTACCTGCTTCAGGGTTTTAGACTGGGGTTTCGTATTCCTTTCATGGGAGATAGGTCCCCCCAAGATGCACCCAACCTTTTGTCCCTTAGGGGAAGGGAGGAGGTGGCTGCTGCCAGCATTACTAAGGAGGTTGATGCGGGCAGGGTCGCTGGCCCTTTTCCTGCACCCCCGTTTCCCAACCTTAAGGTGTCCCCCTTGGGCTTAGTGCCCAAGAAGTCACCGGGTGAGTTCCGCCTGATTCATCACTTGTCTTACCCAGCCGGCCGATCGGTCAATGATGCTATACCTGATTACCTTTGCTCGGTCAGGTATACATCCTTTGACCAAGCGCTGCGCATGGTGCGCTCATGTGGCCCAGGGGCGTTGCTAGCTAAGTGCGACATTAAGTCTGCCTTTCGTCTCCTGCCGGTCCACCCGGGTGACTTTGAGTTGCTGGGTTTCAGGTTCCGGGGTGAATATTATTTCGATAAGGCCATGCCTTTTGGCTGTTCCATATCATGCACGGCCTTCGAGCGTTTCAGCACCTTCCTACAGTGGGCCTTTGTCCGCAGGTCAGGGTCTCGGTCTGTAGCCCATTACCTCGATGATTTTTTGTTCGGGGGTGAATGGGGCTGGGACACTTGCACACGTCTCCTCAACACATTTCAGACGCTAATGGAGGAACTTGGTGTCCCTTTAGCGCCCGAAAAGACCGAGGGCCCATCTACTCAGCTAGTCTTCTTGGGGGTGGAGATTGACACGGTAGCGCAGGCTTCTAGGTTACCGAGGGATAAGGTGTCGAGGATAGTGGCCCTCATCTTGGACTTGCTTGCTAAATGCAAGGCATCTCTGCGGGAACTGCAGGTCTTACATGGTCACCTCAATTTTGCTTGCAGGGTGGTCGCACCGGGCAGGGCATTTGCTTGGCGCTTGTGCGACGCCATGACAGGCTTATCCAGGCCCCACCATAGGGTGAGACTGACCCGGGGTATCAGGGCAGATATGCTTATCTGGCTCCAGTTCCTGAGGGAGTTCAATGGGGTGTCAATTTGGAGGTCCGACCTCCTGGCTTCCCCTCGTTTCCAGATTCAGTTCGATGCCTCTGGATCCCTGGGTTATGGGATGTACTTCAACGGGAAGTGGGCCTATGGTGGGTGGCCAGCAGCCTGGTCGGGCACAGGTCGCCTGCGTGATCTCACGTATCTGGAATTTTTTCCCATCCTGGGGGCTTTGATGCTATGGGGTGACGAGTGGGCCAACTTGGTGGTTCATTTCTGGTGTGACAATGTGGCAGTGGTCCACATTGTCAACTCCCAGACTTCTAAATCACCCAGGGTCATGGACCTGGTGCGCCAGTTTGTATTGCGCAGCCTGCGCCTCAATGTACTGTTCAGGGCCAGGCATGTCCCGGGTGTCAATAATGATATCGCTGACGCTTTGTCCCGCCTGCAGATCTCCCGGTTCCGCGCCTTGGCCCCGGATGCGGAGGAATTTCCCTCGCCACTCCCGGACGAGATATGGACCCTTGGCAAGGAGAGGTGGACCGGGCGATCGGCATGTCGCTAGCGCCACGCACGCGTAAGGCGTATCACCACGCATTCATTTCTTTCCAGGCATTCTGTGCCCAATTTCGGCTTCCAGGCACCTGGCCGATCCCAGTGGCCCACATCCTCCAATTCATGGTTTACCTACATGCCCAGGGCCTCGCACCTCGCACCATAGCATCCAGGCTGTCAGCGCTGGCTTTTATGGCCAAAGTAGGAGGTCATGCGGACAGTACCGCTGACTTCCGTGTGAGACATGTTTTGGAGGGGTGGATGCGGGAGTGTGGGCATAGCCCGGATGAGCGCCACCCAATTTCCCCAGGGGTTCTTACCCAACTGGCGTGGGGCTGGCATGACCTATGCTTTGATAGGTATGAGGCTGCCCTGTTTCATGCGGCTACAACGGTGGCCTTTTTTGGAGCGCTCCGCATCAGCGAGCTTGTGATGCTGTCTAAGGCGGATACTAGTCGTAGGGCACTGGAACTCGAAGATGTCTATGTTGGCTATGATTGGGCTCAGTTGAGGATACGTTCCTCTAAAATGGATCAGCATGGCGTAGGCAGTGGAGTTAGACTGCTACGGTGTTCTTTGGCAGACATCTGTCCGGTTGGTGCCCTACAGGAGTTCCTAGCACTGCGTGGCACGCACCATGGCCCGTTTTTCTGTCACCAAGATGGGTCTCCCCTGACTAAATTTCAATTTTGGAAGGAGACCGGCAAAGCGCTGGCCAGTGTTGGCCTCCCAGGGGCCCGTTACGGCACCCATTCATTCAGAATAGGGGCGGCTTCCACTGCGGCTGCTTTTGGGTACTCCGGGGCTGAAATACGCCGCATGGGGAGGTGGGGATCGCAATGTTTTCAGTTTTATGTCCGCCCTCTTTCACAGTGAGTACCAGTTGCGTCACCGCACCTTTTCTCTTCCCCTTGTTTTTTCCTTGACAGACCCTGGGTGTCGTATTACACCGGTGACAGTATGGCTGGTGGGCCATAGCTATGTGCACAGGGCAGCGCGTTACGCTGCGGCGACAGAGTGGGGACCCCAACTGGGACTGGGTGCATACGCAAGTCTCACATGGTATGGTAAGCCCGGGATGTTATGGCGGGAACTGTTGCCGTTCCTTTTCTCGGGCCGGAATGCTGACCCGCCTGACATTCTGATCATACACCTTGGGGGCAATGATTTAGGTCAGGTCACCGGCCTATCGCTGAAGCATGCGATTTGCGGCGACCTCGCCTACCTACATTACGTGTGGCCTGCCACAACCCTCGTTTGGTCAGACATGGTACCGCGGCGCTCTTATAGGGGAGGGTTCGACCTCCAGGCCCTTGACCGTGCTAGACGCATGGTAAATAGGGCTGTTGCCCGGTTCCTTGTTGACAGGGGTTGGGGGCGGGTCAGTCGTCACCCCGCCATTAGTCTGCAAAATTATGAACTTTTCGCAGGGGATGGGGTCCATCTGTCGCGAGGAGGTATGGACCTCCTGTTAGGTGATTGGCGAGCAGGCCTGTTGACCGAGCTGACGGTCTGGGGGGGGCGGTGAGCCTTTTGGGAAGCCTCCCCGTGTGGCGGGTATCACTGGTAAGGTAAACATTTATGACCCACAGGTATCCGGCAGGTTCGCAATTGACTGGACAACACTAGACAGGCATAAGTTGGTTAAACGTTGTCCGGTCAACGACGAACCAGGCGACGGGGTGATGGCTACAGCTAGACAGCATGCATCACCCCGTGATTTCACGGATACGCGTCAGAGGGTGGGGTCATTAGTTAGATATTGACTACGGTCAACAATTTGTTTGTTGTCAACAAACAAATTGATACAAATAGATACATTGTAACAATTGCCGTCGGCAATTTTGGGTGGTACCTTACCAGTGTTACTTCGGCCTGCTTGCCTTAAGAATTATAATTGGTCAATTACCAATAGAAATTTATAATTCGGACTAGGGCATGAATCAATAAATGTGGCCCAATGCCGTTATCCACTTTCATCAGTGTCTGAGTCCTTTATTGGGGGGTGCGCCTGCAATGCAAGCGCGGCACCAAAATGGCCGCCGCGCTCTTTGCGCCCCCCCATCGGACGAAGGCATCTGGGTAGTTAGGGGGCGTGGCCAGCACCCTGATAAAAGGGGTGGCCACGAGGCAGCCGAGCTGCCATTTTGCGAAGCGACGGAGCGGAGAAGTTTTTCCCCTCCACCCCCTCCCTAGTTAACAGTGTGATATTTTGGTCGCTTCGGGGCCGGGTGGGAATTTTTGGCTGGGACTCACAATTGGCTCTCGGGTCCTGGTTTTTTCGCCCATCCCACACTGTTGCTATGGTTTGATATAGGGGTTTCTGTTGCTGCTGTTGACTTTGGTCACATGGGCGGGTAGCACTGGTAAGGTAAACATTTATGACCCACAGGTATCCGGCAGGTTCGCAATTGACTGGACAACACTAGACAGGCATAAGTTGGTTAATCGTTGTCCGGTCAACGATAAACCAGGCGACGGGGTGATGGCTACAGCTAGACAGCATGCATCACCCCGTGATTTTACGGATACGCGTCAGAGGGTGGGGTCATTAGTTAGATATTGACTACGGCCAACAATTTGTTTGTTGTCAACAAACAAATTGATACAAATAGATACATTGTAACAATTGCCGTCGGCAATTTTGGGTGGTACCTTACCAGTGTTACTTCGGCCTGCTTGCCTTAAGAATTATAATTGGTCAATTACCAATAGAAATTTATAATTCGGACTAGGGCATGAATCAATAAATGTGGCCCAATGCCGTTATCCACTTTCATCAGTGTCTGAATCCTTTATTGGGGGGTGCGCCTGCAAACAAAAATGTTGTAGCACTTTGGTATTTTTATTCTCTGATATTCCTGAAACACAAACTAACATGGCTACTATTTAAAAAAAATCAACAGTGAAGTGTAAAAGGTGTGTCACTGCAGACCAAGACCAAGACCATCCATACTATTATACTCTTGATTACTATGTGCAACATGAAAGCCGGACAGTGATGAAAGCTGACAGGAAGAAACTTGAATCATTTGAAATATTCTGCTGCAGGAGAGCCTTGCAGACACTCTGGACTGCTAGGAACACAAAAAGTGTTTTATAGAGTAAATAAAGCCTGAAGTATCTTTGGAAATAAAAATACAATCATATTTTTGGGATTCTCATGAGAAGAGAAGATTGTCTGGAAAAGACAGTAAGATTTCAAAAAGCTAGAGGAAGCAGAAAAATAGGAAGACCAAATGGGGAAAAAAATGAATACATCAAGGAAGTTATAGGCTTGAGTTTATAAGAGGATAACAGGTTTTTTGAAAATAAGAGATTTTGGAAATCACTCATTCACAGGATTGTCATAAGTCAGAGTTGGCTTGACTGCATATAACAATAAACACAATGAGTATCAACTATGCCTGTTAATGTAAAAGGGGATGGGAAGATGCTCCACATCTATATTCACTGTTATGTTGCCATATTGTGTAAAAGCTTAGGTTCTTTATCTTCTAAGACTGTTTAAGAAGTATGTTATAACATACAGACATCGTATTTTTCTTGAGGATTTTCATTTGTCATTAAGGGCGCAAATCATTGTTCCATTTAAGAACTGAACTAGAAAATAAAATGTATGTTATTCATTTACATTCACTGACTAAAATCCTATTCCAGAATGTAAGAAAATAAAGAATATAAGAACAGCCTTGCTGGAACAGGCCACAGCCCATCCAGGCCAGCATTCTGTATCACACAGTGGCTCACCATTTGCTTCGGGGTATTATTCCCAAGCATATGCCTTCATCTTCTTAGGATTCCCTGGAAATGGCATTGAGAGATATCCTGCCTATCTCTCTAACCCAGAGGTTGTTCTTAGGTATCCATAATTATAGCCATTGATACCCTTGTCCTCCATGAACATGTCTAATCCTTTCTTAAAGCTGTCAAGACTGACAGCTGTCACCACTTCTTCTGGCAGGGAGTTCCATAGACCAGTGATCCTCTGGGTGAAAAAGTACTTTCTCTTATTTGTTTGAAAACTAGTACACAAAAGTTTCATGGAGTGCCCCCTAGTTCTGGTGTTGTGCGATAGGGGAAACAGTTTTTCTTTATCTACTTTGTCCACACCGTGCATGATTTTATAAACTTCAATCAGGTCACCTCTTACACGCTGTCGTTCAAGAGTGAAGAGGCCCAACCGTTGCAGCCTCAGATGGTAAGGAAGGTGTTCCATTCCCCTCATCATTCTGGTTGCCCTCCTCTGTACTTTCTCCAACTCCATAATATCCTTCTGGAGGTATGGCGACCAGAACTGTACACAGTATTCCAGATGGGGCCTCACCATAGATTTATAAAGAGGCAAAATGACACTTGCTGACTTATTTTCTATACCCTTCCTAATGATCCCTAGCATTGAGTTTGCTTTTTTCACTGCTGAGGCACACTGGGTTGACACATTCATTGAGCTGTCCACCAGGACACCAAGGTACATTTCCTGGTTTGTCGCAGAGAGTTCAGACCCCATCAATTTATAAATGTAGTTGGGTTTTTTTCCCCAACAAGCACCACTCTGAACTTACTAGTGTTGAAACTCATTTGCCACTATTTTGTCCACTCCCCCAGTGTCAAGAGATCCCTCTGGAGCTCCTAACAATCTCTCACAGTTTTCACTACCCTGTATAATTTAGTGTTGTCAGCAAATTTGGCTACCTTGCTATTTACTCCTACTTCTAGATCATTTATGAAGAGGTTGAAAAGCAGGGGTCCCACTACTTAACTTTACTTCCCTCCACTTGGAGAAGTGTCCATTTAGTGCTACCCTCTGTTTCCTATCCCTTAGCCAGTTGCTGATCCAGGACAAGACCTGTCACTTTATTTCATGACTGGTAAGTTTATTCAAGAGCCTTTGGTGTGGGACCTTGTCAAAAGCCTTCTGAAAGTCCAGATAAACAATGTCAACTGGATCCTCCTTATCCACATGCTTGTTGACACTCTCAAACAATTCCACCAGATTAGTGAGGCATGATTTGCCCTTGCAAAAGCCATGTTGGCTCTCCTTTAGCAGTGCCTTCTCTTCTATGTGCCTATTAATTCTATCTTTTAGGACGGTTTCCATCACTTTACCTGGAACACATGTCAAACTGACAGGTCGGTAATTTCCTGGATCACCCCTGGATCCTTTTTTGAAAATTGGTGTTACATTCGCTACCTTCCAGTCATCAGGCACAAACCCTGATTTGAGGGAAATATTATATATTTTGGCTAGGGGGTCAGCAATTTCATCTTTAAGTTCCTTGAGAACTCGTGGATGGATGCCATCTGGTCCTGGTGATTTGTTAGCATTTAGTTTAACAAGACATGCAAGGACCTCCTCTCTGGTTATTTCTTTCTTTTTTAAAAAAATATTTTTAATTAAATTTTCAAAAATAATACAAACAATAAAAAAACATCAAAATTACAAATATAAAGAAAATTACGCGTATAAAACTAAAATTACATATATATGTAAAATTGAACATTAGCGAACCATATCCACATTGTTTATAATATATACTATTTCAGATCAAACCAATAGGATATGGGTTCTATGCCTCATTTTCCAATAGGTTGCTATGCCTCGCCCTACTTGCCTGCACTCACCCTTCCTGCACACGGCCGATCTGGGTCCGCAGGTCAATGAAGGATTGAGAAAACCGGCAGTGGGGCAACAGCCCCACAAACGGGAAGAAAGGGAAACAACTTCACTTCCCAACATTCCTTGCGCCGCGCCGCGCCAGAGCCAATCAGGCTGAGAGGCTCTCGCACGGCGCAGCGTTCGGAAACGCGCCGCAGCCAATCAAAAGAAAACCATTTTAAAAAAACGCAGCACAAACACAAAGCACCAACCCATAACTACAAGCCCCAGCGTCCTGCGCGCCATGAGCACGCAGAACGCTGAGGAAGCCGGCGCCCGAAAAATTCTGTCTTTAAAGAGAAGAAACCAAGCGGTTTCTTCTCTTTAAAAATGGAGTTGTTTTAAGGAGGGGGGGGAATCGATCCACTCTCCCTGGTCTCCTGGGTCCAGAAGGGTTGGGGGGACATACCCCTTTTGTCCTCCCAAACCTCCCAACCCCAGGGGAGCCAGTGGAGAGGGGGGTCGCAACCCCCCCACCCACTGATATTAAAAGGGAAACTCCGATCTACTTTCATGACTCCACACAATCAAAGCACCATAACACAATAAAGCCCCCCTCCCCACCATCTAGCCCACCCTTCCTAACCCCCACCGACCATGCCCCTCCCCACCACCTAGCCCACCCTTCCTATCCCCCACCGACCACGCCCCCTCCCCACCACCTAGCCCACCCTTCCTAACCCCCAATGACCATGCCCCCTCCCCACCACCTAGCCCACCCTTCCTAACCCTCAATGACCACGCTCCCTCCCCACCACCTAGCCCACCCTTCCTAACCCCCAATGACCACGTCTCTTCCCCACCACCAAATAAATAAATAAATTTTTAAAAATTACTAAAAACACAGTCAAACACATCCAAAAATACGCAAAAACAAAAACACCAAAAACAATACAAAGTAAACAAAGACACAATCAAAAACAAAACAAACAGACAAAAAAATACAAATTTCAACACACACACCCCGCCCACACACACACACACACAGAAAAGAAAGAAAACAAGCAAACTTACCAAAAGATGTCCTACCTCCACCAGGACTGGAAAAGAAATGAATAAAGAAAGAGACTACTTACCAGAAGAAGCTCCACCCAGAGGCCAGGAGAGAAAAAACAGTCAAAATACAATAACCCCTACCAGCACCACCTGCTGGCCACAATAGTAAAAACAATTCAAAAATACACAACAGCTCCAAATAAAACGCCACAAGAGTAAAAAAAAATCAAAAACATAACATAAATTCACAATTTTACATTAAAGGTCACACCAATAAAAACAAGTCAAAAAAATTACACTAAAACACACTTTAACACAAATTACAAACATATGTCAATAAAATACAATAGAAACTTTTAAAATCCTGTGCTGAGTTTTAACTCAAATTTAAACTCAAAACATCTAAACACATTTTAAAAACATTGAATGTAAAAAACATTTACTTTTACATTATTAAAATTATTACCTACGGTACAACTAATTAAAAAAATTCAAAAAACCAAAAATTTATTCGCTTACATAAAACAATTTGAAAAAATTATATTATACTTTGTTCTTTTATTAATCCTCAAAAAAAAACCCAAAAAGCAGATCACAGTTAATAACAGCCAAGCCAATTTTTTTTACATAAATAAACATTTAAAAAATTAAAATTACAGACTAAGCAATTTTAAAAAAAACATTAACACAATTTAACCTTCCAACACAATTTAAAACAGCCCGGCAACGCCGGACAACCTCTGCTAGTGTGTGTGTGTGTGTGTGTGTGTGTGTGTGTGTATGTGTGTATCTATTTTCTTTAACAATTCCCTTTTTAAAGTTTATTTCCAATGTCAACTTATCATTCAATGCTAAGCCTCACATTTCCTTATACCACTCCTCAATATTCAAATTTACCTCATTTTTCCATTTTCTAGCGATACACTGTCTTCCCGTTGACAACATTATTTCCAATAACTCCTTTTTATTCTTACTCAGGTTTATATTTTCCACTTCTGTCAACATAATCATACTAACACCCATTTTAATTTTCTCCTCCATAATTTCAGTTATCTCGTATTCAATTTTCTTCCATTTTTTTTACCACAGTACATCTCCACCACATGTGTTCGTATGTTCCCATTTCCTTCTTACAACGCTAAAACATTTTATCTTTTTTCTTATCTATCTGATGTAACCTCATTGGAGTCAAATACCATTTCAACAGCATTTTATAGTTCTGTTCCTTAACTCTAACCGACATAGTTCTCATAATTCTTCTCCTCCATTTATTTTTCCAATTCTGTTCTTCTATATTTATATTCAAATCTTGTTCCCAGCTTAATCTTAAGTCTTCTTGTGGATTACCTACCTTATTTATCATTCTATATATTTTACCAACCAGTCCCTTTATACCACTTTGTCCCCTTCTTATTTTCCAAATCAGTTCTTCAATCTCAGTCCTATCTCTTTCTAATCCAACTTCATTCAAATATTTACTATTCCAACTATTAACCATCCCTGTCTGAAACCAATTCAATTTCAATTGTCCATACAAATTTATTTTCCTCTCTCTGTCTTTACAGGCCCGTATCCAGTCTCTCAGCAGGAATACCTCATTCTTATCAAGTACTTCTTTGACCCTTTTATCAATTTTTATTGGAAAATTTGCTATATCCTCCAACTCTATAATAGGGGAAATGTCCGGTACCAAGTCCCTCTTTACTTTTTTCCATACCCCCAATGTTGCCTTCATCATTGTATTTTTAGTGACTACTTTACTCATACTACCTTCTAAAAAGACCACTTTTCCAATATGAATAAAATCTTTCATTTCTAATTCTTCCCAAATTGCCTTTTCATTAGCCAGGATCTTCACAACGTTTTTAATTTGGAAAGCTCGATAATATGCCACCAAGTTTGGCATTCCTAATCCCCCTTCCTTCTGGGATAAATACCAAAAAAATTTAACCAATCGAGGCCTTTCCCCCCCATTACAAAAATTGTTGATCAATTTTTGAAACTCCTTAATTTCTTTATCATTCAATTGGATTGGAAGAGCATCAAATAAAAAATTAATTCTTGGTAACAACATCATTTTACATATTGCAATTCTTCCAAACCATGACAGTTTCAATTTTTGCAATTGTTGTATTCTATCTTTAATTTCCTTTTTCAACTTTAGGTAATTCAATTTCTTAAATTCGTTGAATTTATTCGAGATATTAATCACCACATATTTCAAATCATCCTTAATTCGTAAATTACATCTTTCCTTTATCCTTTTCTGTTCTTCTTTACCCATATTACACAGTATCATTTCAGATTTATCCTAGTTTATTCTCAAACCCGTTATATCCTCAAAATTTTTCAGCTGCAGTTGTATTCTATCCAATGCTTTTCCAGGGTGTTTAACTGTTATCAAAGTATCATCGGCATATAAACTTATCTTATTACCTAGAACCCCTTCTATCTCTTTGTCTTCCCTTACCTCCTTCGCCAACATCTCCATTGCCAAAATAAATAAGATTGGAGACAAAGGACAACCCTGCCTTGTACCTGCTTCTAACTTTACCTCCTCTGTAACTGCATCATTTACCCTTACTATTGCCTTCCCTTGCTGGTATAATTGTCCAATTATCTTCTTAAATTTAGCACCATATCCATAACATTTAATTATCTCGTTAATTGTTACCCATTGTAAAGAATCAAATGCCTTGAAGATATCCAAAGATAATAGTCCGACTTTCTCTTTTGTTTGCCCTACCTTATCAATTAAATTTAAAACTCTTCTTGTCAAATCTGACATATGTCTACCCTTCAAAAATCCCACCTGGTCCTCATTTATATAAGTGCCCATAAAACTATTCAACCTATTAGCTAATATCGCTGTGAAGATCTTGGCATCTTGGTTTATTAGTGAAATTGGTCTGTATGATTCAATTTTTTCTAA
Source organism: Bradypodion pumilum (assembly GCA_035047305.1). Classification (NCBI taxonomy): domain Eukaryota; kingdom Metazoa; phylum Chordata; class Lepidosauria; order Squamata; family Chamaeleonidae; genus Bradypodion; species Bradypodion pumilum. The sequence continues at coordinate 489,553,617 of JAWDJD010000001.1, forward strand.
ATCTTTTCCTGGCTTCGGCAACAGAATAATTATAGTCCTATACCATGAAGTCGGGATTTGACCTCCTTCTAATATATAGTTATATAACTTATTCAATCTTGGAACCACTATATCTTTAAACTCCTTGTAAAACTCAGCTGGTAATCTGTCCTCTCCGGGTGCTTTATCTGTTTTTAAGCTAGCTATGACCTCTTTGATTTCCTTTTCTGTTATTCGTTCTTCCGTCCTGTTCCTATGTTGTTGCGTTATCTTATTATTTATTTGTTTCTCCAATTGTTTTTTCAATTTTGGTATATCTATGTTCTTTTTCGCATATAATGCCTGGTAGAAATCTTTAACAATTTTACATTTATCTCCAATCTTATTGCATCTTATTCCATCCTTATTGACCAAAGTTCCAATTTCTCTTTTTTCTCTCTTTTCTTTTGCGGCCCTTGCTAGCAATTTTGAATTTTTATTGCTAAATTCAAAATATTCTCTTTTTAAATATACCAAGTCCCGTTTTACTTTTTCTATGTCCTTTCCTTTTTTTATATATATAAATTTTTATTTATTTCAAAAAAGCAAAAGATACAACTAACAAACATACAGGAAAAAAACCCGATAACAATACAATACAATGTTACATCGGACTCATAGAAAATAGCACATGATAGTAATTAAGCTAATTATTTGCAATATAGCCCACAATATTAAATCCCCACATTATAGGTTATTACTATAACCATAACAATCATAAAAGCTTTCAGGGCTGCAACTATTTTTTATTTCTTTACTAATTACACAACACCCAGTGAATATTTACAATGCCTGGAGAGTTTAGTATCTATATCATCTCCAAAAACCACTTTGAGATGGTACAGGTCCAAAACTGTCCCTTGCCATTAGAGAGTGATCCACAAACGGCTTCCAAATACTCCAAAACCTATTTTCTTTTATTTTATCCCTTTTTACTTTAATCTCCCATGTCAGTTTGTCATTCAATGCTAAACTCCACATTTCCTTATACCACTCTCCAGTCAGTATAGCTACATCATTTTTCCAATTTCTGGCTATGCATTATCTACCTGTAGTTAACATAATTTCCAATAATTCTTTTTCCTCCTTATTCAAACCCATACCTTCCACATTTGTTAATAGGATGGTACCTGACACCAGCTTAATTCTTTTACCCATTATTTCCCCAATCTCTCCTTCTATTCTTCTCCAAAATTCATTTTTTTTACAACTCCACCACATATGTTCATAAGTTCCAATTGTTTCTTTGCATCTCCAGCATAAATTATCCCTTTTATTATCCATCTGATGGAGCCTCAGTGGTGTCAAGTACCATTGTCACAACATTTTAAAATTATGTTCCTTAATTCTTACTGACATTGTTCTCATTATCCTCTTTTCCCATTTGTTTCTCCATTCAACCTCTCCTATTTTTATATTCAAATTTTGTTCCCACTTCCGTTTCAAATCATCTTGTGGATCTTTACCCTTATTCAGTATGATGTAAAGTTTGCTTACTAGACCCTTAATGTTCTTTTCCCCTTTTCTAATCTTTAATACCAATTCTTCAAATTCGGTCTTTGTTCTATCTATCCCTACTTCTCTTCTATATTTTTTATTCCAGTTATCAACCTTCAATTTCTAAAACCAGTCCAATTTTAACTTTTCAAATATTTTTTTCCTCTTGGTTTCATCATCACAAACTTTTAACCAGTCCTTCAATAAAGACATTTCATTTTTATCCAATATTTCTTTTTTTCCCTTATCTATTTTTATCGGAAAACACACCATATCAGTCAATTCCAGGATTGGAGAGAGATTTGGGACCATATCTTTCTTTACTCTTTTCCACACCTCCATGAGGCCTCTCATCATAGTATTGCTTGTCTTTATCAGTTTATCCTTTATTCCCAAAAAGATCATTTTGCCAATATTCCTGTATTCTTTCATCTCCAATACCTCCCAAATTACCTTTTCTCTTGCCTAGATCTTCACAACATTCTTAATTTGGAATGCTCGATAGTATGCTAACAAATTTGGCATACCCAAACCCCCTTCTTTCTGAGATAAGTACCAAAGCTTCTTTGGAAGTCTAGATTTTTTACCTCCATTACAAAAATTATTAAACATCTTTTGAAACTCATTGATTTCCTTCTCCTTCAAATGGATCGCAAGTGCGTCAAATAAAAAATTAATCTTTGGCAGCAATATCATTTTGCAAATTGCAATCCTCCCGAACCATGACAAATTCAACTTTTGAAACTCTAGTAATTTGCTCTTAAATTCTACTTTCAAACTGTCATAATTCAATCTTTTAAGTTCTTCCAATTTGTTTGAAATAGTTATCCCCAAATATTTCAACTTTTCTTTAATTTGTATGTTAAGTGTCCCCACTATCTTTCCCATCTCCTTTACCCCCATATTGCACAGCATCAATTCTGATTTATCCCAATTTATCATCAATCTGGTTATAGCCTCAAATTCCTGTAGTTGGTCTTTAATCCTATCCATTACCACCTCTGGATGTTTCACCATTAACAGCGTATCATCTGCATACATACTCACTTTATTACCCAATATCCCTTCTATGTTTGGATCATCCCTTATATTTTTAGCTAATATTTCCATTGCCATAATAAACAGGATAGGAGATAGTGGACAACCCTGCCTGGTACCTGCCTCAAGCTTTACCACATCTGTAACCTCTTTGTTTACTCTAATCCTAGCACTCCCTTTTTGGTATAGTAGTTCAATTACCCTTCTAAATCTATCCCCAAATCCATAATTTCTAACTATTTCCTTGATTGAAGACCATTGTAATGAATCGAATGCCTTAAAAATGTCCAATGATAATAAACCCACCTTTTCCTTCGTTTGATTAACATTATCAATTAGATCTAATACCCTTCTAGTCAAGTCAGCCATGTGCCTACCTTTTAAAAAACCAACTTGGTCAACATTTATATATTCCCCCATAAAACTGTTTAAACGATTAGCCAGTATTGCTGTGAAGATCTTGGGATCCTGGTTTATAAGAGAAATTGGTCTGTATGATTCCACCTTTTCCAGATTCTTTCCCAGTTTTGGCTGCAGAACGATTATGATATTATACCATGAAGTCGGGATTTGTCCTCCATCTAAAACATAATTATATAACTTCACTAACTTTGGAACCACAACATCTTTAAATTCTTTATAAAATTCTGTCGATAATCCATTGTCTCCCGGGGCTTTCCCCATCTTCAACCCACTAATTACCTCCTTTACCTCTTTATCGGTGACCCTTTCCTCCATTTTTTCTCGATGTTCATGTTTTATTCCATTCCCTAGCTGTCTCTCCAAGATCCCTTTAAGCCTCTCCACATCTACCTCCTTTTTTGCATATAATGCTTCATAAAATTCCTTCACAATTTTACATTTATCCCTATTCTTGTTACACCTTAACCCTTGTTTATTAACTAACACCCCAATTTCTCTTTTTTCCCTTTTAGCCTTAGCTGCTCTTGCTAATAATCTTGAGTTTCTATTACTAAATTCAAAATACTCTCTATTTAGATAAATCAAATCTCTTTTAACTTTATCAATATCCTTACCCATTAACTCTGCCTTGAGTCTTTGCAATTTAGCAAAAGTTTTTTTATCTTTACTTTTTGAATGGTCATTCTGTAACTGCTTTATTTCTTTTTCATTTTCTATCTGTTCTACCTTATGTCTTTTATAATTAATACTCGCCAACTTTATACTTTCCCCTCTGAAAACCGACTTCATGGTATCCCAAACAACGTTAAAATTAACTTCATTATTGTCGTTCCACTGCCAACTTTCTTTCCACCTTTCCATGATTTGCTCTTTACATTTTTGGTCTTTAAATAGGTTAGGATCATACATCCAACTTCTTCCTCTTCGAATAACTTTTTGTAATTTCAATTCCAAAAGTACTTTGGCATGATCTGATTCCTTAAAGATCCCAATTTCCATTCCCTCAATATTTTTAATCAGGTTTTCCGTAAGAAAGACGTAATCTATTCTCGAGTAGGTCCCATGGACGTGTGAAAAAAAAGAATATGCCCTTTCAGAGCCCTTGATCTCTCTCCAAGAGTCCTTCAAACCCATCGCAACCATCCATTTATCTAAAACCTTCCCTTTCAAGCCAATTCCACATCTTGCTAAGTTCGTACAGTCTAAACCTGACCTTATCAGATTAAAATCTGCAGCCACAATAGTTTTTGCGACATTTTCTAGCTCCACTACTTTCCGAACTTTTTCTAAGAAATCCGCTTGATGGTCAATTGGAGCATATATATTTACCAACATAATTTCCTCGTCTTCTATTTTTCCTCTTACAATCAAATATCTACCCTCTTGATCAGCAACACTTTTTGTAATCTCAAATCCTAATTTTTTAGAAATCATAATTGCCACTCCTCTCGCTTTTGAAGTTTCAAATGCTATCTCGTAATGTTGAATCCATCCCAAAAAGAGTTTGTTCGTGTCTTTTGACTTCTGGTGCGTTTCCTGTAAGAACACTATATCGGGTCTATCTTTCTTCAACGCCAATTCCAACCTCCACCTCTTAAGAACAGAACCTGTACCCTTCACATTCCAGGTTAATATTTTAATATTTCCCATAATCTATTTCCTTTCTAACTTCTAAACTCTCCATTGGGCGTGCCATCACCAACCCCTTCCCCCAAAAACACACAATTCTATATAGAACACACACTATCACTCTCCCCACTTTCTTCAAAAAAAAAGACGCCTTTGACAACCAAAGAGGGGAGAGGGGGGACATGCAAGATGTGCCTACCAACCAGTGCTAGGCGCTACTCACCCTTCTATATTGCTTAACTGCTTTGATTTTTATTAATCTATTTCTCATTGCTCCTTACTTGCCTCCTCCTCCACCATGATCAACGACAGCTCCTCCTCTTCTTTTCCCTGCGGTGTTCCACCTGTGGTACCACCAGCCTCTGCCCTCTCATACTCCCTCCCCAGAGCACCCGATTCCAACAATTCTTTCTTAAAATTTATCCACTTTTCTGAATCTGTTTTTACCAACTCCAACAAACTCAAATACTCCAATGGATCGGTCCCTTCATCAATTACTTGCATTCTTTTCTCATAAAAAAGTGCAGTTGCTGTGGGAATCTCCAGTTGTACCTTATGTTTTTATTCATCAACAATTTGGTTACAGGTCTCATCTTATATCTCCACGTTCTTTCTTTCAATGAGATATCATTGTATACTTCTACATCAGAACCATCAAATGTCAGGGCATCAGGTCCAGTTTGTTTCAAAAAAGCCATTACTCTAAGCTTATCACCCCAATTTGCAAATTTTACCAAAACATTTCTTTGAACCACTTTCCCTCTTCTTGGGTCCACCCTGAATACACTTACAATATCTTCCTGTACAAATTCCTTTCCCATATTCAAGCCATTTAACCACTGAAACACTCTTTCTCTTAGCTGGTCCAGTGTCCATTCAACCACCTGACGGATCACAATGTTCTGCTTTCTCATCATATCTTCCACAGCATCAATCCTTTTCTTGTGCTCTTCCAATTTCAGCTTATTCTCCCGCACCGCCTCCTGAGTCCCTTTTATTTCCTTTTTTATGACATTTACCTCATTTTAAACCAATTTCACATTTCCCTCTATTTTTTGCAAACTTAAATCCACTTTTTTTGAAAAATCTGCAACAGATGATACCACCTTATCTTGTTTTTTCATCATTTCATTTCTATCTTTCACCCTTGATTCCCCATTCTTCTCCAATTTCTGGAACAATTTACCAATTTCCACCATAATTTGAGTATGATCATAAGGCTCAGGTGGCAGTGATGAAGACTGAGGGACCTCTTCCATTGGTGCTTTTTCTTTCCTCTTAGACTTCACTACTGGTTCTTCCTCTTTTGCTTTCCCTCTTGTGCCTTTATCCATGATGACACACAATAAGAAAGTCCAGTGTTGCAGAACGTTGCAAAATCTTAGTCAGTCTAGACAAGCCTGTGCCACTGCAACCACTAGTACCACCTATCCGAACAGGTCAGACAAAGCTTATAGGGAGGAAGAAATCCAGCGGAAAATTAGTTGCTGTAATCCACAAAAAAAACAGGAACCGGAATATGCTCCAAACAGAAAGAAAAAAGGAATAATCCACATCCGACCCTTTTCCCCAAAGCAGGCAGTCCAAATATTCACCCTCTAAACCACAAAAGTAGAGGCTCCAAGGAAACGGTCACCCAGATTTTTTCATTTGAGTCAAAGCCACCAGGAAGGGGGTGAGAAGAGAAAAAAAGCCCAAAATCCAAGCAAGGAGGAAAAAAAAACAGGAGGAGCAATATGTCCAAAAGGAAAATGTTATTTGTAATCCACACGGTGAAGGAATAAAAAGCAAGTTAATCCTTCTCTTGAAGCGAACGAATCAAAGTGCCCTTTTCCAGCGGGTACATTAACTTCAGGGGGGAACCCCCCTTCTTCCTCTGTGAATCGGCAGACTTTCCCCACACTCTTTAGACTCGAAACACACTGAAACCTTCAAAAGCTGGAGCCCAGACGAGAACTTCTTAAACCACTTTACTATCGCCAAAGCACGCCGCGGTTCTCCTGGGGCGCAAGGAAGCCATAGACCAAAACACAATCACTTTCGTTTTCCAGGACCGCCGCCATTAATGGGTCGACCGCCCGATTTTATCCACTTCCACACCCGCTTCCAAGTCCGGGCTCTTCTAAGCAAAATCCCCAGTTAGCTTTAACTTTTCCACATAGACTTTCGTGAAGTTACGTAAAGTTGTTTTCTTGCCGATTTTACTGCCGCCTCAGATCTCCGCCGTCTCACTGGTCCCGTTCTCGGCTCCTCGGCAGGGAAAGCCGCGGCTTCCATCGCGAGCCTCGCCTACCCAGGAAACCTCCCAAACTTCGGCCGCCCGACTTCAAAACTTTCCAAATAGGCAAGCAGGAGTCTTATCAACAAAAAATACCACTTTAAAATTTCCCCATTTTACTCATTCACATTAGTTACCACTTTGATAAGCGCGAGCGTCCAGATCAAGATGTTACTCATCGGCCATCTTAGCCACGCCCCCTATGTCCTTTCCTATCAATTCAGTCTTCAATCTTTGTATATTATCAAAAACCTTCTTGTCCTTGGTCCTTGTAAGTTTTTCTTGAAGCTGTTTTATCTCCTTCTCAATTTTATCTTGTTCCACTTTGAATTGCTTATTTCTAAAACTAGCCAACTTTATACTCTACCCTCTAAATAACGACTTCATGGTATCCCAAACCACATTAAAACTCATCTCCTCTGTATCATTCCATTGCCAACTTTCCTTCCAATTCTCAGTTATTTGTTCCTTACATTTATGGTCTTTATATAATTTAGGATCGTATCTCCAATTCCTCCTTGTTTTTCTTATATTTTCTATCCCCAATTCTAACAACACTTTCACATGATCCAATTCTTTGAATATTCCCACTTCTACCTCGTCTACCTTTCCAATCATATTTTCTGTTACGAATATGTAATCTATTCTAGAGTATGAGTTATGGACATGCAAAAAATAAGTATAAACCCTTTCCGATACCTTAAGCTCTCACCACATATCTTTCAATCCTATATCTTCCATCCATTTATCCAAAATTTGTTTTTTAACCCCTTTTCCACTTCTTAAAATATTTGTACAATCTAAATTTGACCTAATTAGATTAAAGTCCCCAGCTACTATCATTCTTGTTGTTTTTTCTTTTACCAATATTTTATACATTTTCTCCAAAAAGTCCTCTTAATGATCATTTGGGGCGTATATATTCACAAAAGCCATTTCCTCATCATCAATCTTCCCTTTTACTATCAAGAATCTTCCCTCAGGGTCAGAAATACTACATGTCATCTCAAAGCCCAACCTAGTCAAAATTAAAGTAGCCACACCCCTTGCCTTTGAGGTACCAAATGATTTTTCATAGTATTGCATCCCTTTCAAAAAGATCTTATTCACATCTTGAGATTTTTTATGGGTCTCCTGCAAAAAGACTACATCCGGCATGTCCTTTCTTAAAGCTAATTCTATACTTTTCCTCTTAACTTGAGATCCTGTACCTTTCACATTCCAGGATATTACTTTAATACTCCTCATAATTTACCAAAAAGCAATCTTCTGTCATCTCCAATCTCTCCAATGAGCATGCAACCTTACTTCCCATAACTAAAACTAAATCTAACGCAACAAACATTCTACTCTACCCTCCCCACCCTTTTCCTCTACAAAAATAAAGAAAAAGCCGCCTTTGCCAACCAAAGAGAGGAGGGGGGAACATGGAAGATGTAACTGCAAACCTCAAAATGCCCACGCGCACTCTCATTAATACAATTCCTTTTTTAAACACTTTTATGCATACAATCCCAGAACCTCCCTAACACCACTCTGCCTCTCCTTAAGTTTCTCCATCCTTATACTTCAGCCTTCCTTTGTCACATTATCGGTTTTGGACCCCTCCTCCCTCCCCCCTGTTGCCCCCTCCTGCTCCTGACCTCCATATTCTCTTCTTATGCCTCCTAATTCCAACAAGTCCTTTCTTATTGCCAATCCCTCTCTTGAAGACAAGTTTATCATTTCAATTGTACTAAGATAATACATTGCATCAGTTTCAGCATCAATTGTGTGCATTTTTTTGTCGTAAAAAAATCTTAATTGCTGTGGCATTCTCCAATTGTATTTTATCCCACGTGCAATCAACAACTTGGTCACAGGCTTCATTTTATAACACCAAACACGTTTATCCACAGCAATATCGTTATATACTTCCACATCATTTCTGTCAATTTTTAAAGCGCCAGACCCAGCTTGTTTTAAAAAAGCCATCACCTTTAATTTATCGCCCCAATTTGCAAATTTAACCAAGACATTCCTTTGAACACTCCTTCCTCTTCTTGATCCCAATCTATAAACACTTGCAATGTCTTCATTGACACAATCTTTCCCCGTTCTCAAATTATTCAGCCAATCAATTATTCTATCTTTCAAATGGTCTGGCGTTTTCTCCAGTAAATTGCATATCACAATATTCTGTTTCCTCATAATCTCTTCCACCATGTCTATCCTTTTCCCTTGTCCTTCTACCTTTATTTTGATTTCCTTATCTTCCTCTTGCAACCCCTTCACTTCAGCCTGCATCAATTTCATATCCTTTTGCATCAAATTAACGCTTGTTTCCAACTTTTGAAATGTAAAATCAACTTTGTGGGCAAAATCCTGAAACATTGTGTACATTTTATCTTGTTTCACCATAATTTCATTTTTATCTTTCCCTCCTAGTTCCTTCATTTCCCGAAAACCTTTCACATTTGCCTCCTCCATCTTATCAAATCTCTTAAACAATTTATCCATCTCAACCATTAATTGTGTTTGGTCCAATAATACTGATTCCGATGATATAGATGATGGGGGTGTGTCCTCAGTTTTGGTTTTCTCCTTCTTCTTCCTCTTAGGTTTCACCACCACCTCCTCCTTTGTCGCCTTTCCCTTCACAAATTTATCCATTGTAGTTTCAACCAATTCTTTCAATATCATCAAACTTTTATTATCTCCCAATTCCAGCTCTTGGCCTTTCCAAGTTCACTCGTGTTTGGAGCCTTAATTGTTGGTTGATATCTTATAACTAATTTTTAGATATCTTTGTAATCCAATCTGCGTTGACGTCTTCAGCAAAAATTATGCCCAACCTCAAGTCCTGTATGCCAAATCTTCAAATCCCACTCAATTTATAATCCAAATGTCCAATTACTTGATTTCCACCAAATCCAGATTCTCAATCAATTGTCAATGTCAATTAGTTCAAACTTTTGGCCCCTATATTAGTCCCTTTACTTTATGCCCAGACAGAACAGATCAGTTTCTGTATAGCAAACCAATATTAAAATTGTAATTCAAAAAAAATTTGCTCCTGAACTGCTTTGCTGCTTTACTGTTATTCAATGAAAAAATTGCTTGATAATTTCAAAAACCCAAAACTTGATTGAAGATTTTCATATATTAACCAAAACTATAACAATGTTTCAAAAGGTGGGGAAAAGGCCCCAAAACAATTAAATAATCCAGTAACTGTATGTCCAAAATCTTGATGGAGGAGGGCAAAACAATTTGAAACCAAAAAACCAAGAAGAACAAAGGTAACAGGAAAAGGAGTCAGGTACCCCAAATAAGCAAAAAAGAAAAGAGAGAAAAACATAAAAGGGCAAAAGAGTCCGAGGGGTCTGAAAAATTAATTACAAAAAAAATTGTTCTGCAAAGGGAGGAGGGAAATCCAAGGTATTTAAAGAGTTTATATTACTCCGTACTTAACTGCTTGATCCACGAAGTAAAATTACATCTGCGCCATTAGTCCCCAGCCTCGGCTGCGGCTTCCAAGGGGGCCCCTCGTCCCTTCTCCTCCGAGCACTTCAACCTCCGTACTTCATCTGTTCTTACACCTCCCATCCTTCAGCCACCCTCTCTGTTCTTTCACTTCTCCTTCTTTATCTTTCTCCTCTCCTTCTCTCCTTTCCTTTCAGTCTCTCCACAATGCTCCAGAAACCGTCTCCAGTTGTTTCCCTCCTGTCTTCAGTCACTCTAACTTTCGATTTCCTTCTTCACAGCCGCCATTAATCTCTTTTCACAAACTTTCTCTCTTCCGCTCTCCCTCTTAATTCCTCCTCGCTCCTTTACACACTTGCCTTTCCTTCGTTTTCACTCTCCTTCTCACCCCCTCAGCCACACCAGCCACCACTTCCAAATTCGTGTCTTTATTTTCAACAACTCACATTTTCATTGTTTCTCCCGATCTCCTGGCAGTCCCATTCACCGCGACTCAGCTGGTGATGCTGCCACTTGCGCTGCTAACCTCCCAGCCAAAACACTCCCAAACTCCGACCTTCCGGATCAAGCCTTTTCAGTTACGAGGTCTATAAGCTTTCTACTTGCCAATCTTTGAAAATTTGTATTTCTCTATGTTTATTTTCTCATTGTTTTTCTCATTGAGAAGCGCGAGCTCCGAGGAAAGTGTGTTAACACATCGGCATCTTAGCCACACACACCCCTCTGGTTATTTCTATCTGGCTTAATTCTTTGGTTTCCCTCCCTGCGAAGATAGGCTCTGTTTTGGGCATGTGGTCTCTGTCTTCTTCAGTGAATACCAAAGCAAAGAATTCATTGAGTCTCTCTGTAATCTCTGTTTCCTCTTTAATAACCCTTGCCTTCCATTGTCATCTAATGGTCCAATGGCCTTCCTAGTTGGATTCTTACTTCTAATTACTTAAAGAAGTCTTTGTTATTTCTCTGAGTGTTTTTAGCTTTACACTCCTCAAAGTCTTGCTTTGCTTTCCTGATTGTTGCCTTGCATTTGTTCTGCCAGAATTTATGTTTCTGCCAGCTGTCCTCATTCGGAGAAGCCTTCCATCTTCTAAATGAGTTTTTCTTGCTTTTGATCACTTCCCAAACAGCTCCTGTAAGCCACATCGGAGTCCTCTTGGACCTGGCAGTGCCCTTTTTCTTTTTGGGTATGCATTCCAATCGGGCCTCTGTTATTGTTTTTGTAAACAGCCTCCATGCCTCTTGGAGTGTTTGGACTCTCTCAATTTTCCCTTTCAGCTTCTTTTTTTACTAGTTTCCTCATCTTTGGGAAATTTCCTTTTTGAAAATTTAAGGTCTCTGTGTTAGATTTTATCAGTGACTTGTGGTCTATGATCAAGTTAAACATAACTGAGTTGTGGTCACTGTTCTTTATTGGATCAGTCACATTAACATCTTACACCAGATCCTGAGTAATACTCAGTCAAGTCAAGGATTCTTGTACCTCTAGTTGGGTCTTCAACCATCTGTCCCAGGGAACAATCATTTAGCATATCTAGGAAATTCAACAGGCATGTCCTAACCTTTCCCCTCAAAAATAATAATCCTATATGCACAAATACTATTTATCCCAGGAAGGATTTAAAATACAATCAAACATTTTAATTAAACACCCAAAGCGAAAGGGGAGAAGGCAGGGAAAGCAGGAGAGTGGGTTTGAAAAAGGTATACAGTATTACTTTTCTTCCTTCTCTCCAGCCATCAAACTCATTGAGCCTTTGGCTAGGACTCTCAGAAATAATGGTGTCTGCCATTCATATCATGTGTGAGTGTGATGCTTTAATTTAATTTTAATTTAATTTAATTTTTAAATTTATTCGCCGCCCACTCAGGCGAGCCCGACTCAGGATGGCTTACATAGTAAGCTTTTGATTCACAACAAGATGTTAGCTTGTTGAATTAAGAGAAGGAATGTTCAGGGCCCCTAAACAAATATGGATATCTGAAACCCTTCCCCACTTGTCCTCTAGCTTGATGAGCTCATTACAAGAAAATATGTTAACACTTGATTCATGTTGGCGAGATACTAGGGCATGGTACATGCTGTCATCTCAACAGGCAATCAACAGAAATCTAGGTCTGACATGACCCGTCACTCCTAAATAGCAAATTCCTGTAGTTAAGTGTGTTCTGAAAAAATGTTTGATGAACATTAAAGGGAACCTTTCGAACCCCAGACTTATTATTTTCATCTATCACCCCCTTAATTCTACAGCTCCGTCAGCAGACAGCTGGTGGTATTTCCAGTTCTCATTTCCTACCGGCCACCTAACAGCTACAGATTTCATCTCCATGCACAAGTTTTGCAAAGAAGAGGGCTAAATCCTATTATGTGCCTCTCTTTTTATCTTTTCTTTATGTAGGCATATATTATCTGGGTGACCTCCCTCCCCCAAACCAACTTTTTTCTCTCTCTTTGCAATATGTAGTTATCAGAGTTCTCAGTGTTTCTCTTTCTTTTCTGCACAGAGTTCTGACATATTTTTCCTTTTTAAAGTCTAAATGGTCTTTGTTGGTTTTTCCAAGCATCAGTTTTTCTTGTATATCTAATAACCCTAAATGCAAACTATGATGTGAGAAGCAGCTCCTCATTTTACATGACTGGGTCAGCTATTCTGAAGTCTTAAAAAGAAAGAAAAAAGACATTCACCAACTTCTATTATCTTCCATCCCTTGCATATAAATTTAAGGAACAGACTTTTGATTTTATGTGTATGGGTTTCTCACCCTCTTTTCACTTGTCCTTCTGTTTGCATATAGGGCAAAAATGAACAGATGCTAATGCAAACAACAGGTGGACTGTCTTTCACGTCTATGGAAGATATCTTACCCATATGACCTCCACACTCTTCAATGAGCTGGCAATGAGCCTGATCTCGGAACAAGTAACTGCTTCTATTCTGTTCTAAACATGAAGTTAGAGTAGAAACAAGTGCTTGAAGTTGTACAAACTTGCTACTCAGAATTCAGGCTAAATCAAGTGTTGGTCAATAAAAGTTCTCTAAGACTTCTTTTACTTCTAACATGTCCCATTCAGTTCTGAAGGCCTATTCTGGTGATGACTATTACTGGATTTTACCTTTTGAATGTGAAATGAAAAGTGGGACCATGAGGTAGAGATTAGAATGCGAATAGAAAAAGCAAGATCCACAAATGCAACATTTGTTATGCAGTAGATATCTAACTCTCACTATGAAGATCTGAATAGTGAGATGTTACATATTCCCAGTTGTGATGGAATGGGTCACAAGTTATTCAACAAGGAGTCTCTTTAGTTTCTAAACTCTATTAGAATGTAGCTTTGCTTCTTTGCAAAGGCCTCATAATTCTTTCTGCTGCACATCTAGCAGATGGGCCTTGTAGAAACTTCTCAAAGCTTCAGGCCTATGTTTTGTCTTCTTCCCCAGGTCTGGAATGTCCGTTTATGTCAACACCCATAGCCTGGGATCACCAGACATTTGTTATGGGAACCAGTGGTTGTTTATATAAACCCTAGGCTCTAATTGGCTGTATGCTAATTAGGAGGGCCAAGCTCATGTCTTTCCCATAGGCACATGGGTTTGGGAGTTAGTTGCTAGTTCGAGTTCGAGTTCTAGTAGGATTTTGAGTTTGGGATTTCTGGGTGCTACTCCAGAGTTCCTGGTCCTACCCAACATGATTACCTAGAGTAGTCAGGTTTTCCTTTTGATTCTGGGGAACGCCTGAGTGTGAATTTCCCTAACTGTCCTTTTTGACTAGTATTTTTGTATGCTGTAATTCTGTATTCTGAAGCAACGGAAGAACTGTTATTTCTACAAAATGCTTTGAGAACAATAAATATCTTTACTTCATCAACAACGCCTGTTCTTTGGGAGAGGGGGTAAGACAAGAGTTAAGCCATAAGCCACACGCTACCACAGTTAATACAATACAGTTACTCTCCATAATACTCTGCTAATACAGGTAAGCCCCAGGTTGCTGCAGCATATGCAGGACAGCATTTAGGCCTCCTGGGATCATTGGGAAAGTTCCATAGTACAGTCTGGTAAAAGTTGCTTGCCAGGAACGGGGAGAGCCCCAAAGACAAGGGCCAGGTTAAAGCCTATCTGTCACACCAGCATTGCATATGGAGTCAAAGATTGGGCAATGACTAAGGCAGGGGCCAGAAGCGCCGGCTGTTGCCTGGAGATGCAGGTGATGCTGGCGAGAGATGTGGGGTAGCGCTGGGCTGGGCTGCACGGAGCCTCCCCCATGGCGCTAGCTTCAACTGTGGTGGCCGGTTGAAACGCGGACACAGGCTGGTTGGCGGACGGGGACTGTGGCACATGTCCTTTCCGGCCTCGCTGGGGAGGGCTCTTCTGAGTTGCGCACACATGTCATGCATGCACAGACCCGCCTTCCCTGCAGGACTCCTCAGCGACTGGGAGCACCCCTTTCAAGACCCCTTTTCGGGGTGAAGGAACCCGCAGCTGGCTGCGGGTACCCCATGCCGACACAGCTTAAGGGGCACGGTTCCAGGGAGTTTTGCAGCCAGGTATCATGGTGCATATGCATCTCACGCCACGACACCTTGGGTTTATATATTAAGATAATAATGCAGTATCAAAATACAAATATAAAACAAATATCTAAGCATACAGAATACTTGGTGACATGGAAACTAGCAGAGGAGAGCTCTTGATTGCATCTTCTCTCCTGTCCTGTTACTCTTGAATTTTCATGAGAACTTAATTTAACTCTCAGGTTAAAACGACAGGCAGCTAACGTAAAAAGTCTTCCCTATGACTTCTTCTCAAGATCAAACACAAATCATTGCCTCCTACACAGCAGCCTTCCTGGTTCCAGATGGCCTTAAGCTATGAATTATTTTTATGGTTGCTGGCACTCTTGAAAATACCTTGACAGGATAAAACAATGAGTAAACTAAACTCATGGATATGAAAGGGAATCATTTATGTAGTGTTAAAGCAAGTCTTTGCCTGTGAGCAAAAACCATGATTGTGCAAAATCTCTGTATTTTTTCTGAGATTTTTATTCTCTTACAGATAGTGAAACACAGAATGCCAAATTGGGAGTGGCTAATATCACTAAAGGGCCATGGTGGCTTAGTGGTTAAGATGCTGATCTTGATGACCAGAGACCCCTGTATTGTGCAATCGAGCGAGCACCCATTATCTGTCCCAGCTCCTGCCAACCTAGCAGTTTGAAAACAAGAAATTGCAAGTAGATAACCAGGTACTGCTTCAGCAGGAAAGGTAACAGCGTTCTGTGCACTTTGACATCTAGACATGCCTGCCACATGACCATGTAAATGTCTGCAAAGGCAGACAGTGTTGGCTCTTTGGCTGTAAATGGAAATGAGCAATCCTCCCACCCACCCCGAGTCTCCCAGGGAGTAAGCTCCTTTTCATTTCATGGCTGCAGTTCACTAACTGCAGTGATCTTGGATCCCAAGAAAGTAAAGTTTGTCACTGAAGAGAAGTTAGGGGTGGGTATATAGGGTTGTTGAAGGAGGAGCAAAGGGGTTGGTGAACAGAAGGGTAGCAAAAGGGCAGTCCTGTGCTATCATAAAATAAATATGGAATAAAATACATAAATTGGAGTGGAAATTGGGAACAATTTTCAGCTAGTATAGAGCTTGGCATTGTTTGCTATGTTAGGAGTTCTTTCCTCTAGAGAGTGTAGCTTCAGTCCTAAACTTAAATCAGCTTGAGGTATGGTGGTGGCAGGTTTTCCTTCAGGGGATATAAAATCACTAAAGAAAAAAGATTGATACTTTTTTTTTTTTGAAACAGAGAACTTCTGTATTGTGTAGGAGTTGAAATATCTAGAAGCACGGCAATGCCCATGTCAAGAAATATAGAGATTAAATTAGGCTGGCATATTGAGTAAAAACAGTCAAGTCCAAACCAAATTATCAGTGTTAGTTAGTGGCTGGAGGAAGATGGAGTCCTCAGCATAATGCTATTCTTTTTGAGTGTCTGAAACAAAAAACGGCACTTACCTCAGAGCAGGAGTCTAAAGTATGTCCTGCAAGGGGGTTGGGGGGAGGCATTGTTACTATCCCTCCAGAGAACTGTGGTGGCTTAGTGTTTAAGACGTTGAACTTGATGACTGGAACGTTGGCAGGTTAGCATTTCGAGATCCAAGTGTTGCACAACAGAGTGAACTTCCATCTCTGTCACAGCTCCTGTCAACCTAGCAGTTCAAAAGCAAGAAATTGCAAGTAGATAAATAGGTACCACTTCAGTGGGAAGGTAAACTGTTCTGTTCACTAGTCATGTCTGCCACATGTCCATGGAAATGTCTGCAGATGCAGACATCGTTGGCTCTTTGGCTATAAATGGAAATGAGCACCAATCCCTAGAGTCGGATATGACTGGCTTTCAAGCAAGGGGGACCTTTACCTTACTATCTTCCTGCCATTTTTTGATCTTCATTGTGTGTTTCTACCAGCCACAAAGTTACGTTTCCATCATGTTCTGCCCCTTGCTTTTCATTTGTAAAACCTCTAACATACACTTTTTTTAATCACAAAAAAATAATCTCTTTATTCCTCTCATGCTTTGCCATGTGGTTCAAGATTGGTATTTAATCTGTTCTAAAATGTAGGTGGTTTTTGAAATGCCACAAAAATACTTTGTAGTTTTGTACATCAAAACAGGGGGGAAATTGAAATATATGTGAGAGTGGTATAAAAATTGATTATAGCTTACAAAAATAAGTAGAAAATGTTTTAATTATAAGCCCTTTGTAAAACATAGATAACTAAGTACATTTGTTATATTTCAACAAGTTATTTCTGACTTACAGCAAATGGCATTCATTTATTACCCTGTTACAAATTAAAGACCGTAGCTTCCTTTCTTGAATTAAACCCAGTCTTGTTCAGTCTTTCGCTTTTGCTGCTGCCTTCTAGTCTTTTCTTGTGAATATTGTCTTCTCATGTCAATCACTTATGTCATCCACCTCACAATCTATCTGCTTTCTGCATAATTATTGGCAATATCATAGCATATGAACTCAGTATCCAGTATCAACCATTACTTTTAAGGATCTTTTCCAGTTGTTTTCACAGCTGCCATTTCAAGTTTCACACTTCTTCTGATTCCTTGGTTGCAGTTTCCAGTTGGATTGTTGATTGAATTGGGATATTGTTGTTAAGTTGCACAGTTGAGTCCAACCCTTTGCAACATTATGGACCACCGCACGCCAGGCTCCTCTGTCATCTGAATTGGGGTATAGAAAATCCTTAAGAATTTCAGTCTTTTAATTGTCAACATCAAAGTTATGAAATTCATCTGTGTCATTAGTTTTGTCCTCTTTATGTTCAACTGTAATCATCTTTCTGCTATTTTTCCTTTATTTTATAAATTATATATCACTTTTCTGTTGTCCTGCACCTCAGGACTGGACTGACAGTCCTCTTAGGAACAGTAAGGCAGCTATGTGGCCTGTTTCTGGCTTCTGATAGGCTTAGAAATAGAGGAACAAAAAACACTGGCTTCTACTGGTTCAGACTATTGGTCTATATAGCCCACTGATGACAAACCTTGGCACTCCAGGTGTTTTGAACAATTTCCACAAGTGCTGATCAGCAAGAGTGCTGATGTAAGCTTCTGGTAACTGAAGTCCAAGAACACCTGGAATGCCAAGGTTGGCCATCATGGATATAGCCCAATATCATCAACCCTCATTGGACTTGGTTCTCCAGGGTTTCAAGTGAAAATAATTCCTAGCTGTAGGTAGAGATCCCTCATATTCCATTGTGGCCTGCTTAGTATCTTCGGATACCAATTTGGCCCTTGAATCAATATAAAGCTTAGTTAGAGGGTCTTTTGGTCTCATTTAGCAAAGCTTTCCTTTCATTTTCATCTGATCCCTGAGAAAGTTATACTTACTTTTCTTATATTGCCTAAGATCCATCTATGCTTCCTAATAAAGGTAATAATTTATTAGCAATCTTCAAATCTGTCTGTAAACAAGGGATGCCATCACTTGATAATAATATACAGTAAAAACCCCTACTTATAAATGCCCCAAGTTACATAAAATTCAACTTACATAATTTTGTGCTAAAACCATGTCCCGGTTTACACAATTTCCTATGGGTTTGCTTCGAGTTACATAAAGATTTTTTTTCCTATGAGTTTGTTTCGAGTTACATAAATATTCTTTTTCCTATGAGTTTGTTTCGAGTTATGTAAAAATTCATTTCCCTATGGGTTTGCTTTGATTTACATAAAAATTTCATTTTTCCTATGGGTTTGCTTCAAGTTATGTAAAAATATTTTTTTCTATGGGTTTGCTTCAAGTTACATAAAAAAAGATTTAAGAAAAAGCCTACTGGAACGGACTTTTTCCATAAGTAGGGGTTTTACTGTATTTTATTCTTGACACAAATTAAAATGAATAAATATCAACTCAGTGAAGTGCTCCTTGAGTACAGCAACCATTTACATTTGAGAGTTGTAGGTATTTTTGAATGTGACCTTCCCAATTAACATCCTCTTGGGCTGATAGCTTCAAACTGTTTTGAGAATGATAACAAATCACTGGCATTTAGCAGGTTTTAATTTTTATCCATTTCTCATTTAGTCAGGGAGTAAATACCAGCACCTGGACACTGTTGCTGCACAATCCAGGAAAGCTTAAATTAATGAGATTTGAGGCAATCAGCTTCAACAGATCAGTCTGCACCATAAAATCCATACTAGTTTTCCAAACTGGTGGTCTGCAGTTGTGTGAAACTATAACCTCTATCATCCATAGTTGCATAGTTACTGTATTCTGGTGGGGAATGAAGAGAGTTGGAATCCTTCAGTACTAGAAGAGAACTCTAAAGATAGACCAAAGCTATTTTAGTTTTGCTCAAGGACCTGGTCATGCCTAGCAAGAGTTTACTTTGCTCCTCATAGACAGCAGACAAGGGATGGTTTTTTTTGCATTTCTTGGATGACAAACCTCACTATTATTTATTCTGGGAATTCGACCAGAGAGACAGACACCTGAATGTGGATTATACAGGAAAATGGTCTCAACTGCTGGGAGGTTTTGAAGATGAGGTAACCTAACATCCTGTTGCTTCTCCAGTGCGAGCTGGAAGCTTTATTTCAGTACTTTCTGTGTTTCTCTATTATCTTTCTAAGGCAGGGGTTCCCAACCTAAGGATTGTGGGCTGAATCAAAGTGCATTCAAGAAACAAAATGGCCACCCATTTGAAGCTGTTCAGGCAAAATGGCCACCGCCATCAGGCAGGCAGGGCAAAAATGGCCATGATCCATCCCTTGAAGCTGACTGAGAAAGCATGATCCAGCCCCTGGCTTGAAAAGTTTGGGAACCCCTGTTCTAAGGCCTCCTCAGGAATTATTACAGTTACAATTTTAAAGACTAACTCTATAGATCCCATTTCTTAAAAATAACTAAACAGTTACTTTTAGTTACACTCAAAACATCTGAATACTACACATAATTGATATGTGGTGCAAAATACCCTGTCCTCCAGCCAGTATCATGCAGGAAAAGAATCCTAATCATAGTACAGTGGTACCACATACAACGATCTTAATCCATTCCATGGGGCTCATTGTTGTATGAAACAATTGCTATACGATGCATGCATCATATAGCGATTTTCCTTATTGGATGCATCATACAACAATTTTTTTTTTGCTAAGTGGTTTTCCCATTGAAAAATTGTTGTATGATTTTTTTCCATAGGGAAAATTATTATGCGGGACACTGTCCCCCCCCACAAAATCTAATTGTTATGTGATTTAGTTGCTATCCAGGATGATTGTTGTATGAGGCTCCACTGTACTTGTTAAACAGAAAGAGCTTCCTCGAAGATTGTGGAATTTCTGCACTACAGGCAGGCAACAGCAACCTTTTGCTGGCTAATCTTTTTCACACTAGGTCATGTAAAAGGAACTACGGAATAAATTCACCAAAATATGGCTTCATTTTGGCAATTTAACATATGGCCTAGACAAGGAAGAAGAAGAACAGAAAAGCTATTTGTAGGAATAATGTAGGAACTTCCAAAAGGTCTAAAGTCTTAGGCAAACCAGGGCTTGCGACAGACCTGGCCAAAGGTCCTTAGCCATGCATCCTGACAAACAACCCTTGTCCCTTAACTAACTAAACCTTATCTATGGAACCTTGAGAAACTTCCCTTGAGATATTTCCTGATATCATGCAAGACCCCTAGCATGTCCCTGATCATGCTCCCAGCACGCTCCCTGGGTCATGCCACTCCCGTGACTGCCTACACACACCAATTGCTAACTGACATGATTACCTTTTATAATCCCCTCACATGTCTGTTTGCTCACACCAATTATTAACTGCCACATATACCTCTGGTAAGAAACTCTCCATGTACCTAATAAAAGGGCTCACGGCCAGATGGTCGTCGTCGTTGCCAGCCCGGAAGAAGAACCCTGTGTATGTCTTTACTACAGCTATTTCTTCTTAACTTTATTTATTTATTAAACTTATATCCCACCCCTCTTGGGGAAAAGAATTCCTATGCAGGGCGGCTAACAGAATAAAACTTGACAAATGCCTTTGCTTCCATTTGCCTTTGCTTCCATTTTTTGTATAATGCTGTTGCCTAGTTTATTATTTTTTTGCCAACAATTAAAAACAAGAACACAAATTTAATTGATGGTTTTCATTATTCCCCACATACTTAGAAATGAGCCTGGAAAACATTCCATAAATGGAATTTTAATTTAGATAGTAATTTACATGTTAATGGCCAGGTAGAGATGAGCAGATTTTACAACTTGCTCTGTATTGCTTTCTACCACAGATATGATACATTTTCCATAGGAAATTGTTTTTAGTACAAAATGTTAAGACACTAAATGGATAATAACATACGTTTATTTAAAAAAATCTGCTTGTCAATTATATTATACAGTCTTCTGAGCTGCATGGATGATTAGAAGAAGAGAGAAGGAAGGAAGGAGGAGGAACAAGTATGAGAAAAAGAATATAGGAGAGCTGGTTAGCAAAATTCAAAGAGAAAAAAGGGGAAAGTCAAAATACTGTGGCACATTAAAGACATATTTATTTCAGCTTTTGTGGCTCAAAATCCACATGTGTGTGTGTATACAAGAGACTGTGGCTGAAATCATATTTGTGCAGCTATGCCAAATAAGGCTGATAATGTTATCAGCTATGACAATTTTCTGAAGCAATACAAATTCAATTTCATCCCCCAGAAGATCCTGAGACTCCCCTCAATACTCTAGGTAAAAGAGGATGTAAAGAAAAAGAAGATGTGGGAGTCTAGGGAATGCTGTATTTATGGCATTTTTATATTTAACCTTTTTTTCTTAACTTTTCTTAGTTGTGATTAATATTTATTTTTTAACTTCTAGTTTTCTCCTATATTTAACTTATTACTGTGTTGTTTTAATTGTTGTGAGCCGTCTTAGATCCCCCTTAGAGACCAAGTGCCTAAATTGTCATCTGTGCCATACCATCACACAACATGTGAGCTGCCTGCTTTACCCCAGACATGGGAGGGAGAAAGCGCTCCCATTGGGCTGCTGGACAAAGGGGGAGGGAGGAATCACTCCCATTGGGCTACTGGGTAGAGTGGTTGGGTGAACTCTGTACTGGGGCAATGGTGCATTTGCCCATCGAGAGGGCTGTGAGTGCCCCCTCTGGCATATGTGCCATAGGTTCACCACCACTCCCCTAGTGGGAGAAAGGCAATATCTAAGTAATATAAATAAAATAAATGTGAATTGAATTTCAGCCATTGAATCAACTAAATAGTAAATTAACATTTACCTAAACCCCATAGATTCAGTGGGTTTGTTTCAGATGTGAGTATCAGATTTAGACCTTTATTGTTTCCATTTCCATTGTCCTTTCCCTTAAATTAACACACAGTTATTGGAGAGAATACTGTAGGGCCTCTCGCATGGTGTACTTTAGGCTGGATATTTTGATTATTCTTTTATGAAATATGAATATGAAATAAAAGCAACAACAGCACACAGAAATATGAGGGAATAGCTCAAGCTCTCAACCCTCTCCCCTTAACCAACACTTTGTACAGTAAAATCACTCTTAGAAGTGTTCAAAGTAGAAAAAGTCATGTTTACTTACATATGCCATCTATAGTTACAGTCAATGGAAAAACTCGGAAATGGAGTCTCCAACATGTGGAGAGACGCCCTTTCATACTGGTTGGTTGGAGGTCAGAGAAGAAGAGAGAGACAAACCAATAAAAGCAAGTAAACAAAAAAAAAACAGGAAGAGGAGGTGAGGGCTTGAGGTGTTTGTCTCAAATGGAGAGAGGAAAAAAATTACCACTAGGTTTTTGGTAAAGCACAGTCACGTTAGTTTATACATTCTATAAAGAGCTCTCATTGTGCAGTGGTTAAACTGCTGTACTGCAGCCAAAACTGCTGATGTTGTGAATTCAATCCTGAGGGTCAAGGTTGATTCAGCCTTGATTATCTTGTGAACCACCCAGAGAGTGCAATAAGTACTATAGGGTGCTATATAAGTGTGATTGCTATTGCTAAATCCCTCTCCCACTAATACCCAGTATTAGTGCATGCAAGCTTGCTAATATTCCAACAGTTTAGGAGCTTCAGCCTTTAATGTAACCTTGTCATTTCTTCAAGTGTACGCATGCCAATATTTTATATCATTCATGAGTCGTCCCTTTTTTACATTTATATTGTCATACTTTAGTAGATCTACCTGAAACTTTAGAAGGTAAGCACTGTTAGAATGATAGATCCTAACAGTACATATTAGTTGTAATTGTGTATATTTCATCTTTAAAAATAGCTGACATGATCGCATATCTTCCTTTATTTTGATGCATTTTCAAACAGCAGGTTTTTCTTCAAAGGTGCAAATGTACTTCTATATTTGCGTGATTTCAGGTTTTGCATTTTTATGCTGTATTAGATTATTTATAGGTTTCTAGCATGAACCAACATGATGCATTGCCAAGCCCTCATAAATAATGCAAGTAAGTACTACATGGAATGATAAAAGCTGGTGATTTATTTCATGAAACCTTTACACAAACCTCATAAAAATCACATAGCAGAACTGACAAACATCATGGGTATTGGCCATAATGATACACAGCTCCAGCATGGCACCAGATAGCATTGGCAGTGCAATAAGAAATAAATTTGCACGTAGACAACGAAACCTAGCCAGTTTGCATGCCTGCTTGCCTAGAGTAATGAAAAAGAGCACAATGCTACAGTTGGTGAGGTACAGCTGAAAAGCCTGGCAGAGATGCCATTTTGGGACTGTGGTGACTTAGTGGTTAAGACACTGAACTTAAAGATTGGAAGGTCTGCATGGCAGAAGTTTGAGACCCGAGTACTGCATGACAGAGTGAGCTCCATCTCTGTCCCAGCTCGTGCCAACCTAGCAGATCGAAAGCAAGAAATTGCAAATACATAAATAGGGACCACTTCGGTGGGAAGGTAAACAGCATTCCATGTTTAGTTTGAATGGCTAAACAGGGTGCTAGGGATTATATGACCTTGTGCACTCTGGTATTTAGTCATGCCTGCCACATGTCCACAGGAACATCTGGAGACACAGATAGCACTGGCTCTTTGGCTGTAAACAGAGATGAGCACTGAACCCTATGACTGGCTTTCGAGCAAGGGCGACCTTTACCTTTGACCACCTCAAAGTTCTAAAACTATATTTGCAGACATTCAAGGTAATCTTTGGGAGAAAGAGGGAAAACCTTGTCCAAAATTACCCAGTGGTGATTGAGTATGTGCATTGCCTTGAGGGACTAGAAACCCATGAGTAGGATCGAGTTTTTTAGGAGAGCTCATAATGGAAGACTTCACACTGCTCTTGCTTCTTTATTTCCCTTTTTATCCCTTCGGGTATTGAGAGAGATATAAGATTCTTGCTCTGGCACTTCTAGTGGACTCCACCAGCATTATTTGGGCTTTTTGTAATAAGACTTTATTAAGACAGGCAATCCTTCTCTCACAAACAGACTCAAAAGAGAAAGGGTTGATGTTCTGTGCATATGTTTTCCATGAAATTAAACCTGAGTTAGAAAGAACAGTGGCACCAGCTTCTGTGGGTACTACTTCAAACTGGGCAGGTATGTTAGTTTCTGTTTGCTACATTATCATAACTGCATTGTTATAGGCAGCATTGACTTCCCATGAAGGGAGACTATATATATATGCACCCCATTATTACCAAAATAGGCCACTATATACAGTACAAGACACACTCCAATTTTCCAGTGTATTTTAAGTGGTAAAAAGTGGGTTTTATAACCCAGCAAATATGGTATATAGTTTGCCAGGAATCACAGCCTCCTAGCCACTGAGCAATCAGTCCTAGATCTCAGAAATCTGCCAGCAGAAGGGATTTCTGCCAGCACACAGTCATTTCTCCCAGCAGAAAAGTAGAAGAGGCCCTCTATCTATTGCTAATCCATTCATTATAGCTGGTACATCTCTCAGAGTGCACTGTAAATCTATCACTTCTGTCACAGATGTAAAATATGACAATCCAAGCTTAATTTATCCTCAACAGAAATAATTTTCTGAACTATTGATTTAAATTTGATTTAGTATTTTTATAGTATATTTGTGAGAAGAACTCTGTCCTGTATTACACCCAATTTTTGTCCTGTTGCAAATTGTATGATACAGCATAGATTAATGGTGCTGCAGTACAGAGACTGGGAGTGCTGAGCCCTCCTTGAGAGATAGGGTCTGATTTATAATAACAATTACATGTTGATTCAGGGCGACCATTTTTAGTTTTTTTAAAAAAAGATAAAGAGTGCTTAGAAATGTCTCCTTTTGTCTGGAGGCACCCTAGGACTGTGCAGCTTGCCCAACATATACAGGTTACACAGGCTAGTTCTTCTTCCAGGAGACACCACACTCCAACTCTGATCTAACTAGCCAGCTGGGGTCAGATCTGTACCCTACTAAATATTATTTAACTCTTTCAAGATCTGCTGTAGTCTTGACAATATTTTTCATCTGGAAAATATCCATAGATACATTCATTTATTGTATACTGGCTCCTCGTCAGGCAAACACAGAGCAGAAGATGTGACCCATTGATAGGCAAGCTTCTAACAGCAGAATTTATTCCCATTTCTTGTTCTAACTCAGGGATTCTCATCCTGTGGCCTGTGAGCCAGATGCTGCCCACAGCACCATTTCATGTGGCCCCTCACCATCTCCACCACACCAGGATGTGCCATGTGGTGGAGGAAGGGCAAAATGGCCATCCAACCCCTGAAGCTGTCTGAGGGAAGTTGACCCAGCCCCTGGCTTTAAAAGGTTGAGAACTCCTGTTCTAACTCATTGCTTTTCTTGTGGGTGAGTCTTTGTTATTGTCTTTAAAAATGTGCCTTAGGATTGACAAGAAGGTGGAAGCCCACTTTGAAAAGTTTCTGACAAAATGCCTCTAAAAATACCTAAAAATATATACAGCAAAACCTCACATAAAGAGCACCTCACATAGAGACTAACTCGCTTAAAGAGCAGAAATTTTTCTGAATGTTCACCTCGCTTAACAACTAAAACCAACCAAAAACTCAATTAACAACTAAGTCGGGGTTTGCAATCCCCCCCCCCAGAAGTCACAATTGGTCAGTTACAATACTGTTTCATTTAAAGAGCAAACTCGCTTGAAGAGCAATCCCGTGGAATGCATTATGTTCTTCAAGGGAATTCTAAGTATCTAATATTCAATGTAGCATGGGAATTGGCCCTACATTTCTTGATAACTTCTTAATGCCAGACCCATCTATTCCTGAAGATGCAGGAGTTTCAAGACATATAAAATCAGTCCCATGAGCAATCCCATGGAACACATTATGCTCTTTAAGCGAGGTACCACTGCACTGTCAAATAACTTTGAAAAGTACCTAGAAATATTACTCAATACACTACTGAGATAATTTTGTTCCCATTCACTACATTACTCTTGTAATTTAACTATGAATTGCCCTTATTTAAGAAAATGTTTATTAGTATAATCATCTAGAGGGCCTGTCTACTCTTTTGCCAGACTGTCAAACATCTTTGTGATTGGCAAGTGGGAGAAACCTCAAACTTTACTTCCTCATGGAGAGCATTTTGCTCCTCCAAAGGAGCAAGATTCTCAGCTGATTGGGGAAGCCCTCCTCCAGTCAGCTGAGAACCAGATCCTTTATGCTGCCACCAAGGGGGCTGGGTTAGCCTTTTCACTGACAGTGGTTCTCTCCAGATGATTGGTGGTGGTGGTGGTGGGGCGAGCACCCCATCTGTGAATCAGCAGTAGCAGAGGTGCTCCTCAAGTCAGCTACTCAGTAGAGTGTCTCTCCCATACCTCTGCTGCTGATGATCAACTGCTGGGGTGATCTCACTGCACACAACACCACCACTGGGAACATCACTGACAGTGCTGCTGATCAGCTGACCAGCAGCAGCCTTTGAGCGGAGGGCAATTAGCTAATCGGTAGCCACACTATGGAGTGTGTGCATAAACCAAACAATTTCCCTGATTGCTAGCAGTCAGATTGCTTTGATTGTCAGATGTCAAAGGAAGGAATCCTTTACTCTGCTGCTATCATAGACAATAGTTGCAAAGTAAATTATTCCCGGCTGCTTCCCTCTCTTTTATTCTACTCCTGGAGTACACAGAAAGAGCCTCCTTGAAGATTGTGGTATTTTTGAACCATCGCTAGGCATGCCCTGGTAATGGGAACGTTGTGTTGCCAGCTAATTTTTCTCACATTAGGTCAGGCGAAAGGAACTGCAGAATGAACTCACCAAAGATTCTTTCATTCTGGCCTAGATGCAGAAGAATAAGATTCTACTCTTATTGTCGATAAAAGCAGAGAATGGGATAAAAGAGAGCATTACAAAATAACAAAAGCCCTTTACAGTGGTTAAAAAATCAGCATTTGTAGCGAATTGGTCTGCTCCAGAAGTGTCTAACAGGGGATGATGGTGAGGAAAATAGTGGATCATCTAGCTAGCCACACAAATGCCAGAAAGTTTAAGTTTCGAGGAGGTTTGAGATAAAGATAACTGTAGGCAGGCTGTGTAGTTTTTGCCAAACCCTTATGAAAGAGTATGTTAACTGGTTTTGGACCTCTGCAAAGCTAGTGCAAACTGCCAATTTCTAAGTCATCCTGTTCCAGGACAAGAGTTTGTAAAGGTTTCATACATTCATATTCTCTGGGGAAATCAGTCTATCTGGGAAGCTGAGTACCATTTCTTTCTCTGTATTATTTTTCAAGAGCTTACTATATTAGCTGGGATTTCAGCAGGATTCGTTTTAATTATCTCTAGAGGTAATGATTAGGCAAAGGTTAATGACTTGCCTTATAACAGGAAAAATGGTAATTTAGTTCTAAATAAAAGTTGATTTTCCCCCTATAGGAAGGTTCTTTTTGCATATGAGATTCTTAAGAGAAAAACAATGACTGAGAAATTAAAAGTGGGTATAGGTGATTATATTATTTTTATATTTAAGGCAAAGGAAGTACTGAATTGGGAAATTTCTTTTATCAATCGACTGTAAAAATAGACAGATTTTTACAATAAAATCCTTCAACTAGTTGTCTGGCTACACTGGCAAACTAAATTAAATTTGCGGCTGTCTTTGTATTATGTTTGAAATTGCAATCAGGGGCTGCAGATTGATTTGGCAGCTCACCTTTCATCCTGGATACAGTACAAGTCCAATTCCAACCCACAGGACCTTCCTCTGTACCACCTATGTTGATATTTTTAATGTTCACTGGGAAGCCGCTTTCTCATTGAAAGCTACAGATTGCTTTTCTACTGTTTTGGGGGCCATTTTTCTTGAATGTAAATAATTATCTGTTCATACCATGGCATAAGATATTTAAAACTTTGATATTTAATGTATTGACACAATGTGTTTAAACATTGTCCTCGGTTGGGAAATGTGATGCATGTATTGTAGTGAGATGCAACATGTGGCTATATTTTATGGCCAAACATAAATGCTCCCTACATTTAGATTGATACCGACTGTGATGTATTGGATAGAGTGATTGACTAGGACTCATAAAGCCTGGGGGCATATAAATTTGAATATAAAATAAAAAAATAAAATAAAAATTCCTTCCAGATATGGAAACTCACTGGAGGTGTGGAACTGGTAAAATATCTCACTTTCCTTGAAAGCCCTATTAGGGTCACTGTAAGCTGATTCAGGGCCACAGTGGCTTAGTGGTTAAGATGCTGAGCTTGATGACTGGAAGGCTGGCAGGTCAGCAGTTCAAGGCCTGAGCATTGCACAATGAAGTGAGTTCCTGTCTCTGCCCCAGCTCCTGCCAACCTAGCAGTTCAAAAGCAAGAAATTGCAAGTAGATAAACAGGTACTGCATTGGCAGGGAAGATAATGGCATTTCCTAAGCAACAGCATCATGCTTGCCACATGAGCATGGAAACATCTGCAGATGGTACTGGCTCTTTGGCTGTTAATGGAGATGAGCACTGCCCTATAGAGTAGGACATGACTGGCTTTCGAGAAAGGGAGATGTTTGCCTTTACCTAAGTTGGTTCTGAGTTGGCAGCACACAACAGCTGCATTAAAGATTCTGTGTAGCCATCTGATGCTGCTTTCCCCTGCTGTTTGGATTATTTCTGTTGGTAGTCCATCTATTCTTGTTGCTTTGTGTTTAGGCGATTATTTAACCACTCTTATTTATTTATTTATTTATTTATTTGTACTTGTATTGCCGCCTCCTCACCAGGGTGACTCTGGGCTTGCTATTTCTTCAATTAATATGTCCATTTCTAGTGCTGTTGTTTTGTAGTCTTGTGTTGTTTTGCTGTGGCACTCTCCAATGGGTTTGAATAATTCTTTAAAGTGTTCTCTCACCTTTCTATAACTTTTAGGGATCTATTAGTAGTCTTCCATTCTTATTATTAACTATTTCAGTGGGGTTATAATTATCCTCTCTTTTCTGCATACTTTTAACTACCTTGAAAAATGTTTGTCTGGCTGTTCTTCTATTATCTGCTAACAATTTTCCAAAGCATTTCCAGGAGTCTAGTTTTGAAGTTTTTGATTATTCTGTAAGTATCTCTATGTTTCTATCTATCTCTATATATATAAAACAGTTAGTATCTCTATGTTTCACTATATCTATCTATCTTTACCTATAAATCTGAGCGTTAACCGTTGGAATGTGACAAAGGATCCTGCACCTGGCCATACTAGCCCGTACCAAGCCTTCGTGCACTTGCCCCAACTGGGTTTGCAGGTAACTGTCAGGTTGAGAAATGCGGCAGTGGGGCAGGAGACTCACAAACTCAAACAAAGAAAAAGAACTTCAATTCCCAATTCCTTGCACCACGCCATGCCACAGCCAATCAGGCTGAGAGGTGCAAGCAAAAAGAATGTTGGGAAACGTGCCACGGCAAATCAAAATCGAGCCGCATAAAAAAACCCGTCGCATGAATGCAAACCACAAACACAAAAATACAAGTCACAGCGTCCTGCGCGCCATGAGCACGCAGAACGCTGAGAAAGCCAGTGCGTGAAAAATAAACTTACAAAAGGCAATGGAAGCGCAAGTCCCCAGCAGGCAGACTCAGCGCCTCACAGTCACACAAAATAAACAGCTAAAAAATGCCACCATGAGACACCCGTCGTCCTTCTTTCCTGGAGCAATGGGAAGAAGAGGGACTCCCTCTCCTCCATGCTACCCTGCCGAAGACACAGCGAGACCACCACCGGCCTCAAGGAAAGTTGAGCCGGGGTGGAAAAAAACCCAGAAAAACCGAGGGGGGCTTCATTCCCCCCCCTTGAAAGCGAACCAATTCCCTGGGAAGGAAAGGCAGCGAACGAGACTCTGGTCACTGCCTTTACTTCCCAAGGAAGTGTTTCACTTTCAAGGGGGAATGCACCAGTACCTCCCCCCCATTGAAAGCAAACCAATTCCCTGGCAAGCAAAGGCAGCGAACGGGGCTCTGGTCATTGCCTTTGCCTCCCAGAGCTCCTCACCCAGGCGCAGCACACACATACTGGGCTGGACATTTCAAACCTGCCCAGTGTGTGTGTGCGCGCACAACCCCTAAACAACAACATACACAAAAAGTAACCAACAAAAACAAACACCAAAACTATTACAAAATAATAAAACAAAAATAAATCAATAATTTAAAAAACATTAAAAACAAAAATAAATAAACCACAAAATACACAAACAAAAGCTTCCACAACACCACAAAACCACAAACAAAACACCTAACTACAACACGAAAAACACAAACAAATAACAACGAAATAAAACAAATTAAACACAACCAGAAATAATCAAACCAATTAAACCAAACTAAAAATAAACCAACACACAAAAGACCAAACAGAAACACCTCCCAGCCCACCAACACAAAACCAAAACAAAGAAAAACCCCAGAAGAAAGAAAACCAGAAAACTTACCAGCGTGTCCTCCCTCCACGACGACCGGAACAGAAATGAAGAAACAAAGACGACTTACTGGAAGAAGCACCACCCAGAGGCCAGAAGAGAAAAAAACAACTGAAATGAAACCAAAACCCCTAGCAGCCCCACCTGCAGGGCACAATAGTAAAAACAAATCAAAAAGACTCCACACCCCCACCTAGAGGCCACAAGAGTAAAAACAAGTCAAAAACATAACACAAAATCACAATTTTACACAAATCACAAATATATCTAAAAAAATAACATAAAAAGATTTCTAAAATCCTGTGTTTAGTTTTAACTCAAATAAAAACCTAAAACATCTAAACACAGTTTAAAAACATTGAATGTAAAAAACATGTACTTTCACATTTTTTAAATTATTACCTACGATACAACCATTAAAAAAAAGGTCACATGCTAAAATATTATTTGGTTAAATAGAAAATTTAGAAAAAATTATATAATTCTTTGTTCTTTTTTTAATCCACAAAACAAACAAACAAACAAACAAACAAACAAACAAACTGATCACAGTTTATAACAGCCTGGCATTGTAACAAAAATTAACGTATATGTTAAAGCAAATATTCAAAAACACATTAGAAAAATTACAAAATACAAGTTGTTAGTACTGTAAAGTATTACAACAATTTAACAAATGAAAACATAAAGGAATTGTGCATAAATAAAAATTTTAAAAAGAACAATTACAGATTAACCTCTTTTTTAACAAACATTACCAATAAATAAAACCTTCCAACACAATTTAAAACAGCCTGGCACCGCCGGGCAAACTCTGCTAGTATCTATATAAAACAGAAGTCTGGTCTTGTATGATCTTTATACAAATCCACACTTCTGCACCGATCACCCTGTAACTTCACAGGCACTCACCTTGTGTGGGCGAGACAGTCAACAAAGGTGTCCGGCAGCTGACTTCGGGGTTTCTGCACCCCAAAATGGGGTGCACAGGCTCCCCCCTACCTGCTGGAAGAAATGGCAAGGGTAGGAGAAACTGCACAATCGCAAGAGTTCCGTTGGGGGAATGGCACATGCGCGAGAGTTCCCCCAGCCAATGGGGAAACTGGCCGGCCTAAGCAGCTGTGTGCATGTGCACCAGGCCTGGGCCACACAACCCTCCACAGCAGTGGAAGAGGAGAAGGAGGAGGAAGCACCAACTGAGGCAAACGAGGCTGCAGAGCAGGTGCAGGCTCCCCCCTACCCACCAGGAGAAATGACAAGGGTAGGAGGAACTGCCCATGCACAAGAGTTCCATTGGAGGAACTGTGTATGTGCGACAGTTCCTCTGGCCAACATGGAAGCCACCCACCTCAAGCAGTATTGCGCACACGGAAACATCTGGCCACATGCTGTTTTTCGCCTGCGTGAAAAACAAAATGCAGGGACCTCAGCCACGCAACCCTCCACAGGAGCGGAAGAGGAGAAGGTGGAGGAGGTGTCGACGGAGGCGAGTGAGGCTGTGGAGCAGGCCCGTGCTAGGAGGAGGAGGCACCAACTGAGGCGAATGACACGACCAATGACCGAGGCTGACCGAGGCTGCAGAACAGGTGTGGGCCAGTGCCTGAGGAGAGTGTCTGGAGCTCCTGCCACAGGGGAAGGAGGAGGAGGATTTGCAGCTATGGGTCCAAGGCCAGCACCTGAGGAGGGCGTCCGGAGTGCCCCGGAGTGCTGCCAATGGGGGAGGAGGAGGAAAATTTGTCTGGGGGTCATGTGGCTACCGAATGGCTTGCATGATGTGTGGGGGAGGGGGCAGGGTCCAGGGCCAGAGGAGCCCGCTGGGAGATGTAGTCCCACATGCGCTCCTAACCACTTGCCCCAATTCCCAGACTCAGACCTGCCCTCCAGACAACTTCACCACCCAGCAGGAACTGTGCGGAAGAGAGGTGTAGTTGCCTGTAGAACAGGCCACAGGGAGATGGAAGCTGGGAAGAGGGGCGTGAGAGGGCACCAAGACGTGGGGCAGAGCCCCCCCCAACATCGCCCGGGCAGAGCCGAGCACTCAAGCTAGTAGTTTATATAGTCTTCTTCCATCCTCGATTTTATCCAACATTATATGTATAATTCTTTTTTCAGCTTTACTGCTTCTTTGAGCTCTTTGCACCACCTTTTCCTGCATAGTTCTTCTGCAGCACTAAGCAGGGTAGTTTTGTAACCCTTCCATTCATCCTCTACTTTCTTCACCTCTGGGGGCAGTTGTTTAAATGCTGCCTCCACCTTTTGTTGCACCTCTTCTGCTATTTCTGCTATTTCTCTTTGTTTGAGTTTCGCTTACTTACTTAATTAATTCATGAGGTTTGTTTGGTTCTCTTCTTTTAATATTGGGTTTATAATTTCTTGCTGTTAATTCCACAATTTTATGATTGGTGCCATATGGTCCATTGGGAATTGCTTTGGCATCGAGTATTCTGAATTTTCTTTTTACTCTTGTTAATATATTAACAAGATCTAACAATGCAGGTCTAAAATTCATATAAAAAGGGGGGTGTCATTAAAATTAACAGTATCCAGAAGAATCTGTTGTTAAAGCCATCATCATCATCATCATTGGTTTATTTATACACCACTTCCCTCAGCCCGAAGGCGACTCGAAGCAGCAGACCAACAATATCAAAACATCAATAGCACAACAATATCAGGGTAACAATAGCATGGCAATATTATATGTACACAAATACAAAATAGCGGTACAATAATCAACATATATATATATATATATATATATATATATATATATATATATATATATATATATATATATATATATATATATATATATATATATATATATATATATATATATATATATATATATATATATATATATATATATATATATATATATATATATATATATATATATATATATATATATATATATATATATATATATATATATATATATATATATATATATATATATATATATATATATATATATATATATATATATATATATATATAAATGAGTTCTTAGCATTTTGCCACTTCCCTGCTGCCAATAAATTTGCTTTTCTCAGCTTCTTCACTCCAAGCATGTAAGATGAAAAGATCCATTTCCAATTTGCTTGCCAGGGCTTTTCAGTTGTCAGGATACATTTCTGATGCTCTGCTCTGCTCCTGTTGACAGTTGTCTCAAGGACAGCACATTAGCCTCCTTTTCAATGTTGCCATCAAATCCATTTTGGGTTAGATATACAAAGTGATGGGTCCTTCTGAACTTTTCTCCTATGGGATGGTTTTACTGGACAGTCTGTAGAAGGATAATAGTCAACAACCTGAAGGATAGATTTGTTGTGATTTCATTTTATTAAAAAGGTATCAACTCAGTTTGTTCAGAACCTAAGCAGCCAAATGAACCTGAATATGTTTTCAATTTTATTTCATGCACCAGGATGAAAACAGTTGTAACAAGTGGGTTGTTGGCTAGTCTCTGAATTCAACTTTTGGGAATTTCAACTATGTAGTGTTATGTCTAGGTTTAGGAAGCATATATATTCTGAATGGGTCCACCTATGGACAACCACAACATTGTGTTTTTGCTTCACCATATCACACAAAACCAACATTAGACATTTATTGTCCAAATATATTACATTGACTATAAATAAAAAATTCTTACTTCTCAATAAAATCTCTCAAAACATCAAGTACTCTATGTTATAGATACCACTAAACATTTTCAACTTGTATGCTGATGATGCGTTTAGCTTCCTGTCCAGATTGAAACCTGCTCAAAATCCACAGGAGGCCTCGAAAGAGCTATTTTAGAAACCTTTCATACTGTAACATTTTCTGTACTCTTATTATAAAGGTAAAGGTTTCTCTTGCTCGAAAGCCAGTCGTACCCGACTCTAGGGTTCAGTGCTCATCTCTGTTTCAAAGCTGAAGAGCCAGTGCTGTCTGCTTCTGCAGACGTTTCCATGGTCATGTGGAAGGCATGACTAGACACCGGAGCGCATGGAACGCTGTTACCTTTCCACCAAAGTGGTCCCTATTTATCTACTTGCAATTTCTTGCTTTTGAACTGCTAGGTTGGCAGGAGCTGGGACAAAGATGGGAGCTCATTCCATCCTGCACTACACGGGAATTGAACTGCTGACCCAATGAAGTAAAAGAAGAAGAATCCTCTTCCTCCATTTTATATTCAGTTAAATGTCTATTTTTTATTCTTAGTTATTCCTCAAGTATTACAGAATAATTGAATTTGGAATAAGCCAAAGAGGCCATTGAGTCCAACCCCCTCATCTTTATTATTCCCTTCTCTTTTTTTGCAAAAAAAAAAAAAAAAGTAGGACTTAGTAGGTATGGTAATACCAGTCATTGATTACAGTTGTAACCAACTTCAACTCGTTTCTTTGGGAGAATGCAGGGAGAATTCTTCTTGAATTCATTATGAATGAGCATGAAATAAAGTAAAATTGCTCTTTCGTTTTTTCATCCCAGCAGCATGCGCTGTTGTCTCTGACAGGAGAGAGGCTAGGTAGCATTTAGGGGGGAAAGCAGAAAGAAACTCCTCAAGACTCCTACTCATTGCCAATATATTTAAAAACTCAGCTTACTTTTCAACCCATCAATTTCACACTTCATTGATTTCTTCAACAGAATAAGTCAAGATTTTTTATGTGTTGCAATACACCCATCATCTCAGTCACCCCCACTTCCTAGTTCCCAATAAATCATGGAATCCTAGCTCTGCATATAATATATTAATGGTCTTGAGCATGCCACTTCGTCCATGATGCCTTTCAGTAATAATCAAATATAAATTAGCTTGTTTCAGGAGTCATTGTTTAATGACCCAAGACTTCCATCTGCCCAAGCCTGCAGTGAAAAGAAAGCATGAGGTTTAAATGTGATTTTGCCAATAGCTTATTAACAAAAGCTATGAAGACAGGTATTGTTAAGGCTATATTAGAATAGAGCTCACTTTTTTCTAAGGCAGGGTTGCCTAAACTACCCATGGGCCAGATCCGGCCCCTGACACAAATTCATCCTGCCAATTCATCCTGCCCCGAAGTCCTCGTCACTCCTGGAAGTGGAAGTAAAACACACCTGTACGGTTCCTTGGAGATATGGATCACAGGCGTGTTTTACTCCTGCTTCCAGGTGTGACGAGGGCTTCCCAGGCAGGATGAATTGGCGTCAGGGGCCGGATGCGGCCCATGGGCCAAAGTTACTGGAAATACGTGATCGGCCTATGGCCCAAAAAGTTTGGACACCCCTGATCTAAGGGGTCTCACCTGTATTTTAGACCTGCAAGGCCAGAAATGTTACACATGCTTTGTAGCATTTTGTTTTGATAAATAAATGCAATTGCATGATATCTCTGCTCTGAATGTTCACATAAAGAATATGGAAGTTCTTGATTTTCAATGTTTTTCAGTGTTTTCAGTTTTGCCATTGGAATTCTAAGGTGCAAAGCTGACCTATCAATATGGCTGTGAGCTGGCTGAGCTGATGTTAAGCCAGCTGAGGCTTTGCTGAATACAGCCTCCTTTGACTTTAAGGATATTAGATATTATTTAGGACTACCCTTGCCCTGGACTAATTGTGTCCCAGGGCCAGCATAATAGCTGTAAACTGGTTGGATAGCTCAGTGGTTTGTGTATTTGGCTGTGAAACCAGAGGTTGGGAGTTTGATTCCCCACTGTTGTTGTTCAGTTGCACAGTCAATTCCCACCCTTTGCGACCCTATAGACCATCGTCCTCCAGGTACCTCTGTCCTCCACCATCCTCCTCAGCCCGCCCAGCTCTGTGCCCACTGCGTTTACAATACCATCTAGCCATCTCATCTTTGGTCGCCCTCTTTTTCTTTTGCCCTCCACCTTTCTCAGCATCAAGGCGTTCTCCAGAGAATCCTCTCTTCTCATTTGATGTCCAAAGTACTTTAGCTTCATCTTTACTATTTGACCTTCTAAGGAGCAGTCAGGGTTGATTTCTTCTAAGATCTACCTATTTGTTCTCCTCGCTGTCCAGGGGACTCTCAAAACTCTCCTCCAACACCACAACTCAAAGGCATCTATTTTTCTGCATTCAGCTTTCCTAATGGTCCAGCTCTCATACCCATACATTACCACCAAGAAAACCATTGCTTTGACTATGTGGATTTTTGTTTTCAAGGTGATGCCTCTACTTTTCACTATGTTTCCCAGGTTTCTCATAGTCATGGGCAAAATGCACAGTCCTAGGGTGCCCACAGAAGATGTGAATGGCAAACCACTGCTGTGTATTCTCTCCCTAGAAAAGTATGAAAAAGGTTGCCATAAGTCAAAATTGATTTGACAGCATGCAAATATTATTAGAACAGTTCGAGTTTGTGAGGGTTTTGGTTGAACACAATCCAGCCCCTTTCTTTCTACACTTCAATTTTCAGGTTATTTGCCAGCTGATCGTAGCTGACACAACTGGTTTAATATGAGCTCAGTGGCTTCAAGCCATGTTGATGAGTCAAGTCTGACATCAGCTCAGTGCAAGAGCAGTTATTATTATAAAAAAGGAGATGAATCCATTTCACTCACAAAACAAGGAAAATGACATTCCGCCAAGATTCCACCAAGAATATCAGGAGGCACAAACAGACTGCAAATATGATTCCTGAGTTGCAAACATTTATTAAATATCTGTTTCTAATGTCAGGGTATTTGTAATGAGTCCAATGTAGAGATAGAACAAGTTCTAAGACATTATTGTCTGCACCCTCTAGGAAACAGGGGCTTACACCAGATGAACATAAAGGCCATCTGTGGGATCTTTTAGGAAAAACAAATGGGAAATCGTAGCAAGAAGAGTGCCATCAGCCAAGCATAAGTCACTCTGTTCTGCTTCCCTTGAGTAAGGCAGACTCTTCCCAGGAATTAGATTGATAAGGGAGTACTGCAGGAACTAAAAATAATTAGCCCCAAAGCTGTAATTCAGTGCCTACTAATAATCAGAATGCAGAATACATCATGCTTGAGTACATTTTATGTTTATATTAGGACTTTCCAGTTCTCTGATGCAATGATAAAAACAACACACATCAGCTGCTCTCCTGGCAATTTCTGCATCCTCCCCCAGATGTCCTTGAAATGCTGTATAATAAGTTCTGTGATTGTAGGTTATTTCCATTAATAACACACGATGTAGCTTTATGTATAGTGGAGCTGCTGTAATCAGTACAAATCCCCCTATTCAATAATCTGTTCAGCTTTGTGGTTTTTATTTGTCCATTGATAATGCTTGATCCCTAGCTACCCAGAACTTGAAGCCCCGATGTTTACAATTTGCAGCCCCCTCCTTACTCATAGATGCTTTGACAGTTATTTCGCCCATGGGGAATTATTACTTGGTTTGCTTTTCTGCTTTCAAATTACTCTTTTTGCATAAATAGGGGAAAATAATGTCTGAGGTGACAGAAGCCAATGGGGAAAAATACAGAAACCAAACCCAAACAAAATCATTTCCACAATAGTAATCAGACAGTTTTCAAAGAGCCAGAGACTGAGATACATCTTTTCCTCTTCAAGCATTGCAGTGGCATATTTGAAACTAGTATGGCATGTGAGCAATCCTGTTACTCCCAAATAGAACCTTGGCCTACAAGTAAGTGGGAATGCACCTGAACTGATGCCCTATGGCTAAACTATCCAGGATTTCAGCTAGCCTTCTCACATGTCCTGACTGTAATCTCAGCTGTCAGTAAGATAGTGGATGGTAAAATAACCAACTCCAGTCATCTTCATGTTTTTTAAAAGTATATTATAGCAAAAGTAGGTTACATAAACAAAGTTTCAGGAAGCAAAATAAATCCAGGCAAATTGAAACATCTTTAGTTCAGAAAGCACATTAAAAACAATGAATCCTCACTAAGCTATGAAGCCCTAAATGGCCCCACCCTTTAGTTTAGAAAACCACATGACTGCGGAATTCTCAGCACCTCCCCCCCCCCAAGACTTACACAATGTGGAGCACCGGACCAAGAGAGTGTCCTGCACCCTCCATCTGGTTTTTATTTCGTCCAACAAGTTCCACCCTCTGGCCATTCTCCTAAAGGATTTCAGCCAATGACTATACAATATTACATGTCTATCTAATTCTAAGTTTCAATTCTCCAAGAACATGAGGGTTAGAATGTTTAGTCTAGCAAGCAGTTCCTGCCCAGAGATAACCCATAATGCAACACTGCCACCTCCCTCCTGGTGAACAGCACACAGAAATCTCCATTACATAATTTTTTAAAAAAACACATAGACCCCATTTCTATCCCTTGACATGGTATAGTGGTTTCATTCCTGGACCAGAGACCAGAGTTCAAATCCCCACTTTGGTATGAATGTTCACTAGATGACTCAGGGCCAATCACAGATTCTCAGCCTAGATAAGATACAGAGGGAGGAGGAGAAATGCCATATAACCTGACTTTACCTCTGGCAGTAAATAAAAGGAACAAATAAGCAATTGATAAAATAAATGATGCTTGAACAAGAAATAAACAAACAAGATTTGAACATAAAAGATTTGGTTTCAAAATAACCATTTATAATACTTGTATGACAAACATAGTGGTTAAGATGCTGAACTTGATGACTGGAAGTTCAGCAGGTCAGCAGTTCAGGACCTGAGTGCTGCACAATAAACAGAAATGAGCACTGAACCCTAGAGTTGGATACAACTGGCTTTCGAGCAAGGGCGACCTTTACCTTACTGCCTCATAGAACTTAGTGCACACTCTGGGTGGTTTACAGGTAATTAGAATTTTGCCTCCCAACATGATGGGTACTCATTTTATTGATGTTGGAAGGGTGGAAGGCTGAGTCAACCTTGAACCCTGTCAGAATCTAACTAACAACGGTTTGGATGCAGTACAGCAGTTTAACCACTGCACCACCAGGGCTTCTCTTCGTAAACATCTCTTTATAAACTTGTCTATACAGAAAAAGGTATCGCAGGCATTCAGTACAATCTCTGACTTCAAGCATCTCAGAAGTCTTTTCAGACAGGCTGCCTTTATCAAACTTTGGTTGGTATTTTGGTCGTTGCTATACTTGGAACCAAAATTTGACAACTTTGCTAACAGGTCCTGAATTGTGGCAACCTGGAATGTGAGATGTGAGACAATGTGCTAATTTACAACACACAAATGTTGATCTATATTTATTTCCAGCAGAACATATTTCGGAGCTCCTGTTTCAAAGAGTCGTCAGTGGGCCATGGCATCCAACCCCAAGGGTAGCACATGACTGAATTGGTACAATATCTTTTAAGCTTTGTTCACTTCATGTAAAACAAAGGCATCTGTGTGCCTCTGTTAAAATGGAGGTAACCTGCCAGAAATGGATAAAATTACATTTTGTTTTTTAATCAGAACTCTCAAATACACTAACCAGGATGCCCAATGATCCTGTTCACTGAGATTTTGAGGAACTGTATTCCCCCCAAAAATATTAACTTTTCCCATCTCTTGTAGATGCTTAATATGAGATGAAACACAATATGAGATGAAATTTGGGAAGAAAGGCATAGCATGTTAATTCTATACCTGATATTTACTACAGATCTCTTGTCCACTCTTATGATCAAAAATTGATAACCTTTGCAATAGAGATGTGGGGAAACCACCCTGAGAGGGTCACTTACTTGTGTATCTAAAAAAAACAACCCAAGAAATTTATCCCATCTCCCCTCTCCTATACTAACCATTGAAATGGACATAAGCTGAAATAGAATATTTCAACTTTTTAAAGGCTTGGAATACTTCCTCCAAAAGAAAAATGGAGATGTGACAAAATGTGAACATTAGAAAAATGGCAAAGGTAATAGCGCATCACTATAAAATACATACAAAAATGCTTTAGTCAGTGGAAGTATGCAAATGTGCATCAATTAATGCAACCATATGACAAATCCTATGTCTTACATCATGGTCTTCATGGGGAGAAGAAACATCTTTGCCTGGTGGAAGAATGACAAGAAGGAGAGAACAACCTGGACTCGTCAAAGAGTGCATTCCACAGCCTAGGAAAAGCCACAAAAAAGCAGAGATGAACCTGTGAGGGCAGATGGATCAAGAGAAGTCCTTTCAGAAGATCATAAAAATCAGGGATGTTCACACAGGTAATGCAGTCTGCACATAACCTGAATCCAATTCTATTGGTCATGATCACCATTGCAAATGAGGTCTATGGACTAGAATATCACTTATTAAAAAATTAATACGTGATATTTATGGGAAAATTAATAAAATGGGAGGGCAGTGGGAAGAGGGATAAAATACTGGGGTTTCCTGGCCAATAAAGGATACTTGACAGGTATGCCATGAAGCCCTCGTTGCTCCTGGAAGTGGAAGAAAATGTGCCTGTATGGGCACATTTTACTTCCACTTCTGGGAGTGACGAGGACTTTCTTGGCTGAATGAATTGGTGTTGGGGCCAAATCCAGCCCCCAGGCCATAGTGACAAGCCCACTGAACCACATGACTGGCCCATAGCCCAAAAAAGAGTCTGCCCAGATCCAAGCACACCACATCAACAATACTGTCCAACCATTTCATCCTCTGTTGCCCTTTTCTCCTTTTGCCTTTGATCTTTCTTAGGGCTTCTCTCTTCTCAGTTGGTGGCCAAAGTATTTGAACATCAGCTTCAGTATCTGTCCTTCCAAGGAGCAGTCAGGTTGATTTTCTTTAGGTTTGACTGATTTGATCTCCTTGCAGTTCATTAAATGACTAGTAGACAGGCTGTCGGGCTGGATAGCTGGGTAGACTAAGAGACCTGTCTGTGGAGTCAGAGGCTGGGTGCTTGATTCCCCAATGTGGATCAAGGGCAGGGATTCTCAACCTGCAGTCCATGGGCCGGATGTGGCCCACAGCATCTTTTCATGTGCCCCCCCCCCACCGCCTCCACCACACCAGGAAATGCCATGTGGTGGAGGAAGGGCAAAATAGCCATCCGGCCCCCAAAGCTGTCTGAGGGAGCATGACCTAGCCCCCCGGCTTAAAAAGGTTAAGAACTCCTGCTCTAGGGAAACCAGCCGCCTTGGGTAGCCTTGGAAATGCTACACTGTGTCAGAGTAGCCCACAAAAAGGAAATACTGTACCTAACAACTCTGATACTAGAAAACCCTGAAAAAGGCTGCCAAACCAAACGGATGGTGTCTAATAATGTGCATTTCTTTTCATAATGGTGTAGGTTTAAACAACCAAACTAAAAGCTCTTCTGTGGTTTAATGTAAAAAAGATGAAGAAATAGCTTGAAGAGAAGCCCAGAGATAACAGCTTATCTCTTTGAGGGAGAAGACATGACAGCTGTGATGTACTGATAACTAGAAAAGCAGATAGTTACATGGAAGACTGATTTCTTGTTGAGAAATATACATTTGGATGAGACATGGCCTCCCAAGAAACACCTCTGGGTTTACATAACTTCAATCCCGCCCAAACCTCAACCTACCTCACACCTACCACCATGTAGCTGACAATCTGGAAGTCAGGAATTTAGTAATACACAAATAGAGCACTGAGAACTTTTTCTTATTTCACCAAGTTTATTTTCTTTCTTTGAAATGGAATAACAAGGTTGTTCATCATGTTCTTGAACACGGAAAGATACAGCTGAATATTTCAGAAGAGATTTTTTCAACATTTGCTCATAGGATGCTCTGTGACCTCTGAAATATGGTGTGTGTGTGTGTGTGTGTGTGTGTGTGTGTGTGTGTGTGTGTGTGTGTGTGTGTGTGTGTGTGTGTGTGTGTGTGTGTGTGTGCGCGCGCGCGCACACGCAGGGGGAAAAAGAGAGACAGAGAAAAAAAGAGAACTGGCATAGCTGTAGTATAAAAGAGACTTGAGATTATCCAGTGTTCCATATTTTGTACTAAGTTCTGGATTCTAATGCTGACTGAACTCATCATATAAGGATGCTGGCATTTTTAAACAATAAAATCTTCTGCTTCAGAATGATGTGTGTTGTAGGAAATCATCCCCAAAGACTAGAGATGAGAAAAGTTACATTTTTGGCCTATAACTCACAGAATACTACAGGCAGCATGGGCAGTGGACAAATGTTCTGAACAGTGTGATCCAACATTACATTTCTCCCAAAACCTGCTTGTCCTTTTTTGCCTTTTGAGAACACAAAAGCTTTTTCTTCTGTGTCCTCCATTCTGTGGTCCAACCTCAGATGCACATGAAATCAATGCATGGATGAAAGTCACCTTCTCCTAAGACCCCTTCTCAGGAGAAAAGCCTAAATCGAGCCATTAGCGATAGTATCAGAATGTACAACAGCAACCACTTTTTAATTAGCCAATTTCTACTGTACCAACAGGCAGTCATGACATTGAGATAGACCAGCTTCAGCCAATATTTTGCTGAGTAGATCAAGTTCGGAGTCACGAAAATAGAAAAAGAAATTTTTTGCATTTCCCCTTTTCCTAGAAAAAATAATAAAGCATATCTATCTGTATTTCCTGGCATAGCTAGCTAACATTAAGATTACATCCATCTACTCTTTACTCACAAGGAAGCATAAGCACACTCCTTTCTTCTCCTGATAAACACGTGACACATTATAACAATGGTGCTTCTCCTTCTACATTCCAATATAACAAACCCCAACTTTTCTCCTTGTCCATCCTTGTCGTGTCGCTTCTTCAATAAAAATTCAGCAGACAATGTCAATCATTCCTACTTCCTTTCCCACAGTATGAGACTGTTGTGAATTGTTATGAATTCCGAGGACAGAAGAAGGACATGGCTTGACGGACACATTCCCTGACATTCTTCTCTCTCTTTTTCTCTCTCTCTCTCTCACACACAAACACGCACGCGCACACACGTACATGCACATGTGTTGTAATGTGGAACCCTGCTGTGCTGGAATAAAGACACGTGGAGCCTGGGATATGACGGTCCAGCCTTGAATTGAGGTGGACAAAGACATTTTATTACCCTGCCTGTGGGCGGAGCAACTCTGAGATGGTCGACGCCCT
This sequence comes from Bradypodion pumilum, assembly GCA_035047305.1. Taxonomy (NCBI): domain Eukaryota; kingdom Metazoa; phylum Chordata; class Lepidosauria; order Squamata; family Chamaeleonidae; genus Bradypodion; species Bradypodion pumilum. Next base: position 489,597,431 of record JAWDJD010000001.1, read on the forward strand.
AGGTACAATGTCACCCTCTTGCTAAGCATTTTCTACATCATATTTACACTATAGGAAAGGGTCTAATCTAAAGTAGCATCTGTTTCCCTGGCTCTTACTGACCTACTTTAACTCAGGGAAGCATCTTGTGGCTATTGTCTACCTCAACTCAGAAAAGCATCTTCTGGCCAGGATGTTGCCTGTCAGTCAGGAAGCAGCCTTAGGAATGTATTTTCCAATCTTATCTACCCTCTCCAGCTAGTCTGTGCTTGCAGGATGGGAAGTCTTGCTCAGTAATTATGGCGTACGGCTGTGGCCAGCAAACAACCTTTAGGGAGAAGAATATTAATATTATAATATTCCCGCTTACGCGGGCAATCCACATCTCTCCCTTTTTATTCCTTTAATGCCGCCTGACTGAGGGCTTGCTGAATGTGAGGTTTCCTTCTGGCCTCTGGCTCAAGGCATATATTGAAAAAAGTGAAGGAATGCACTGCATAAAGCAGCAAAGCATAATCCCCACTGCTATTATGATGATTATGGTATGGGGCGCAGTCTGCACCCACCTCCAGGGGACCCATGACTACAGTGCTAGCCCAATTATGTCTTCTTGACTGAAGTGTCAAGTTTGGTCACCTGGTCCTGGATTTTGCATGAGGTGTCCCTCAGGTTGAGACAGTACATGTCCCGGACAGTTTCGCAACCCAAATGGTGTCAAAGCAGCAAATAGTCAACTGCTGTGTGGCTGTCCAAGACCACATGTCCCAGTTCAGCCAGCTCTCCATTCAACATGGCAATGACTAATGAGGTGTGGTTGATGACTTTCGCTGGGGGAGCTAACTTTTCCCCCCAGTGATAGAAATGGTCCTTAGCTACCTTGCAAAAGGGCTTCTCTGGCAATTATGCAAACATTTCCTCACACATAGGGAGGTGTGATAAGGTAATTAAAGGATTGCCATTGCCTGGGATTTCTTTGGCTGAGGGATGATCAACCTTTGTGTAGATGTGGCCCCATTTGGCTACTTAACCCCACCCATTGTGAAGATATGACCTCCTAGCAAGGAGTGGTGTCATGATGACAGAAGTGAGAATAATATGCTACGGGATGTGTGCAAAATTCACAGTCTAGTTCATATGTCCCTTGAAAGTCCCACCTTGAGCATTGTACAAAGGCAAAGAATTCAAAGATATGCAAAAACAATACAAGTGAATAGCAAATAGTGAAAACATATACACAAATATTTAGCTGCTTCTCCTTGAAGTGGGGTTACATGTGGTGAAGCTATGAATTGTCCCAATTGTCCTTTGGTGTGGGTTTTATTGTATAACTCAAAATGTCCATTGGTAACTTGAAGAGTCTATATTTGTGGATGTCAAGTTGGCATAAAGCAAGAATGTGTGTTTAACTGAGCATAATGTCCTTTGAAGCCCCAATTGGTGGGTAACATCAAGTGACTTGTATGTATGTGTGTGTGTCCCAAATCCTCCCCCCTTGGGGCAAAAGCATGCCAAAATCATCAAAAATGGCTGGCTGGTGTCATCTGTGGTTGAGGTCTGCGCTTGCTGTGTTAGGGTGGCTGGCTGGGCTTGCTGGCGTCTAACATCTCCTGGTTCTGGTTCTGGGACCTGGTTCTGGATTCTGAGCCTGGTCTGGCCGTGGCACCCAGAAAAATGGACCTGCAGAGGAGATAAAAACTGGCTGCAGAAGCAGCCTTGAAAATCCTGGGAGAAAAAGTCTGAGAAAATTAGTTTTTTGTAATTATAGGTAAATATCGTCTTAGCTTATAGGATCCAGGGGGCGTCCCCCCTTCTTTTAACTGAAAGAAAAGACAGTGCAGATTACCTCATTCCACAATTGCTTGACCTGGCTTTGTAAAAAGTGTCATTTAGATGCAGATTTTCCTGCTGGGAGGGTCTGCCAGAAAACAAGAATGTTAGATCATGAGAGAAGGGATTTTTCCTCCATGTCCCGAGGGAAAGCTGTGAATGTTCAAAAATCAGCAATTAGAATAGAAGGACAAATAAGCTAAAAAGACAGTCTGATTGCACAATGCTGTGGTGGAGAAAACATCAAAATGAAGCATACAGTGTTACTCTAATGACAAAAGCATGCAGCAAATGCTTATCAGTTCATCAAAATGTAATACTCCCTGTGGTTAAGGAGGCTGTGGAAAAACATTACACAATTCACAAGGAGGTTGGAACTTAGTTCCAAGCATGTCATGACTGCAGGAAAACAAATTGCCTTTGAAATGTGGCATTTAGGAGAGAAGTTTGCAAAAATCAAAGTGTTATTTATGTAATTTAAAAGGATTCAGGCACAGTTGAGCTGTGGGAATAAATCCGAGTCATTAAACTTGTTCATAATGTAATGGGTTCGTGACATTTTACCTTGATATTTAACTCAAGTGCCAGTGTCATACTTAATGCAAAATTCGAGCCTGTAAGGTTACCTGCTGAGAACCTCAATTTCATACAATCTGACTTTACTATATTCTCAAAACATTTAGACAAGACTAGACAAGACTTACTATTCATTTAACCAGTTAAATGACATGTCATTTGCAGATAGGGCCCTTTTTTGGAGCACTCTTGCTGGGTGAGAATACTCAGAGACAATTTTTCAGGTTCGCGAGGCCATAAAACTGACTCTTCCAGCACTAGTCTATTTAATGTAAATGAATCAATCAATTTCCTCCCCATTCTTCACTCTCCAATTAGCTGTGTGTGTTTGTAACAGCTCTAATTGCAAGGCAAGCTTAAGAATGTGGAATTTGCGGTTTAACCAGGAGAAAAAAAAACCTTCCTTGCATATTTAACGGCAGGCTTTGCTGAGAGAGAGGGGGGTTACCCCTGCCCCTCCTTCTTCCTCTTTCGTCAACGCTCTTACTCGGACCCTCTCTTGCTTACTGCTAGAATGAATCAGGGCTGGGGCAATTTTCTTCCTCCCATTGAAAGCAATGTGAACAGAGTTAACCCTCCTTATGACTTAAAGAACACAATACCTGGCATTTCACATTTAATGTTGCAACATTTTAACACTCTCACACAATTCTTCAGCCACACTCGTGCACACCCTTCATACACACAGTACACACACACAAACACACACCCACACACATTCAAGCCTTAGATCAAACCTTAGATATTCGCATTCCTTCCTGGGGACATTTCCCCTCCCCAGTTCTGCAATTCTGCGCTCTACTCATGAGGAAGTGGTTCCTCACTGCCAGACTTCTTTGGCTGTTCTCAGGCAGCTTTTACAACAACTCTGGGCTTTTTCTTAGAAGTTAGTTTCCTTTCCAGTTCAGTTACCTTCCTATTGATCTAAACCTTTAGGACTTCTTTTTTATGACAAGTAACAGTGAGTTCCAAGGGCTTGTAAATGACTCAATGTGCCCTGAAGCTAGTTGCTCTTTAACAAGCTGCTTAAATGTCTTTAATTCCCCCCCCATAATCGGCCCTTGCTTGACCCATACCGGCCCATCGGTTAACCATTTGCGCAGACGGGCCATGCTTTACCTGAAAGTAAGCTTTACTTGAAAGTAAGCTTTACTCGAAAGTAAGTTTTACTCGAAAGCAAGCTTTACTCAAAAGTAAGCTTTACTCGAAAGCAAACTTTACTCAAAAGTAAGCTTTACTCAAAAGCAAGCCTTACTCAAAAGTAAGCTTTTACTTGAAAGCAAGCTTTACTCAAAAGTAAGCTTTACTCAAAAGCAAGCCTTACTCAAAAGTAAGCTTTTACTCAAAAGCAAGGGTCCCTCGATACTGCTGTAAGATGTCTCTCCCGCAGGGAAAGCCAGCCTAGGGAATGTCCACTTTCGAGGCAAGACAAGTCCCACTATCTTACACATACAACACACACACATCGTCCTCCTTTTCTTTTGGTTACAGAGAAAAACAGGACAGTCTTAGACCTGGATAAGGACAGGAAAAAATTATGAACAGTCCACTGTGTAGACTGCTTTTGACATATCTTGTTGCCAAGGGAAATTGTGGGGTCATGGAGTAATTAAAAATTAATGTCTGCCTGGCACTCAAGATCCAATCCTATGCTGCCTTTGGTTTCTGCCTGTGCCTCAGAGATGCTTGGGGTAATTATGGCTGGGATGTTTCCTCTGGCACTGTCAGAGTGGGGACTGCCTCTATTTGGACTTGGGCTAGAGACACGCCCGTGGGTCAGTTTCCCGACTTTGGACATTGACTTGCCCAATGAAAGCCATTGTGGCATCGTGGGCATTGGGTAGTGGGCTTATCCGGGCAGCCCTTTGAAGAGCTGCCTCCCCCACCGTCATGGGGGGGCACCTCCCCCTTTGCTGCCTGGTCTTGATCTGCATTCCCTTTTGAAGTGCCCCATCTTCCTGCACTGATAGCAAGCACCTTTGGATCCTGAGTTCCCTAGTGAATCTGCTCTGGAGTCCTTTGTCCATAGGGACTTTGCAGGTCTCCACAAGCAGTCTGTGCAGGGCGGGCATGTGGACGATGGTCTGTCTGCCTGAAAGTATGTCTTCCTCTAGGCAGACTAGGTAGAAACCGGCAAACCACGCCACAAAGCTTGCCAAGAGAACCCTATGGACCAAAACAAAAGGCAAAACAAAAGGGCAGGCTAGGTGATACAGGATGCTTAACACCTCAGAGGGGAGAAAGGGGATGGACAGGAAAGGGGGAGGGGAAATGCAATGTTGTAAGGAGCAATACTGTATAGGGACATGGAATGTGAGATCAATGAACCAAGGTAAACTGGAAGTGGTAAAAAATGAGATGGAAAGAATAAGCATTGACATCTTGGGCATCAGTGAGCTCAAATGGACAGGGATGGGCGAATTCAGCTCTGGAAACCATCACATCTACTACTGTGGACAAGAAAACTTTAGAAGACATGGAGTAGCCATAATTGTCAATAAAAGAGTGAGAAGAGCAGTAATGGGATACAACCTCAAAAATGACAGAATGATGTCAGTAAGAATTCAGGGCAAACCCTTCAATGTTACTGTGATCCAAATATACGCACCAACCACGGGTGCAGATGAAGCCACAGTGGACCAGTTCTATGAGGACTTACAACACCTCATAGAACAAACACCAAGAAATGATGTTCAAATTATTCTAGGAGACTGGAATGCCAAAGTAGGCAATCAAAAAGTGGAGGGAATAACAGGCAGGTTCGGTCTTGGAACACAGAATGAAGCAGGACAAAGATTGATAGAGTTCTGCCAAGAGAACGCACTGGTCATAGCAAACACCCTCTTCCAGCAACACAAGAGGCGACTTTACACATGGACATCACCAGATGGCCAACACCGAAACCAGATTGACTACATACTTTGCAGCCAAAGATGGAGAACCTCCATACAGTCAGCAAAAACAAGACCTGGAGCAGATTGTGGCTCAGATCACAACCTACTGATTGCAAAATTCAGGCTTAGACTAAAGAAAATAGGGAAAACAAAGAGACCAGACAGATATCACCTAGACAGCATCCCTAAAGAATACACGGTGGAGGTGATGAACAGATTCAATGGCTTAGACTCAATAGATAGAGTGCCAGAAGAATTATGGACAGAGATGAGGGACATCATGCAGGAAGCAGCAAAGAAAACCATACCAAAAGAAAAGAAGAGTAAGAAAGCAAAGTGGTTGTCTGATGAGGCTCTTAAAATAGCAGAGGAAAGAAGGAACGCAAAAGTCAAAGGAGAAAGGAAAAAATACAATCATCTGAACACAGAATTTCAAAGAAAAGCAAGGAGAGATAAGGAAAACTATCTAAAAGAACAGTGCAAAGAAATGGAAGAAAACAACAAAAAAGGCAGAACCAGAGATCTTTTCAAAAAAATCCGGGAAATCAAGGGAACATTTAAAGCAAAAATGACCATGATAAGGGACAAAGACGGAAAGGAGCTAGCTGATGCAGAAGAGATTAAGAAAAGATGGAAAGAGTACACAGAGGAACTCTACAAAAAGGAACTCAACACTCCTGATAGTCACAATGATGAAGAAATTGAACCTGAGCCAGACATCCTGGAGAGTGAAGTCAGAAAGGCCCTAAAGAGCACTGCAAACAACAAAGCTAGTGGAGATGATGGTATCCCAGTTGAATTTTTCAAAGCTCTAAAAGATGATGGCATCAAATTACTGCATTCAATATGCCAGCAGATTTGGAAAACAAAACAGTGGCCACAGGACTGGAAAAGATCAGTATATGTTCCAATCCCAAAAAAGGGCAATGCCAAAGAATGCTCAAACTATCGAACAATCGCGCTCATCCCACACGCCAGCAAGGTGATGCTCAAGATAATACAGGATAGACTTCAGCAGCATGTGGAAAGAGAATTACCAGAGGTGCAGGCTGGTTTCAGAAGAGGCAGGGGGACTAGAGACCACATTGCCAACATACGTTGGATCATGGAGAAAACAAAGGAATACCAGAAACAAGTTTATTTTTGCTTTATTGACTACACTAAGGCATTTGATTGTGTGGATCACAACAAGATGTGGCAAGTGATTAAAGAGATGGGAATACCAGAACACCTCATATGCCTCCTGAGAAATCTGTACATGAACCAAGAAGCAACAGTTAGGACAGAACACGGAATGACCGAGTGGTTTGGAATAGGAAAAGGAGTAAGACAAGGCTGCATTTTGTCACCCTGCTTATTCAACTTATACACAGAGCACATAATGCGCAATGCAGGGATGGAGGAATCACAATATGGGATCAAAATTGCTGGGAGAAACATCAACAATCTGAGATATGCAGACGACACCACCCTAATGGCAGAAAGTGAGGAAGACCTAAAGAATCTCTTGATCGGTTTGAAGGAAGAGAGTGCAAAAGCTGGCTTGAGACTCAATATCAAGAAAACCAAGATAATGGCAACAGGCCCGATCAGTTCCTGGAAAATAGACGGGGAAGAAGTAGAAGCAGTGACAGATTTCACTTTCTTAGGATCTAAGATCACTGCAGATGGAGATTGCAGCCATGAAATAAAGAGGCGGCTGATTCTAGGGAGACAAGCCATGAGAAACCTGGGGAACATAGTGAAAAGCAGAGACATCACCTTGAAAACAAAAATTAGAATAGTCAAAGCAATGGTATTCCCAGTGGTAATGTACGGATGTGAGAGCTGGACAATTAGGAAAGCTGAACGCAGAAGAATAGATGCCTTTGAAATGTGGTGTTGGAGGAGAGTTTTGAGGGTACCTTGGACAGCGAGGAGAACAAATAGGTCAATCTTAGAAGAAATCAACACTGACTGCTCATTGGAAGGTCAAATAGTAAAGATGAGGCTAAAGTACTTTGGGCATCAAATGAGAAGGGAGGATTCACTTGAGAAGGCCGTGATGTTGGGAAAGGTGGAGGGCAAAAGAAGAAGGGGGAGGCCAAGGATGAGATGGATAGATGGTATTGTAGACACAATGGGCACAAAACTGGGAGGACTGAGGGGGATGGTGGAGGACAGAGGCGCCTGGAGAACGATGGTCCATAGGGTCGCAAAGGGTCGGAATCGACTGTGCGACTGAACAACAAAGGCAGACTGGATACAACAACTGAGTTTTGGCCAGTTCTGCTGCTGGCAATTCCCCCTGGCATAAATCTGCCTCTATCATCTGTTAGGAAGGACTCCTGACTGCCCGGGAAGCGCCAGCGCTTCCTAAGTCCTCCAAGCTCCTATGCTGGAATTTGATGGTCAGGTAGAGACATGCTGGGGCTGATGGTTCTACATAAGCTGGTGTATTCTTGGTCTCTACCTGGGCTGGACTCACTGCTGCATTTATCTGCCTACATTTGCTCCAAGCCCCTATGATTTTAGTGGGTGCTCGGGGTTCTTCTTTAAGGCATTTCCCTGCTCTGTCCCAAACCTCTGGGTCCATTGTTCCTGATTCATGAAAAAATCCGCTAGCTCTTCACTGTCTAACAGACGAATTAACCCCCATCCTGCCCCTTGAAATCCCCAAAGTTACCCTCCATGGGACGAGTTGGCATGCCGTCTGACAGGATGGCCCCAGGCGAGTGTACTGGATAATAGACTAGCGAGCGTTGCGGCGGTCTGCTGTTGCTAGAATTTAGCAATCATGGTGGCGGTCTGCCGTTCATTCATTCATTCATTCATTCATTTATTTGATTTATATCCCACCCTACTCAGCCCAGGGCCGACTCTAGGCAGCTTACAACAAGTAAATCAAATATAGTATAACAAATGAAATACAGTATAACAATATAAACAACACACAAAATACAATAGCATACAATTGCAAATTACTAATTACAAAAATTACAAATCAGTACAAAATAAATATACCATAGTATCACAACATAGAATAGAATTGTCCCGACACATAACAACCCCCCCACCCCACCCCTCCCCACCCCAACAACATCCCAGACAGTAACCAAAGTAACCAGCCATGGCTGCCTGCCTTCAAAGTCCGGCAGGCCGACAAAGTTGTAGACCTGAATAGTCCCGTTGCCCTCCATCCCAATGCAGCTGAATCCAAGTGGTGACCATGGCATCAGCTGGAACTATGTTGACAATGGCCCCTGTCATCCTATCCATGGGAACAACCACCAGCTGCAACTCCCAGGGGCGACCAGACCAAAGGGAAGACCAAACAGGTGTCGGTTGGTGACTATTAGGTTTGCTCTGCACAGCATTTCTAGCTTAGGGAACTTCATGTCTAGTTCTAGATGATCTCAGACATGCATTTCCAGAATAACTGGCTTGTTCTTCTTTTCTTGTCATGGTTCACCCCAATGAAGACTCCCACCACAGTGCAAAATCTTTATTTTTGGTAAAATTCACTCCGTTCCTTCTTCAGCTCCTTCCTCAGTCCCGTTTGCCACAGCCCAGCTGGTAAAGCTGCAGCTTTCGCTGCCTGCCTCTCCAGCAGGGACTGCCTCCTGAACTCTGACCACAGGAAAGAAGATCAAAGGCTTTCTTCGGGTGAGCTTTGTAGAGCTGTCTTCTCTGCTGCTGTGGAGGATTGAGCTCTGACTTGCCCTGGCTATGGAACGCATTCATCCCGTTTGCCAGTAGCTTGCCTGCGCGTGCGATTGTCTGGGGGTTAAAGTGTCTGCGCTAGCTGCATTGGCGTGGCTTCAGATAAGAATCACGTCGGGGTCACCACTATGTTGTAATGTGGAACCCTGCTGTGCTGGAATAAAGACACGTGGAGCCTGGGATATGGTGGTCCAGCCTCGAATTGAGGTGGACAAAGACATTTTATTACCATGCCTGTGGGCAGAGCAACTCTGAGATGGTTGACGCCCCTAGGTACAACGTGGCCCTCTTGCTAAGCATTTTCTATGTCATATTTACACTATAGGAAAGGGTCTAATCTAAAGTAGCATCTGTTTCCCTGGCTCTAACTGACTTACTTTAACTCAGGGAAGCATCTTGTGGCTATTGTCTATCTTAACTCAGGGAAGCATCTTGTGGCCAGGATGTTGCCTGTCAGACAGGAAGCAGCCTTAGGAATGTATTTTCCAATCTTATTTACCCTCTCCAGCTAGGCTGTGCTTGCAGGATGGGAAGTCTTGCTCAGTAATTATGGCGTACGGCTGTGGTCGGCAAACAACCTTTAGGGAGAAGAATATTAATATTATATTATAATATTCCAGCTTACGCAGGCAATCCACATGTGCGCGCACAAACACACACACACACACACATAAAGAGGGGGCAAAGAACCAGTGACCATATTGATTCACTAAAAGCAAAGGCTTCAGTTTGATTCACTATAGTTACTAAAAGTTTTTTTAGTGTCTTGAGCCAGATGTTCCTAAATAAATGCAGCTATTTATTAGAAGCGTTCCATTGTCAAACCTATTCAGTGCTTTATATTCTCTCCTCATAATAGCTTTCTGCTGTTTGTAGATGCAGACAGATGTTATAGAGAAATTTATTTCCCTTTCGTTGCAGGCAAAGGAATATTGTGCAAGTTTCCTTAGAGGTCTGTCTCAGGCAATCCTCACATTGTGGCTATATGCATTTCATCTGTGACCTCCAGTTCTGTCCTCCTCAAGGCTTCACCAGTGTGAAATCAACCACCATCTGTATACCATGTTACTGTGGTTTCTACTGCACAAATGGTGCTATTTTTATAGACACCTGAATACTGAAAATAGAAATGGAAATGGAAACCTGTGGGTACAATTTAAAGATTTCTGTCCATTGACACCTTGAGAGATACAATGCTCCCTTCATAGCATGAAATAGACCACACAGGTAACTGCCCATGCAAAGTGTTATTAAATTGGAATACTATGGCTCTTTGTTTGGCAAAGTCATTTTTAATTGCATCAACACCCACTTCCAGATGAAGAAATTGCCCAGTATGGTAGGGTCCCAGTTACAGGTAGATTTAGCCATTCTGTTAAAATCACACCCACACCTCTGCATGTTTATTGCAATTGCATAGGGATCTCTTTGATTTTGTGATCTAGTTCTGCTCACAGCGGGGACTGCAGTGGCTCAAGTGGCTAAGATGCTGACTGGGAGACGGAAGGTCAGCAGTTTGATTCCAGAGTACTGCAGGATGGAATGAGCTCCCATTTTTGTCCCAGCTCCTGCCAACCTAGCAGTTCGTAAGCAAGACATTGCAAGTAGATAAATAGGGACCACTTCGGTGGGAAGGTAACATCATTCCGTGTGCTCCGGTGCCTGCCACATGACCATGGAAAAGTCTGCAGAAGCAGACAGCACTGGCTCTTTGGCTTTGAAACAAAGATGAGCACTGAACCCCTGAGTCAGATACGACTGGCTTTCGAGCAAGGGAAACCTTTACCTTTAACTCTGCTCACAGCTCTTGTGCTCCTTCAATGAACCTCCATTTTCCATTCATCAGAAGGACTTTCACCCACATGCAGAGATGAGTCTAAAGCTTCTAAAGTCATAGGACTCCAAATGCCTTGTGTATACTATACAACTATAGTGGATTGATATCTTTTAACCACTGTAATTCCATACTACAGAATCCTGGGATTTGTAAATTGGTGCAAACTGTATTCTCCCTTCAAACTATATAAGGGTATTCTAACTATCTAATTTTCAATGCAGCATGGGAATTGGCCCTACATTTCTTGATAACTTCTTAATGCCAAAAACAAACTATTCCTGAAGATGCAGGAGTTTCAAGACATATAAAAGGAAGCACAATCCATAAAATGTTTCATTACAGCTGTGGAATTTGCTTTTAAAAGATTTAGTGATTACAAGTTTTAAAGGGTCAGGAGAAATCCAGTGAGGATGGCGGTATATATGACTTCTAGTCAAGAGGGCTAGGAAACAATGTTGGCACTAGTGTGATAGTATTAAATTGTTGAGTGAAATTTTATTCATTAGTGTTACTTCATGATAATTTAAATTAATCTCTCATTTATTACTACATAAAAGAAGTCATGCACAGTAACAAAAATGGCTAAAAAATGGCAACCCAAAATTACATCTCTAGGGTAATGAATAAAAATAATGTGAAATAGTAAATTAATTTTAAATACTCTCTTGGAAATGTTACTGAATTAGGGACAGCGGCAGCATCTTCAATGCAGGCCCACCCCCCACAAAAGGACTCGGACACCAGTATAAGTGGATAACGGCATTGGGCCACATTTATTGATTCATGCCCTAGTCAGAATTATAAATTTCGATTGGTACTCAACCAATTATAATTCTTAAGGCAAGCAGGCCGCAGTAACACTGGTAAGGTTCCTCCCAAAATTGCCAACGGCAATTGGCTACAATGTATCCATTTGTATCAATTTATTTGTTTACAACAAACAAATTGTTGACCGTAGTCAATAAACTAACTACTGACCCCACCCTCTGACGCGTATCCATAAAATAACGGGGTGATGCATGCTGCCTAGCTCTTGCCATCACCCCATTGCCTGGTTCGTCGTTGACCGGACAACGTTAACCAACATGTGCCTATCTAGTGTTGGCCAGTCAATTGCGAACCTGCCGGATACCTGTGGGTCATAAATATTTACCTTACCAGTGCTACCCGCCACACGGGGAGGCATCCATGATGACTCACCGCCCCCCCAAGACCGTCAGCTCGGTCGCCAGGCCTGCTTGCATCACACCCAGAACAAGGTACATACCTCTGACCGACAGGTGGACCCCTTCTCCTGCCTACCAGCAAATTTTTTTGTAAGCCAATCATCCAGACTCCAATGGCCGTCTCACAGCCATGCTCAGAACGGGCCGGAGCCACAGCCCCGTCCACTGACTGCCGGAACAGTCCGAACTAGGGAGATCCGCGTCTCCCCTAAATTGGTGTCTCGGCACGATGTTAGACCATAGCGACCGTATGTAAGCCATACGTGATACAAAATACCAGGTCAGTGATCCATATAAGACCGCTGCCGCCGAGGCGCCTGTAAAACATCGGGCGATCCAGCATCCCTGTCAGACAGCAGGAATGGCCACAGTTCCCGCCCCCATGTGCCGCACATACCATACCATAGCATACGTGCGGATGCACACAGCCCAGCCGGGGTCCACTCTCTGTCGCTGCAGCATATACTGCTGCCCAGTGTACATAGCTGCGGCCCACCAGCCCCCTGCCACCAGTGTGCTGAGACCCCTAGGATCTGTAAAAGAGGAGAAAAAGGTGAAGGACATAACTAGGTACTCATACAGTGAGGGGACGTACATATCTGAAATTGCGCGTAGACGCCTATCCACCTCCGAGTACCCCAAACGTAGCCACGATCAACGCGACGCCTATCTTAAGTAAATGGTGCCAAAACGGGCACCACACCGCGAAACGCGGCACCGGTCACTCTCAGGGACTGTACTAAGGTAAGGGTAGACCCAACCCGGTGGCAGAAAACAGGCTGGGGCGCGCAGCAGGCACTGTCGAAAATTCAGGTAGGGCACCAACCGGACAGATGTCTCAAAAACTTAGTAGCAGTATACACCACTGCCTGCACCGTGCTGAATAACCTGTGAGGACCGCATCCCCACTCGAGTCCACTCATGTGTGACAGAGACATCTCCGAGTTCCAGTGCCCTATGAGACACATCCGCCTTACACCGTTGGCACCAACTCTGGCACCCACTCACTGATGCAGAGCGCTCCAAAAAAGGCTACCGTGGTAGCTGCGTGGCCAAGAGCCACCTCACACCTATCTGTACATAAGCAATGCCAGCCTCGTGCAAGGTGGGTAGAAACTCTGGGAACAGAGGCGACGTGTGTAAGGGCGGCGGACACGTTCCCATGTCCACCCCTCCCAAACATGACGCCTGAATGCAGAGTGATACGCCTTACGCGTGCAAGATGCCAACGACATGTCCAGTTCCCCTCTCCTTGCCAAACGTCCAACCCTCAGCCAAAAGTGGCGAGTGGAATCCCTCTGCTTCCAGAGTATGGCACGGAACCAGGTGATCTGCGGTGGTGGAGAGCAGCAGAATGTCATTATAAATACCCATAACATGTCTGGCCTAGAACAGCACATTAGGCGTAGGCTTCTCAAGAGAATAGACGGACTAATGTCATGACCTTGGGGGATTTGCATGTCTGGGTGTCGACAATGTTCACCACTGCCGCATTGTCACACCAAAATTGGACCACTGAGAAGGCCCACCCCTTGCACCATAGCATCAGTGCTCTCCAAATGGGAAAAAAATGCAAGGAAGGTAAGATCGCAGGGCGATCCGTGCACCCACCCTCGGAGTAAACCCCATCAGTCCGGGAGCCGGAGGTATCTGACCGTATTAGATATCTAGGGCAGACCACTAGGTCTGATCTCCCATAAGATACCCATCTAAACCCAGGAGTAATTTGAGCCAGAGCAAACCCATTAAGGGGGGGCAATGAATTAACTACAATTCCCAAGGGCACACTCGATGTTTGGCAATCAATGCCAAAATCGCCATGGACATCCAAGCCACCGTATCACTGGTTAACCTGGATGCCCGCGTGACAGCATCGAGGCAAAATTGTGATGTTAGAACATGGGACCTCGGTCTATTCAGGCGCCAAGGGGACACCCAGTTCCCACCTGAGTGTCTGAATCGTGATGAGGAGACGCCTACAAGTGTCCAAGCCCCGTTTAACCCCGGACCCAAAAGTCGTCGAGGTAATGGGCTGGAGACCGAGACCCCAACCTGTGAGCAAATGCCCACTGAGTGAAAGTCCCACATCGGTCGGGTGCTGAACCTGAATTAACGCATTCAGAAAGGGATCGGCGTTATCTAATTAAAATTCCCCTCAAAACCTAAAAACCCGATAGGTCTAAATCATGGGGTGTACTGGCAAAAAGCTGGAAGCCGAGTGCATATCACACTGTGCCAAAACAGCACCAGAATTGCGTGAGCACGCCACCCATAGTAGCCGAGGCAACTACGAGTACCTGATCGAACAAGGTCGTCAGGAAGGTCATCCCTGAACGGAGCACCCACAGGGTAAGCTGAATGAAGGATTATATTACATTCACCCTTTTTCTAGCTCAGTATGAGCTTCATGGGGGATACCTTCGACTAAGGAAAGGTGGTTCCAAGAAGGGCCCCCGCTACTCTCATGGCCCCCAACTTCCATAACTGTGGACCGTGGAGCCCCCTCTCCGTTACCCTGGAAGGGAACCAGATTAGTAGCATCCTGGGGCCCCCAACACCCCCGAATGAATACAAAAGCCCCATTGAAAACCCTCCAGCAGGTCTCCCGCCCCATCCCTTCTTGGATGAACTGAGTGACATCCCTCCAGGCTGACTATAATTGGGGCAGGAGGGGGATCATGACAAAGTTAGTTACTTCAGACGGAGCTCTGTTCGCCCCTGTGCACCCCCACCTCTGCCCCGCAACCCACCAACCCGCGGGCACGCGGAGTCTGCGTGAGGGCCAGCGCAAAAAGGGGGCACTAAGTCGGTAACGACCGTGGTGCTTAGTACACACATCGTCAGCTGAGGAGGCTGAACACAGTAGGCGGGCCGGAACCCCCCGCCCGACCCGTTTGCGTGGAGCCAGTGTCTGAACAGCCCGCTGCTCAGCAAGACCACCATGGTACCCATCACCAGGCACCAGTCCCGTGGGAATGATGTACACGAGCCACTTGGTGACAGGACTCATCCCACCTCCCCTCGGGATATAGAGCCACCCTCGTCCACATTCCTCACCATGAGCCAACCGTCATGGGCCCATCCGATCGACATCAGGATGGCCCAAACAGGTCGAGTCCTGCGGCATACCACAATACGCACAAGGTATGCCGACAACCAGTTGGCCCCAAGGTGCGCGGTGGCTAATGACGATGGGACATCTCTTTGTCTCAACCGTCCTGTCCTTCTCTCACCTCCCAGTGGGCTCGCAGTTCAAAAGGGGGAATATCCACATGTCCCCCTTCGGCCTTTGCCCCTCATGGCCTGCGGCCAATAATCAACCGGGGCAAGTAATAGCCGTCCATCGGCAAAGCCCTTGACGGCACGTTCTGTATAAAGGGGGCCTACGCAGCAGGGTCTAGACAGCCCCTGCGATGCCCAGCACTGTCCCGGGGGAGGACACCCCAGTGCATGGTGGCTCACTACAGTGGGACCACACAATGTCTCTGTCCCCCTGTCCGTACCTCCTATCCTTATGGGTCTCAGTTCCTAGTGAGAATATATCCACGTACTCCCCCCCCACCAAATCTTTTCCTTCATGACCTGGGTCAGATGATCACTGGGGGGCCATGAATAACCTGACGTCGGCAATGCCATTGCCGGTACATGATGTACACAGGGCATACACAGCGGGACCTGGACAGCCCCTGTGACGCCACGTACTGCCCCGGTGGCAGAAACCCCCACCCCCAACATCGTGCCTGAATGCAACCAAGGGGAACTGGGATAGGATGGCAAGTGATGCCCACCAGCCTCAAATTGGCGAGGCAAAGAGCACTGAACCCCACCGCTGGAAATGGAGTGTGAGTGTGTGCATTCAACTTGAACCTAATACTCACTAGTTGCACCCCCGTGAGCTGCCCCCACTGGGGGTTCCGGCCCACGGTGGGCGTCGGAGCTCACAACCGAAATCGAGCTCTGTGGTGACCTCCAATGCACTCCAGCCACAGTTCTGGACAAACGGGGAGCTGCGAGACAGCGGCAGGCACGGGCCGGAGTGTCACGAGAAGCTCGACCCAGCTGGCCGCCGGTTGCATAGTGGCAGCAGTCAAAGTAGCCGGCAGACCCAAAGGGGCTCCGTAGTTAGGGAAGGGGCCCCCCACCAACCGGTTAGCTAAGGATGCCCCCAGCACAGCCAAACATGCTAACCAGGCATCCCCTGCCATGAAAACCCCTAGTAGGTGGGCCAGGTGGGCCCGATGGGCCAGGTGGGCCGGACGGCCCGCTAGGTATTGGGCCAGAGGCCCTAATTTGAGAGCCTGGGCCAGAATAGGGCCATGCCCAAAACTCTGGCCCCTAATGGGGTAAACGTGCTGTGAGCCAGCACCAAGCCCTCCCCCCAATCATTCCGGCCCATGGCCGGCAGCCGTGGGCCGAGGGCCGGATCCTCTCAAGGGCCGGCCTGGGGCTGAGAATGGGAGCTCATTCTGTCCTGCAGTACGCAGGAAGCTAAACCACTGACCTTGCACTACCCAGTCAGCGTCTCAGGCACTTAACACTCCGTGTCTTAGCCACTTGAGCCACCGTGATCCCCCTACGAGCAAGAAAACACCATGGGGAATCGAACCCCAAGCCTCTGGCTTTGCAGCCTGATTCCTAAACCACTGAGCTATCCAGCAGTTCTGCTTGGTTACTGGCAAAAAGGAAACAAATAGGAACGAAATCGAGCCTCTTGCAAAGAGGCAAGCCAAGGTAAAAAGCCTCAACAGAGGCTGATAGAGGGGGAAGCGACGGAGCAAATTACTCCGCCCTGTCGCTTCTAAAGGTATCGAGCAAAATCAAGCCTCTTAAACGAAGCCTCGGACAGAGGAAAGAGGCGAAAAGGGGGAGAGAGCAACGGAAAAAACTTCTCCGCTCCGTCGCTTTCGCAAAATGGCAGCTCAGCTGCCTCTGGCCACCCCTTTTAAAGAGGGCTGGCCACGCCCCCTAACTACCTGGATGTCCAAGTCCGGTGGGGGCCCCCCGCAAAGAGCATGGCGGCCATATTGGCGCCGCGCTTGCATTTTAGTAACTTTCTGCCCTAAGTATGTCTTTCATTGTCAGCTAAGCTTGTGACAAGAGCAATGGGTCTTTGCATTGAATTTTTGGTCTTTCACTTGGTTGGTTCACAAGTGTCACCTGCTCCCTTTGTAAATTAGTTGTTGGGAAACGTAAGTAGAAGATCTCTTACCTTCCTGGTGGACATCTGGTGGCCAGTGTATCAGCAGAATGCTGGACAGTTAGGTGTTGGGTCTTATTCAGTGTGGTTCTTCTAATGTTCTTACTATACAACAGGAGTTCTCAACCTTTTAAAGCCTGGGGCTGGGTCATGCTCCCTCAGACAGCTTTGGTGGCCAGACGGCCATTGATGCCATTGATGCCATTGTTTTAATTACTATTTTTCTGTGTTACCTTCCAGCATTTCATAATAATGTAGCAAGTCATTAGAATTTGTTTCATTCAGTTCCCTTAATTGATTGGGGCTAAATCTCTCTAATCCCAGTAAATATTTGCTCATGGGTTTTGATTCAGAGGATCACTATGTAGCCTCCAAAGTTTCTGTCAGATTTAACATGGATGAAATCAAATTAAAAACTAGTGACTACATGACATAAAGCTAAGTGACACTTCCTAGCCTGCCACTTTTAGGTAAAGGTAAAAGTCACCCTTGCTTGAAAGCCATTCATATCTGACTCTAGGGTTCAGTGTTCATCTCTGTTTATAGCCCAAAATCTAGCACTGTGTGCGTCTGCAGATGTTTCCATGGACATGTGGCAGGCATGCCTAAACACTGGAGTGCACAGAATGCTGTTTAATAAAATGGTCCCTATTTATCTGCTAGCAATTTCTTGCTTTTGAACTGCTAGGTTGGCAGGAGCTGGAGACAGGAGCTCAATCTGTCATGCAGTACCCAGCAATCGAACTCCAACCTTCCAGTCAGCAGGTTCAGCATCTTAACCACGTAAGCCACCATGGTCTCAATTCCACCTTCTTGAACAAAATTAGTTCATTTAATTGTACTTATTCTAAAATGTAGATAAGCTACCTTTACTGCTGTTTAACCTCATCTTTTCCGATAAAATGAGTCTCCACAATGATAATAGCTCTACCCTCTAAGGGACACTTGTTTCTTTGACTTGGGCTGGATGTTCCCCAATCTATTAGTAACTTCAGAATTTCCACTCAAGTAGCTGGATAGCTCAGTGAGCAGCCCAGTGGTGGGATCCAATTTTTTTTACTACCACACTATGGGTGTGGTATGGTGGGTGTGGTATGGTGGGTGTGGCATGGGGGAAAGCCCTGCGTTGCACCCGAATTAGGACTACTTTATTTCAAAACTTGGATGGGTGGGGCCAGCCAGAATTTCTGCTACCGGTTCTGGCGAACTGGTGCGAACCTGCTGATGCCCACCACTGGAGCAGCCACTGAATTTAGTATCCACTATCACCTATGTATGTGTAATACTTTCTGGTTCTACCTACCTACCTTAAATGGGCGTTATAGAAACAAACTTCATTTCTTTTTACATATACAGTGGAACCTTGGTTAACATAATTAATGCATTCTCTGGGATTAAAATTTCTTTAACTGACTTTCCCATAAGAATGCATTGAATGCAATTTCCCATAGGAATACATTGAAAACCAAAATACATTAACCAAAATGTGGTTTCCCATAGGAATGCATTGAAAACTAATTAATCCATTCTGAAAAAAAGTTTAGTAAACCGAGTCACTATTTTCTATGGATTTCCTTTTGTTATGCAATTTTCTGGATTTTTCAATATGTAGAAATCTTCTTCAGGAGAAAAAGTAATCATCACTGCGAGAAGACAAAAACACATATCATTTACAAAACATCATATTCTCATATTGCCTTAACCACTAAGCCACGGAAAGACCAGGGAATGAGATAGGGTAGCTTGGCAGCCCTAATTTAAGATCATGTTATCTTGATGTCTTGGCAGTCCTCCTTAGCATTTAATTTCTGAAAATTAAAGCAAGATAGTAACAAACAAAAATGGATTTAGACAGATTCTTCTTCCCTGCCTAGATCAGACATTAAACTGCCAAAATGAAACCACCTTTTGGTGAATTCATTCTGTAGTTCCATTTGCCTAACTTAATGTGAGAAAGATTAGCTGGCAAAACAAGTTGCTGTTGCCCGGGGTACACCCAATTGTGGTCCAAAAATGCCACAATCTTTGTGGAGGCTCTTATTTATTTTATTTTATTTAGTCACATTTATGCTGTCGCCCTCTCACCTAGGTGACTCTGGGTGGCTTACATGTATAAAAATCATAATATAGCTTATACAAAACAATAAAATAAAAACGTTAAAAATATAAATTGTTTAAAATTTAGCGTACCCTCCCCAAGGAACCAAATTATAAGAATTCTTCAAAATAACTGATGCTGAAGGCCTGAGGAGTGCTCATATGAGCCACCCTAGGCTGACCATTGTCCCAACCGCCGCCCCCCCCCACACTTGCTGCACCAGCCAGATCTTAAGGTGTTTTCTAAAGGGTAGAAGTTCTACCTGGAGACATAACTCCATCGGCAGGAGGTTCCATAGGGCCGGAGCAGACACAGAAAAGGCCCTCCTTCTTGTGCTAGAGAGGTGAGCCTCTCTAGTAGATGGAACTATCAGGGAGCCCCTCTGGTCTGCTCTAGTGGGTTGGGCAGATGTCCTTGGGGTGACACAGTCTCTGTAGTACCCTCACTACCATGTAGGGCTTTAAAAGTGATCACCAGCATCTTGAATTGCATCTTCCTTAGATGACTATCTTAGATTACCATCTAAGAGTGCCTGTGTTTGACCAACTAGCTCAATTGGAAAAATAATAATGAACATCCAACTACAGAGGTTGGCAAGTTTATTATTCATGCCATTTTACACTCAAAATGATAAGGATTTTCCTAAAGCAAAGACCATAACCTCTGTGTAATTCTGTCTGGAAAGGCATCATGCTGCCACTGCAGAAGCTGGCAAAAGCCCAACCTCCTCACCAAGAAAGATTGCAAAATATTTTGACTCTCAGGAACAGATAAGAAATAACAGTAAACAAGACAGTTTCCCCCTCCTAAAACCTTGACCCAAAGAGGACAAGAAATGTATTGTGCATTTAAATGAAATTCATTCCGCTGTTATATTAGTTCCGCTTGAGGATTTTATATTCAGGGGAGAGAGCTGGAAGGCAAACAATTTCCACAATAGTTTTCATACTGACCGTGGCAGAGAGGGAAAAGAGGGAATGGACAAAGTTTAACTCACGTGGGGGCAGGAATGCCTTGAGATTGTCACTTTCAGCTGAAAAGGGACAAAAGCCAGAATCTTCCATTTAGAATTAGAATGCTGAGATAGGTTCTCATGTGGCTTAGTTTCAAGAAGGCCATGTACTTGGTTCAAATCAATAAAATAGGCAGCAGATTAAATTAGATTCACACCACCATCCTTATTTCTGACTTCCAGATATCCATCTGGATGTGTGAACAGTATAAGGCATATCAGATGTGGGGCAGCTCCGGTTGCAACTTACAACCAATAGGCATGAAGACAATACTGAGGCTAAATTGTAAACCATGCTTCATTTCCCATGACAATTTATGTCTTTTTAGTTATATAAAATTGTTGCTTGATCTCGTCAGGTTTTTCTAGAGAAAATCTGCATCAACTGGAATTTATGTAAGCAGGGCTGTAGCCAGGGTGTGGCCAGGATGGCCACCCTGAGTTAGCAGTTTGCTTACCCTGGCAAAGAGAGGTTTCCCATAGGAATGCATTGAAAAGAGGCTTTGTTGCCCATCCTGAAAAAAATATTTACCCACTCACATCTAGAATCCAGACTATTGCCCTGGATGTAAGGGGTTTCTCTCACAGAGATGGCTGAAACAAACAAACAGACAGACAGACAGACAGACGGACAGACAGACAGACGGACAGACGGACAGACAGACAAAGCTTTATCTTGGCACATGGGTAGTTAATCTGACTTTTATAGGGTGAGGGTCTCTCTTTGGTCCATTTAACCAAGCTTACTGCTGAGGACTCATTGTCTAATTCTGTGTGTCAGCCAAACCCTGTTTTTTTAAAAAAATTATAAGATTCAGATTATATTTGCTTAAACAACAAAACTAAATATTTTTGTTTCCCATTTTTAATAAGTAAATAATGGGCTTCCCAGCTAAAGTAGCTTTCCATTCATTTTCTTTCATACTAAAATCCCTCTGTCCTAGCCAGTCTCTCGCAATCAGAAATGGCACTTCCATTTTGCTCCCAGATGTTCCTGTTGCCTCTGCCATCCAGCCAAATTTTGTGTCAAGCTTTACCCTGAAGCATTCTTTGATCACATCTCTTTCTGAAGTCTTGTAATGATGCCTGCTTGAAGGTTGACCTTAGGTTTAATTTGCATTCTTATTCTGTACTAGCAAGGGTTGCCCGGCGTTGCCGGGCTTATTTCTCTGTGTGTTTTAATAAAAAAATGAACCAATTTTATTTTTGCAATAGTTTTAAATTGTGTTGGAAGGTAAAATTGTGTTAATGTTTTTAAAAAAATGCTTAGTCTGTAATTTTAATTTTTTAAATGTTTATTTATGTGATTTTTTTTGGCTTGGCTGTTATGAACTGGGATCTGCTTTTTTGGTTTTTTTTGAGGATTAATAAAAGAAGAAAGTATGATATAACTTTTTCAAATTGTTTTATGTAAGTGAATAATGTTTTAGTTTTTTGAATTTTTTTAATTAGTTGTACCGTAGGTCATAATTGTAATAATGTAAAAGTAAATGTTTTTTACATTCAATGTTTTTAAAATGTGTTTAGATGTTTAGAGTTTAAATTTGAGTTATAACTCAGCACAGGATTTTTAAAAGTTTCTATTGTATTTTATTGACATATGTTTTAGTGTAATTTTTTTTACTTGTTTTTATTGGTGTGACCTTTTGTGTAAAATTGTGAATTTGTGTTATGTTTTTGATTTGTTTTTACTCTTGTGGCCTTTTATTTGGAGAGGTTGTGTGTTTTTGAATTGTTTTTACTATTGTGGCCAGCAGGTGGTGCTGGTAGGGGTTATTGTATTTTGACTTTTTTTTCTCTCCTGGCCTCTGGGTGGAGCTTCTTCTGGTAAGTAGTCTCTTTCTTTATTCATTTCTTTTTCAGTCCTGGTGGAGGTAGCACATCTTTTGGTAAGTTTGCTTGTTTTCTTTGTTTTGTGTGTGTGTGTGTGTGTGGGCGGGGGGGGGGTTTGGAATTTGTATTTTTTGTCTGTTTGTTTTGTTTTTGATTGTGTCTTTGTTTACTTTGTATTGTTTTTGGTGTTTTTGTTTTTGTGTATTTTTGGATGTGTTTGAATGTTTTTAGTAATTTTTTAAAAAATTATTTATTTATTTGGTGGTGGGGAAGGGATGTGGTCATTGGGGGTTAGGAAGGGTGGGCTAGGTGGTGGGGAGAGGGGCATGGTCGTTGGGGGTTAGGAAGGGTGGGTTAGGTAGTGGGGAGGGGTGCATGGTCGTTGGGGGTTAGGAAGGGTGGGCTGGGGGGCGTGGTCATTGGGGTTAGGAAGGGTGGCCTCGGTGGTGGGGAGGGGGGCTTTAGTGTGTTATGGTGCTTTGATTGTGTGAAGTCGTGAAAGTAGATCGGGTTTCCCCTTTAATATCAGTGGGTGGGGGTTGTGACCCCCCTCTCCGCTGGCTACCCTAGGGTTGGGAGGTTTGTGGGGAGAAAAGGGGTATATTGCCCCAACACTTCTGGAACCTAAAGATTAGGCACAGTGGATCGAATCCCCCCCTCCTTAAAACCACTCTGTTTTTAAATAGAATAAAAGATGGAGTTGTTTTAAGGAGGGGGAGAGGTGGGATCGATCCACTCTGCCTGTTGTTTTGGTTCCAGAAGTGTTGGGGCAATATACCCATTTTCTCCCCACATAGCTCCCAACCCTAGGGTAGCCAGCGGAGAGGGGGATTGCAACCCCCCACCCACTGATGTTAAAGGGGAAACTCCAGTCGGGACCTTCAGACGCTGTTGGTGAGGGAAAGAAAGCCGGCTGGTGTTTGCTTGGCTGTGAGGCAGTGAGTTGTTTTTCGTTGGGGGTTAGGAAGGGTGGGCTAGGTTGTGGGGAGGGGGGCGTGGTTGTTGGGGTAAGGAGGGGTGGGCTTGGTGGTGGGGAGGGGGGCATGGTCATTGGGGGTTAGGAAGGGTGGGCTAGGTGGTGGGGAGGGGGGCTTTAGTGTGTTATGGTGCTTTGTTTGTGTGGAGTCGTGAAAGTAGATCGGGTTTCCCCTTTAATATCAGTAGGTGGGGGTTGTGACCCCCCTCTCTGCTGGCTACCCTAGGGTTGGGAGGTATGTGGGGAGAAAATGGGTATATTGCCCCAACACTTCTGGAACCAAAAGATCAGGCAGACTGGATCGAATCCCCACCCCCCTCCTTAAAAGAAGTCCGTTTTTAAAGAGAAGAAAAGACGAAGTTTTAAGGAGGGGGGTGGGGGATCGATCCACTCTGCCTGATCTTTTGGTTCCAGAAGTGTGGGGGCAATATACCCATTTTCTCCCCACAAACCTCCCAACCCTAGGGTAGCCAGCGGAGAGGGGGATCGCAACCCCCACCCACTGATATTAAAGGGGAAACTCCAGTCGGGAGCTTCAGGCGCCATGGGTGTGGGAAAGAAAGCCGGCTGGTGTGTGCTTGGCTGTGAGTTGTTTTTCTTTTTCATTTTTCGGGCGCCGGTTTCCTCAGCGCTCTGCGCGCTCATGGCCTGCACTCCTGCGCTGCGCCGTGCGAGAGCCTCTCAGCCTGATTGGCTCTGGCGCGGCGCGGCGCAAGGAATGTTGGGAAGTGAAGTTGTTTCCCTTTCTTCGCGTTTGTGGGGCTGTTGCCCCACTGCCGGTTTTTTGAATCCTTCGTTGACCTGCATACCCAGATTGGCCGTGTGCACGAAGGGTGAGTGCAGGCAAGTAGGGTGAGGCATAGCAACCTATAGCCAGTTCCAACGGTTAACCCTTGGATTTATAGGTTAAGATTGCATTTACTGATATTTACTGATATCAGTAAAATATATTTACTGATATTTTTGATTGATATGTGTTTTATTGTAAGAATTTATATTTTGTATTATGTATTTTACACTATGTAAACCGCTTTGAGTTCCCTTAGGGGTAGGAAAGAACCGGCCCCTGCAAGGGGGATGAAGGAATACCTGCCTGCTGCCTCCCCTGTCGCCAGCGCCAATGCCGTGCTGTGGAGCCCCACCTCCCAGTCTGGCAAACTGGGATGATTGGGGGCCCCTGCGCCGGCCTCCGTGAGGGGGATAAAGGAAGACCTGCCTGCTGCCTCCCCCGTCACCAGCGCCAATGGTGTGCTGCGGAGCCCCTCCCCCCGGTCTGGCAAACCGGGAGGATTGGGGGCACCTGCGCTGGCCCCTGTGAGGGGGACTAGAGGTCCTCCCTTGGTCATGGTTGCCTGCCATTGAAGCTCTTTGAGGCACCGGAGATTAGTCACGGGAGGTGGGAGCGAAGCCCTGACTGTCACTTTGCTCTCGGGGCGTTTTGGCTACAGGCGATCTTTGCTGGTGCTTCTAAATTTCCCTTGTGACTTTGAATTGATGGGGGAGGATTGATGGGGAAGGATTAGGAATCTCCGCCACCACCACCTGTCACAGACTTGTCACCCCTTCAGCTCCCTTCCATGACTTGGCCAGACGCGGGAGGTGGGAGCGAAGCCCTCCTGGCTCCATCATTGTCGGGAAATCATAATCACTGCTGTGAGCTGCTGCATCCTCATGGCCTGGAGGAGGTTGAGGGTAGTTGAACTTGATTGTGTCTTTGTTCTTGGGATGGTTTGGCTGCGGGTGGTCTTTGTTGGGGCTTCTGGATGATGTTTCCCTTGTAATTTTGTAATGTTTTTTGATATTATCTACCATGATGTTTCTTACCCTGTTGTGTATTGACTTGTAATTTATATTGTAATAATTGATTTGGACATTTTGTTGTTGGATTGGATCTGGTATACTGTTGTTTTCTGATTATTTATTATTGTAACTTATAGGTACAGTATATTAATCCTGTTGCAGCCACTCTGAGTCAGCCTTTGGCTTGAGTAGAGCGGGGTATAAATCCAATAATAATAATAATAATAATAATAATAATAATAATAATAATAATAATAATAATAATAATAATAATAATAATAATAATAATAATAATAATAATAATAATAATAATAGTTGTTGTTGTTGTTCAGTCGCACAGTCGACTCCGACTCTTTGCGACCCTATGGACCATCGCTCTCCAGGCACCTCTGTCCTCCACCATCCTCCTTAGTCCACACAGCCCCATGCCCATTGTGTCTACAATACCATCTAGCCATCTCATCTTTGGCCGTCCCCTTCTTCTTTTGCCCTCCACCTTCCCCAGCATCAAGGCATTCTCAAGTGAATCCTCTCTTCTCATTTGATGTCCAAAATACTTCAACTTCATCTTTGTTATTTGTCCTTCTAAGGAGCACTCAGGGCTAATCTCTTCTAATATTGACCTATTTGTTCTCCTCGCTGTCCAGGGGACTCTCAAAACTCTCCTCCAGCACCACATCTCAAAGGCATCTATTTTTCTTCGCTCAGCCTTTCTAATGGTCCAGCTCTCACAGCCATACATTACCACCGGAAATACCATTGCTTTGACTATGCGGACCTTTGTTTGCAGTGAGATATCTCTACTTTTCACTATGTTCCCCAGGTTGTAGAAATCCGATCCATATAGAGATCTAATCAGCCTCATAAGGAGCAGTTTATAGCCCCAGATAAACAAAGGAAGAGTTAAAAAGTCTAATGGAGTCCAGCTTCATTAGGCAGAGTAAGGAAGAGATAGAGATAGAGAAATAGAGAGAAAACATATACACGACTGTGGTCTTGGCTGAACAAAGGAATAATCATGGCGTCTCTTTATTCAAACAGAGTATATCAGAGACAAAACTAAGGCACACACAACCAATTAGAATGTCCGAAACCAAATAAGGAGAATTCTTCTCACTTTTCTACGCATGCCCAAAGTCAAGCGTTGTCTCTCATGTATACAAAGAGGCCTTTGTTTACAAAATGTGTAGAAGACAGGCAGACAGAAACCAGATACATTCCCACATGTCCTCCTTTTTCATTTAAATTTGAGAGAGGGACAGCTAATCATATCCCTGCATGTCATCATACTCCATAACTACTCCTCCATATACATCATCACTGTCCTCCTGGACATCGTACCCCTCCTGACTCCTGGTACCTTGTTCCGGAGGATGATACCTCATTGAGTACAATTGCCGTCGTGCAAAACCCGATGTCTCCCTTCTACGCAGTGGACATGTGTTACACATAGAAATAAGATTAGGACTACAATAAATGCAAAAACACAAAGATATAAGGCAAATAATAATAATGACCCCATAAAAGAAAACTTGTCTAAGGACAGACAAATCAGGCAACCAAGAAGTCATCCAATCAAAGAGATTAACATCAGTGCGTACATTGTTAGTAATGCTCTCCTGTAAATTCTGAAGTTCTTTCTCAATAGTATTATTCAGATCCTGGAATTTTACCCGACATCCCTGGTTCCCGACCAGTTTACAAAATCCTCCGGGTTTTGCTAACAGGTAATCTATGGCCAGTCTGTCCTGCATTTGGTCTTGATGGAGCTCAGTGATTTCCATTTGAAGATCCCGTATGACCCTCCCTGTGGCATTGATTGATTTCTCCAGCCTACAGGTGAGTCCCAAAATGGACCTTCTATTCTCCTGGGAAATGACACCTGGGTATGATCCCAATGTGAGTGCTCCGTGATAACACTCCCTATAGCTCTCCCCCAGGAGCTACCATCAGAAAGCTGAACATCGATTATCACTTCATCATTGCAACCAGAACCCATCGGGCCGGCAGCAGCTCTCCGGCGCCGTGCATCTGCCTGAAGCGGCATTTGCACTTGTATGGGTAAGGTAAAATAACCCAATGCTGCACATTGATATTGTCCTGG
The DNA here is from genome assembly GCA_035047305.1 of Bradypodion pumilum. Classification (NCBI taxonomy): domain Eukaryota; kingdom Metazoa; phylum Chordata; class Lepidosauria; order Squamata; family Chamaeleonidae; genus Bradypodion; species Bradypodion pumilum. The sequence goes on from JAWDJD010000001.1 coordinate 489,624,492, forward strand.
ATGGAAATTCGTGGCAACTCCATTAAAAAAGAACCACATGTTGGGATCCTTGATTTGCCATCCATTGCAAATTGAACCACTATCTATAGCAGAATAATCAGGAGTAAACATAGGAAACACATCATATATATCTTCAATAGTAGTGTTAAACAAGGTAAAATTAAGCTTATAAGAACTGTTATAACTACCCCATAACCAAAAATAATCGTCATATCCTGTATAATTGCCTACATTCCGCAAAACCCTTTTTGCTTGAGTCCAGTGCTTCCATTTACTATTCCAGACCCCAGAACTATGACAGCAGAAACAAAGCCCTTTAGCGTATTTCTTGAATGTCATGCTTCGCCAGCGAGTGTTGTTCATGATGAAGCCAAAAGTTGGGGTTGCCCCCATGAGTCATTGTTTTTACAGCTGGAAGCACAGTAAGAAAGAAAAGAACAAATGTCAGCAAACTTAGTCCACTGGTGAACCACCGTCCTGGAGCTGAGTAACCTTCTTCTCTCTCCATGGGCGGACCGCTCGGGCAGGAATCCTTCCACTCAGGATCCCCTTGTTGCCAATAAACGACCAATGGCTTAGGAAGACACTCCCCTAAGAAATAGGAGCATGCCCTGTTTGATGACCAGTGCCATGTTATTACTAGCACCATGTAACTAGATATGAAACATGAGTGACATATAACACAAATGCAATATCACAAACCCATTTACATGTGTAGGGTACTGAAAACTCTTCCATGTACTTCTGGAGGTACCTTGAGATATGCAGTTACATAAGGCAAAACATAACATAAGCAAAGACAGGTCTTTCTCCTGCAAGAGAATAAGCAAAACATTTAAGCATGAACAAAACATGAACATTTCTCTTCTTCCTTACATGAAGGAGGTTTCTGTAGCATTTTAGCAAGCATTTCTCACTCCCCAATTACATGAGTAAGGCCTTACATTTCTTCTTCTCTCACTGGTGTAAATGAAAGAGGCATTCCATAACTTAAAACCAGCATTGCATGGTAAATCAAATACAGTACAAATATCATTAGAGCATTTCACACTCATAGCATGAGCAGGTACACAATTTTTTTTAAAAAGGCTTTCAGGTTTTATACTGCAAACAAAGCCAATTCTTCTTTAAATTCCACCACAAACTTTTTAGTCCAATTAAAATGTCCAAATTAAAAGTCCAAATGTTGATTGAAGCTTTCTTCTTCTCAGATTACAACTTAAACACTATCTTCTCTCCAGCACAGTTCTTGGCATAGCAAGGTTGAAATTAGGCCATAAATTAATTCTCACTGAATTCACAAGACAACCAGACAATCCCCCTTCAGCTTTTCAGGCAAACACACATTCCTTCTCCAGAACTTGCAAGTAACTTCCACACTGATGAACAGTACAGGGAACTCCCAGTTGCTTTCCCTGCAATCCTGATGCTTGAAACTTGGAACAGCCCACTCTGAATCTCTTTGTTTGAGGGTTGGGCAGTTCAAAATCAGCCATAAACTGGACTATTTCTTCTCCCTCCTTGTATTTTTGCAAAAGCCTGCTGTCCATAGAGGAAGGATCCACACCCCTTTTCCTCTGGACTTCTTTCATTTGCAGCATCTGATTCTCAACTTTATGACAAACTGCACCTGCTAGGTTGTATTTGCAAGAAGACCCCTTTCTGGGCTTGGGTTTTCTGCATTCCTCCTCTGGGCCATTCTTCCACTTCCTGGCCAAACGTGAGGTATCAAGTTTACTACTCAGCTTCTCCTGCTCTTGTGATGAGGGTTGCTTCAGGGGTGAGCTGAGGTCTCCTGTGCTGCTCTTGGAATCACACTCCTTGCTTCCTGCCACTTTGCATGCATTACTAGCTTCAATCTGTGATGAGGTCCCCACCATTTGTTCCCAATCAGCTGGCACTAGTTGTTTTTTAGACTTGGCAGGCAGTATTGCCGCAGTCCCATTTGCAAGAGCCACTCTGTTCACTGGATATACAGCAACAGTTTCCATATCCAGCACAGCTGCAGTTAAAGCAGCAGAGAACAGGTCTTTTGTAGGGCTAAAAGTGCTTGATTGCTGCAAGGCAGGATATAATGTCCCATTTCCATTTCCACCCCCATCTCCATCAGGGGGCTCATGCTGTTGTTTCTCATATGATGGAGGGGCAGTAGGACTCCCTCCCTTGGCTGGGGGCAAGAGCTGTGGAGGGGGACCAGCAAGCCGCTGGGACAACAACATATTTCTTGGAGTAAGTCTTTGAAGACAGTTTCTGACTTCATTCCAGGTATATCGCACTGAGACAGAAACCCCATCATGCTTCTGCAATTCATTCCCAACCTTATTCCAATCTTTTAAGTCCAGACAGTCATATTTAAACCAAGGACAGATTTTTCCTACAACTTGGACCAGCTGTTGTACTTCCTTCGTATCAGCCCGTTTCCCATTCTTATTCAGAAGATATGAAAGATCTTTACAAAACTCCTGCTCTGGCGAAGCTAGCACACACCCCATAATAAATCTTTCACTCACCCTGTTGGGATCCAATGTTTGGATGAATTTCTCAAGCGCTTGAGTGACCTTTCCCGGTCGGACCTTTTTTTCTCTGGTCGTGGGTGAATGAGAACTTGTCCCTGGTCGCAATGAGGTGCTAATGAGGTGCTAATCGCTAATTGCTGAAGCAGATTTCAAATAGTTCAAATGCCTCACACGGGGCACCAGTTGTAGAAATCTGATCCATGTAGAGATCTAATCAGCCTCATAAGGAGCAGTTTATAGCCCCAGATAAACAAAGGAAGAGTTAAAAAGTCTAATGGAGTCCAGCTTCATTAGGCAGAGTAAGGAAGAGACAGAGATAGAGAAATAGAGAGAAAACATATACACGACTGCAGTCTTGGCTGAACAAAGGAATAATCATGGCGTCTCTTTATTCAAAAAGAGTATATCAGAGACAAAACTAAGGCACACACAACCAATTAGAATGTCCGAAACCAAATAAGGAGAATTCTTCTCACTTTTCTACGCATGCCCAAAGTCAAGCGTTGTCTCTCATGTATACAAAGAGGCCTTTGTTTACAAAATGTGTAGAAGACAGGCAGACAGAAACCAGATACATTCCCACACCAGGTTTTTCATAGCTTGTCTCCCAAGAATCAGTCGCCTTTTTATTTCATGGCTGCAATCCCCATCTACAGAGATCTTGGATCCTAAGAAAGTAAAATCTGTTACTGCTTCTACTTCTTCCCCATCTATTTTCCAGGGACTTATAGCGCCTGTTGCCATTATTGGTTTTCTTGATATTGAGTCTCAGGCCAGCTTTTGCACTCTCTTCTTTCAACCTAATCAGGAGCTTCTTTAGGTCTTCTTCACTTTCTGCCATTAGGGTGGTATCATCTGCATATCTCAAATTGTTGATGTTTCTCCCAGCGATTTTGATCCCATATGGTGATTCCTCCATCCCTGCATTGCGCATTATGTGCTCTGTGTATAAGTTGAATAAGCAGGGTGAGAGAATGCAGCCTTGTCTTACTCCTTTTCCTATTCCAAACCACTCCGTCATTCCATACTCTGTCCTAACTGTTGCTTCTTGACTCATGTACAGATTTCTCATGAGACATATGAGGTGTTCTGGTATTCCCATTTCTTTAATTACTTGCCACATTTTGTTGTGGTCCACACAATCAAAGGCCTTGGTGTAGTCAATGAAACAGAAGTAAGCTTGTTTCTGGTATTCCTTTGTTTTCTCCATGATCCAACGTATGTTGGCAATGTGATCTCTGGTCCTCCTGCCTCTTTTGAACCCAGCCTGCACCTCTGGTAGTTCTCTTTCTACATGCTGCTGTAGTCTATCCTGTATTATCTTGAGCATCACTTTGCTAGCTTGTGGGATGAGCGCAATTGTTCGATAATTTGAACATTCTTTCGCATTGCCCTTTTTTGGGATTGGGACATATACTGATCTTTTCCAATCCTGTGGCCACTGTTTCGTTTTCCAAATCTGCTGGCATATAGCATGTAGTAGCTTGATTCCATCATCTTATAGGGCTTTGAAGAATTCAACTGGGATACCATCATATCCACTGGCTTTGTTGTTTGCCGTGCTTTTTAGGGCCTTTCTGACTTCACTCTCTAGGATGTCTGGTTCAAGTTCAATTTCCCCCTCATTGTTATTATCCGCGGTGTTTAGGTCTTTTTTGTAAAGTTCCTCTGTGTACTCTTTCCATCTTTTCTTTATCTCTTCTGCATCCGCTAACTCTTTGCCATCTTTGTCTTTTATCGTGATCATTTTTGCTTTGAATGTTCCCTTGACTTCCCCAATTTTTTAAAAGAGATCTCTAGTCCTGCCTCTTGTGTTGTTTTCCTCTATTTCTTTGCACTGTTCATTTAGGTAGCTTTCCTTATCTCTCCTTGCTTTTCTTTGAAATTCTTTATTTAAGTGATTGTATTTTTTCCTTTCTCCTTTGCCTTTTGCGTTCCTTCTTTCCTCTGCTATTTTAAGAGCCTCATACGACAACCACTTTGCTTTCTTGCGCTTCTTTTCTTTTGGTATAGTTTTCCTTGCTGCCTCCTGCATAATGTCTCTCATCTCTGTCCATAATTCCTCTGGTACTCTGTCTATCTGGTCCAGACCATTGAATCTGTTCCTCACCTCCACCGTGTATTCCTTGGGTATGTTGTCTAGATCATATCTATCCGGCCTATTAGTTTTCCCTATTTTCTTCAGTCTGAGCCTGAATTTTGCAATCAGTAGATTGTGATCTGAGCCACAGTCCGCTACAGGTCTTGTTTTTGCTGACTGTATGGAGGTTCTCCATCTGTGGCTGCAGAGTATGTAGTCAATTTGGTTTCGATGTTGGCCATCTGGTGATGTCCATGTGTAGAGTCTCCTCTTGTGTTGCTGGAAAAGGGTGTTTGCTATGACTAGTGTGTTATCTTGGCAGAACTCTATCAGTCTTTGCCCTGCTTCGTTTTGTGTTCCCAGACCAAACTTGCCTGTTATTCCGTCCACTTTTTGATTTCCTACTTTTGCATTCCAGTCTCCTAAGATAATGTGGACATCGTTTCTTGGTGTCTGTTCTATACGATGTTGTAGGTCCTCATAGAACTGGTCTACTGTGGCTTGATCTGCACTGGTAGTTGGTGCATATATTTGGATTACAGTGATATTAAATGGTTTGCCTTGTAGTCTGACTGACATCATTCTATCATTTTTGAGATTGTATCCCATTACTGCTTTTCTCACTCTTTTATTTACAATTATGGCCACTCCATTTCTTCTGAGGTTTTCTTGTCCACAGTAGTAGATATGATGGTTTCCAGAGCTGAATTCGCCCATACCTGTCCATTTTAGCTCACTGATTCCCAAGATGTCAATACTTATTCTTTCCATTTCCTTTTTTTACCACTTCCAGCTTTCCTTGGTTCATAGATCTTACATTCCATGTCCCTATGCAATATTGTTCCTTACAACACTGTATTTCTCCTCCCCCTTTCCTGCCCATCCCTTTCTGTCCATCTAATGTGCTGAGCATCCTTCCTGTTTCCTCTGATTTGTCCCTTTGTTTTGCCTTTGCTTTGGTCAATAGGGTTTTCTTGGCAAACTCCCTGGCGTGCTTTGCCGGTTTCTACGCCATTCCCCCCCATTATACATATTATCACAGTTTAAAACAAGGTAACATCATCATGCATATTATCACAGTTTAGAAGACAGTATCAGTTTAGAACTGATGTCAGTCAGCTCTAAACTGACACAGTGACACAGTCACTATGACAGTTGCTATAAGTCATCTATGTTCAGTCAACTATATTATTTCAGTTCGATTACTGATCCCTTGCATGCATGCAGCAGCTCTCGCCTCCCTTTGGCTGTGAAAAGTTGGTTAAAGGCGCCAACTCAGGCCTCACTGTGATGGTGGCTACGGATGGTGTCTTCTGGGGGTGATCGAGGGTCTCCTGTGTCTGCAGTGTCTGTAGTGTCAGCGCGGCCCTTCCTCTTTGCCCTTGGGGTGTTGCTACTCTAGGAGGACTCCCGTGGGCCTCTGGAAGGTTACTGGGCAGTTGGGGCCTGTGTCCTTCTCTGCCTTTTCCTTCCTGTGTCCTTCTCTGCCTTTTCCTTCCTTGCACCCAGGTTTTAGGATGGGGTGGGGGGGAGGGGCCGATTCTTCACTCACCTCCCCCCAAGGCCTCTGGATGGTAACTGGTCAGTTGAGGCCTAGGTCTTTCTCTGCCTCTTCCTTCCTTGCACCCAGGTTTTAGGATGGGGTGGGGGGAGGGGCCGATTCTTCACTCACCTCCCCCCAAGGCCTCTGGATGGTAACTGGTCAGTTGAGGCCTAGGTCTTTCTCTGCCTTTTCCTTCCTTGCACCCAGGTTTTAGGATGGGGTGGGGGGAGGGGCTGATTCTTCACTCACCTCCCCCCAAGGCCTCTGGATGGTAACTGGTCAGTTGAGGCCTAGGTCTTTCTCTGCCTTTTCCTTCCTTGCACCCAGGTTTTAGGATGGGGTGGGGGGGAGGGGCCGATTCTTCACTCACCTCCCCCCAAGGCCTCTGGATGGTAACTGGTCAGTTGAGGCCTAGGTCTTTCTCTGCCTTTTCCTTCCTTGCACCCAGGTTTTAGGATGGGGTGGGGGGGAGGGGGCGATTCTTCACTCACCTCCCCCCAAGGCCTCTGGATGGTAACTGGTCAGTTGAGGCCTAGGTCTTTCTCTGCCTTTTCCTTCCTTGCACCCAGGTTTTAGGATGGGGTGGGGGGAGGGGCCAATTCTTCACTCACCTCCCCCCAAGGCCTCTGGATGGTAACTGGTCAGTTGAGGCCTAGGTCTTTCTCTGCCTCTTCCTTCCTTGCACCCAGGTTTTAAAACTGCCTGCATTAAAAAGGTGGGAGGCTTTATTTTATAAGCCAACAGGCAGAGGCCACTCTTCCATCCGGGCCACGCACATGCCCCACCAACCAGGTTTTTAGTTCTTTTCTGAAAGGCAGCAGCTCCATCTGCTCCTGCAATTCTACTGGCAGGAGGTTCCACAAGGCCAGTGCAGACACAGAAAAGGCCCTCCTTTGTGTGCCAGAGAGACGGGCTCTGGTCTGCTCTGGTTGGAGGGCCAGATACTCTTGGCATGATGCGGTCTCTTAGGTAACCTGGCCCACTACAATGAAGGGCTTTAAAGGTCAAAACCAGCACCTTGAATTGCACCTGGTAACCAGTGCAGCTCCCGAAGCAATGGTGAGATGCGAGCATAATGCCAGCACCCCATCACCACCTGAGCTGCCACATTCTGGACCAGCTGCAGCCTCCAAATGGTCATCAAGGCCAGCCCCATGTAGAACACATTACAATAATCTAGCCTGGAGGTCACCAAAGCATGTGTGACCATGAGCAGGGAGTTCAGGTCCAGGAGCGAATGCAACTGATGGATAATGCAAAGCTGTGTGAAAGCCCTCCTGGCCACGGCCACCACCTGATCTGCAAGTATCAGCCCTGAATCCAGGAGAACTCCTAAGTTGCGTACCGGGTCTGTCTGGGGCAAAACAGCCCCATCCAAGACCAAAGTTGGCAGCTCCCTGGATATCGCGGAACCCCCTATCCATAGCCACTCAGTCTTGGAGGGATTCAAGGATTCAATTGTAGCCCATTGTCCCCCATCCAGACCCCAACAGCTTCGAGACATTTGGATAGGACATTGACCTCATCACTGGGGTCCCCATGGGCCGAGATATATAGCTGGGTATCATCAGCATACTGATGATACCTCACCCCATGGGAATGAATAATCTCACCCAACGGCTTCATGTAGATGTTATATAGGAGAAGAGAGAGCACCGAGCGCTGAGGCGCCCCATACTGTAGGGGCCTAGTGCTGGACCTCTCACTCTCCAACCACACCGACTGGGTATGGCCCTCCAGAAATGAGAAAAACCAGTACAACACAGTGCCCTGAATCCCCAAACCTTTGAGCTGTTCCAGAAGTATACCATGGTCGACGGTATCAAAAGCCACCGAGAGGTCCAGAAGAGCCAGGATGGCCAGATGACCGCCGTCACGGAGAGATCATCTACAAGTGCGACCAATGGTGTCTCTGTACCATATCCAGGCCTGAAACCTGATTGAAAGGGGTCCAGATAATCCGCTTCATCCAGGACCCCCTGCAGCTGTCACACCACCACCTTCTCCAATACCTTCCCCAAAAAGGGGAGGCTGGAGACTGGCCTATAGTTAGCTGTAACTGCTGGGTTGAGGGATTGTTTCTTCAGTAGGTGGCGCACCAAAGCATGTTTTAAAGGTGCAGGAAACACCCCCTCCCATAGAGATGCATTGATTATAGACCTGACCCAGCCTCCCATCACCCCCTTGGAGGCTTTCACCAACCAGGTGGCACAGGGATCCAAAGGGCAGGAAGTGGTGTGAACAGCTGCAAGGAGCCTGTCCACTTCCTCAGGGACAACTGGATTGAACTGATCCCAGATAACACAGCCAGACTGAGCCCTGGTCCCCTCCCGACCCTCCCGATCCACACTAGGATTGAACCCAGAGCAAATCTGAGCAATTTTCTCCACCAGATAGTCTGCAAAAATCTCAGCTGAACCCTGCCAACCGGGCACCGGCCCCTCCCTGCCAAGGAGAGACCTGGTAACCCAGAACAGAGCGGCTGGGCGATTATCAGCGGAGGCAATGAGGGTGGTGAAGTATTGCTGTTTCACCATCCCCATCGCCACCATGTAGGTCTTAATAGCAGCCCTAGCCAGTGTCCAGTCGGAATCGCTCTGGGTCTTCACCCAGTGGTGCTCTCTTTCCCCGCTTAAGCTCCCATAGTTCTTCTGTGAACCACGGGGAAGATCAAACTGCATGGGCTAGGAGAGGCCGTAGTGGTGCGATTTCATTCAAGGCAGCCGTAGTTGTCCTGTGCCACAGGTCAACAAGCACCACGGACGAATCGTATAACCGATCCAGAGGAAAATCCTCCAGTTCACTCTGGAATCCAACAGGATCTATCAGTCACCGGGGGCAGGCCAATTTGATAGGCCCTGCCTCCCTGCGATGAACCGCCCCCCCCAGGAAGTCCAAAGTCACCAGATAGTGATCTGACCATGGCACAGGTATAGTGTCTAATCTCTGTAATTTCAGATCACTCTGCCACTGCCCCAACAAAAAAACTAGGTCCGGCATGTGGCCACTACCCCTGGTTGGATGATGAATTACCTGAGTCAGGTCCATGGCTGCCATGGAAGCCATGAACTCCTGTGCGACCTCTGAACCTGTCCCCAGTGAAGGCAAATTGAAGTCCCCCAGTACCATCAGCCTAGGGAACTCCAATCCCAACCCAGAGATGGCCTCAAGGAGCTCAGGCAGGGAGTCCCTTACCCTGCATGAGGGCAGGTATAGAAGTAAGACCCCCAACTGACCCCTTGGACCCAATCGCAGGAGCAGCACCTCACAGCCCAGAATTTGTCGGGCAGTGGACCTGGTGACTCCTAGTGACTCCCTGGCAATAATGGTGACACCACCGCCCCTTCCCTTATTCCTTGGCTGGTGCCAAATAGTGAACCCAGCCAGACAAATTTCTGACAGAGGTACACCATCCTCCGGTCTCAGCCAGGTTTTGGTGATGTACGCCAGTTTAGTGTATGAGAGTCAAGACACAGGAAACAGCCAAGGGCTGGGTTAACTCAGGTTTATTGCATGGTGGACAGAGGGAACATGAGGTAATGGCGGACGAACAGCTCTATATATATGGTAGTAACGTATTTGAATGTGGCTCCACGATAGCCCATTGGCTACTGCCCGCGTGACGTCATGGCTGGTCACGCCCTTCTTGTCCAGGTGTAGGTAGTGGCGGGAAACTTCCCGCGCTGTGGCCTTTGATGGGTTTGAACCAAGAGAGCTTGGACGCTCGCTGCTGCCAGCTGGTGGTCATTAGCTCGCGTCCCATTACAGGGTTTATAGTGATCAGCTGAAGGTTACATTGTTACTCGTAGGCAAGGTTACATTGGTTCAGATACATTGTTATCACATGTAGAAGGGTACACTGTTAGAACACAACACTCCTCCCCCCTAGGATGAGACGAAGTCTCTCAGCCAAGATGGCTTATTTCGAACACGCTGGGGTCTCGGCGCGGGCTGCCCTGCCCCGGCTTCGCTCCCTCCTCCTTGCTCCCTGGCTTCCTGCCCTGTAATCGGAGAGGATGACTTGTTAGTAGCTTGCCGCGACTCTGCGGCTTTGTTGGGCGGTGTGTGCTTTGTTTGGGAAGAACCGGGGGCACTGGGGGCTAACGAAAAACCCCTCTTCTCGCTTGGATGGGTGGGGGAACACTCCAAAAAACCCCCCCAGCTAGCAAAATTAAAATCGTAATCGAATTCGGGGGAAGCGGCAGCGGCGGCCGCAAGCTCCTTTTCCCCCTCCCCGGGCTCGGATAGAGCTGGCGTGTCAAAAGGATATGAGTCGGGATCACTGCTTTCCCCCCTGGCTTCGGACTGGTGTCCTTCTCTGTCTCCCCCTTGGGCTAAACGGGTGGGGGAGAACCCTATCGCTGAATCCGGTTGCTGAGCCCCACTGATCGGCCCCTCACTCACTCGGCGCCGCAGTTGGTCAGCGTGCCTCCTCCAGAGGAGACCGGTGTTCGTTTCCACCCGGTACGACACTGGTCCCGTCTGTTCTACTATCGTCCCTGGCACCCAGACTGGGCCTGCGTTGGCATAGTTCCTACAGTGTACAGGATCGCCTACGCCGAAACCTTTCGAGACCGCTAAACCTATGTTCTTCCCTTTGTCCTCGACCCTCGTCGGGTCTAACCTGGACAAGATCGTGGTCAGTTTCCTCCGCATCAGCAGCTCAGCCGGTGAGTATCCGGACGCTAAGGGGGTCACTCTGTACGCTAATAGAAATTGACAGACTTGGTGATTTAGATCCCCCGAGCCCATGCGCCGCAGCGCATCTTTTGTTGTGCGCACCAACCGTTCCACTTGGCCATTCGTGGCCGGGTGAAACGGCGCGGATGTGACGTGCCGAATTGCATTTGCCTCCCTGTCGGTCTGTGCGTAATTCCGCTCTGCTTGGGACAGGGACCTTGAATAAAACGCTATCGGGGCCTCCCTTCCGTCGTTCAACACGTGGCAAAGCACCGCCCCCACCCCCACCGGGGATGCGTCGCAGACTAAAACTACTGGCCGTTTGGGATCGAAATGAGTCAGGATTGCCTCGGATGTTAGGAGTTGCTTTAACTCTGTGAACGCCCTCTCTTGCTCGTCACCCCACAGCCATTTTTCCTCTTTTTTAAGTAACTGATGGAGCGGCTCGGCAACAGACGCCTTCCGTGGAAGGAAGGTATGGTAGAAATTGAGAAGCCCCAGAAATGACTGTAGTTCGGTTTTGGATGTGGGGCGAGGAGCTTTCTTGATAGCGGCTACCTTAGATTTGGACGGCCTAATTCCCTCGGGCGTGACACGGAACCCTAAAAACTCAACCTCTGTTTCGAAAAATACACATTTGTCTTTTCTCAGTCGCAGCCCCGCTTTCTCGAACACGGTCAGAACTTTATCCAATCTATGTGCCAGCTCGGCCTTACTCCCCCCCGTTATCAACACGTCATCAAAATATGGCAACACCCCCTCCAGCCCCTTCAGGAGGCGTTCCACGAGCGACTGCAAAAGGCCAGGTGCCGAGTTCACGCCGAACTGTAAACGCGACACCTGGAACGCCCCCTTATGTGTAACTATTGTTTGTGCCGCCGCTGTGGCGGGGGTTACAGGGAGTTGCTGGTAGGCCTGTGCTAAATCGAGCTTAGCGAAACACTTTCCCCCATTCAGCCTGGCCAGGAGGTGGCTGACCACTGGCACCGGGTATGCATTAGGGCGGATCGCCTTGTTAATTGTACACTTATAATCAGCGCAAATGCGCACCTCCCCGTTAGCCTTCAGTGCTGTTACAATTGGAGTCTCCCACTCCGCGGAATCCACAGGAACAAGAATCCCCTGACCCACCAGTTTGTCCAGTTCCGCCTCTATTTTGTCCTTTAGTGCGAACGGCACCCTGCGCAGTTTGAGTCTTATCGGGCGGACCTCCGGGTCTAGGTCGAAGGCTACAGGGGGTCCCTTGAACTTTCCCAGTCCACTTTTAAAAACGGCGGGGTGTGCGTCGCACACCGCTTGTATTGGGTCCACGCCTACGGCATGCACCCCCCCTATGAACAAACCTAAAGGCTGAAACCATTGCGTCCCGAGGAGGCTACAACTCCCCCCTTTTAGCACCACTAGGGGAAGTTCCGCAGAATGTCTCTTAAAACGAACCCGGAATGTCCCGACCCCCAACACTGGAATGCTGTTCCCCTGTACGTCCCGTAGTGTGGCCCTCAACGCTTTAAGTTTGGGCCGCACGTGGGGGTCGATTTTCAAGAACTCTCTCTGGGGAATTATAGAATAGGAGGACCCCGAGTCAATTTCCATCCTAATAGGGGTCCCTTGTACTAGTACCTCAACGAAGTAATGGGGCTGCCCCGCAGACACGCTGAACACAGGAGCGTCACCCTCGCTGTCGTCCGAGATGCGGCCCACGCCGTCCTGCTTCCTCGTGGTCCGGGCGCCATCTTTGGACCTCGCTGGACGGTCCGGTCTGGCCGAACGGTCTTGTGACTGTCTCCGGCCCTCTTTCCCTTTCCTGCACGCCTTGGCGATGTGCCCCCGACGGCCGCAGTTGTAGCACTCGGTTTTTCTGAATGGGCACCTCACGCGCTCATGGGCCGCTCCGCACCCATCGCAACGGCGCCCTCCCCTTCGGACCTTCTGGACCTCCTCGCCGTTGCTGCTTTCCGAAGACGACTTCGAGGTCCGTCGGGTTGCGTGCACCGACTGTCCGGACTTTCCGTGCAACGAGTTTTCCGCTTTGCCGGCCCTCGGACGCCACTCACGCCACTTGTGCATCTCATCTACTCCAGCATTCGTGGATTCCGCGGCTTCCGCGGCCTCTACAACCTCTGTCAGTGTGGGTGGTGGCTCCTTGTTCATCAGGCTGCGCTGCACTTCTTTGTCCTTCAGGCCACACAGAACTCCGTCCCTGAGGGCCATCTCTAGAAAGTGGTCCCATCTGCAGGGGGTGGCGGCTACTCTCATAGCTGTTACGAAGGCTTCTACCGACTCGTCCGGCGCTTGAACTCGCCTCCAAAACGCGCTCCGAGCGGGAAACATTGCCCTCGAGGGTCGGAAACGCTCACGCAGCAGTTTCATGATGTCATCGGCTTTGAACTCACCCATCTTCTTCGGCGCAATAATGCCCACCAGCGTTCGCTTGGTCTCCATCCCAAGCATGCGGGTGAGGATGGCCCTCTTCCTTTCCTCGTCGTCTTCTTTGACTTTGAGTTCCACCAGTGCCGCCTGGAAGTCCATCTCAAAAAGCTCCCAGTCTTGCGGTTTGGTAATGTTGAACCCGCTCTGTGCCCTGGCTCCTTGGGGATCCATTATCCCACCTTCGTCGCCAGTTTAGTGTATGAGAGTCAAGACACAGGAAACAGCCAAGGGCTGGGTTAACTCAGGTTTATTGCATGGTGGACAGAGGGAACATGAGGTAATGGCGGACGAACAGCTCTATATATATGGTAGTAACGTATTTGAATGTGGCTCCACGATAGCCCATTGGCTACTGCCCGCGTGACGTCATGGCTGGTCACGCCCTTCTTGTCCAGGTGTAGGTAGCGGCGGGAAACTTCCCGCGCTGTGGCCTTTGATGGGTTTGAACCAAGAGAGCTTGGACGCTCGCTGCTGCCAGCTGGTGGTCATTAGCTCGCGTCCCATTACAGGGTTTATAGTGATCAGCTGAAGGTTACATTGTTACTCGTAGGCAAGGTTACATTGGTTCAGATACATTGTTATCACATGTAGAAGGGTACACTGTTAGAACACAACAGCCAGGTCAGCCCGTGCCTCCAGAATGGCATCTTGAATCAAAGGAGCCTTATTACAGACCGACCTGGCATTCAGCAGCAGCAGCCTAAGGGTGGGTTCACCCTGAATTGGCTGCTCAGGACCCAGAGATGTAACCAAGGGGCTAGAATGCAGAACAGATACCACACATCGGTACTCGCGTCCTCTGAGTATGGCCTCCCCCATGGTACCCGCCATATTGTCCCATGCCCATCACTACCTCAATCCGGAGCCCAGAAACCTCCTCACCTCCAGACAGAGTGACACCCTTCCATCCTGGTTGGCAGGACAGCATTTCCACCCCTTTATTAAAAGCCCGCTGCTGGAAAAACTGCCCCAAAACTCGACTTTTATCCCCCTGCTGTAGCCCAGATATCAGTGCTTGCGGCAGTGGAAAACTTTGGTGGCAGCAGCTCCAGATTCCCTCCCATCTCTCTGAGAGGGCCGCCCCAAGTCCCAGCTTTTGTCCTCATACCACAACTCAGATGGCATCGCTTGTGGTGGGAGAAGATTTCGAGAGCTTCGAGGCCAGGTCCAGCTTTGCAGAGGTTTTAGGGGCACTTTCAAGTCTGCCGCCAGCACAGATGTTGCTCATGGCGTTGGCGGCGGCAGTGGTGCAAAGTCTCCTCTCCCCCTCCAAAGCCACAAAGGGAGACGCTGAGCATGGTGGATGGCCACCGGGCATCCTTTTAAACCTGTCGCTAGTGCAGGTGTTGCTTGTGGCCCTGGCGGTGGTGGTGGTGCAAAGTCTCCTCTCCCCCTCCAAAGCCACAGAAAGAGATATTAAGAGTGGTGGATGGCTGCCGGGAGTCCTTTTAAACCTGCCGCCAGCGCATGTGTTGCTCGTGGTGCTGGTGGCGGTGCAAAGTCTCCTCTCCCTCTCCGAAGCCACGGAGGGAGACGTTGAGGGTGGTGGATGGCCGCCAGGCGTCCTTTTAAACCTGCCACAAGCGCAGGTGTTTCTCGTGGTGTAGGTGGCGGCGGCGTTGCAAAGTCTCATCTCCCCCTCTGAAGCCACGGAGGGAGACATTGAAGGTGATGGATGGCTGCCGGGCATCCTTTTAAACCTGCTGCCAGCAGGTTTAGGTAAAGGTTTGTTCCTTTTCAACCTGTGTTTTCTGTATTGCCAACCAATAATAGTGCTCGTTTGCCTCTACCCTTTCTCAAAATCTTGACAGCACTATTGACCATTCATGTCCCTTACAAAATTTCTGTTGCCAATCACATGTATCAGTTTCCACCAACCAGTCCAAAATTAGCTTCTCCCTTTTGACACATTTGACCTCACCTTTGAATTTTCCCTTCTATAGCAACCATCACCAAGGGAACTACTATCATGTCCAAAACAAAGCACCAAAACAAGGCTTCTGGGCTATTCAGTTACATGTAGAGGTTCATCAAATATAACAAAATGTTTTTAGTATTTGAAGACAGTGGCTATAATCTATTACATATGCACATAAATTTCACCAGCAAATTGCCACAAATTAGAAAGGAAGTACAAGCATTCATTAATGCGTAAAAGGCCAAATGACTAATATGTGATAAGAAATATCTAGAAAGCAATAGCAATTACACTTATGTACTGCCCCATAGCGTTTAGTGTATCTCTGTATAGTTCACAAGTTAATTAGCATTTTGCACCCAGCATGCTGGATACTCATTTTACTGACCTTAGAAGGCTGAGTCAAACTTGATTACCATCAGGATCAAACTCACAATGTTTTGGCTGCAGTACAGCACTTTAACCACTGTGCCACCAAGGCTCTATCTAGATAAACTTGTTAACTTCTGACAGTTTGCCCTTGAAATTTATGCCAGTGGAGTCAGACTGGTGGTAACAAATAATAAGATTTTGCCCAAATAAAAATTTCCCTAACATTTCTGACTTCAATGATAAAGGAAACATAATAGTATAGCAGGCACTCCAGAACATGAAATATTTTCTAAGACATGCAAATTTGTTGCACACTTCGTTGTTCAAAAAAGGGTGCTGCTGCCTTTATTGTCTGTTATTCCTAAAGGCTGACCAAGGTTCATTTCTCATTTTGAGTTCCTTAGACAACATCTGTGCATTTAGCTTAGATTTCCTCCCACAGCATCTGATATGAGTAGCCAAATTCCCAGAGCCATGGGAAAGAGCAGTATATTTTTATAGCCAGCTGATTAGATTTTTCTAATGGCACTGAAACTTCACGAGAAAAGGATTGTTTGTGTTTATAGCACCCTGTTATTTTTTGTAGAGCTGTACTGAATGAAAGGCAATGGCTTGGCATATTGGCTTGAATTATCTTATGTGGGAAATATCAGAAAAATTCTGCAAACTTATTTGCTTGCCAGAACTAAAATGATGCCGTGAACAATGTGACAAACTAGAGGTCAGGAGAACTGGATTCAAATCCCTGCATAGCCATGGCTCTGGTAAGACCACACCTTAACTGTCTTCTTTACCTTGAAACCCCAGTTAAGGTTTCTGTGAATTGAATGTCATGCAACATAGAACGTTTGTTTAGAGGTGTTCATCTTGCAGTCTATGCATATCTTATTTACAGATTTATCCCCCCAAATATTTCTCTCTTACACTGCACACTACAAAAAATAATCTCAGTCAACAGCCATTGATTTGATGGAGCTCAAACCAACCAGCAGTAATTCCACCAAGATTGTATCCTGGAAGCATTTGAATTTATGGAGAAGAAATTTAAACATATAGTACTGAGGTTTCCAAGAAATAAGATGGAACCCAAATTTTTGAATTTTATTTGGAGCTCTTTATTTGAGCTATGTTCAATGTATATTTAATTGCCACACCAATTTCTGAGGTCAGCCAGCATTCTCTTCAAAGGTTGAGTGGTCAGAGAAGAACATGTTGGTGGTGTGAGTGGCATTGGCCACCAGCAACAGCCTGTGATGATCATTGGTGGTGATGATGATGATGAGCTTCCTCTGTGCCAGTCCCATGACTCTAAAGTTCAGGGTTCTTTGATGATTTTAGCAAAAATATTCAAAATGTCAAAGGATCCTCAAGGTAATTTACAAAAACTGTACAAATGGAGGACCAACATGAAATAGTTTGAAACAACCCACAGGCTTGAGATTAAGAGAACTCATAGGCTGAGAACATGTGGGAAATCACTCATTCCTAGCGTCTCCATAAGTTGGAAACAGCTTGTTGGCACATAACAAACAACAAGCTGTGTTTGTTTTCATATACTTGAATGCATCTTGGCTTTTCATTATGCTCATAAACATAAAAAACACCCAGTAAAACCAAAGCAATCTATCATTGTGTTTGCAAAACAAGGTGCCAGCCCATGGGAAATATAGGCCTTTGCCAGTCCTTCTGTGCTTTAGCATTCAAAATGCAAAACAGAGGGCTGAGAAGAGTAGCTGCTGCTCCATCCTAAAAAAGGAGCTAAATAAGGATTACAAAAAGGAAGGACTTTGCTGTACCCACACCCCAATAACAACACGGACACATAGTTTGGATTGAAAATTGGGCCACTTTTATTGAAATTCAAAATAGACCTACCTTAACAATGGTTAAGGATCAAACGGGCCAAAATAGTACTGGCAAGGGGCAAATCCAATTAACACCCTAAGTAAATGTATCTCACAACTTGTTACAGCGGCAACAAGATGAGAGCCTCTGTCAACAACCTGCTTCTGTGGAAGCGTGTTGTTGACCGTATCTGGATGCAATCCTATCTAAGTAAGTGGGCTGGCCATACCAGTTTGGCTAACCTTGTCTTCCCTATGGCCAGTCTGCTGGATTTGCCCTATTAAATAGTAATGCAGTTGCCCCTTGCCAGTGTTATCCGCCAAAAGTGACCAAAGCTTGTCACAATGAGAAACCC
Source organism: Bradypodion pumilum (assembly GCA_035047305.1). Lineage (NCBI taxonomy): Eukaryota > Metazoa > Chordata > Lepidosauria > Squamata > Chamaeleonidae > Bradypodion > Bradypodion pumilum. Next base: position 489,642,231 of record JAWDJD010000001.1, read on the forward strand.
CGTAAGTCACCCATCGGCAGACAGTGTGGGGACTTGTCATCCTCTTTTTACCGTCCATCCTAATTTCCAGCACAACTTTCAAATGATCTGACTCGTTAAAAAATCCCAACTTCTATTTCCTCCAGATTTCTAATCATATTCTCTGTTACAAATATATAGTCAATTCTGGAATATGAATTATGGACCTGTGAGAAATAAGTATAGACCCTTTCTGTTCCTTTAAGTTCCCTCCAAGTATCTTTCAGTCCCAAGGATGTCATCCAATTATCCAATGTTTGTCCTTTAATTCCTTTTCCACATCTTAATATATTTGTACAATCTAAATTAGATTTTATCAGATTAAAATCCCCAGCCACAAGCATCCTCGTTGTTTTCTCTCTTACCAATATTTTACGAATTTTTCTAAGAATTCAGTCTGATGATCATTTGGGGCATATACATTCACCAATGTTATTTCCTCCTCATCTATCTTCCCTTTCACAATCAAATATCTACCCTCGGGGTCCGATATCCTATTAACTATCTCAAACCACAGTCTAGTCGCTACCAAAATTGCCACCCCTCTTGACTTTGATGTGCCGTATGAACTCTCATAATGCTGCATCCAGCCTAAAAAATTTTTATTTATATCCTGAGCTTTTTGATGAGTCTCCTGAAGAAAAACTATATCTGACCTATCCCTCTTCAACGCTTATTGAATTCTTCTCCTCTTAATCTGTGAGCCTGTACCTTTCACATTCCATGATAATATTTTAATAGACCTCATAATATAATTACCCACCTTCTTCTACCATCTCTGATTTCTCCCTTGGATGTGATGCCATCTAACCCACAATTACTAAAAAAACAAAAAAAAAACAAAAAACATTCACTAATACCCTCCCCCCTTCTTGAGCCAAAAAGAACGCCTCCGTCATCCAAAAAGGGGAGGGGGGAACATGAAAGACGACGTTACAATGAAAGCTCAAGCGCTAATATACCTCTTATACAAAATCTGATTTAATTCACAATCTTACTTCAACTCATCTTCCCTACAAACATCCCACCTATTTTCCAGCCTGCTGACCCTCACTTCCCCCCATTTCAGTTACCATCAATACTTGCAACTCCAGCTCTTCTGTGTCCTCTCCTCCCACTGCCCCCTCCTCCCTTGCTCCACCGTAATCCCTTTTTATCGCCCCAGATTCCAACAAGGCCTTCCTCAATGCCAACCATTCCCTTGAAGATGCCTTAACCAAGTCATTCATACACATCTATTCCAACACATCCATCTCTGCATCAATCACATGCAACCTCCTTTCATGAAAGAACCTCAACTGTTGTGGATATCGCCAGTTGTATTTTATCCCTTTTTCCATCAGAAATCTTGTACTGGCTTCATCTTATACCTCCAACCATGTTCCTTCATTGAAATATCATTGTATATTTCCACATCATTTCCATCCATTTTTAAAGCGCCAGATCCAGCTTGTTTTAAAAAGGCCATCACCTTCAATTTGTCTCCCCAGTTTGCAAATTTAACCAACACATTCCTCTGTACCACCCTTCCCTTCCTCGGCCCCACTCTGTACACACTTGCAATATCCTCATGAACAAAAACTTTTCCCATATTCAAATTATTTAACCAAACAATTATTCTATCTTTTAGCTTATCTGGCATTTGTTCCACCATTTTGCGTATCAAAATATTCTGTTTTCTCATCATCTCTTCCATAACATCGATTCTTTTTTCCTGCACATCCACTTTCATCTTAATTTCCTTTTCCTCCTCATGTAACCCTTTAATATCCCCCTGCATCAATTTCATATCATTCTGCATTAATTTTACATTAGCATCCATTCTTTGAAAATTAAGATCCACTTTCTTTGAAAAATCTGTAAACATTGTAGCCAATTTGTCCTGTTTTCCCATAATTTCACTTTTGTCTTTCGCTCTTGACTCCTCCATCTTTTCCATTTTCTTCAATAACTTCCCAAATTCTACCATTATCTGTGTTTGATCAAGTGGTGGTGGTTCTGGAGATGATGTTGGAGGAGATGGGTCTTCTGATAAAAGGTTACCTTTTTTTTGGCTTCACAACTTCTTCTTCCTTGCTCTTTCCCCTTGCAACTTTATCCATTGTAATATCAAATAGCAACTTCAACCCAGCAACTTTTCTTACACCCTCTTGTCTCTCAACTTGATGCTGCTCCAGAGTTATAATCCAATTATGTTAAGTCACTCAACAAGCCAAGAATCAAACCATAAAAGAGTTAATATATCCACCACAGGCAAGGAAGTGTTTGTTGGTATTATGTCTCCCGTGTGAAGGAGACAAAAAGCAAAAGCCAGACCAAGCAAGATAACGTGACTGTAATCCAGTAACAAAGAAGGGGTACTCCAACAGCCAAACTTTCAATGCTGAGGCCAAATGATTCCAAGCCAATACAATCCAAAAATACAAAAGGGATCTTGCTGATATAAGACAAATTTATATTCCACCTCGTAATCCAGTAGCTTGATTGAAGACTTTCTCCCAAAATTGGCAATGGTTTATTGTAATCCACCTTATAACAATGTTCCGATAAGCAAATCCCCCAGTGCTATCCAGGGACTAGTATCCAAACTCTTGCAAGGAAGACGGAAGAAGACGGAGAAGGAGGGGCAAAACAGGGACTCAGGCAAAAGTCAAAAAAAAGGAATACTTAAATTGTATTTTAAAAAAGGAGATCCAGTACATATCTATTTAGTCCTCTGGCGTGAACGCCAGCCACATCTTCTGCACCGGCTGTGGCTTCGCGGGGTGTCCCTCCTCCCTTCTTCTCCAAAGCCTCCAAAATCTCCAATTGCCCATTTAATCTCTGTCTCTTCAACAACACACACACTCCAAAATCTTCATCTTCTTGTCCCCCTCCCTTCCTTTCTCTCCCTTCCGTCCATAAAACTCCAAAAACTTCTACTGTTGTCTCCCCTCTTTAAGTTTTGCTTTCTGCCACCACCGCCACCATTATCCCTCCTTTCCCACCGTCTTACTTTCTTTCACATCCTTGATCCTTCAATCACTTGCCTTCCTTGGTTCCGTTTTCCAATCCACCCCCGTCCGTAATGCAGCCGGCAATCTTAGTTTCAGCCTTTATATTTTCAGTAAATTTACAGCTTCTTACTCCAATCTCCTCGATCCCGTTCGCTGCGGAACCGCTGGGAGAGTCACGGCTTTCGCCGCTTGCCTCCCCAGCCAAATCCGCTCTCGAACTTTGATCTTCAGTTCAGGATTTTACTTTCTGGATCTTTACACTTTCCTCATGTAGAATCTATTGAAATTATTTGTATTCAGATTTAATTTCTCATTTAATTCCTCATTGAAAAGCGCGAGCCCACAAAAAAAGTGTGTTAACTCGTCGTCATCTTAACCACACCCCCTTAACCAATCATAACATGATTGATGAGTATTAACCAATCAGGAACAGGATTCCAATTTGTAACCAATCACAGAACTCTAATTATCATAATGAGCATGCCCGGAAGTGGAGATTGCGTGCCAAATCTAGCTCCTAATTCTCATGGTGGGAAATCACCATTTTGTCTTTGCAAGGCATTGTTTGAGCAACTTGTAATTCTGCCTGAATACACAACAGTGCCATAATGTCAATTGTCCTTCCTTCATGTCTCTCTTTGGTATGTATGTTAACTGTGTTTTCTGACAGGAGCGGAATGTATCTTTTCTTAAGAAGCCAATGTAATGGTTCAACAACTGAGGCTTTGCGATGGAGAAAAGCATGATAGAAGTTTAACAATCCTAGAAATGATTGCAATTCAGCTTGACATTTTGGCCTGGGTGCATTTTGCATGGCCGCCACTTTGGAGTCAGAGGGAATGATACCTTGGGGTGTAATTCGGTACCCCAGGAACTCCACTTCCTGTGCCAAAAACACACATTTGTCTCTTCTGAGACGTAGACTGGCCCTCTCGAAATGTGAGAGGACTCGATTGAGCCTGGCCGCTAGTTCGACAGTGTCCTTAGCGGTGATCAGGACATCGTCAAAATATGGCAGGATACCGGGCAAACCTTTTAAAATATGCTCTACAAGAGATTGAAATATTCCGGGGGCTGCATTCACCCCAAATTGTAGTCGAGTTACCTTAAATGCCCCCCTATGCGTTACTATGGTCTGGGCAATGACAGCAGCAGGAGACACAGTCAATTGTTGGTAAACCTGGGCAAGGTCAAGTTTTGCGAAGTAATTTCCTCCATGCAAGGAGGCAAGAAGGTGGCTTACCACGGGCACTGGATATGTGTTTGGGCAAATAGCTTTATTGATGGTACACTTGTAGTCAGCACATATCCTGACCTCCCCGTTACTTTTCAAAGCAGTCACTATTGGTGTCTCCCACTCTGCGGAGTTCACTGGCACTAGGATGCCCTGCCCCACCAGTTTGTCCAGCTTGGCTTCTATCCTCTCCTTTAAAGCAAAGGGTACCCGGCGTGGCTTCATCCGGATGGGCCGGATGAACCCTAAACCCTTTTTGAACACCTCAGGATGTGCAGCACAAACGTCCTGGATTGGGTCAGTGTCTATTGCGTGAATGCCAGAAAGCTGGATTCCCAGGGGCATAAATCATTGGGTCCCAATAAGACAGTTAGTGCCCTGCTTAACTACAACCAATGGCAAGGAGGTGCGAATGTTTTTGAATTTGACCAAGAAATTTCCCACCCCCAGGACCAGAATCTGGCAACCTTGCACATCCCGGAGGGAAGTTTTAAAACATTTGAGCTTGGGCTGAGAGGCAGCGGGAATTCTCAAAAACTCCCGCTGTGGGATTATGGAAAAGGTAGTACCTGAATCCACCTCCATCTTCAAGGGGATGTCCTGCAGGCTTAGGTCTGTGAAGAAATGCTCACTGACGATGCCCACTTGGCATGGCTCAGGCTCTGGTGACACTTTGGCAGTGGACATTTTATGGTGATGACTCTTCTTGGACTCAGGTGCTGGAGTTCTTTGCTTTCACTGTCGGCATACTTTAGCAATGTGCTCTCATCGCCCGCAGTTTTGGCATTATGCGGTGTGAAAGAGGCTCTTTCTGTGGTCATGCCTGGCTCCGCAGCCATCACACTTGCAAAGGAATTTCTTCTCCTGATCATCACAGTGCTCTCGGTGCTTTTGTCGGACCACTCGGACTTCTCCTTCTGCATCGCTGGACTCCAATGAAGTGGTGGAACCAGGCGAAACTGAGGAGGATGAAGATGAATTTTGCTGAGCTTGCACAGTTGAGTCGGTGGCACTGGTGGTGGAGTGGCGATGCCGGAAAAGTTTGATGCCAGACCGTGCGGCCTCAGACACTACCACCTCTTCTAGGACAGCCTTGAAAGTTAGCGTCTTCCTGATCATGAGGCGACATTGAGCATCTTCGTCCCTCATGCTGGCCAGCAGACAGTCCCGGAGTGCTTCTTCGGTGTTGTCCCACTTGCACAGGGCACCAGCAATGCGCAGAGAGGCGGCGTAGTCTGCAATGGACTTCCCAGGTCGCTGCTCCCTTCTGTAGAAGGCCACCCTGACCGGGAAGATCAAAACCTCTGGCTGCAGGTGTTTCCTCAGTGCAGACATGATTTCTGCGAGTGGCACCACATCCACGTCCCTTGGGAGTACGAGGTGGGTTGCCAGCTCAAGCGTCTCAGAACCGCACTGAGCGAGGAAACAGGAGCACTTATGGTCTTCGTCGGTGATCTTCTGTGAGGCCATTGCGTGGCGGAATCGGCGTTCGTATGTTGCCCATTTCTCTGGATGCGCTGGGTCAAATGGGCCGATGTTGCAGCCGTGTGGGGATGCCATCCCACCTTCGTCACCAGTTTCGTGTTCAGGGAATGAAGAAGCAGATGAATATACACTATAAACAGTAACAGTAACAATAATACAACAAGCCCATTGGCTAACAAAGTGTGCACATTTTTCGATCTACTTATTTGCATAAGAATAGATACATGAGAAAAGATACATTCCGCTCCTACAACAAGCCCATTGGCTAACAGAGTGTCCACATTTTCAATCCACTTACAGTGATACCTCATACAACGTCCAAACTTGGTTCCACAAGTTTGGATGTTGGATTGGGGCCGCGGGGCGGCCGTGAGGTCCCGGAGGAGACTGGTCAAGGAACGACACGAGACAAGATGGAGCGAAGACCAGTGGTTTATTGAGGGAAAAACATCATCATATATAGGAATTCAAGGCAGCGTGTGATAGAATCGTCATCTGACAGAAAATCATATCACCCATTTACCCGGGTTAATGGGGAATCTCTCTTGGGGAAGTTAATTAACTAGGGCAAACACTGACAGGGGAGATCCATTGTTCGTGGCTTGCACAAGGGTAAACATGGCCACTATTTGCACTCGGGCTTGGGCTGATCTGCAAGTGTGTAATTGCCTAATGACTAACGGAGGTTAGCGATTCAGCTTCCCTCAGCAGAACTGCCGGTCAGGTCAGATGTGGGTGAATCAATCCCATGATTATTAATCCGCTCCCCAATTTCCTTACTGGCAAGGGCCAGTGGCCAGGAGCCTTCTCGACTGGTGTAACCTCTGCCAGGGGCCGTATATGCCAATTGTGCCCGCGGAACCCGCATTTGGACTTTATACGGATTTGGACTTTGTATGAGGCATGCAAAATCCTAGCCGTGATGCCTCATACAACGTCCAAATCCTTGCCGTGATGCCTCGTACAATGTCGTTTCCATAGAGATACATTGTACTGTAACAGCACAGACTTCAGGGCAAAGTCAAGGAAACAGACAGGAAACTGACAGAACTTTAAGAAATCATTGTCTAAAGGCTAAAAACATTACAAAAACATGTCAAACAACCCTGATTGTCCAAGAACCTGAAGAATGCTGCAAAAATCCCAGGAATGCTTCTAAAAATTCTGATGAAAAAATTCAAAAAAATCCAAAATTGCGTTCGAAACCACCCCTAAACACTCTTCGCTTCGTGCAAGAACTACAAGAGCAACACATGCATGTATCCTGCCTTTTATACTGCCCAGGCACAATGCAACCTGGGAAAAACTCCAATGCCTCATACAAAGTCGCAGCGACTTTGTATGAGGCAACTTTTTTCAAGGAATTAGGCGATGTTGTATGAATCCGATGTTGTATGAAGCGGACTTTGTATGAGGTATTACTGTATTTGCATAAGAATAGATACATGAGAAAAGATACATTCCGCTCCTGTCAGAAAACACAGTTAACTTACATAACACTCTTCTACCCTTATTCTTTCAAATGCAAGTTTGTTGTTCTTTAAACCCATTTCCCCTTTTCTCTTTGTGACCATGCAGAAATGCATATATTGGGAAATGTTTGCCTCTGCTTAGAACAGCTAATTTTTCAATTTACATACATAAACATAATAAATAACCTGCCAAAGCAAATTAGTTCCCTTCAAACCTTAAACATATTACTCCACCCTTCCCCACTCAACTATGTCTTGGTTTAATTATTTTTGCATCAGTTGTCATTATAGAAGGTGGTTTGGACTAAAGGGGGATAATCGGAAGTGTCTTGCTTATTTAATTTGATTAATTAAGATTGCTGCTTTTGTCTAGATGTCTCTGTGCAGAAGCAGAGGAGTGGTTTCTGTTTCCATTTTGGTGACTTCTGAGCAGTGCAGAGGTGACTGGGGTCTAATATCAACCAAGCAACAAAGGCAATCAAAAAACCTGAAAGGATATTGAAAAAGTTTCCAATTTGTGTTTTTAATTTTTGTTTTGAAGCAGGTGGTAAGATTGATGTTTTTATAATAACCATTCTTCAGAGGAATTAATTAGTGATAAATGTTACTGTGGTTTATGCTCTTTATTTTCTTCAGACAATTAAAGGATCCCTCTGATGTCTAAAATGTTTACATGCAAAAAAATTAGTTTCAGCATTGTTGTGCATTAAGGCAGAATTGCAAGTTGCTGAGGCAACGACTTGCAAAGATAAAAGGGTGGTTTCCCATCATCCAAATTAGGAGCTACAGTTGGCGCGAAATCTCCCTCTCTGGGCATGCTCATTATGCTAATTAGAGTTCTGTGATTGGTTACAACTTTGGATCCTGTTCCTGATTGGTTAATACTTATATATCCTATTATGATTGGTTGGTTATGATTGTCCGGTGGGTTACTACATTGTAACAAGGAGTCACTGCCGGGGAGACACTATATAAGCCCCACTGGTAAACAAGGGTGGGGCCAGACCGGATCTATACTTCCCATTACCACACAGGTTAGGCAGCGTCGGGCTAAGCCTGGGTCTCTTCTATATGCTATCATGCCAAGGTGTAACTTAGTCACTGCCCCTATGGTAGGAAACACGAGGGACCGACTACATGGGATTTGTGTAGCCATCTGATGTCCGGAGCGCCTTGTAAGTGTAATCTGAAAGACTGTTCAATAACCTCCTGTTGTTGTTCTGTCCCCAGCCCTTTCCAGGCTCCCTCTTATTTGGGTAAAAAGGTGTTTTGCAATTTGGGGAGCCCCTAGGTATGATGATCATATTTAAAGGAAGTTACATCTCATCTGCACCATTTAATACCCCCAAATATCCATTCCCCCCTCCCCCCAAAAAAGGGTTATTAGAGTTGTCTTGCTTGAGCCGCTTGTCACTCAGTAGAATGAGCTGGAGCCTGTGGCTTCATGGTCAAGATGCTGAGCTGGAGACTGGAAGGTTGGATTTTGATACCCGAGAGCTGCACTTGGGGACATGAAAGGAGTCTCATTCGGGCATCCCCTGAGTGAAGTTTCTCCAGCACAAATCCTTTCAACCTAGAATAATCTCTGACACGAAAATATTATTATCAGACAAGAAACAAAAATTAAAAAAAGAGAGAGAAACAAAAACTTAGTGGCACCTTAAATACCAATTGCAGTCTGAGGAAGGGGAATTCATCCACAAAAGGTCACATTAAAAATATAACAGTTAGTCTTTAAAGTGCCACAACATTGTTGCATTTTTGTGTGCTTTTTTTGTTTTGTTTCTTGTGTGAGATGTCTACACAGACTAAGATGGCTACCCTTCCCAAAACTACAATCAAGGAGAAGCACAGCATGTTGTATACTGATGCTAGATGTGTCACCATACAGGAAGATGGCATCTCCTGAGGGCAGTCTCTCAGTGTTCAGAATGGACACCAAGGATGGAGCCAATAGTGCCACCTGGGAGTGGAGTGAGTCCCTGTGTGCTGGCCCATCGCAAAGGGGGTGAAGCACCTGCTGAATTCACCCAGAAGGTCAAGGTGATGAGAAAGTACATGGGCTTCACCGAGGGAGCTGTGCAGAGAAGTGGATTCCGACCATTGGATTTAACAAGGTGTTTGGTTTGGGCCAGCCTGTAAGCTACATCTAGTGCTTGGGTTAAATGTGGAGATATCGCTGGACAATGTGAATCATTGGCCCAGTGTTTTATTGCCACATTAGAGGGGCAACAATTTGGTCCTTATGAAAAACAAACAATGAATTTCAAGAGCCATCCAAAGCCTGTCGAAGGTGAAACAATCGTGGCTAAGATCCATAGCAGTTTGGTCTGGATCACTACTATTGGGATGTTAACAGGAAGTTGAGAACTGACAACATAGATGATGGGTTTAAGAAGCCAGCTCTAGAGTTTTTGAAAAGGTGCTCCTTCAGGTTTTGGAATGTGGAGAGGAAAGGGCCCCAGAAGGGACTCTCTAAGTAAGAAGGTTCGCTGATTTGAAGCAGGAGAAAATTCCTCAGCAAAAGCCAGGCACTAAACATAGCAGAGATAATGAGGAGGATATCTGCCTCTCCCATAGCTTACATACTAGAAGTGGCAGGGTTGTTATAGATGTTTAGGAACCCTACTTGTTTCCCTACTTCACCCAATTATTTTTTAAATCCCTGACAGGTGGAAGAGGAAACATGACAAAGCAATCAGACTTTCAAATTAAACCCATATTTACCTGTTTGCAAGATAGATAGGTTAGAAAAACCACATGTTATGACAGACAGACCCCAAAATGGCTCTGTATATCACCTAATTTGGCTCTTATAGTGCAGCATGACTTTAGCATTAATGATCACACTGCTATTCCTGACTAAAGAATGATATGGAGCGCTTATAGTGGGATGTGGAAATACCAATAGATGATATTATGATTACTGTATACCGAAATCTTGCTGGTAGTTAGAGACTTGGTGGGCTCATGTTCCACACTCTTTCACTGCTCGTTTCATTTTCCTGATATGATTGCAAAGCAATTGTTACAGGAAAACTGCACCAATTGAAAGCAGAATAATATCCTCTAAAATTATATTGCTACAATTTGAAATTGGAATATTCCACATAATGATGAGCCCTTGAGTGAAACGTAGTATGCTTTTGGGTGTTATCAATGCAGGACTGAAACTTAAGGAACTGTGTGAATCAACTTTATATCTTGCTCCTTTTTTAACATGCAATTTCATTTTGAAATAAAGTTAATAATACAGACAGAAGAAAGAAGCATGCATACAGTAATGCAAGATCACTAGTCAAGGTAACAGCCATGAGTACAGTAAAACAACTTGAGACATTCACTATTTACTGTCCCACATCAGTTCCTCAGTCCAGAATTCCCCAGTTTCCCTTTTCTCCCTTCAGGCCAGTTCTTCTTGCTTACTACTTTTTCAGGTGCCATATCCATTCCGGATATTGGTTATCTTCATGGCAATAGTCTTCCTGTCCTTAACTCCTTGGAGCAATTCTTCCGAGGACATGCCACACAAGGCACTCAGGTTCTTCAACCATGAAGTCCATCTATGGCCAGGGCCTCTCTTCCCTGGGATCTTTCCTTGCAGAGTGAGTTGGAGTACAGTGGTACCTCGGATAAAGTCCGATTCAGATAAAGTCCAATTTGGATAAAGTCGCAGTTTTCATGCACACATAAAGTCCAAAACCGCTAAAAAAATGGACGTTATCTGAGATATTTGGTATAGGAACCTCAGATAAATTCCATTTTGGACGTTATCTGATGCATCAGATATTTGATTCGGATAAAGTCCAAAGTCGGATAAAGTCCAAACTCGTGGAATGGAGTTTGGACTTTATCTGAGGTTCTACTGTATTCTATACTTTATGTTATTTCTCATGATATGGCCAAGGAAGTTGATATTGCTTCCTGTCTCCTGAAAATCTTTTCTCTCAATTTGTTACATTTTTTAATCTTACCCAAATTTTCTTCTTGTCTTTGCTACAAGACTTTGTGGGTGTTCTGGTCTTAGAGGACAACTAGCATATTTTGCCCGGCAGTGCCGGGCTTTTTAAAATTGTGTTGGATAGTAAAGGGTTTCTTTTTTTTTCTTGAACCAATGGTGCTTGGCTGTTTTAAATGGTATTGTAAGGTTTTGTGATTTTGTGGCTTCAAGGCGCTGCGTCCGCCTGTGGCGGACTTGCGCTCCCAGTGATTTTTTTTGGTTCTTTTTTTTTTGCGTGCCGGCTTCCTCAGTGCCAGGCTCTTTAAATTGGTTTTTGAAGGTTTTTGTTTTATGTTTAATTTAATTTAATTTAATTTAATTTAATTTAATTTAATTTAATTTAATTTAATTTAATTTAATTTAATTTATTTTATTTTATTTTATTTTATTTTATTTTATTTTATTTTATTTTATTTTATTTTATTTTAATTTAATTTAATTTAATTTAATTTAATTTAATTTAATTTAATTTAATTTATTTAATATTATTTAGTTTAAAATTTTATTTTGGTTTTTAAAATGTTTATTTTTACACATGTTTATTTTTTGTTTTGGTTTTTTGGAGTGAAAAGTGATTTCTGTTTTTTTAATGGTATTTTTTGAGATTAGTGTGATTATTTTTGAATGTTTTTATAATTTATTTGATTAATTTTGGAATTAATCTTATTAGTTTTAATATTTTTGAATGTTTTTTTTCTCTTTTGGCCTCTGGGTGGGGGTGGTGAGCTTTTCTGCCTCTCTACAATTGTTATCTTCTGTCCTCTGGGTGTCGCTTCCGGTAAGTTTTCTCTTTCTTTTCTCATTTGAGTTCCAGTCCTCATGGATAGAAGACGTCTTTTGGTAAGTTCTCTGGGGGTTTTTTGGTGAGGGGGTGAGATTTTTTTTTGGGGGGGGGTGTCTGTGTGTTTTTTCTTGTTTCTTTTTGGCTGTTTTTGTGTTTCATTTTTGGATTTTTGTGTTTTTGATTGTTTTTTGTGTTTATTTTTTCAGGGGGTGGTGGCTTTCTTTCCTGCGGGCCATGCTGGCTGGCCTGTGGGAAGGAAGGGTAATGGCGGGGAGGCTTTCTTTCCCATGGGCCATGCTGGCTGGCCCGTGGGAAGGAAGGGCAATGGCGGGATGGGGGTGCTTTCTTTCCCACGGGCCATGCTGGCTGGCCCATGGGAAGGAAGGGCAGTGGCGGTGGGGGGGTTCCTTTTTTCCCCGTGGGCCATACTGGCTGGCCCGTGGGGAAGAAGGGCAGTGGCGGGGGGGGGGTTACTTATATTTTTCGCACACCGGCTGGCCCTACGAACGGAAGGGCAGTGGCGGCAGGGGGTTTCCTTCCCCCCCCACGGGCCATGCTGGCTGGCCTGTGGGGAAGAATGGCAGCGGCAGCGGGTGTTTTTTAAACTTTTATTTTTCGTGTGCCAGCCGCCTCAGCGTTCTGCTTGCTAATGGCACACAGGATGCTGGGGCTTGTAGTTTTGGCTGCGCATGTTTGCTTACTGCAGTGGTTTTTCCCTTGCGGCTTTTTTTTGATTGGCCGTGGCGCGTTGAAGAACGTTCCTTTTGCCGTGCCACTCAGCCTGATTGGCTCTGGTGCGGCGCGGCACCAGGAACATTGGGAATTAAAGTTCCCTTTTTTTGTTTGCAACTGGGGGGCTCCTGCCCCCGGGTCGAAAATTTCAACCCAACAGTTACCTGCGAACCGGGTTCGGGCGAGTGAACGGAGGCCCATTACGGGCTAGTGGGGCCTGGTGCAACATCCTTTGTCACATTCCAATAGTTAACGCACCATTTTATAGGTATAGATTTAGTACACACTAGACAGACACTGCTGGCTCTTCGGCTATGAAACAGAGATGAGCACTGAACCCTGGAGTCAGATACGACTGGCTTTCGAGCAAGGGTGACCTTTACATTTAGCTCTAATGTATGTATGCATTTTGTGTACTAATTTGAAGGAAAAAACACACCTCACCTAAATTGTGCTCAGTTGGAGAAAAAGCCCAGCTGATAGGCTTCATCTTTGCCCCTTAGATAGGTCTGACTTTTTCTTTGAAAAGGAAACTTCGCAGCAACTGTTGGGACCACTTCCAATTTAAAAAGGAATCTAGACCTACTCAAGAGATAAAGGCTGCTAAATGGGCCTTCTCTTTAGCTGAACACAGTTTAGGTATCTGTCATGTCTAGATCTTGCAGGGGAGACTCATAGAAAAAAGAATTAAGGGATTTGTCCCTAGCAGTTCGAAAGCAAGAAATTGCAAGTAGATAAATAGGGACCACTTCGGTGGGAAGGTAACAGCGTTCCGTGTGCTCCGGTGTCTAGTCATGCCTGCCACATGACCACGGAAACGTCTGCAGAAGCAGACAGCGCTGGCTCTTCGGCTTAGAAACAGAGATGAGCACTGCACCCTAGAGTCGGATACGACTGGCTTTCAAGCAAGGGAAACCTTTACCTTACCTAGGCCAAAAAAACTGAAATGCACATTTCCATTGGTTAATGTTACTGTCTTTTCTATCTCATGTATGTATCCATCTGTTGTGTATGTACAATGCTGCTTCATATGAATGTACAATGTTGCTTTAAGAAATGTATGAATGTAACCTAGCCACAATCACAATGTAACCCAGCTGTAAAGGAACGCGAGCAAGCTGCCTATAGAGGGCAGCTGCGAGTGTTCAACTCACATGGTTATCATTCCTCAAATCACCTGCAGCCGCGGGAACTTCCCGCAGCAACAAACTACTACTGATCCACCACCGAAGATGGGCGTGACCCGGATGACGTCACGCCGGTAGCGGCCAATGAGCTACCATGCAGCCAAGTTCAAATGTGTTGTACCACTGTATATAATGTGAGATACCTCCGCCATTACCACATGTTCGTTCTGATCATCAACCAATAAACCTGTGTTAGTCCATACTGCGACTCCTTCTATGTCTCCTGGAACAGACACTAAACCATCCTAAAATGGTTTGCCTCGGTTTACCTTTCTTCTCCATTCAGACATGGTATACCAATAATCAGCTGTGATTCCATCAATTCATTCCCCCAATATTAGGACAATATTAGGACATGTACAGTATATTGAATCATATATGGTGTCTTAGGCTATGCATGGGTTGAGAATGTTCAGTGTCTGTAGTTTATGTTGTAAGACTGTGGATCTGGTCCTGTGTGAAGAGGGATGTTATTGCTATATTAACATAAAAGCCTTGGGTTATTTTATGGTTTCTGGAGACCCAGATGACAGTCGATTGCCTGAAATCATAGCAATCAACTTAGATGTAAAAGCTCCTTGTTATGCATAGCGGAAAGGTGAGGTTGTTGCTGGTGTCAGCAGAAGCAAGTTGACGGAAACTAGAAGTGCTTGAAGGTCAATGGAAAATGGAATTGTAGACCAGAGTGCCAGATGAGATAAAGCCACAAACAAGACAAGTACATCAGGCCTGAAATAAATTATAGCTCTGCTTATTAAACCTGCAGAATTGTAGCTGCTTGGCATCCCAACACTGTTGATTTCTATTCATGCCTATAGTGTTAGTGTTGTATTTTAAACTATTTTATTTGAAATTCTTTTAATCACCCTATGTTTCAAAATCATTTTGTATGCCACCCTGCGTCCTTGTGATATATGGCGGGCGCTAAGTTGGGGCGCCCAAACTTTTCAGGTTGCGGGCTGGTCACGTGGTTCAGCGGGCTGGTCACATGGTTCAGCAGGCCAATCACATGGCTCTTCCCACTGGAAGCAGAAGTAAAACATACCTTGCAATCTGTTTTGCAATAGGATGAGATAGATTTTAAGCTGCCATTTTCTCTGCTTAAACCAGGGGTGCCAAAAATATGGCCCATTGGCCAGATCTGCCCCCCAATGCCAATTCATCCAGCTCACACTGCCCTTGTTGCTCCTGGAAGTAAAACACAAGTGCATTTTACTTCTGCTTCCGGGAGCGACGAGGGCAGTGTGGTCTGGATGAATTGGCATTGGGGGCCAGATGTGGCCCATGTGCCATAGTTCAGGCACCCCTGCTATAAGTGTTTAAAATAAAATAAAATAGCTGTTAAGTGTCTGAGTCACTAGTTGCCATTGAAGGCTGGAGATGGTCCTTTCATTATGCATGACGAAAGAAGAGTGAAAGGTAGAAGATTCATTGGCCATCATATGCTTAACGTGTGGGACAGAGACTCAGCTGCTTTCACCAATTAATTCTTCTTCCCACAAACATGGCATAGTTCAAAGAAGAGTGCTCCAATAGGTAAGAGCCCAGTTTTGAAATTATCAAACATACTCACTACAGGGGATTCAGTGGTGTGATTCAGCCGGTTCTCACTGGTTTGGCAGAACTAATACCTAATATTTTGTTGAGTTCAGTGAACCAATATTTAAAATGGCACTTATAATCAGGGTTCTCTCTGAAGTGGGTTGCCTGGTCAGCCGTGCAATGTGGAAATCACAAATTTATATTGTTTACTCTTGTTTAATGTTTATGTGTGCAACAGCATATTTTAAGCCAATAGGAAGGTAGGACACAATGAACCAATATAAATATAGATTTCAAGGGTTATTTTATCACCCATTTCAGAAGCCATGGAAGAATGTTCTTCCTTGGAATCCTTATGGCAGTGTGCATGTGGTAATTCCGACGTTTTTATCACAACTTTCCTGTGATAAACAGGTTTCTTGTATACATCAATCGTTCATATTTAATCTGCATAGCCTATGCCATTAATTAATTAATATTGTTTTTTATTCTTAAAATGGTCATTAGGGCAGCGAACCATTTGTTAAATTATTTGAAGCAGCAAACCTGTTGTTAAATTATTTGAATCTCACCACTGTTTAGCATGTTTCAGCATGGGAGATCTCCACATGTAGTTTTGAACCGCAATTGGGTGTACCCTGAGCAATGGCAACCTTGTGCCAGCTAATCTTTTTTCACACTTGGTCAGGCAAAAGGAAGTGAAGTGGCTTTACTTTGGCAATTTAATGAATGGCCTAGACATGAAAGAAGAAGACGACCAGCCTTGCTCTTGCAGCAAGTCACCCTGGGCTTCCACTTGCTTTCTATAAACAACAGCAGCAGCAGCAGCAAAAGCCTCCTGCTGCTCTCACAAATTGAGACATATGTTACCTAAATACTTAATATTTCTGGCATACATGGCAGAAAATTGTACAAATGCCCCTTCTGCCTTGGATAGTGAAAATAAAGCACTAGCAACTTCTTTAAGCACAAATTTGCTCTAACACCCAGTAACATCTAAACTATTATGTCAATTCATATTCCTCCCTGCCCATTCATGCTTTCCACTTTCCCTTTTCTCTCCTCACTCTTTCCCAGAGTCCTCACCTCCTCACTCATTCACACAAGCGCATATGTTCACATACACCCCTCAATGCAAGAAACATATAGTTTCAACCCCACACCACCAACCAAAAGAGCTGCCACTAGCTGGGGAAGGGAAGAGAAGTTCAGCAAATGAAAGCGCGGTGCCAAAATGGCCACCGCGTGCTTTGCGGGCCCCCCACCTGGACTCAGACATCCGGGTGAGTTAGGGGACATGGCCACCCCTCTATAAAAGGGGTGGCCACGAGGCAGCCGAGCTGCCATTTTAGATTCGCGACGGAGAGGAGAAGTTTTCTCCGTCACATTCTCTTAGTAGCTCTGCGTACCCGGAGCGGTTTTGGCTTACCTCTTTGCTACCGCGGAACTTCGGGCTCAGGAGCTGATCCCTGGATAGGGATCCTTTGGCAATCGGATCTTCATTCTCAGGAGACATGGCTCCCAAGCGAAGGGCCCCGGCAATGAAGCTGCGGCCAA
Source organism: Bradypodion pumilum (assembly GCA_035047305.1). Classification (NCBI taxonomy): domain Eukaryota; kingdom Metazoa; phylum Chordata; class Lepidosauria; order Squamata; family Chamaeleonidae; genus Bradypodion; species Bradypodion pumilum. The sequence continues at coordinate 489,659,238 of JAWDJD010000001.1, forward strand.
GAGAAAGGGCTTTTCCTGGCCCTTCATCAGATGGGGGGCAGCCTCCGGGTCGGAGGACCAGGACTGCACCCCCACGGCAGGGCAGCGACCAGACCTTGCCCACTGTTACCAGTGGGGCCGATCAGGCTACCACCTGGCAGCCGAGCGCCAGCTTTCTGGCTGGGCCGGCACAGGCTGGCCCCTCAGGGGCTTCGGCCCTGAGCGCGCCTTTGCAGAGCCCAGGACAAGGTGGCCCAGGGGGGCCTGGTGCGGGTTTCCGGCCCACAGCTCCTCCGGCCCCCCACAGGCCTGAGTTCTGGAAATGGCCATATTCTGGCCTTGGATCCCCTTTTGGGTTGCCATTTCACCAACTGCCTAGTGGGCCGTCTGGCCCACCCGACCCACCTTACACTGGGGGCTCAGAGGCAGTGGATGCTCTAATAGCACGTATAGCAGTGCTGGAAGCATCATTGGGCATTGCCCCCTTCCGAAGGGGGCGCAACTGCTTCTTCAACTGCGGCCCCTTCATCGATCCTGGCCAACTCGTCGGCCGTGACTCTTCAGTGGGCGGCCAACAGGATCAAGCTGCTTGAGGCTATCCGGCCAGCTCTGGCTGGTGCCTCACAGCTCCCCATACGACCTGATGTACAGGCTGGAAGCGGTCAGGTGTGGTCCCAGAGCTCGATGCCAGTCGCGAGCTCTGACGCCCACCGTGGGCTGGAACCCCCGGTGGGGGCGGCTCACGGGGGTGCGACTAGTGAGTATCAGGTTCAATTTAGTGCACCACCACCACTGTCCACTTACACGGGGAGGGGGGGTTCAATGGCCCTGGCCACGTCAAGTCAATGTGGATGGGCAGCCACTCCCACACTGCCCCATTAACCCCAGGTTGCCAAATGGTCCCTCGTTCAGGGCAGGGGTGCCCGCCCCTGGGGCCGTGCCGAGCATCGCAGGGGCTGTTCAGGTCCCGCTGCACATACCCTCTATGCAAAATGTGCCGTCAATGGCTTTACCGACGGCTGGCTATTCCTTGCCCCGGGTGATCATTTGTCACAGGTCACGAGGGATAAGATTTGGCGAGGGGAGTACGTGGATATCTTCTCCCTATTGAACCGTGAGCCCACTAAGGAGGAGAGGGAGGGACAGGATGACAGAGACAAAGAGCTGTCCTATCGTCGTAAGCCACCGCGCACCTGGGCCAACTGGTTACTGGCATACCTCATATGTTTGGGGGTATACCTCAGGGCCCGGCCTGATCTGGCTATTCTGATGTTCCAATACCTTGACAATATTTACAGGGCGATGGTTGATTTCCCTGGCCCATCGTGGTTGGCTTACAATGAGGAATTTAGAATGAGGGTGGCCCTACACCCTGAGATGAGGTGGGATGAGCCCTGCCAGCAATTGTGGCTCTTGTTCATGACTCCCACGTGTCCGGTGCCTGGTGATAGGTACCATTGTGGCCATGCCGTGCAGTGGGCTGCTCCAACACAGGCTCCCCGCCAACCGGCGGGGCAGGGGGTTCCAGCCTGCCTGCTGTGTTGGAGCTTCTCAGCTAATGGTGTGTGTAAGCGCCAGTGTCGTTTCCGACATGAGTGTCCCTCTTGCGCTGGCCCCCACTCCGCCTCCGCGTTCCCGCGGGCTGGTGGGTCATGGGGCAGAGGTAGGGGTGGACAGGGGGCGGTCAGGGCTCCCTCTGAAGGAGCTAGGCATGCGAAAGGCCCCCTCCCCAATTAATGTATACATGCTGGAGCAATGGCTCTCAGCTTATCCAAGAAGGGAGGATGCGAGGTACCTGTTGGAGGGTTTCCAGTGGGGCTTTCGTATTCCGTTCAGGGGTGTTCGGGGACCCCAAGACGCTCCTAATTTAATTTCCTTGAAAGGTAATGAGGAGGTTGCTGCACTGAGCATAGCTAATGAAGTGGAGGCTATGAGGGTAGCGGGCCCCTTCTTGGAACCACCTTTCCCTAACTTGAAGGTCTCCCCTCTGGGGTTAGTACCGAAGAAGACCCCAGGTGAATTTCATTTAATCCACCATCTATCTTACCCTGCGGTTCTTCGATCAATGATGCGATTCCTGATGACCTTTGTTCAGTCAGTTACACGTCGATTGACCAGGCCCTACGGATGGTACGCTCATGTGGTCCCAGTGCCCTCCTGGCAAAGTGTGACATTAAATCGGCCTTTTGGCTGCTCTATTTCATGTTCGGCATTCAAACGCTGTAGCACTTTCCTTCAGTGGGCCTTTGTTCGCAGGTCATGACTTTTTGTTCGGGGGTGAATGGGACTCAGACACGTGCACGCGTCTCCTCACTACATTTCAGATGTTAATGCGGGAACTGGGTGTCCCCTTAGCGCCTGAAAAAACCGAGGGCCCAGCTACTAAGCTCACATTTCTAGGCATTGAAATTGACACTGTCGCACAGGCATCCAGGTTACCCATGGATAAGGTGACTCGGATCTCCGCGGCGATTTTGGCATTGATTGCCAAACGTAAAGTGTCCCTTCGTGAGCTGCAGGTACTTCATGGCCACCTTAACTTTGCCTGCAGGGTGGTGACACCCGGCAGAGCATTTGCCCAGTGCCTGTGTGACGCCATGGCTGGCCTGTTAAAGCACCACCACAGGGTCCGACTGACCCGGGGCATGCGGGTGGACCTTTCGGTTTGGCTCACATTCCTACAGGATTTTAACAGGGTCTCTTTCTGGAGATCAGACCTTATGGTCTGCCCCAGATTTCAAGTACAGTCGGATGCCTCCGGCTCCCTGGGTTATGGGATTTATTTTGAGGGGAGGTGGGCTTACGGCCGATTGCCTCACACATGGCTTGGCATGGATCGCCTCCGCGATCTTACCTTCCTTGAGTTCCTTCCCATTCTGGGAGCATTGATGCTATGGGGCGACGAGTGGGCCAACTCAGTGGTCCATTTTTGGTGTGACAATGCGGCAGTGGTGCACATTGTCAACGCCCAGACGTCCAAATCCCCTAGGGTCATGGCATTGGTTCGTCAATTCGTGTTAAGAAGCCTACGCCTAAATGTGCTGTTTAGGGCCAGACATGTTCCAGGTATTAATAATGATATTGCTGATGCTTTATCCCGCCTGCAGATCCCCCGGTTCCGTGCCCTGGCTCTGGAAGCAGAGTAATTCCCGTCGCCACTCCCGGCCGAGATTTGGAGTTTGGCGAGGAGAGGTGAACCGGGCGATCGGCATGTCTTTGGCACCACGCACACGTAAGGCGTATCAACATGCTTTCATACAGTTTAGAACCTTTTGTGCGCAACTGCAGTTGCCTGAAGTGTGGCCCATACCAGTGGATCAGGTTTTACAATACATGGTTTATCTTCACAGTCAGGGTCTGGCTCCTCGTACTATAGCATCCAGGCTCTCCGCACTGGCATTTATGGCCAAAGTGAGGGGCTTCATTGACTGCGTGAATGACTTTCGCATACATCATGTTTTGGAGGGGTGGACACGGGAACATGGCCGCCGCCCAGACACACATCACCCGATTTCACCAGAGGTCCTGACCCACCTTGCACGAGGCTGGCATAACTTGTGTTATGATAGGTATGAGGTGGCTCTTTTTCACGCAGCTACCACGGTGGCCTTCTTTGGAGTGCTCCGCATCAGTGAGTTGGTACCACTGTCTAAGGGGGATGCGACTCGTAGGGCACTGGAACTCGACGATGTCTATGTTACTAATGAGTGAGCTCAGTTGAGGATACAGTCCTCAAAGGTTGATCAGCACGGCGTAGGCAGTGGAGTTAGACTGCTACGATGTTCCATTGAAGACATCTGTCCAGTTGGTGCCCTACATGAGTTTTTGGCAGTGCGTGGTGCGCACCCTGGCCCATTTTTCTGCCACCAGGATGGGTCTCCCCTGACTAAATTCCAATTTTGGAAGGTGACCGGTATGGCACTAACCAGTGTTGGCCTCCCCGGGGCTCGTTACAGCACCCATTCATTTAGGATAGGCGCTGCATCAACTGCGGCTGCATTTGGGTACTCTGAGGCTGATATACGCCAGATGGGAAGATGGGGATCCATGCGTTTTGCATTGTCTGAGTACCAGTTAAGTCATTCTTCTCTTTTCTTCTTTTACAGACCCTGTGTGTCCCCGCACACCAGTGGCAGTATGGCTGGTGGGCCACAGTTACGTGCACTGGGCAGCGCAGTATGCTGCGGCGACAGAGTGGGGACCCCAGCTCGGGCTACGTGCAACCGCACGTATGCGTTGATACGGTAAGCGCGGAATGAGATGGCGGGAACTGTTGCCATTCCTGTTTTCCATCAGGGATGCTGCACCACCTGATGTCCTTATACTGCACCTCGGTGGCAATGACCTTGCCCAGGTCACTGGCCTTTCTTTAAAATTCACGATCTGCAGTGACCTAGCCTATTTGCATTATGTTTGGCCATCCACGCGGCTGCTATGGTCAGACATCGTGCCGTGACATAATTACAGGGGAGGTATTGACCTGCGTGCCCTTGACCGCGCTCGCCGCTCGGTGAACAGGGCTGTTGCCCGGTTCTTGGCAGACAAGGGCTTGGGGACAGTCATCCGGCACCCCAGGATAGGTTTGCAAGATTACAATCTCTATGCAGGGGATGGGGTCCACCTGTCGGCCAGAGGTATGAACCTCTTTCTGGAAGATTTGCAAGCAGGCCTGGTGACCGAGCTGACGGTCTGGGTGGTGGTGGTGGTGAGTCATCATGGACGCCTCCCCGTGTGGCGGGTAGCACTGGTAAGGTAAAGATTTATGACCCATAGGTATCCGGCAGGTTCGCAATTGACTGGCCAACACTTAGACAGGTACAGGGGTAATAGCTTTGGCCGGTCAAGGACGAACCAGGCAAGGGGTGATGGCAGGAGCTTAACAGCCTGCATCACCTTGATATTTAATGGATACATGTCATAGGGTGGGGTCAGTAGATAGTTTATTGACTCCGGTCAACAATTTGTTTGTGTCAACAAACAAATTGATACAAATAGTTACATGTAGCCATTGGCATTTTGGGAGGAACCTTACCAGTGTTACTTCGGCCTGCTTGCCTTAAAGAATTACAATTGGATGATTACACCAATTGAAAGTTATAATTCAGACTAGGGCATTATTCAATAAAAGTGGCCCGGTGCCTTTATCCATATACCGGTGTCTGAGTCTTTCTTTGGGGGGTGCGCCTGCAAAGCACGTGCAATGTAGTACGTTATTTCTCCAGTGGGAGCCTAAAGCAATCTTGTTTTGCCTTGCCTTCACAATTTTTGGAGGTTTCTGCCTGAAAGGGTAACCTCCATTCTTAATTTAGCATGCTGTTTTTTGTGAAATGTTGCTGGTCAGTGTATCCAAGGCCAGCCCCTGTGGCTCATTGTAAAATAGGGCCAACAGCTGAATGTAGCAACATAAAGCGAAATGGAAGGGCACATATCCCACAGACTAAGGTCCCCTCTCTTTTGTCAAATAAAACCTCTCTGTCATATTATAAAACTATTCATAATTCCACAGGGCTTGTCAGACATCCAAGGTTGGACCTCTTCAACTGCCAGAGAATTATAGCAACTCTGTAATATTCTCACTACATTTCACAAGAGGACTGATGTGTTTGAAACTTGACAGCTGTCAGGGTCTTATTGCACCTAAGCAGGCCAGGCCATTAATAACACCAGCATCATTATATCACATTTTCTCTCTAGGCTCATATTGTCTTCTGTTTTTTTTTTTATTGCTCTACTCCAGAGCACCCAGAAAATAAACAAAGATGGAACAAATGAATCCAATGAAAAGCTCTATTAAAACATATCTATACATTATTTTTTTAGACATGTACAACAGTAATCTTACTTATGTGGACCTTGATTTAATGTCCATGTTTTTCATTTAGATTTAAGGAGCTATAACAATACTCTGTCCAGTCTCTGACTACCCATGACGGAATATGCATCAAGCCAATTACTTCCAGTCATTTCATTGCAACCATCCATGGATGAAAGGTGCTCAGAATTTGCAAGTTATTTATGATATATCTAAAGAGGTATGACTGAAAGATAAGTGTTTGTAAACAGTACCAACCAACCCCTGTTGTATTGATGTTATAGAAAGCCTCCACTTACTGAGTTTTGAATTAGTAAGTTATGTTTAACTAATTGTCTGAATTATTTTGTTTTTCTTGTTTGTCAACTTTTAAAGTTTGCTTTAAATATTGTTGAATTTTTATATTCACTTCTTTGAGTTTCATTCCAGAGCAATGGAAGGGATATATGCTTGGAAAATAACATAGACAAGCAAAAATCAACATACAAACAAGTAACATAAATGAAAAAAAGACTGGACCGGGAGATTCTGCCATTGGAATTCACTGAGAAAACTTGTTTGTGTTTTTGAGGGGATTGAACAAAAATAATTGGATTTCACTCTCTGCTACAAAAACAATAAACTACATCTTTCCTGTGTTCTTTCTTTTTTCTATGTTTTTTTTCTCTAGCAGCAAAGAAAAATCCTTTCTACGAACAACTAAGGAAGGGGCATGCCCTGTATAAATATTTTCAAATAGCAGTCCATGAAAATGAGCTGCTCTGGAACTGACTTGAGCATTGCTGCAAATTGTGAAGCTCAAATAGCACAATGGCAATTCACAAAGCATAGCCACCATTCAGTTTAGTTTGTTTCAGTCAAGCTTGAAATGACTGAAATTGTCTAGTAGCAGTGCTTGCTAGATTGCACCCAGTACGATCAGAATGATTTTTAGCATGCACAGGTAAAGTCAGCTCTAAGTGTTATGTCACTTTGAACACAATAAGCTCCAATTCATCTGAGTCCCCTTGATAGGGATACAGTTGAAAAAGCCATGTATGTTATATCCTGTTTGCTCTACAGACACATAAATGTGCTTTAGATGCTTATTTTGAAGGCTCATCTGTTGCATACTATTTCCCTACCTTTCCTGGGACTGGATATAAATGAGGCTGCACTTTACTAGAAAGAAAAATAAGAGGGTTGGAAAAGAAACCATAATATGTGAAAGAAAGAGTGGGTGAAAGGGAATTTGCTTAAAGCAGAAGTGTAAATGTTATAATTTTGGAGTAGGTTAGATTAGATTAGATTAGATTTTTAAATTTTACCCCGCCCAATCAGTTTGTAGGCTGACTCAGGGTGGCTTCCAACACAATTAAATATACAGTATAACAAAAAACAAAATATAGAAAGCATATCATATAGTAAATTCAAAAATGTAGGTAAATACAGTTCAAATATAAAACAGCATATCATCAAAATACCAGAAAAACACTAAGAAACAATAACAAAATAACATATCACAGTCAGTAATAATATAGATGCAATATTACCCAGTAGCATTGTCAAAAAATCCCACCCAACAAAATCAACATAGCTTATACAAGTACAGTTAAAGTACCAAATGAGCATAAAAATAATATAAATACCAAAACACTATAAGAATCCCCCCCCCCCCCCGCACAATAGCAAGTCCAGTAGGAATAGGAGAGGGGAAGGCCACAACCCTCTAATCCCACAATGCATTACAGACCTTAGGAACAGGAAAGCAGGGATGCTCAGAATACTAAAAGAAAATAAACGCAGCCACAGGTGACATCTGTCACCTGCACCTCCAGTTCCCAAGGTCAGTCAGGCCACAGGAGAAGTCGGGAGGGCGTTAACTGGATGAGTGCCGGAGGTAGCCCCTGCAACCAAACCTCCCTCCAGCCACAAATGTTCATCTCCCGCCGGTCCAACCGGGAAGGAAAAATAATGCCCAGAGTCCTTGGCGATGGCCGTGTCAGCCCCGCTTTTGAGGCTGCCTGCAGAAACTCCCTCCAGCTATGTGAGTTCATCTCCAGCCGGTCCGGCCGGGAGGGGAAGAGAGTGCCCGGTTGCTCTTGCTCAAAAGCCAGTTGTATCCAACTTTAGGATTCGGTGGTCATTTCCATTTATAGACAAAGAGTGTTTGCAGACTTTTCTGTGGATATGTGGCAGGGATGACTATACACTGGAGTGCATGGAATGCTGTTTACCTTCCCACTGAAGTGGTACCTATTTATCTACTTGCAATTTCTTGCTTTCAAAATGCTAGGTTGGCAGGAACTAGGATAGAGGTGGGAGCTTACTCTGTCATACAGCACCTGAGTCTTGAACTGCAGACATGCCAACCTTCCAGTCATCAAGTTAATGCTTTTGTTTTTTATTGTATTTGATAGGATTGTGATATCCTGAAGGTATTGTGTAAGATGCACAAAGCTGTATCTTTAAGAGACCCTTCAGCACAGCACCCAGCTGTAACCACTGAGTGGGTGACTGAGCAAATTATCAAGTATAAATCTATGCTTCTCAGAAGCCACTTTGCTTCTATGCCAAAACTCTTGCTAGCCGAACTGCTTGCTAGCCATACTGCCTTCTTGCCAAAACTGCCACTGCCAGGATGCTTCAGCTGCTGGGGTTCTGCTACTGGCTTTGCTGAACTCTCTGGAGGAGAGAGAGAGAGTCTGAAACTCTCCAGAGGATTGGAATTCAAACTGCATAGACAAAGTGAGTCCAGTTTCCAGAAGCAATGCCTAGTAAAGACACTGAGCCTGGAGGCTCTGATATTTTCCTTAAGCCAAGACAACAAGGCTTTGCATAGCCTACAGCCAGCCCGGGAGTAGGTTGGAGTTTGCTGTGAGTACTTTGACTGGGACTCAGACCTTGAAAGTACTGCTTACAAAGACATACAAACTGTTTACCTGACTTTGCTTTCATAGAGAGGAATCTAATGTTTTTGTGCTTACCTTTTGAACTGACTTGCTAAGTAAAAGCTATTTTGTTTTCATCGTTACTCTACACTACATGGGCACCACCGCTGCTGCCACAAGCTAACTACTTAGCTCTGCAGGATTCACACCCAGACCCCAATACCTAACAGTATTCATTTGCATAGGGAAGAAACAATTTGTCCTACTGAATAAACTTTATGGGTGAGAAAGAGACTGAGCATCAAACTATCAGGGACGTAGGGGGCGGAACATGCCTCACGATTTTCTGTACGGCCGCTCCTTCACCATTGTGACGGACCACAAACCCCTGCTAGGCATTTTTACCGCGGATAAGCCCACCCCTCAAATCCTGTCCCCAAGGATGCTCAGGTGGGCCATCTTTCTCAACGCGTATCAGCACGCGTTGGTCTACCGGCCCGGGAAAGAGATCAGCCATGCAGACGCCCTATCTAGGTCCCCCCTTCCCCTAACGCCCAGCCAGGTGAGCATGGGGGAGCGGGACCATCAGGTTCTCATGATAGAGGTGCTGGATTCGCCCCCCGTAGTGCCCGCCGACATTGCCAAAGCGACAGAGAAAGACAAAACGTTAGCAACAGTCAGCTCCTGCCTACAGAAAGGATGGCCCGCATCCTCCCCAGCGGAGGAGTTCGCTCCATTTTTCCGAAAAAAGCTAGAACTGTCCCTAGAGAGGGGGTGTCTCTTGTGGGGGCAGCGGGTGGTGATTCCCACTTCCCTTCGGCCGCGGGTGCTCAGACTGCTTCAGGTCAGCCACCCCGGCATCGTGCGATCCAAGGCGCTGGCCCGGAGTTACTTCTGGTGGCCCCAGCTAGACGCCGACATCGAGCACATGGTCGGCACTTGTGAAAGTTGCCAATGCTCCAGACCAGAGGAGGCCCGCCTTCCCCACAGGGAATGGGACGCGGCTAAGGGGCCGTGGTCCCGGGTGCACGTAGATTTCGCGGGCCCTTTCAGAGGCACCCTGTTCCTCCTTGTAGTGGACGCTTTCTCCAAATGGTTGGAGGTTATCCCAGTCACGAGCACCTCCTCGGCCCAGACCATTAGGCATTTGCGGAGGCTCTTTTCCACATTCGGCATACCCGACACGTTAATTAGCGACAACGCTAGTTGTTTTACGTCCTCCGAGTTTAAGGCATTCATGGAGATTAACGCCGTTCGGCATATTACCTCCGCCCCATTTCACCCGGCCACCAACGGCCAAGTAGAGCGCCTCGTCCGCACCATGAAGGACGCGTTGCGGCGCATGGGCCCAGGGGATTTGAACCTACAAGTGTGTCAGTTTCTGCTAGGGTACAGGGTGACCCCGTTGGCGTCAGGATACTCCCCCGCAGAGCTCTTAATGCGCAGGAAGTTGACCACCATCCTTACTAGGCTAGACCCCACGAGGGTAGAGGACAAAGGAAGGAACATCGGGCTGGAAGTGACGAAGAGTTTCAGCGTAGGCGCCCCCGTGCATTGCAGGAATTACGCCAGCTCAGGCCCAGCCTGGGTGCCGGGCTTAGTCGTGGAACAAACCGGCCCCGTGTCGTACCGCGTGGAAACCAGCACAGGGCTCCTATGGAGGCGGCACGCAGACCAGCTCCGACGCAGGGTCTCCGATGAGCAGGACACGGTTCACGCAGGAAATAAGTCAGCGTTAGGGTTCTCCCCCACCCGTTTAGCCCAAGGGGGAGGAGAAGGGGACCGTGGGCCCCCACCAAGGGGGGAGGAGGATATCCTCGTAGATACCCTGGGGGATCTTTCCGAGGAGGAGGAACCTGACCCCATACATATCTCGCGGAAAGTCCCCACAAATGCGGGTACCCCTACCAGCTTAGATTTTGATTTTCAGAACCGGGGGGGTTTTTCGGAGTGGTCCCCCACCCGTCCAAGCGAGAAGAGGGGTTTTTTGTTAGCCCCGACAACCCCCAGTTTGCCCACAATGGAGTTTTTCCCTTCCCCTAAGTCCGCCAGACAGCGGCAAGCCACTAACAAGTCTCCCTCTCCCGTTTCAGGACAAGGGACCAGGGAACAAAGAAGCAATAACGCCCCCGGGGGGGCAGCCCTCTTCACGGCCCAAACGCACATGCAACAAGCCATCTTGGCTGAGAGACTTCATCTCATCCTAGGGGGGAGGGATGTTGTGTTCTGTAAAGCAGTGCCTTTAACATTGTACCTTTACCATGTGTTATCAATGTAACCTTTCTGTGTGCAACATTATAACCATCACCTGTATCAATGTTAGCCTAATAAGGGGACGCGAGCTAGTGACCACCAGAGGGCAGTAGCAAGTGTCCAGCTCTAATGGATCATCAGCCACCTGGTTCAGCAGCGCGGGAAGATTCCCCGCGACTTCCTCACCTGGTCAAGAAGGGCGTGACCTCCTACGACGTCACGCAGGCAGCAACCAATAGTCTGCCGACGAGCCACATTCAAATGTATAGCCAGCTGTATATATTGAGCTACCCATCCGCCATTACCACATGTTCCTCCGGATCATCATGCAATAAACCTGTGTTAAGCCAATCCTTCGGCTATTTCATTGTCTTTGGTCCCTTACACTAAAGATGGCTACCCAGAATTTTTCTTGGGGACACCCGGCAGGGCGGACCTTAGATCCTGCGACCTGTTTGCCTCTATGAGCATGCCTCCCCCTAGCCCGATTCGCTGGGGACAAGGACAGAGTAGCCTTCTGCATATGGTAGGTAATATCAACACTTGGCAGAAGCTAAGCTTTTTAGAGTTGCTACTCTTCCTCTCCCTTTCTGAGACAGAGCTATCCCTCTCGCCTCTTTCTGTCTGGCTGGAAGCGATGAGGACTATTGGAGTCCTTTCTGCTCTGCTGGGTTTCCTTCTTCTTTACAAAGGCAGGCACATACAACTGGCTTTTGAAGATTTATTTCAAGGAAACACGATACAGGATACAGATCTTAGCTAAATCTATACTACATAAAACACAAACTAATAAAACAAATAAATGAACTTGAAAGTCTTGCTAGCTCCCTAGCAATTTCCCCCTTACATGGTTAGGGGTATAAGGGGCAATTCAGCCCCTCATAGCTAAGCGTTAGCCCCAAAGAGTCATTTTGGGATGCCCACCGACAAAGTCTCCTGCTGAAATCAAGATTATTATGTCGAGGGGCCAGAGTTTCCCCTGGCTCCCAAAGTGTGCGTGCTTCGTGCTCAAATTGGGCACAAACAACCACATCAAAATGCTATATGCTATTCCTAGCATCACATTGTGTTAACATAATCTTGCTTGTAGCAACAGCAATGATTGTGGTCTATGTCATCCCAGAAATTAATAACATCAGTATACCTACCTGCCAGCCAGTTCCTATTTCCATTCTCCATTGAATGCAAATAAAACTCGAGATAGAGTCATGTGACCCATTGTCCATAACCTCTTTTCCCCACATGAAAGTGCATGATTGATATTTTAAGAGCTTGTTCTATTTTTTTTAAAAAAAATTGGTATATGACATAGGAATCTCAGATTCAGAATTCTCTTTAAAGCTTGTACACAACGTATTCGTTCATTTCCCTTTGTTTACAGAGCCCAAGAACTTGAAAAAAGATGACTGCATCAAGGCTGCAGGCTGATTTTATTTCTTCTTTTTCCCTTATACAAAGGGTAGCCAAACTATGGCCTGGGGGTCAGTTCTGGCCCCCAGGCCATAGTGACTAGCCCTCTGAACCATGTGACTGGCCCACAGACTGAAAAGTTTGGGCACCCCTGCTTTATAGTCTGTTGGCTATTTTTGCAACTTTTTCTTTCCTGAAATCTGCGTGGTTTTCTATTAACACATGCTGTACCTAGTCCTTATAGCTTTGAAGAGGATGTTTTTAAGAAAAATCTTAAAACTGTTCTCTTTAAAGAGGCATCCATTGTTATTTTCTGTATATTTCTGATTTTAATTATTGTACACTGCCCAGAGTGGGAAAATATCCCAGATGGGCAATATTGAAATGTAACAAACAAACAAACATCCCAGATTGGCAGTATAGCAATCAAATGATATGAAGGGGGAAAAAAGAATGAATGAATGAATAACGTTTAACATAAATCTAGGCCAGCATATCATGGAGGCAAATTGGTCTATGACTGGACTAGGATTCTGCTGAATACTTTAAAATACACACACACATATGGATCACATTGCTAAACTTCCATGCTTTTCGATTACAACCTATGTTGTTTATTTGAGCAAAGAATCCTCCTAATATTGAGCATCTCCTCTAGTGGCATAAAGCAGTGGACTTCCTGTGTGTATATTACAGTACCACTAGACATCATCATCATCATCATCATCAGCAGCAACAGCAACAACTGTATTTATTCATTTCATTTAATTTCTCACAATAGCCATTTCCCCCCTAGTTTAATCCCACCTGCTCTAGATTTTAGGGATTTCTTTTGTATCTTGTGAAGTTCATTGAACTGTGTCTCCATATCTCTACTTTCTCCTAATTGTTTCTTCTTTTTATATGCTGTCAAGTCATCTCCAAATTATGGCTACCCTATGAATGAGAGATCTCCAAAATGTCCTGTCCTCAAAAATCCTGTTGATCTAAGATTCCAAATGTGTTATTGGTTTGAAAAGAAAGCTGTCCTTGCTCCACTAAGGCTGAAACCCTTGCAGTGCATTGTGCCACTATCGTATAGGCTTCTTCCTCTCAAAGTGTAGTCTTGCCATTTCTTTTCTTTTCTGTAGAGCTCTTTCCACAGCGTGCCAAACGTTAGTATGAAGAACTATGCATTTAACTACCACAGGGAAATCAGGAAGAAGCACCGGCAGTTTTAAAGTTTCAGGCGAGTGTGTCACATCTCCTTTTGAAACACGCAAACTTCTTTTTTGCAATGCCAAGAGAGACTCTTACGACTGGCACAATGTGGCTTGCTAACCCCTTCTGAAATGTGGAAACTAAAGAGGTTCCGTTCTTTTGAAGACAGTGGTGTTTTGTATACATTGAACACCCTGCTGGGAAACTTGAGAGAGAGGGAATTCAGAGGATACATTTTGAGTGGTGGATTGCATAGTCCCTTCCCTTTCTGCCACTTCTCTCCCTGATGATTCACAGTGGAAATTCAAGGGACTCAGAAGGGATATATGCATCTGTTGTGTCTGTGTCTTTAGTCAGCCCATCTGAAATCAATTCTTATACTGAGAGAAGGAGAGGGATGTACAGTGATACCTCATACAACGTCCAAACTTGGTTCCACAAGTTTGGACTTTATACGGATTTGTACTTTGTATGAGACATGCAAAATCCTAGCTGCGATACATCATACAACATCCAAATCCTTGCCGTGATGCCTCATACAACGTCGTTTCCATAGAGATACATTGTACTGTAACAGCACAGACTTCAGGGCAAAGTCAAGGAAACAGACAGGAAACTGACAGAACTTTAAGAAATCATTGTCTAAAGGCTAAAAACATTACAAAAACATGCCAAACAACCATGATTGTCCAATAACCTGAAGAATGTTGCAAAAATCCCAGGAATGCTTCTAAAAATTCTGACGAAAAAATTTAAAAAAATCCAAAATCGCGCTCAAAACCACTCCTAACCACTCTTCGCCTCATGCAAAACCCACAAGAGCAATGCATGCATGTGTCCTGCCTTTTATCCTGCCCAGGCACAATGCAACCTGGGAAAAACCCCAATGCCTCAAACAAAGTTGCACGACTTGGTATGAGGCAACTTTTTTCAAGGAATTAGGTGATGTTGTATGAATCCGATGTTGTATGAAGTGGACTTTGTATGAGGTATTACTATCTGGGTTAATTTACATTTAATTTGCTTTGAAACATAGTAAAGGTAAAGTTCTCCCTTGCTCGAAAGCCAGTCATGTCCAACTCTATGGGGCAGTGCTAGTGCTCATCTCCGTCCGGTGCAGATGTTTCCATGGTCACATGGCAGGCATAGAACACTTACATTTCCTCTAAAGTGGGACTTATTTATCTACTTACAATTTCTTGCTTTCAAACTGCTAGGTTAGCATGAGATGGGACAGATAACAGGCACTCACTCATCGCACAGTACTCGGGTCTCAAACTGCTGTCCTGCTGACTATCCAGTCATCAAGCTTAGCATCTTAACCACTAAGCCACTGCAGTCCTGCTTTGAAATATAACATCTAGCAGAAAGCACCCTATTTATGAGATCTCACTGCTTGATTAGAAAAGGCCATGAAATATAAATATAAATAAGCACTTCTTTACAGATTCCATCTTATCGTTACATTTCCAGTTTATAGAATAATCTTAGGACTGCAGAGCTGGAAGGATCATCAAATCCAGCCCCTGTGAAGAAGGCACAGCAGGGAATCGAACTCCCAACCTCTGGCTCCACAATCAAATACCTAAGCCACAGAACCATCTGGCATGAACTACAGATTTCTTTTGTCTTCATCAAAACAAGCCACCTTTGTTCTCGCACCTCAAGCTCAGATTCTGATGACAGGTATGTGTTCAGTTTTCCTTTGCTGTGCACAGTTACTTTGCTTTGTCAGGACAAACCTCTCTCAATCTTTGGTATTTTTCCTTTTCATTTGCTGGGTAATAGCATCACAGTCCACTCCCTTTCACTCCCCCACTTTCTTCTCTTCTCCCTGTTGCTCTGCACTCTGATCTTTGAAGAGGATTTTTCAAGTGTTATCTTTGTGGACTTCAAACACCCAGTGTTCCTTGGGAAGATCTGAGTGGCTTCATCCCTTTTTACTTATCGCTTTCCCCACCCTTTGTGCTTTTCATTTTCCCATCTACTCTAGTTAACAATATCTCCCCCCACCCACCCACCGATCTTTTGTTCCTCTGTTAATCCCATTCTATTACCTGGCTCATAGTCTTTTTTAACTCTTCAGGTGTCCCACACTGTACATTTCATTTTTAAAAAAACACCTATGAAACATAGTTACTGCTTTTCTAAGAGCTGCAGTCTGAGAGCACATTTCTCTGAATAGACACATATATAGGATTGTGCTGTAGATTACCCTTCAATTTTCACCATTCTTTACATTGTTTTCAAGAGCCTGAAATGGAAGGTGGAATTCTTCATAAATCTAACACATGTTATGAAGCTTATCTCTTACCCATTTTTGAAATTTTAGCCATGTTGGTCTGTGTTTCAAGCATATCAGAGTGTAAACAAAGTAAAAAGACAAAAAAAAGGTTGTGGCACATTAAAACCTAACTGCTGTATTTTAATGTTACCTTTTGTGGACCAAGTCCACTTTGTCAGACAGAAGAGCCCGAGGAAGTAGACTTTGGATTAGTTGTGGAACTTCAAACTTTTGAATTGCAAATGGTTAGTAAATGGATGCAAGGCAGACATTCACAGACTCAGTCAACCTCTCAGAACCTCTTAGATGCTAGCCTAAAGCACAAACTAATTAGGAAATGTGTAATGCCACAATGTCTGTCTTGTATTCATTTACTAACCACTTGCAATTCAAAAGGGCAAGGCTCCACAACTAATCCTAATAACAGGCGTTACCCGTTTGGTAAAAAAACAAAAACAACCTTTGATTTGCATACTTATCTGTTATGGTAATCATTCCTGCACCCCTGTACCTGATGTGTATAAACTGATGCCATGAAGCCTCACTCTTCTGTTTGATGAAGTGAACTTGATCCAGAAATGCTAACATTAAAATAAAGCAGTTAGTCTTTAAAGTGCTAAAATGTTTTAATTCTTTTCATTTTGTTCACTCTCTGATATATTTCCCATGTAGTTGATCACACCTCTGGTTTTCCATTTATAAAGGGTTTATAAGCAACCTGCAAATCCTCCTTTCATATTTAGGAAGTTAACATTATACTACATACACTGATTGGTAACATTTGTCATGGTCCCATGATAAGAAGTTGATATTTTGTGTTATTAATCATAATTTTGAGTAGGTTATCATGTTAAGATTTTATGTAGTTAATTTTGTTTAATTCTAATTAAGTACACTTAGCTTATCTGAATCCATTTTGTGAGCAACTCTCCACCATTTTCTAGAAGATGGTGGAAAGCTGCCTTGTGGCCAGTTCTCAAGGCCATCCCTAGGGAAAGGACCTTGAAACTGTTCTCTCTTACAGACTCAGATGGAGAATACTGGTAATAGGCCATCTAGATCTTTGATCTATGCACAGAAGTTGTCATTTTGACAAGTCAGTTAGGACTTGTTATCTACCTTTTCCCAACAGGAAATGTATAAAAACAAGACTTCATTCAATCTAGAGGAAATCTCTCTCTCTAGAGAGATAAGCACACTTCCATACACTGATAGACTTTCTAACCATCGGGAAGCTATCGAACCCATCTCTGATGAGGCGCCTGAGAGCACCACAGACTAGCTTAGGCTAGGGCACTGCTATGTTTCTTAGTTTTGATTTGTTTGATTTTTGTTTAAATGTATTATGAGCATTTACTGGAGCTTTTTCAATTATTTTAATAAATTCTTAAAATTGGCTTCTGAGTCAATCTTAGTTCTTCTTGCTCCTTAAGCCAAACCGGAGCAAGATAGAGATGGGAGGCTTTAAAATACAAACGGCCTTCATTGAAAGGAAGATAGCAACTTTTTCTTATGAAGTTCGAGGGGGTTTCTTTCCAGCTGTCCAGAGGAGTACCAGCCCGGCTCGCCCTTTCCCAGCCAGAAGCGGTAAAAGATCTGTGGAAAAGAAGGTCCCGGACTCCCCCCATGCACACCATACTTCCAAGGCCAGAAAGTTCTCCCCTAAGATAGCCAAACAGTAAATAGTTCAAAAGACAAAGCAGCAATCTATGAGCTGTGCAGCAGTGGCAAACAGTCAGCATTCAGCAACAAGTCTTTTAACAGTCTCTCAGCATTTCAGCTTCAGCAGCTTTTCTGGAATTCTTTCCAGCGGTGAGCCTTCAGCATTTGAGCATTCAGTTGAGTAATTGTGGTTGAGACCTCAGACTAATGAGCTAACACAACTAACATGCTCTGCCACATATTTAGTACCCTTAACGTAATACAGTAGAAGTATATCATCCTGCCCAAAATGTTATGTAAAAACTTATGACCTAACAATTTGGATCCTCACTTCTTGAACCCAGTCCTTGCCCTGCTCCAGCTCCTGAAAGTACCACCTGAACCTCTGGCTTTTTTGGACTATACCCTGTTGTCCAGACCAACCCTATGTCTCTGTATGCCTTGGGTTTGATATTGGACTGCGGATTGGGATATGGTTACAGTTGGGCCTGTTGCCTGGTTCATATGTTGCAGCTGCCCAGACTCTGACAGTCTATTATTTGCCTGGTATTGCTCTTCCTGAAGTATGTTGAGAAGTGCTTGCCAATAACAAATGAAATAAAGTGATTCAGCTCAAAACCCATCCACTTCATAGATACAGACCACCAAGCTGACAGCTAAAATCAAAGAAAACATGAGGAACTGTTTTCTACGCACCTCTTAAATTTTTAGTTATTTAACTAGAAAAGACTAGGCAAAATCTATGGAGAGCAAATACACATTGCTGAATGGATGATTACTGAAGAGTGCCTCTCATCAAACCAGGATTCTGGCTGGACCATCTGAAAATCATTTAAGAGACTTCAAAGCAAAGTAGGAAGATCCAAGAATAATCAAGTAATACAGGACAAATTTTTAGTGAATGTGGAGAAATTCAATCAATGTAGCATTTATGTGCATACAGTTTATGCCACACCACAAGTACAAAAGAAGATCTAGTAGATGACCAGGATAATGCTATTGAAGTTGGCTGCTTTTGGTCAAAAAAGTCAAATCATTTTTATATTGATTTATTTTGAATTTGACCGATCTTTTGTATATGTCCATCATTATAAATTGTGCAATGCTCTTCTTCTTCTGTATCTAGGCCAGACTTGAAACTGCCAAAATGAAGGCAACTGTTACTGAGTTCATCCTGCCTTTCACCTGACCTAGTGTGAAAAAAATTAGCTGGCAATACAAGACTGCTATTACCAGGGTATGCCTGATTGTCCTACAAAATATGACAATCTTTGAGGAGGCTCTTTTTGTGTATCCCATGTAATGCTCTGGTGTGCATAAAAAAGAAAGAAAAGGTTTGAAGGAAAGGCAGTACAGATCAGAGCAGGTAAAGAACATCTAGGAAACATGAGGTCCTCTATACCAGTGTTTCCCAACTTTTGGTTTTTGGACTTCAGTTCCCAGAAGCCTAAGTCAATTCCCCAAAGCACTGATCAGCCAAGGTACTGACTTAGGCTTCTGGGAATTGCTCTATACCCTTTCAGATGCAAAGAAATGCATCTTCTCAAGTGTAAGCTGACTTGTGCTGAATCACTTCAAATATTTTTTCTTGGTTTTAGAACTCATTCAGTTGCTCATGACCATGAAAATAAATTAATTTTTCCAGGCTATCAAATGTTTTTGGCAAAAATTTAAATACAACATGTACTGTTCACTGGCTAAACTTGGGGGTAAATATCATTTATTTAGGTCAAAGTTTATGATATGTTTTGTATAAATTTAGATCAGATGCTTCCTAAGTGGTGCATGATACATGCAATACATCTTCATGGTTCTCATCTCCACATCTTGAATTTAGTATGCCTTGTTTTGTGTCGGGCGAATGTGATGAGCAATACCTAGCTTCACCATCAGCATTTGTCCCTGGGGAAATCATATTGCAAGAAGGTAATGTCTGGTTTCACATCAGCCTGATCTAACTCAGAAGATTGGTCTAAGGGTAAAATGTAAAAGCTCAAAACTGTGCTGAGAGCCTTGTAGGAAATGCAATATATATCTGTAAAGAGAGAAGGATGGATTTGGAGCTGCTCTCTATTGATCTTTTCCCATTTCTTAATTCCTTTCTGTTATGTGAAAGAGCAGAAAGCAGGAATGGACTGGCTCATTGGATTATATTGATACATACCTCATCATCTTGCAGCAGCCATCCAATTGACAACCTAAGACAATATTGCAAATTGTAGATAAATTGGCTTTGAAAAATTTGGCCCTCAAAGACAAGTTTTTAACTTTTGATCCTACATCAATCAGCAGTTAAAAGATGATGTTGCTTGTTTGGCTTTCTGTCTTATTATTGTGGACAATTCAGTCATGTCATCTTCCCTTGGAATCAAACCAGAGCTGTAGCAGACAATATCTCCAGGCTGCAATAGGCACATGGATCATAGCAAACCACGAGGAAAGATATTAATGACCATTTTACCAATGTCCATCTTTCTCTTACTTTTGATACATTGAAAATCATTCTTGGCCTTTGACTGTTCATTCATAACATGGATTCAAACACAAAAGTGATTTTGCTGGTTGTTTTGAAATGACACTCTTTTAAAAATGGTTGTTGCAGACTAAATGGCATATTCCCCACTGTGCCAAATAAACACATATTTCCTTGGACACTTAATTCAAGCTATGAGAGTACAAATACAACTGTCTTGACAAACTCACTGCTTGGTCAAAATAGAAAGCAAGACTAAAGTTTATTTATTTTTATTTATTTATTTTAAATATTTATATCCCGCTTCCCTCACTCAGGAGTGACCCGAAGCAGCTAACAACATGATAAAAACAGGAAATAAAAACAGATTAACAAACCCCATATAAAAACTTCTTATTAAAAAACATCCAAAAAGGTTTGCCTGTCACGTTCCAGAATAAAGTATGCTTTACTTCCTCTACAACAAATCACATAGCTCTGGGTTTCTCTCATAGGCAACCTTGCTTTATTACCATCTATAGCTGTCTGCTGAGCCAACTTTTCAGTTTGCTACAATGACCCAGTGGTATATTACTGTAAATTCCCCAAGCTTATTCACTCTGTCTGCAGAAGAATGAATACTGGTAGAGGAGGGGGCTTTATTTATTTTTTATTATTGCAATAAATTCTCCTTGTGTGAGGATGAAGTCCTTTGATAGTAGCATTGTACGACAGAATACAGATTCAAAAACTGAGGATAACAAAATGGACACAATAGGGAAAACTAACTAGTAGGCAACACAAGTGATGTGTTTGCTTGAGTATAAAGGCAGAAATGGAGCATCCTTACACATAAATGAGTCTTGTTCATTCCTGGCAAAGCATGACTAGAACACAGGGCTGTATAATAGATGAGGTTTTGAGCTACTTTACTTCTTTCTTAATGTAGTCATGGGTTGAAAAGATTTTTGCTGGAGAAACTCTGCTCAGGGGATGCCTGAATGAGTCTCCTTTCATGTCCCCAAGTGCAGTCCTCGGGTATTGAAACCCGACCTTCCTGTCTCTAAGCTCAGTGTCTTAACCACTAAGCCACCGGGGGAGCTGCTACATCTGGTTTTTCGAAGCATCAAATGAGCAACTGAAACTGTAGAATGAAAACACATAAAGAATTTTTGAAGACCAACAGCATACCTCAAAATCTTAGGTACATCTTTACTCTTTCTGTTTGTCCCCCATGTGGAGTTTTGTAACACTGAAGAAAAAACATCTTGCACATCATAGAAGGGAATCCAAATCAATGCAGATCTGGCAGATAGTTGTCCAGTTTTCTCTTGAATGCATCCAGCACTGGAGTGCTCAACACCTCCTCAAGTAATTGGTTCCATTGACGTACAGTTAAGATGTTTTTCCTGATATTCAACCAATATCTGGCTTCCTGTAGTCTGACCCTGTTATTATGCATCCTGCACTCTGGGATGATTGTGAAGAGATCCTGCCCCACCTCTTCATGATCATCTTTCAAGTATTTGAAAAGTGTTAGCATATATCCCCTCATTCTCCTTTTCTCAAGGTTAAAACATATCCAGTTCCTTCAGTCTTTTCTCATAAGTAGGATTTCATATGTCCTGGAAAACTGGGATTGTCCCGGATTCAAGATCCAAAAAAATTGTCCTTGTCAATTCAGTAAAAATCATGTTAAAGTCTTGGATTTTTAAAACTTACTGAGTGTGTATTATAACACACCATTAATATAATGTTGTGCCACCTTAAAGACTCCCTTACAGCAGTTAGTCTTTAACCCACCCATCCACCACCCCCACTGCTCTGCCAAGGCTACTGGGGGAGCCAGGAGACAGTGACCACTTCAGCTGGTGCCATCCCCAGCCCTTCCAAGTGTCCATTTAGGAGGCTGCTCCGATCCCATTCGCAGGGGAAGGTGCGGTGAGCAGGCCGGGCGTGGGACCAGATTTCCCCTCATGGGGCTGCATTATTTATTTATTTATTTATATTTTATTGTTGGACTTCTATACCTGCCCACTCGACCAAGGCCGACTCAGGACGGTTCACAATCACAACATAAAACAGATAAAAACCAATAAATACAATTAAAATCCACCTCCTAAAAAGGGGTGCAGGTACTGAAGGAACTGAGGGGGGAGGCATAATCCACCCACCCAATGGAAACCACCCCTCCACCTGCACCCCAAACTTGGCCCGCCAGCCAGGTTTTTAGTTCTTTCCTAAAGGGCAGCAACTCCATCTGGAGATGCAATTCCACTGGCAGGAGGTTTCAAAGGGCTGGTGCGGACACGGAAAAGGCCCTCCTCCTTGTGCCAGAGAGGTGAGCCCCCCTGGCCGATGGCACAATTAGAGAGCCCCTCCAGTCCATTCTGGTTGGACGGACAGACGTCCTTAGGGCAATGCGGTCTCTTGGGTAACCTGGCCCACTACCATATAGGGCTTTAAAGGTCAAAACCAGCACCTTGAATTGCACCTGGAGGCAGACTGGTAACCAGTGCAACTCCTGAAGCAGTGGTGAGGCATGGGCATAACCTCCACACCCCATCACCACCCGGGCCGCAGCATTCTGGACCAGCTGCAGCCTCCGAATGGTCATCAAGGGCAGCCCCATGTAGAGCACATTACAGTAGTCTAGTCTGGAGGTCACCAGAGCATGAGTGACCATGAGCAAAGAGTCCCGGTCCAGGAGCGGGCACAACTGGCGAATCACCTGAAGTTGGGCAAAAGCGCTCCTGGCTACAGCTGCCACCTATTCTTTTAGCAGCAGCCGTGAATCCAGGAGGACCCCCAAGTTACACACCGGATCTGGGGCAAAATAGTCCCATCCGAAACCAAAGATGGTAGCTCCCAGGATAACGCAGGACCCCTTATCCATAGCCACTCAGCCTTGCTAGGATTCAGTTGTAGCCCGTTAGCCCCCAGCCAGACCCCAACAGCCTCCAGACATCTGGAAAGGACTTTGACTGCATCACTGGGGTCCCCACAGGCTGAGATGTACAGCTGAGTGTCATCCGCGTACTGATGGTACTGCACCCCGTGGGAACGGATGATCTCACCCAGCGGCTTCATGTAGATGTTAAATAGGAGAGGAGAAAGTACTGAGCCCTGAGGCACCCCGTATTTTAGGGGCCTAGGACTGGACCTCTCACTCTCCAACCACACCGACTGGGTCCGGCCCCTCAGGAATGAGGAAAACCAGGACCACACAGTGCCCTGGATCCCCAATCCTCCAAGCCATTCCAGAAGGATACCATGGCCAACCGTATTGAAGGCCGCTAAGAGGTCAAGAAGAGCAAGGACGGACAGATGACTGCCATCCCGCTCTCGCCAGAGATCATCCACCAGTGCGACCAATGCAGTCTCAGTACCATATCTGCATACTTTTAGGGCAGCAGCATCTCCCCTACCCCCATTGTGTCTGACCCTTAGCAAGAATAGTCCAGGCAATGGTGAACAGAACAACAACAAGAGTTTATTGTAAAGTCCTTCTGGTTACTTCTTACAAGGCTTCCGGACATAAGATGGCTACACAAATCCCATGTAATCAGTCCCTCTGGATTCCGCACTAGGAAGGCAATGCACTAAGCTACAACCTGTGGATGTGTGTGTAGAGGAGACCCCAGGCTAGCCGTCCGTGGCTTAACCTGCTTTGGTTATGGGAAGTATAAATTCGGCCCGGCCCCACCCTTGTTTACCCATGGGGCTTATATAGTGTCTCCCCGGTGGTGACTCTTTGCTACAATGTAGTAACCTGCCGGACAATCATAACTAGCCAATCATAACATGCAATATGAGTATTAACCAATAAAGAACTGGATCCAAAGTTGTAACCAATCACGGAACTCTAATTATCATAATGAGCGCACTCTGAAGGGGAGATTGTGCGCCAAATCTAGCTCCTAATTCTGATGGCGGGAAAGTGCCATTTTGTCTTTGCAAGGCATTGCTTGAGCAACTTGCAATTCTGCCTGAATACACAACACCCTCCATCCATGCATTGCCCCTGCCTTGTCCATCATCCTCTCCTCTCCATTCCCTCGATCTTCCTCTGGTAAGCTTCGGAGTTGCCAAAATGGGAGAGCCGATGCTTTTAAGTCTGAGATAAATTCTTCTCTCTTTGATAGGTGTGGGAAGAAATGGGGTGGAGGAGAGCTTTTCCTTGCCTTTTCCTCATAAGGAAACCTGCCAGGGAAACACACCCACCCATTTTTGGCAAGTATAATTCTGTCCTGGTTTTGTGGGAGAGAATTATGGCAACTCTACTCATAGAGGTTGGTTTCCAGCTCCCTTATCATGCTTGCTCTGAATTTGCTCCAGTTTGTTGGCATCTTTTTTAAAGTGTAGTATACAGAACTGAACATAGTACTTTAGACGTGGTCTACCTAGCACTGAATAATACTCTGTAGATAATGGCATTATTTTATGTTCTTTGAAATTGTTTGTTCCTACAGTCTTGTTTACTGCTTTGGATAAAATTATATGATCCGTACAAGAGATCAAAGAATAGAAAACAGAGCAATGAAATTACCATATATTTATCTATAGCACAAGTGAAGAAAAATGGATGGACATTTTGATGGGTCTCAAAGTGAACTAGTCCAAATTAATCTTAGGGTAGTTCTATAAGCTGATTGCAGCAAAGAACCTTTTAGAAGAATCTCAAATGCACAGGCTTCATATATAGCACAGGAGAAGGAAGTGGCCAGGGTGTCAAACAATAGAAGGTGGGGGAGGTAACACCCAAAACGATGGGGCTATAAAATAGAAGCTCTTTAATATAGAAAATCCAACACGGATAAGCAACAACAATGTTGAGCAACACTAAGAAGGAGATCTCAAGCGAGACCAAACATATGAAATACAACTATGGAATGGATACTACTAAGTTCACATATAGCACACAGAAATCATCTTATATCATATCTTGAATAAACACAATACACATTTAGTAACAATCATGTAAACATCCAGTAATCATCAAGTAGATATCGAATAACTAATATAGGTTTAAGAATAGTTCATGCGGAAGACATATATTAGCAATGAAAGTTCATGAGTGAATTGAAGCTGGAATTGCCGGAGAAGCCGTGCATAGACAAACTCGAACGATGTAGAATGCAACCAAGGAACGGAACAATCTTGAACAGTATACAGTCTAATGAAAGTCCCAACAATCAATATAATCAATATAAGTGTGCTCTGGTTGCTATCAGTCCATGCGAGAAGAATAGGAAGCGAATTTAGTGTAGCAGAATTTGTAGGTCGATATCCGTCCAGTTAAACTGGGATATTTCGGTGTCTTTTTCAAGATTCTGCAATAGTACAAATACTGGGTAAAATCCCCAATAATATAAACCACAATAGTATAACAATGTATATGTGATAAATAATACAAATATATGACAAATACCTGAAAATGTTTAAGAATACGCGCTCAGTAGTAACCTCTTTCAGTGAACTCTTGCTGGGTTAGAGCGTTACAAACCATAAATCATACACAGGTTTTAAAGGTTGAGCGGGGGCATGTGCGGATGATGAGGTAAAAGATTTCCAATTAAAGTGTCAGAGAAGGAAAGGAGTCTGCAAGTAAGTATCAGTCTGGTTCTTGATCGCTGGCCAAGGCAAATATTTATAAATAAGCTGAGAAATCTAAATCCGTGTTCATTCCCAGGGGTACCAAAGTGGCGAAACGATGTATAAAGAATGCCTCTCTTTGGAGAAGGTAACGTTCAACATCAATTACTTGGTGTCTCCGTGGTGAAAAAGTTTCAAGTACAACCACCTTCATGCTGTTACATGAATGCTTTTTATCTATGAAATGAGAAACCATCGGAGCAGTGATGAGCTTATTCCTGATTCTAGATTGATGCTTACTGAGTCTCACTTTCAGTGGCCGTCTGGATTGCCCTATATATGCTATGTTGCAGGCACATATAATCATATAAACACAGTCCCGTGAATTGCAATTACTGAATGTGGAAAGACGTAGTATGAATTTGCTACTCAGAATGCATATCCTGTCCGTACATAACATGTTGGGACAAAATTTGCAATGGTCACATGGGTGGTGGCCAATTTGGGTGGTGGAATTTCCTATTGATCTAGGTAAGCAATCGGTTCGTGTAATGAAGCTAGCTATGGTCTTCGTTCTGTGGAAGCCTATGATCGGTCGATTAGAGAGACCAGAAATCGAATCCAAGATGTGCCAATGTTTAATAATGGGTTTTTTTATATTTTGTGCCATAGGTGTGTAATCCAGGGACCAGAAAATGTTGGATGCAGGAGCTTTGTCTTTACATTGAAACAATGTATGTCTAGGATGTGATTTTACTTTGGCATAGGTAGTGTTAATGACGTGATCAGGATATCCTCGTATCCTCAATGCATCACTGATATAATGGGCTGCTGAACTGAAATCCGACTCCAAGGTCGAATTGCGTTTGGATCTGAGGAAAAGGCTGTAAGGGATGTTGGTTTTTAATGAATGAGGATGGAA
The DNA here is from genome assembly GCA_035047305.1 of Bradypodion pumilum. Taxonomy (NCBI): domain Eukaryota; kingdom Metazoa; phylum Chordata; class Lepidosauria; order Squamata; family Chamaeleonidae; genus Bradypodion; species Bradypodion pumilum. The sequence continues at coordinate 489,685,677 of JAWDJD010000001.1, forward strand.
AGACTGAAATTGTAGATATGACTGTCTATCTGTTGGTTTATGATATAGTTTCATGTTTAGTGAATTATTGGTAATAAACACAGTAAGATCCAGAAACGGTAAGCTGCATGGATCCATGGAATGGGTGAAAGTGAGGTTATTATGTAATAAATTGAACGTTACATTCTCCAAAGAGAGGCATTCTTTATACATCGTGGGTGGGCAGGCCAATTGCACTGAGGCAGGAAATGCCGCTCTAGCCTAGCTTTGTGTTCTGGCTGCAAGCAAGCATGGCTCTCTCCCTATCAGGAATGCTGTTACTCACGAGTAGGACCTTGACCCACAAATAGTTGGGATTCCTGCTTCTGAGCTGCTGCTGTGCTAGGTAAGCAATTCAGGATTTCAGCTTGCTATAAACAAGGTAGTGCATAGCCAAGTGCAATTGGCCTGCCCACCCACTTCCCATACCTGTCAAGTTTTTGATTTTGAAATAAGGGAAATTTCCTGGCAAATAAGGGATACTTGACAGCTTTACTTATTCTGTGCTGCCCTCCAATGGCAGCAATAGGGCTAATTGCAGTCTAATTAATAAGGGATGACAGTGGGAAAGAGGGTAAAATAAGGGGTTTTCCCAGCCAATAAGGGATACTTGACAGCTATGACTTCCCCTGCAGCATCACCACTGGTTGGGTGGTGCAAATTCAAACATACAGTAAAAAATAATGCACTAACACTACCGTAAACACTCCAAAAATACCCACATAAATGTCTAAATTAATTAATTTTACCATACTTTCATGTATTTTAATTACTGAAACTCACTAGCAGCTGCTGCATTTTCCACCCCTGACTTATACTCAGATCAATTTAATTTCCTAGTTTTAGAGATTCATATTAGGTACCTCGACTTACATTTGGTCTCGCTTGAATATATACCTCGAATATATACAGTAAAATGCAGCTATTCTCATTTTAAAAAGTAACTCAAAAACTTGCTTTTAATTTATTTTAAAATCCACTTCTAAATATTTTCCACTCAGAACTACAAGGCAGATAGCTAACCTGACAACTCTGAGGACTTATGACCTTGGGTGACGAATATGGATTTTTAAATGAAGAAGTTATCTAGGGATGTTCCCTATTCCTTACACTGCTTTCACATAATTGATCTCCTCCAGTATGAGAACAGCCTAACAGGCTCAGACAGACTTCCAGACTGAGAAAAAAAGACACAATAATTCCATAAAAAGGTTTTAAGAGTTGATGTAACAAAGCAGTACCTATTTTAGATCACCTAAATGCTATCGATGGACAAAATGTCCTTGCAAATGTGAAAACCTTTGTCCTGATGGAATTTATCTTATCTCATAGGTGAGGTGAAAATGGTTGCCATTTCTACTGAGTTACTTCTTTCAGGCCTGAGCACGGTGTGAAACTATTATTTTAAAAGAATTATCCCTCTGTGTGTGTGTGTGTGTGTGTGTGTGTGTGTGTGTGTGTGTGTGTGCGTGCGTGTGCGTGTGCGCGCCATGGAACAGCTCACAATAATTTCATCTCCATATAATGTGATAAAACCAGCAAGCCATGCCTTTATCCTCAAGGTTTCTTTTCTGTCAGTAGTTTAAAAAAAGATTATTAACACTAACTTTGCAGTCTTTAATTTTGTTCCTTTTAAAAATCCTCACTTATTCCCTTCTCTGTATTTCATGCCCCACATGATCAGGAACAGCTGAAAAATATTCTTCCTCATGTTGCACTTATTTGTGTGGGTATGTGATCTCTCCATACACTCTGTGGGGTATTTCTAATATTGTGTAAAGAGAAGATTAAGAGAGAGAAACATGCCCAACCTTTCCTTTTGACTAACGATATATTAGGCATTATCATGAGCCCATAAATTTCCATACACTTTTTAAAACTGATGTGACCCAATTAGAGAGATAATTGCATTTCATTAAAATGTATATACTGCCTTTCATTCAAATAAAGCAATCTTTCCCTCTTTGACTTTCATGTCCTACTGAGGGTCTTCTTTCAAGAAAAGCGGCAAGCTAATGCATTGTGAATTTAAACTCAGATCTTTCCTTTCTGTCCCATCAATACACTACCCTCAGTCTCATTCCAGTGAGCCAGATGTGTCACTTTCAAGTATGAAGAATAACCCCTCTAGTTTCCATAGATGTTATTGTTAGGATCTTTGATGAGAGAAGAGCAAAAATGTGCACAGATGTGTGTATATTTGAGTGGCTACTCAAAAGCTTCAGAACTTCCATAATATCCACCTTCTCCCATGTATTACGAGATAGTGCAATGCCTCCTAGGGTCTCCTGCATTGTTCATATGGTAAAGATGCCTCTTTAAAAATATTTTAAGGTCCTTTTGTATAACATTTACTTCACAAAAGATGGTGAATAATTTGGGGTCTGCACCTCCTAATAGTTATAATTCTGTTTTTCTGGAGTCGCTTTAACTGGTGCTGGTTCCTACCGGCTCATTTTTCATATTCTCTGAAGTAGCAGAAACTGTTTGTTGCAAAGTGACAAAACTGACAGGTTCAATACTGAAGTGTTGTAATGGTCCATGGGAGTCAAGGTGCTGAACTCAAGGAAGGCACACGAGACTGAAGTATGATAGTAAAAGTCAGCCCCGAATTCTGGGGTGGACTGTATTTATTGACTACAATTGGGAGTCAGCACGCACAGTCTGCGTGAGACCCCTGTGATGGAAAGTTTTACTACATGGCATTTGGCTGACTGGGTTACACTTACCAGCCTGCGTGCCCAGGTTGCCCATAGGCAGGCTTAATCAGCAGATTGTGGTGGGACTCATTGTTCCCATGTTATCTAACTCCTAGAAGGCTTTGCGTATTTATGCATAGCTATGGTCTAACTGTGGTTAGTGTCTGCTCAGTCCTTATTCATGGACGTGAGCGAGATACCATAGCTGTTTGCGAGACCTTGAGTCTCTCTCTGCATGACGCTTGCTCGACCTACTTCAGTGCCCTTAGCCAAGTAAATATGGAGTCACAATTGCTCCCTATAACTAACTTGCCCATACCTAATTGCCTTTCCTGTCGAGCCAGGATGGTCTCAGGATCATTTGCAGACCCTGACAAACCCTTTGGGAAAGGTAGCTGTCCAATTAGTGGCCTGGGCAACCCACAATTCCTTTTTCTTTGTTTTCTAAAGTGACTTGACTAAGAACCTGACAGACATAGGGCATGAGCTGTCGAGGCGTGATTATATTTTGGTGGCTCTTGTCTGGGTGGCACATGGATAGGAACGAGGGGATGCATTGTGCAAAGCAGCATAGCATGACTCCCACTACCACAATGCCAGCAGTAGTTTGGAACGTGAGTAGTAGCTATTTCCATGGCACCCAGGAACCTCATTCCACTACCCCCAATAGGTGTCCTGTTGAATGTGTGTGACTATTTTGTCCAAGTCAGTGATTTGACTTTGGATTCTGTGAGAGTTGTCTATGAGATTGAAGCAACACATATTGTGAGCTGTTTCACATCCTAAGTGATGGAGAAGAAGCAAGTAATCAATAGCTGTGTGATGATCCAATAATGCATGTCTAATTTCTACTTGCTCTTGATTAAGCAAAGCTATAGCTGAAGGAGTGCAATTGAGACCTTTGGCCAGGGCGCACGCCAGCTGACCAGTTTTATATGCATTACCCACTGCAAATTAGGGCATCCCTATAAGGCTAGCAGCTAAAGATTGGACTGCTTGAGCGAACCTGGCTGGTTGTGGGGTGAATGTGTATAGTGCAAGCATTTCCCTTTTTGGGAGCACCAGTGCTAAATGACTTATAGCAATATGAATCTGATACATTGGCAGGTATATCCAAGTATGCTGGTTACAAGTGAAAGACCATTGTGTGGGCAAAATAACATGGCTGTACATTACACCAATAATGTCTGAGTGATTACATTTCCAAGAATCCTTAACGGGGCTAAGGCAATGGGGGGGGGGCTCTGCCCCTCAACTGAGGAGCAGCCAGTCATAAGGTGTGTTTGGGCTGATGGCCACTCGGAGTGTGGCTAGAGTGACTGTGTCAGTGGGCAAAGTCTTTGTTACCTGTTTTGGGCAAGAGTCAGATTGGTTGGCAAGTTTCTTCCAAATATTGTGCTGTAGCCTGGCGTTAAGTCCTGCCAGGCGTAAGTTCTCCAGAGGAAGTCCCGACCCCTCCCCCACGGTGGCAGAACTGGTTTTTCTAAGGCTACTCTCTTCTGGTAATTATGCAAATGCTTCTCTAACACAATAGAGGTGTGATTGACACTGAGATAATGAATTACAATAGCCAGTGGTTACTCTGGTTCCAGGAAGCTCAACCTTCGGTGTGGCCCTGTGATTTTTCTCCCACCCGTGGCCAGGATATGTTATCCTAACGAGGGGCAGCATCGAAAAGGGGCAAATGTGTGAGTAATATGCAATCATGTATACAAGAATTAACCCTTGAGAAACCCACTTGAATCATGGTACAAAGGCATGAAAAAAGCATTGAAATGTGAAAATAATACAAGCAAATGGCAGTAGACATTCAACTGTTGCGCTTGAGCTTCTGTGGTGAAACTCTTTAAGATATTAATGAATTGTCCTTTTGGTGTGTAACTCAAAATGTCCATAGAAGGTGACAGTCCATTTTAGGCAAAGTAATGTGTTCACTGAGAGCATTGTTCATGAAAGTAGCATTGCATGTCCATGTGTGTGCAAAAAGTCCAATGTGTGTGTGTGCAAAAAGTCCAATGTGTGTGTGCAAAAAATCCAATGTGTGTGTGCAAAAAGTCCAATCCCAAATCCTCCCCCCTTGAAGTAAGAAGCATGCCAAAATCAACTTATGGACAGCTAATGTCATCTTTAGGCAATCCTTGCGCCTGATGGGCTTAGTTTATCGAGGTGGTGGTTCTGACTGGGCTTCAGAAATTGACCTGTATTAGAAAGAAAAAGGCTAGCCGGGACGCAGCTTCGAGAAAGTTAGTTTTGCAATGAGCAGTAGCTGTAAAAGTGTGTGTGTGTGGGGTAATTTCTCCCTTTTTTTCTGTCTAAAAGAAAGCACAGTGTTAGCTGATTCGGGCCTGAGACTCAACATGAAGAAAAGCAAAATAATGGCAACAGGCCATATATGCAAATGAGGATTGCAGATATGAAATAAAAAGGCGACTGATTCTTGGGGGACAAGGTATAAGAAACCTAGGGAGTGTAGTGAAAAATAGAGACATCTTACTGAAAACAAAGTCTGCATAATCAAAACGATGGCATTCCGATGGCAATGTATGGCTGCACAAGCCGAACCATTAGAAAGGCTGAACAAAGAAAAATAGACGCCTTAGAGATGTGGTGCTGGAGGAGACCTCCAAGAGCTCCCTAGACAGTGAAGAGAATGAATAGGTAGTAGAAGAGACTGGCCCTGACTGTTCCTAAGAAGGACAAATAACAAAGATGAAATTGACATCACATGAGAAGAAGAGGATTCACTTGAGAAAGTCCTGATGCTGGGGAAGGTGGAGGGTAAAAGAAGAATAGTATGGCCAAAGATGAGATGGCCAGATGGTATCTAGATGGTATTGTAGACACAATAAGCACCGGGCCGAATAACAACAACAAAGCCCTTTATTGATAGACACAATTATTTTGGCCAAATCATATCTTGAAATGTGAATGACTGTGACTGCCAACTCCTGCTGCAGAAGAAGGATTTTGTACAGACACCCATTCTACTATTTTGCCCCCCCCCCCCGTCTGCTGGAGCCCATGAGAGGATCCAGAGAAAAAGGGGTACCAGTTTAAATCATGTACAGGTTCAGGACAGGCGCATGGCCCTTGACGAAACCTAACGACACAGCTACGACTGAGAAAAGTGGCTGACTGCCTGCAATGCTTGCTTAGCCCATTTTGCCACATGCCTTATCTAACAGCAAAAATGTAGCCCTCAGAGGCCTGCATCTGATTGGAATTATGACCTTGTCTAATCAGTATTCCCCAGAATTTTGCTAGATTTCTCCTGAGTGTGAAATATGGATCTTAGGCAAAACTGGTTTTGCACAAGACTTCTTTGCACTCTGTACTATCTCAGGAGCTATGCTAATCTATTCTTTCCCCCTGTAGAAAGGCAGACTGAAACTTCAGAAGGACAATTCTTGGCTGCAAACGCTAGAATGAAGAAACACTTTATCAGTAGCACTCCCTTGAATTCCTTTCGCTGTGGAGAAAGATAACAACCCATGTTCATGGAAGGTTATTTAAACGAAGTGGCTGTGAAATAAACACTAATATTATAGCATACACAAAAGATTTGGACTTGGCATGTAAAGAAAATAAATTGTCATTTAAACGTGATGCTTTGGAGAAAAGTTTGCAAAAAGAAAAGCATTATTCATGTCATCTAAATGGATTAGTCGACGCTGTGAAAAGACTGCCTCCCCTGCTCCAGGGTAGGTTTTCCATGATGCCAAATTTCCTCCCTTTACATTTCCCAATCCGTGCCTCTACTCCTTTCGCTTCTATCAACATTCCTGTTTCTCTTTCTTCCCTTTCCTCTTATCTTTGGTCTTGCTCCGGCTTCTGCTTCTACTCCCCTCTTTGCTCCTGCTTCTAGCTTTGCTGACACTTTTTTCCTTCTCTCAACTTACTGTCACTTTCACTCCCCCTCTCTGACCTTCTCTCTTATCTTTCTTCTCACTTGCATTTACCAATCATGTCTGAAAGTGCAAAGGTCACAGCCCTCTCCTTGGAAGATGGAAAAGGTCCCCTGTGCACTTTGAAGAACCGGTTTGGCTGAGGGGGGGGGGTGTCACTCCGGCCCCTTTTTCCTCCCCCCCCATCCCTGTTGCTTAAGCAGGCATTCCAGGGACCAGGGAAGTTTTTTTCCTGCCATTCCTTGTCATAGTTTCCTCAGCCTGCCCCGAGAATGGGTCAAGGCCGGGTTAACCACTCAGTGGCCATTGAAAGCAATGTATTTTACACACGAATAGAGGTGACTGTCTGGAACACAATACCTGGCATCACACAATTAATGTTGCAATCATTATGACACAATCATTCGAACACATAGCAATCTTCTTCAATCATACTGGCGCACCACGCATGCATTCTAAAATTCATACACACCTTAGATAAAACATTCCTTCCTGGGGACAATTCCCCGGTCTTGCAATGTTCCATCCTACTCATGAGGAAATGATTCCCTGCTGCTTAATCCAAGCAATTCTCAGATGGCTTAGGACCCTCTGGGCTTATGCTCTTACGTAGGAGTGAGTTTCTTTCCTATTTCTGGACAAGACAAGTCATTTCTGCCTGTGCCTATTGCTGGGATTTTTCTTCTGGTGTGGCCAGAGTGGTGACTTCCTTCTTTGGACCTGGGCTGAAAGCATGCCTGCTGGCCAGTTTCCCAGACTTGGACACTGGCTGGCCCAGTGGAAGCCCTGATGGCAGTGTGGGCACTTGATGGTAGAGCTGCCTTTCCCCCCTCATGAGGGGGGGGCGCCTGTGGGCTTCTGCACTGCTCTGTTCTTAAGTTCCTTAGTGTATCTGCCCTGGAATGCTATGTTGTCAATGGCTGTGTAGGTCTCCGGGAGCAGTCTACATAAGGCAGCATGTGGACAATAGTATGTCTGCTCCAAAATGCATCTGCCTGTAGGCAGGCTGAACACAGCAGCTGTGCCTTAGCTAATTGCGCTGCTGGCAATTACCCCTTGCATTGATCTTTTTCACTCCTATGTCGGGGAGGACTCCTGACTGCCTTTTAAATGCTTAGGCTTTCTAAATCCTCCCTTACTGGTGTTGGATGATCGGGTAGAGACACAGTGGGGCATAAACTGGTGGACGTTGGGTCTCTACTCAGGCTGGACTGAGTCTAGCTACAATGTGCTCCAGGTTCCGATGATGTCATCAGGTGCCCTGGGCTCCTGCTTAAGGCAGTGTCCTACTTTATCCCAAACCTCAGGATTTAATGTGCCTGCTTCTGGGTAGAACAAGCAATGCTCTCCCAGGTACCTCACGAGATCCATCAGATGGTGTCTGTTTACCCTAATCTGTAGTTGCCTGGCCAGGACTTTGAGCTCATCCCTATGAGTTGCTTGCCTGACAGAGAAATTTAGCTTCCCCAAGCTAGCCCCCATTACTACCGGTGGGGAAAAATGTTCCCTAGATGTCTTACACAACTTACAAGTCGATGCTTCCATGGGACAAGTTAAGGTAGCACGGCAGGGCGGGTGAGGCATTGAATGAGGTCCCTCTGGACTGGTTGGTAGATCAGGATTGCGGTGCTGGCTGGCTGCTGGTCTGCTGTTCTGCCTTCGGTTGATCTGGATCTTGACTCTCCATGGCTTTGGAACACGTCCATTCCTTTGCGTGATGTTTGCAGGTGCGTGAGCGCGCTGCCTCCCTCAAGACGGTACTGAGTTCTGATCGGAGATGCTTTCCAATCAGAACTGCTCCATTACCCCCAAGTAATCATGTCCTAGGGTCACCAGATGTTGTAATGGTCAATGGGAGTCGAGGTGCTGAACTCAAGGAAGGCACGCAAGACTGAAGTATGATGGTAAAAGTCAGCCCCGAATTCTGGGGTGGACTGTATTTATTGACTACAATTGGGAGTCAGCACGCACAGTCTGTGTGAGACCCCTGTGATGGAAAGTTTTACTACGTGGCACTTGGCTGACTGGGTTACACTTACCAGCCTGCGTGCCCAGGTTGCCCATAGGTAGGCTTAATCAGCAGATTGTGGTGGGACTCATTGTTCCCATGTTATCTAACTCCTAGAAGGCTCTGCGTATTTATGCATAGCTATTTGGTCTAACTGTGGTTAGTATCTGCTCAGTCCTTATTTACGGACGTGAGCGAGATACCGTAGCTGTTTGCAAGACCTTGAGTCTCTCTCTGCATGACACTTGCTCTACCTGCTTCAGTGCCCTTAGCCAAGTAAATATGGAGTCACAATTGCTCCCTATAACTAACTTGCCCATACCCAATTGCCTTTCCTGTCGAGCCAGGATGGTCTCGGGATCGTTTGCAGACCCCGACAAACCCTTTGGGAAAGGTAGCTGTCCAATTAGTGGCCTGGGCAACCCACACTGAAGAATTCCAAGAATGAATGGCAGTTTGAGATAGTTCTGTGCCACACCAGACCACATGGAAGGATAATCTCTCTAGTGGCTGATCACAATCTGAGCCCCCATCCTAAATGTGGGCAGAGCTCAGTAAAGTTACTTTTTAGACTACAGCTTCTAGAATCGACTCCCTCAGGTAGCCCAGCTGGCTGGAGAATTCTGGGCTGTAGCAAAAAAAAACAATGCCAAACCACTTCTGAATACTGACTGACCTTGGAACTCATGTCTGACAGATCTTCAGCCTGAAGTTTTATCATTACACTTTGACCTCAATGAAATCTTTGGCAAGAAAAACAGGAGCAGCAACAATAAAACAAAACACCAATGAGGCATTTTCCTATTTATTGCCTATGTTCCAACAGATGGAGCTAAAGTTTCTACCATTGGGCTCATGGCCCTGATCTGATCTGAGAGCTGTTTCAGCTGTCAATAGACAAAAATCTAGGATCCATAAATGTGAGGACACATTTCATATACAGTAATCTCTAGTTTGACCTTTAGTATAGAATGAAGGTGAAGTTGATGAACACATGGCCTATTGGCTACGAATGGCTCTGAGAACCTCCTAGGAGTTTGCTGGATCATTTTTAAATTGTGGGTGGCCAGCTGCACCACATTAAGCAGCAGGAGGTTGTTTTGCACCCTTTCCATCCCTTCCAGAGAGAGGGACAAAAATTATTTTTGGAGTGTATATAGAGCAGGGGTTCTCAACCTACAGCCCATGGGCCAGACCCGGCCCTCGACACAATTTCATGTGGCCCATGTTGCCACCACTGGAAGTGGAAGTAGACGTGTTTACAACAACCGTGGATGCATTTTACGGCAGCATTTATGGTTGGGGGGACCACAAGTCCGACCCGCTCAGCTGTCTGAGGGGTTGTGGTCCAGCTCATGGCTTGAAAAGGATGATAACCCCTGATAAAGATGTTCAAGGGCTCCCAGAGGCTGGGGCTTTTTAAATGTGGGCTTCAAAGTTTTGGGCACAAGGCAGACCCTTTATGTTTGGAAATAGCCCCTCTAGAGTATATGAATGTCAGTTTGATAATAGCCAACATTGTGTCCCAAGCAGAAAGGTCCCAGTCCCACTGGTAGAAAAGAAAAATGAGCTAATAGTTTACTTACTAGTACAATTATCTTCTGGCTCACTCATGGTCTTTTCTCTTTGAAGAATTGTTAGTTTTCAAACATAACAGCCTATTATCAAATTTCAGGAATATGGATGGCAGCTTGGAAACTTCATTAATTTGTTTCCACCAAAATTTTGCGTTATGATGTCTTCTTTTTAAAATTTATTGAGTTACCTGTGTGTCAACTGAGCTAAGTGGCACATTTCATTAATGGGATTTAATAAAAAAGACCTTGGGATGGCTTGCCACACTTGTTTATAATACATGTAACTCATAAGAAGAATATCAGCCATGCAAGTATTGTTCTGTGATTGTACCAAGGTTGTAAATGCAATTTTATCCTCTCTTTTTCTAGTTAATGGTAGCATTACTGGGAATCAACACATAAAAGAGATTTAATGAGTCTTTAGAAAAGTGTTAAAATATAATATACAACTCATAAATTTCAGTTACAATCGAGAATCTCCCCATGTTAGATAGAATATTATTGACTCTGGATTATTTCTTAGAATATCATTGATTCCAACAGCCATATTGAATAGGATATTAGCAAGCTAGTTCAGTGCACCAGATATGCTGGCAGCCATAATATTAGTGAAAGATAGTTGAACCGCTGTGTAATGACTAATACATGCATTTCTGCTTGTACTTTCTTCTAATGTGTGAATCTCTGTATGTTTTTGTTTGAAATTCTGAAGGATAAAAAGTTTTGTGTCAGAAATAACTAAGCTTTGATTTGTCTGTCAGTACAGAACTGTGAAAGTAAAATACTTTGTAGATTGACGTTGTGTGGGTTGTTGGGGATTTTCCCCCTCCAGCTGGAATTCCAAAGTTTCGGAATATAATATACAATTTTTACTCTTTAGTTACAACTACACACACCAAATTACAGTTTGGGAGCAACTAGCTAAGTTAATGAACTGTATATGCACTGAGGCTTAGTTTGGGAGTTGCTGTGCATTTAATTGCAGTGGATCAAGTTCTGTGTGGATTTTATAAATCAGAGGTGAGCAAACCTGGCTCTCCAGATGTTCTAGGACTTCAATTCCCAGAAGCCCTGATCATCAGGTGTACTGACTTGGGCTTCTGGTAATTGAAGTCCAAGAACACCAGGAGAGCCAAGTTTGCTCATCTCTGGTGTAAACTGTGGGATTATGATGTCCCAGTGGAACTTAAATAGCCAAGCGTATTGTGTTCAGGATGAGTAACCATAGTGTGCTGTGTCCCTCACTTGAGTATCATTGCGTAACAATCTAAGATTGCAATGCGATGAAGATAGGTCTTGTTCAAATCCCACGAGATATGTGGGCTCAAATCCTATACCTCTCAAGGCTTTGGGCCCAAATGGCAATGGTCTCAGTTTCAAAATTGATGTATTTGCATCTTTAACAAAATGTGTTCCTGTGAAAACAAATTAATTCAGGTGGGAGAAATTGGCACCAGGAAAGCAAAGTATGGGAAGAAGAGCCCTTTATGTTGACAATCATAGGGAGGCAGGGCCTATTAAAATGGTCCGCCCTCGGCAACTAATGGATCCAGATGGTTTCCAGAGGGAACTGGGGGATGTTCCTCTGGATCGGCTACACGATTCACCCGAGGCACTCGTCGACTTGTGGAATAGGTCGACAATAGCTGCCTTGGATGAAATCGCGCCACTGCGGCCTCTCCGCGCCCGTGGGGTTAGGTCATCTCCGTGGTTCACAGAGGAACTACGGGAACTCAAACGGGCAAAGAGACGCCTAGAGCGCCGCTGGGTGAAGACCCAGGATGACTCCGATTGGACACTAGCTAGAGCCGCTATTAGGGCCTACCTAGTGGCGATGGGGGTGGTGAGGCGGCAATACTTCACCACCCTTATTGCCTCCGCTGATAATCGCCCAGCCGCCCTGTTCAGGGTGACCAGGTCGCTCCTCGGTAGAGGGGGATCGGCGCCCGGTTGGCAGGGTTCGGCTGAGGACTTTGCTGACCATCTGGTGGAGAAAATCGATCGGATTCGTTCAGGATTGAATCCTGGCGTGGATGGGGAGGGTCGGGGGGGTGCCGGAGCACAGTCTTGCTGTACGATCTGGGATCGGTTTGAGCCTGTTGTCCCTGATGAAGTGGACAGGCTCCTTGCAGATGTTCGTGCCACTACATGTCCTCTGGACCCCTGTCCCACCTGGTTAGTGAAAGCATCCAGGGGGGTAACAGGGGGCTGGGTCGGGGGGATAATAAATGCTTCGTTACGGGAGGGGGTTTTTCCGGCACAGTTAAAACATGCCTTGGTGCGCCCCCTCCTGAAGAAAACGTCCCTCGACCCAGCTGTCCTTAACAACTACAGGCCGGTCTCCAACCTGCCCTTTTTGGGTAAGGTTTTGGAGAAGGCGGTGGCGCGCCAGCTGCAGGGTGTCCTGGAGGAAGCGGATTATCTAGACCCTTTTCAATCGGGGTTCAGGCCCGGATATGGAACGGAGACGGCATTGGTCGCACTGATGGATGATCTCTGGCGGGAGCGGGACGGGGGTTATCCATCCGTCCTTGCTCTTCTTGACCTCTCAGCGGCCTTCGATACCGTCGACCACGGTATCCTGCTGGAACGGCTCAAAGGATTGGGGATCCAGGGCACTGTGTTGTCCTGGTTTTCCTCTTTTCTGGAGGGCCGTACCCAGTCGGTGTGGTTAGAGAGTGAGAGGTCCAGCCCTAGGCTTCTCAAGTACGGGGTGCCGCAGGGATCTGTGCTCTCTCCTCTCTTATTTAACATCTACATGAAGCCGCTGGGTGAGATCATTCGTTCCCACGGGGTGCGGTACCATCAGTACGCGGATGATACTCAGTTGTACATCTCGGCCCGTGGGGACCCCAGTGATGCTGTTGAAGTCCTATCCGGATGCCTGGAAGCCGTTGGGGTCTGGATGGGGGCCAATGGGCTTCGGCTGAATCCCAGCAAGACAGAGTGGCTGTGGATAAGGGGCCCCATGTTATCCAAGGAGCTACCATCTTTGGTATTGGATGGGGCTGTTTTGCCCCAGACAGACCCAGTGCGCAACTTGGGGGTCCTTCTGGACTCACGGCTGCTGCTAGAAGAACAAGTGGCGGCTGTGGCCAGGGGGGCCTTTGCCCAACTTCGGGTGATTCGCCAATTGCGCACGCTCCTGGACCGGGACTCCTTGCTTATGGTCACTCATGCTCTGGTTACTTCCCGACTAGATTATTGCAATGCGCTCTACATGGGGCTGCCCTTGACGACCATTCGGAGGCTGCAGCTGGTCCAGAATGCGGCGGCCCGGGTGGTGATGGGGTGTGGGCGATATGCCCATGCCTCACCGCTGCTTCGGGAGCTGCACTGGTTACCAGTTTGTCTCCGGGTGCAATTTAAGGTGCTGGTTTTGACCTTTAAAGCCCTATATGGCAGGGGGCCAGGATACCTTAGAGACCGCATCGTCCCAAGAGTGACTGCCCGTCCAACCAGAGCGGACCGGAGAGGCTCTCTAATGGTGCCATCAACGAGGGGTGCACATTTATCTAGCACCCGAAGGAGGGCCTTCTCCGTGTCCGCACCAACCCTCTGGAACCTCCTACCAGCGGAACTAAGACTTCAAAGAGAACTGCTGCCCTTCAGGAAAGGACTGAAGACCTGGCTGGCAGGGCAGGTGTGGGGCCCGAACGGGACTGTGGTCCCCGCCGGCTGGTTTTTATAAGAACTTTCTCTTCATCCTTCTTGTGCGGTGGGTGGGTTGGGTGAGTGGGATACGGGTTTTTAAAAAAAAGGGGGGGGATGTGGGTTTTATTGGGTGGTTTTATAAGATTTTGTAATGTTTTTTTATGTATTTTTAGTGTGTTGTAATGCCGCCCTGAGTCGGGTTCTGCCTGAGTGGGCGGCATATACAAATGTGATTAATAAATAAATAAATAAATAAATAAATAAATCACAGTGAAACACCCCTACTGCGGCTCCTTTATAATCATAATTTTATCATAGAGGTTAGATTTTTTTGTCACTGGGTCTTATTTTAAATGTCCCACTAGTTACTATGACAAAGAACCTGGGCTGCACCATGAGAATTCACATCCTAATTCTAGGGGTGGGGTGGGGTGTTACTGGATGAAGCGGAATATCTGGACCCCTTCCAGTCAGGATTCAGACATAGATATGGTACTGAGACTGCATTGGTCGCGCTGATGGATGATCTCTGGCGAGAGCAGGATGGTGGTCATCCATCCGTCCTTGCTCTTCTTGACCTCTCAGCGGCCTTCGATTCTGTTGACCATGGTATCCTTTTGGAATGCCTCCAAGGATTGGGGAACCAGGGCACTGTGTGGTCCTGGTTTTCCTCATTTCTGAGCGGTCAGACCCAGTCGGTGTGATTGGAGAGTGAGAGGTCCAGTCCTAGGCCCCTAAAATATGGGGTGCCTCAGGGCTCGGTACTCTCTCCTCTCCTATTTAACATCTACATGAAGCTGCTGGGTGAGATCATCCGTTCCCATGGGGTGCGGTACGCGGATGACACACAGTTGTACATCTTGGCCCGTGGGGACCCCAGTGATGCAGTCAAAGTCCTTTCCAGGTGTCTGGAGGCTGTTGGGGTCTGGATGGGGGCTAACGGGCTGCAACTGAATCCTAGCAAGACTGAGTGGCCATATCCATAGATAAGGGGTCCTGCGCTATCCCGGGAGCTACCATCTTTGGTTTTGGATTGGGCTATTTTGCCCCAGACTGACCCGGTGCACAACTTGGAGGTCCTCCTGGACTCGTGGCTGCTGCTAGAAGAACAGGTGGTGGCTGTGGCCAGGAGGGCTTTTGCCCAACTTCGGGTGATTCGCCAGTTGCGCCCGCTCCTGGACCGGGACTCCTTGCTCATGGTCACTCATGCTCTGGTGACCTCCAGACTAGACTACTGTAATGTGCTCTACATGGGGCTGCCCTTGATGACCATTCGGAGGCTGCAGCTGGTCCAGAATGCTGCGGCCCGGGTGGTGATGGGGTGTGGACGTTATGCCCATGCCTGACCACTGCTTCGGGAGTTGCACTGGTTACTAGTTTGCCTCCGGGCGCAATTCAAGGTGCTGGTTTTAACCTTTAAAGGCCTATATGGTAGTGGGCCAGGTTACCTAAGAAACTGCATCGCCGTAAGGATGTCTGTCTGTCCAACAAGAGCGAACCGGAGGGGCTCTCTAATTGTGCCATCAGCCAGGGGAGCTCACCTCTGTGGCACAAGGAGGAGGGCCTTCTCCGTGTCCGCACTAGCTCTTTGGAACCTCCTGCCAGTAGAACTACACCTCCAGACGGAGTTGCTGCCCTTTAGAAAAGAACTAAAAACCTGGCTGGCGGGCCAAGTTTGGGGTGCAAGTAGAGGGGTGGCTTCCGTTGGGTGGTTGGTATAGAGGATTATTCCTTCCCCCGTGGTTCCTTCGGTACCTGCACCCCTTTTTAGGGGGTGGGTTCTTAATTCTGTTTTATCTGTGATTGTGAACCGCCCTGAGTCAGCCTTGGTCGAGTGGGCAGTATAGAAATCCAACAATTAAATTAAATTACATTTTCCTGTAAAATAATTTGTATATTTTAAGACTTTGGGTTATATTTATACTATAAAGAAGGGCAGAACAGGTTCCAGGCATTGCTAATCTCAAGAATTGATTATTGTAATAAATCATTCATTCATTCATTCAGTCATTTCATTTCATTTCATTTATTAGATTTATATCCCACCCTACTCAACAAAAATGTGACTCAGGGCGGCTTACAGTAGAGAATATGCAGTACAATTACAAAATTACATAGTTACATATCAATACACTTAGTTACAAAGTTCAATATCATCACAATACAAAAGATATCATTATCACAGCAACAGAGCATTATAAAAGCCAGAAACAGAACCCTCATTTGCAAAGTCCCATAGCCCTCATTTGAAGACATCTGACGGCCACAAAACAAAAGTCAGAAGTTACAGCTCTTCTTCTTCTTCATCTTCATCATCACCACCACCACCACCACCACCACCACCACCACCACCACCACCACCATTATCATCATCATCTTAGAACTGTGAAGCTGGAATGGACTCTATGGATCATTCAGTCCAGCCCCGTAAAGGCAGGACATTGGGAAACTGAACTTCCAACTTTGGCTCTGCAGCCAAGTATCTAAGCCACTGAGCCACCCACTATTTTCTCTTATTAAGAGGCTGGTGGTTCTTACTGTTACAGACCAGTCCCATGACCAGGAATACCATAGGAAATGCAAATGTTCACTTAACTATTGTCAATTTGCTACTGAAATGTGCACCATTGGATTTAATTATTCAGTTGGTTCAAGGCCATTTCAAATAGCTATAGTTGTATCCTATTCTGCTTTTTCCTCTTAATTCAGCTATTTTCTTTTCTAAATGGAAAGAGTTTATGTGCCACTTGTTATGTTCTCAGGAAATGTCTTCTGTATGGGAGCTTTCTGTCCATCCTTCCTTCCTTCCTTCCTTCAAACAATGACACTATGATGAAAAAAATCATAACAGATCAAGCTCATGTTCATTGTCATATTCCTAGTTTACTAATTAGGGAAATAAAGAAAGGATTGTATTAAAAGTCTTAACCTTCATCCATTACCTATGATGAATGTAATTTGTTCCAGAAACTGTATATGCTGTTAAGCCTTTCCAAGCATTTCATCAACAGTGGATTGATAATGTATTCAATGAGATGAGTTATTTGTTTTTGTTAGGAGATTAAAAGGAATCGCTTGGAAAATCTTGCAGGTTTATTACTATAATAATTTACACAAAGCAATAGCAAATATGGGTACCGTATTATCACCTAGATCAATCATTAATGGTCACAATTGCTATTTAAAGTTCCTAAATCAGTTACAGAGAGCCAGCTCAGATTATCATTTTATTTAATAATACTAATAAACATAACAAGTGCCTGATCATAAGCAACATTGCTCATAAGTAGAAGGAAAAGAGGTTAAAATTAAAGAAGATACTTGGATACTAATAATCCCACTCTCATGAAGGTTTTCCTCAACAAAATCATGCTACCTTAATTTGCCTTTGAAGTAGACCGCCCTTTCCTTCACCTAAAAGTGTCAAAATATTTTAGATTATTGCATATTTCCCAGTGGGAATCAGACTGTGCCCTCTGATTATCTATTATTAAGAGTTTTATCCACTGGTGGAAATCTACTAATTTTGAGTTGCTATCACTTGTGAAAAATCTGTTTTCATCCTTACGCAACTGTCACACCAAATACTTTCCTTATGCTTGCAAAAGCTGTTCCAAAAGCAAGCTCATAAGCAATGATACAAAGCATTGTGCAATCTGTTGTACTACTCATTTGTGGGTTGCCCGTGTGAATAATTGGCCAAACCTTTCCCAAGGGGTTCGCCCGGTCATGAACACATCTGGGTACCAACCAGACTTTCCTGGAAAGGCAATTGGGGTTCAGGCTAGTTAGTTTGGGGTGCAATTCATAAGGCCTTGGCTGATGGCTATGACAGAAGTAGGGCAAAAGTCAAAAGGTGATGACTCTAAGGTAATACACAATCTCTTACTTCTGGCTGCAGATTAGGTTGGGCAAATAAGACGCGCTAGACAGCAGAAGAATTAGACACCCGGAGTCAATACACATGGACTCCGAGATTAGGGCAGGAACAATGGGTTTCGCCAACCCAAGGTAATCAAATGTGAGTTGTCCAATTAACACCTAGGTACCTTCCTAAGAACCGGCATGGCAGCTGGGCCACCGGTAGAGGTCACGTATTCAAGCCTTCTGTATTAGGGGGTCACAAGCATCCTAGGTGTGCATCACCCCAAGGCAGGGTAATAAATGCATGCCACCCGACCCAGGTCGGGACTGGACTTCACCGCACGATTGTCTCGTGTATCTTCCTTGCGGCCAGCCACTCCAACACCTGGGACCCATTGCAACACTCATTAGTACTTCATCTGGATAGCAAGCCGTCTCTAGGTGGTTTGCAACATAATCTTAAAATCACATCAAGAAAAATACAGTATATTATAATATACAAATATACATCATAAATACAGTAAAATCACAGAACTAGCTAAACCTATTTTTAGATATATAAACAATTTTTTTAAAGTATTGGACCTCTCAGGTAACAGCACTAATAGAAAACAGGTCAACTACATGCAAAATTAGGGCAGTTATTTCAGTCAATTCATTATTCTGAAATCAACATACTTTACAAAAAAATTGGTTAAACAGCCACACAGCTTCAGATATCAGTATCAAATGCTTATTTTTTAAATTCATATCAGAGGCACCACCAGCATACAATAACATACAAAGATAAAATATACACATCTGAAAGCAAAATAGAATTAAAAGGGTTAGATGACATCTATAGTATCAAATGGTAGTTTAATGCCTGTCCTCCTATTAGATGATGTGCATGCAGATGGAAGTTCATTTTCCAGTTTCTTTTTTGCAGAAGTCAATATTATGCAGACATGTATTTCAGGAGGTCCTTTTCAGTAAAGTCAGGTGGGTGGAAATAATTTGTCCACATGAGTATGTTGTCTTAAAGGAGGGCACAGATGTTAATGCTATTTACAATGGAGAAAATAAAGGCCTGCATTTAGAGACACTAGGAGGAAAAGCGCTCCCCTTTTCTGGATGTATCCGGTATGCAAAAAGGTGGAACCTGTAGCATTAAATTTGAAAATTAATCAGTTTAAGTGTTAGGATATAGGAAATTACTTTGCTTCTATTAACCTCTGGAAAGGCAGCTGTGAAAGAAGTAGGGGAAAAACTTAAGGGTAAGGAAGTGTCTCTGGAAATCAAGGTCATGGTCATCTATGCTGTGTTCTTTCTAATTACCATGTGTGGATGGGAAAGCTAGACAATAAAGAAAGATGATAATAATTTAAGTGAATTTATTTGAAGTGTCCTGTTGAGGGAAAGCTTTATACATACCATGAACTGTCTGAAAGACAAATAAGTGGCTTAGTGGTTAAGATGCTGACCTTGATGACTGGAAGGTTGGCAGGTCAGTAGTTTGAGACCAGAGTGTTCTGCGATGGAATGAGTGCCTGTCATCTGTCCGAGCTCCTGCCAACCTAGCAGTTGGAAAGCAAGATATTGTAAGTAGATAAATAGGTACCACTTCAGGAGTGATACAGCGTTCCAAGCACTCTAGCATCTAGTCATGCCTGCCACATGACCACAGAAATGTCTGCAGATGCAGACAGCATTGGCTCTCTGGCTGTAAATGGAAATGAACACCACACCCTAGACGGCAGCGTCCGACCGCTAACCAGAGAGTTCACTTAATGGAACTCAAGGCCCTGGCCAAGGTAAATCGCACACACATTCACAGCGCCCAGTTAGCGGATCTTTTGGTGTACTTGGGGGAACACTGTCTGTTTTATCCAGAAACAGGCATGTTAAGTCTCCAACTTTGGGATAGGATAGGGACCTGCATTAAGCAAGAACCAAGAGCACCAGCTAAGGTGATCAGCACATGGAGCAAGTGTAGAAAAGTCATTTCAGAGGTCAGTCCAGTCCGTGTAGAGACCAAAAATCCAT
This sequence comes from Bradypodion pumilum, assembly GCA_035047305.1. Classification (NCBI taxonomy): domain Eukaryota; kingdom Metazoa; phylum Chordata; class Lepidosauria; order Squamata; family Chamaeleonidae; genus Bradypodion; species Bradypodion pumilum. Next base: position 489,705,427 of record JAWDJD010000001.1, read on the forward strand.
CAGTTAATGCCCCCGCGTGTCTCTACCTGACTAGCCAACACCAGCATGGGGAAGGGAAGGACTTAGGAAGGCCAGACCCCTTAAGGGCATTCAGAAGCCCTTCCCAACAGAGGAATGAGAAAGACCCATTCATGGGGAAATTGCCAGCAGTAGCTAGGATCCAGCTGCAGTGTCCAGCCTGCCTAGGGGCAGACACATTTTTGGGCAGACAGACCATTGTCTACATGCCCACTCTGCGCATGCTCATGGAACCCTGTACAGCCACTAGCCACGCAGTGCTCCAGAGCAAATCCATTACCAAACACAGGCACAGAGCAGTGCAAAAGCCCAAAGGCGCTTGCCTTCAGTGTGGAAGGATGGGACACTCTAGGAGAGAATGCCAATCTAGACCAGGCAGCTCTTCAAAAAGCTGTCCAAATAAGCCTCTTACCAAGTGCCCACTTTGCCATCAGGGCTTTAACTGGGCCAGCCAGTGCCTGAAGCCGGGAAACCGGCCAGCGGGCGTGCTTCCAGCCCAGGTTCAAAAGGAGGCAGTCACTGCACTGGCTATGCCAGAACAACCATCCCAGTAATAGTACCCCAAGCCTTTCCGAGGCACAGGCAGAAACTTAGGCAGGAAGGATCGCTGCCACACCCTGTCTTGCCTCAAAAGAGCACAGAGAAACTCACTCCTAAGCAGAAGCGCCCAGATGGCTGTAAAAGCCACCTGCGTATAGCCTAAATATCTAGCAGCAAGTAACCATCTCCTCATGAGTAGGGCAGAACATTGCAAACCTGGAGAGGGACAGCCCCAGGAAGGAATGTTTTATCCAAGGCTAGAATGTGTGAAAGTATGTGTGGTGCACCACAGTATGATTGCAAAAGTATTCTTTGTGTGTGTCTGCATGGTAACGTTACAATGAGATATTCTTTGTCCACAGTATGATTGCAAAAGTGTTTTTATTCTTTGTGTGTGTCTGCATGGTAATGTTACAATGAAATATCAGGTATTGTGTGTAAACAGTTTGCACTCTGTTCATGGGTAGGAACAAGTTAAAGTAGGAGAAAGTACGGTGAGCAAAACCTCTTTGCCTTGCCTGTTTAGCAGCTTAAGGCAGCAAGGGCAACAAAAGCAGGGGGGGGGGGGGAAATCCTAACCTGCAACAGGGCAAAGTGACCCCCCTTTTCTGTTCAGCCAAAGGCTGTCTTTTGGGTATGCCAGGGAGACTTTTCCTTGTCAAAGGATTAAGCAACTCTTAAGAACCAGTTTTGCAATCCGTGCCACTCAGGCAAACAGATAATTGGAAATGATAAAAGCCTTGCATTATAGAAACCTGCCTGAAAGAGATGATTTTCTTTTCAGAAGCGCGAACTGAAAACAAAATCACTTCTATGAGTTTTCCTCACTAAATCATAAACTATGGGGCCCCTCCCTATGTCTGTGTTTTTCTAACCCCTATTTTGGTGTTTTAATGTCTAAATGTCTCTCAAATGTCTCTTAGAGGTCTTTAAGTCACATGTCTCACTAGGAATGAGAGAATTGCATTGTGTTCATGTGTTTACTGTGTTAATAATTTTGCAACCTAGGTTCTCAACCTTTTAAAGTCAGGGGCCAGGTTCCGCGGCCTCAAGCAGCTTCGGAGGTCTGGACGGTCATCCTGCCCTTCCTTCACCGTGCAGCCCTTCTTGGCGTGGTGGAGGTGGTGGCGGGCTACCCAGAACAATGCTATGGGCCGCATTTGGGTTGAGAATCCCCTTTCTAACTCTCCTTCATTCTTTCTCTTTTAAAAAGCTGTTGTTCTGATGTTTTGATGTAAAACAATTTACTCCCTGTACCCCTTTCACAGGAAGAAGCACGCAAACATTGTGATTCAGAAAATGCTTAACCTTTACCTTTTTACAGGAATGACTCTTGAATTTCTTACAAAACTCCTCTCCAGGCCTTAAAAGTGACCAATTTATTTATTTCTATTTGAGATAGTCTTAAATTGCATCCTTTCACAGGTTCCTGAGTTAATTATTGGTAGGGGTTCCTCCACAGAAGAATCCCAGCCAGCTGTCTTAATTATTTGACCTAATCTGATCTCATTATCTGATAAGAATTGTTGCATTCTCATCATGCTAACTTCTGTTTTTTTCTCCTTTCCTCTTGCCATAGGAACTCCCTGCTTTAAACTCATGCGTCTTTTCATTTTAACATATTGTTTTCTTACAGCATGGTACATCAAAGATTGTATTAGCCTTTTTGTTTTTAATCACAGGTTGCCAATCAGATTCTCACTTCTACATGCTTTTACCTTTAGGGTAACATGATATGCTTCATTTGTTGAGATTTTCTACACCTCCACATTGTGTATTATTGGAGTATCTGTTCTTCTATACTAATTGCTGCTTTCTGAACGTTCTCCACTTTTCTTCTACATGAATTCCATTAAAAAAAGTTTCCTCTTTCAGGATCTGCAGGCAGAAACTCCCAGCAGGAACTGCTGCATCTAACTGGCACTAGGCCCCACTTGTTTGGCCTGGACACAGGAAACATACCTTGGACTTGCAACCAGTCAGTACTCATCATCGAAAAGCTGCTGAATGTCTTTGTTTTATTGCTATTATTATCTGTGATTGCTCTTTATTCATTCTCATGCCTTGTACAAATGATCCAGTTATTTGCAAGGGACTCTTGAAATACTGTATACTATGGTTGGCATATTACATATACCTGCCAGCTTCATTGCTAGGAAAACATGTCCTGAAAACAGGTGGGGAAAAACGCCCCATTGCTTGGAAAGATTGAGTACCCGACAGTCAGAGTAATCCCTAGCCATTGTAAGTCATTTCACACCTCTCTATAGGTGCAAGGAAGGCATTTGCACAACACCAGAAGTTGCAGAAATAGTTTAGAATCACCCTAGGAAAACCAGTCCTGTCACTGGGGGAAAGAGAAATTGAACCCCCAGTGATCAACAACACATCTCATTACTTTGCCCAGCCACAGAAAGCAGGCAGATTCACAGTTCTGGAGAACCAAGCAACAGCGAGCTGTTTTAAAGATCTCAGCCAAGCTGAGAAGCCATTCATGGCAATTGCCGCCTCAACCTGAGGGCATTCCTCACAAAACTCAGAACCAAACTTATCACCCAGGTCAAGACACCTCATTGGGCTAAAACTGTGGTTCTGAATCGTTTGCACCCCCAGACCATAGCCATCACCATGGCAGTGTGGATTAATCTTAATGCCTTGTGCAAGTGTATTCCCTCACTGCTGCCAATATGTACCTCTTGCCAAAAAACCCTGAGAAATCATCGCTCCACATCACATCATGTCACAAGCATATCGAGCTCTTGGCCAGGCTGATTAAAATAAATAAAAGGAGGGAGTGTGGTTTATCCGCAGATATGAATTGGCAATAAAATTCCTTTAGTGTATGAGAGTCAAGACACAAGGCACAGCCAAAGGCTGGGTTAACTCAGGTTTATTGCATGGTGGACAGAGGGAACATGAGGTAATGGCGGACGAACAGCTCTATATATAAGGCAGTAACGTATTTGAATGTGGCTCCACGGTAGCCCGTTGGCTACTGGTCCGCGTGACGTCATGGCTGGTCACGCCCTTCTTGTCCAGGTGTAGGTAGCGGCGGGAAACTTCCCGCGCTGCGGTCTTTGATGGGTTTGAACCAAGAGAGCTTGGACGCTCGCTGCTGCCAGCTGGTGGTCATCAGCTCGCGTCCTATTACAGGGTTTATGTGATACAGCTGAAGGTTACATTGTTACTCATTGGCAAGGTTACATTGGTTCAGATACATTGATATCACATGTAGAAGGATACACTATTAGGACACAACACTCCTCCCCCCTAGGATGAGACGAAGTCTCTCAGCCAAGATGGCTTATTTCGAACACGCTGGGGTCTCGGCGCGGGCTGCCCTGCCCCGGCTTCGCTCCCTCCTCCTTGCTCCCTGGCTTCCTGCCCTGCAATCGGAGAGGATGACTTGTTAGTGGTTTGCCGCGGCTCTGCGGCTTTGTTGGGAGGTGTGTGCTTTGTTTGGGAAGAACCGGGGGCACTGGGGGCTAACGAAAAACCCCTCTTCTCGCTTGGACGGGTGGGGAAACACTCCGAAAAACCCCCCCGGCTCGCAAAATCAAAATCAAAATCGGATTCGGGGGAAGCGGCAGCGGCGGCCGCACACTCCTTTTCCCTCCCCCCGGGCTCGGATAGAACTGGGGTATCAAAAGGATATGAGTCGGGCTCGCTGCTTTCCCCCCTGTCTCCCCCTTGGGCTAAACGGGTGGGGGAGAACCCTATCGCTGAATCCTGTCGCTGTGCTCCACTGGCCGGTCCCTCGCTCACTCGGTGCCTCAGTTGATCAGCGTGCCTCCTCCAGAGGAGGCCGGTGCTAGTTTCCACCCGATAGGACACTGGCCCCGTCTGTTCTATTATCGTCCCTGGCACCCAGGCTGGGCCTGCGTTGGCATAGTTCCTGCAATGTACAGGATCGCCTATGCCGAAACCTTTCGAGACCGCTAACCCTATGTTCTTCCCTTTGTCCTCGACCCTCGACGGGTCTAGCCTGGACAAAAGCGTGGTCAGTTTCCTCCGCATCAGCAGCTCGGCCGGCGAGTAACCAGACGCTAAGGGGGTCACTCTGTACGCTAATAGGAATTGACAAACCTGGTGATGTAGATCTCCCGAGCCCATGCGCCGCAGCGCATCTTTTGTGGTGCGCACTAACCGTTCCACTTGGCCATTCGTGGCCGGGTGAAACGGCGCGGATGTGACATGCCGAATTGCATTTGCCTCCATGAATGCCGCGAACTCAGCGGACGTGAAACAACTGGCGTTGTCGCTGACCAAAGTGTCGGGTAAACCGAACGTGGAAAAGACCCTCCTTAGCTGGCGAATGGTAGTGGCGGAGGATGTGCTCTTTACCGGAATGACCTCCAGCCACTTAGAGTATGCATCCACCACCAGGAGAAACATGGTTTCCCGGAATGGGCCAGCAAAATCTACGTGCACCCTGGACCACGGTCCCCTCGCTGCGTCCCATTCCCTATGTGGTAGGCGGGCCACCTCCGGTCGAGAACATTGACATGCTTCACAAGTGCCAACCATCTGCTCTATGTCGGCGTCCAGCTGGGGCCACCAGAAGTAACTCCGGGCCAACGCCTTGGAACGGACGATCCCCGGGTGGCTGACGTGCAACAGCTTTAGCACCTTCGGCCGCAGGGACGTAGGAACCACCACCCGTTGGCCCCACAACAGGCACCCCCTCTCTAAAGACAACTCCACTCGCTTTCGGAAGAATGGGTCGAATTCCGTGCCTGGGGATGACGCCGGCCACCCCTTCTGCACCCACGAGCATACCTTCTCTAGTGTTCTATCCTTTCCGGTCGCCCTGGCAATGTCGGCCGGTACTATCGGGGGTGACTCTAAAACCTCTATTAGCAATACCTGGCGGTCTCTTCTTACCCCTGCCTTCTGGTCATCCGACAATGGTAACGGCGACCGTGAGAGCGCGTCTGCATGGCTGATTTCCTTCCCTGGCCGGTATTCTAATTCATGTTGATATGCGTTAAGAAAAATAGCCCACCGCAGCATCCTCGGGGACAGGATCTGTGGCGTGGGCTTATTTGCAGTGAAGATCCCTAACAGGGGCTTGTGATCAGTAACGATCTTGAACGGCCGACCATACAGAAAATCGTGAAATTTCTTTGTTCCCGCTACTATCGCTAGTGCCTCCCTATCGGTCTGTGCGTAATTCCGCTCTGCTTGGTACAGGGACCTTGAATAAAACGCTATCGGGGCCTCCCTTCCGTCGCCTAACACGTGGCAAAGCACCGCCCCCACCCCCACCGGGGATGCATCGCAGACCAAAACAATGGGCCGTTTGGGGTCGAAATGAGTCAGGATTGCCTCGGATGTGAGGAGTTGCTTTAACTCTGAGAACGCTCTTTCTTGCTCGTCACCCCACAGCCATTTTTCCTCTTTTTTCAGCAGCCGATGAAGCGGCTCGGCAACAGACGCCTTCCGTGGAAGGAAGGTATGGTAGAAATTGAGAAGCCCCAGAAATGACTGAAGCTCGGTTTTGGAAGTGGGGCGAGGGGCTTTCTTAATGGCGGCTACCTTAGATTTGGACGGCCTAATTCCCTCGGGTGTGACACGGAACCCTAAAAACTCAACCTCTGTTTCGTAAAATACACATTTGTCTTTTCTCAGTCGCAGCCCCGCTTTCTCGAACACGGCCAGGACCTTATCCAATCTGTGGGCCAGCTCGGCCTTACTCCCCCCCGTTATCAACACGTCATCAAAATATGGCAACACCCCCTCCAGCCCCTTCAGGAGGCGTTCCACTAGCGACTGAAAAATGCCAGGTGCCGAGTTCACGCCGAACTGTAACCTCGACACCTGGAACGCCCCCTTATGTGTGACTATTGTTTGTGCCGCCGCTGTGGCGGGGGTTACTGGGAGTTGCTGGTAGGCCTGTGCTAAATCGAGTTTAGCGAAACACTTTCCCCCATTCAGCCTGGCCAGAAGGTGGCTGACCACTGGCACCGGGTATGCATTAGGGCGGATTGCCTTATTAATGGTACACTTATAATCAGCGCAAATGCGCACCTCCCCGTTAGCCTTCAGTGCTGTTACAATTGGAGTCTCCCACTCCGCGGAATCCACAGGAACGAGAATTCCTTGACCCACCAGTTTGTCCAGTTCCGCCTCTATTTTGTCCTTAAGCGTGAACGGTACCCTGCGCGGTTTAAGTCTTATCGGGCGGACCTCCGGGTCTAAGTCGAAGGCTACAGGGGGTCCCTTGAACTTTCCCAGTCCACTTTTAAAAACGGTGGGGTGTGCGTCACATACTGCTTGTATTGGGTCCTCGCCTACGGCATGCACCCCCCCTATGAACAGGCCTAAGGGCTGAAACCACTGTGTTCCGAGGAGGCTACAACTCCCCCCTTTTAGCACCACTAGGGGAAGTTCCGCAGAATGTCTCTTAAAGCGAACCCGGAACGTTCCGACCCCCAACACTGGAATGCTGTTCCCCTGAACGTCCCGTAGTGTGGCCCTCAACGCTTTAAGTTTGGGCCGCACGTGGGGGTCGATTTTCAAGAACTCTCTCTGGGGAATTATAGAATAGGAGGACCCCGAGTCAACTTCCATCCTAATAGGGGTCCCTTGTACTAGTACCTCAACAAAGTAATGGGGCTGTCCCGCAGACACGTTGAACACAGGAGCGTCGCCCTCGCTGTCGTCCGAGATGCGGCCCACGCCGTCCTGCTTCCTCGTGGCCCGGGCGCCATCTTTGGGCCTCGCTGGACGGTCCGGTCTGGCTGAACGGTCTTGCGAATGTCTCCGGCCCTCTTTCCATTTCCTGCACGCCTTGGCGATGTGCCCCCGACGTCCGCAGTTGAAGCACTCGGCTTTCCTGAATGGGCACTTCACGCGCTCATGGGCCGCTCCGCAACCATCGCAGCGGCGCCCGCCTCTCCGGACCTTCTGGACCTCCTCGCCATCGCTACTCTCTGACGACGATTTCGAGGTCGGTCGGGTTGCATGCACCGACTGACCGGACTTCCCGTGCGATGAGTTTTCCGCCTTGCCGGCCCTCGGACGCCACTCACGCCACTTGTGCATCTCGTCTACTCCAGCATTCGTGGACTCCGCGGCTTCCGCGGCCTCTACAACCTCTTCCAGTGTGGGTGGTGGCTCCCTGTTCATCAAGCTGCGCTGTACTTCCTTGTCCTTCAGGCCACACAGCACTCCGTCCCTGAGGGCCATCTCTAGGATGTGGTCCCATTTGCAGGGGGCGGCGGCTACCCTCATAGCCGTTACGAAGGCTTCTACCGACTCGTCCGGCGCTTGAACTCGCCTCCAAAACGCACTCCGAGCAGGAAACATTGCCCTTGAGGGTCGGAAACGCTCACGCAGCATTTTCATGATGTCACCGGCTTTGAAATCGCTCATCTTCTTCGGTGCAAGGATGCCCACCAGCGTCCGCTTGGTTTCCATCCCAAGCATGCGGGTGAGGATGGCCCTCTTCCTTTCCTCGTCGTCTTCTTTGACTTTGAGCTCCACCAGTGCCGCCTGGAAGTCCATCTCAAAAAGCTCCCAGTCTTGCGGTTTGGTGATGTTGAACCCGCTCTGTGTCCTGGCTCCGTGGGGATCCATCATCCCACCTTCGTCGCCAATTTAGTGTATGAGAGTCAAGACACAAGGCACAGCCAAAGGCTGGGTTAACTCAGGTTTATTGCATGGTGGACAGAGGGAACATGAGGTAATGGCGGACGAACAGCTCTATATATAAGGCAGTAACGTATTTGAATGTGGCTCCACGGTAGCCCGTTGGCTACTGGTCCGCGTGACGTCATGGCTGGTCACGCCCTTCTTGTCCAGGTGTAGGTAGCGGCGGGAAACTTCCCGCGCTGCGGTCTTTGATGGGTTTGAACCAAGAGAGCTTGGACGCTCGCTGCTGCCAGCTGGTGGTCATCAGCTCGCGTCCTATTACAGGGTTTATGTGATACAGCTGAAGGTTACATTGTTACTCATTGGCAAGGTTACATTGGTTCAGATACATTGATATCACATGTAGAAGGATACACTATTAGGACACAACACTTCCCTAAAAGGTTAGGGTTCGGCCAAACACGACCTTGAGCCTATATAGCTCGGTGGGGAAGGAAATTGGGGAGCGGATTCATATAGTCATAATTAGGATTCATTCCTAACACTCTGGCCATTAGCTCAGACAATGGTAAGGGCAAAAGTCACAATGTGGTAAACACACAATGTGTTAATTATATCCATGGACTGTCTAAGCAGTAGAGTAAACTGCATGCTTATGTTTGATTAAGTCAGCCCCGGAAAGACAATGGCCTGCCAACCCCGAGTTAATTAACAGATAAGCATGCTTCCTGGAACATCCTAGTTACTCATTCTCCCCTTGTGCATTTCTATATGAATGCAATGGTTTGGGGCAAAGAATAAAATGCCAGCAGTCCAAGTGGGCTGCACTGGACTATCACCTCATCTTTGCCTACGTGCCTTCCTTGTGTCCAGTCACTCCGTGACCCAGCGAGCCATTTCTGGCCCACCATTCCAACAGAGATGGATATTTCAATAAAGAAAGCTTTGATCTTTATCTTGCTGAGCCCTGAGTGGGGATGTTAATGACAGGACCTTTAGAAGATTGCTGTTCCTACAGTCACCATAAGTCACTTAACATAACAAATAACAAAAAATCTTAAATTACACTTTTTCTTGATAGTGCACAACAATCTCTGCTTCTGAAGGCATTTAGATCTGGTATTTAAATGTTCCCTGCAAAATACTGTAACATGCACACCCTGCAGTGTGTGATTGAAGAAGCCAATGGTTATTCTAAGTCTTTTTTTGATTGTTTGTGCTTATGCTTGTTTGAAGAAACACTGTAATAGCAATAACCTTGGCACAGCACATTTCCTAGGGAATTGGCTTAATGATTGTTTAGTTCTGCCTTAAGCCATCATGTTTCCATTTGGTCATTAATCCTCAGCTGGTGCCAAAACTGTTACTGTGTTTAATTCATGGAGGTTATACAGGCTGTTTCCCATGAAGATCTGCTAATGTAATCTTAACAACAGGAGCTCAGTTAATGCCATTTTTTCTGAGAAAGCTGTACCTCATATGCAAGTCTGTGTAAAGGAGTGGGGAAATATCTGACAATGTCTAGGGATTTTGTTTACTCTTCCAAACATTAAAATAAAGTTGGTGAAATTTCTTTGGAGAAGCTACACTTTTATAGCTGACCTTGCATGGCTGACATTTTATATGCTTTTGTGCATAGAATAGATCAGTGGTGCCCAAACATTTCAGGCCATGGGCTGGTCACATGGTTGAATGGGCCAGTCGCATGGTTTCTCCCAGGAAGCATAAGTAAAATGCAGCCACACATGTGCAAAATGTTGCCGTAAATGCACCCATGGCTGTTGTGAATGCATTTACGACAGCCTCGGGTGCTTTACAGCAGCATTTTGTGCATGTGTGGGTGTGTTTTACTTCCGATTCCAGGAGAGGTGTGAAATGACTTACAATGGCTAGGGATTACTCTGACTGTCCACCTTTCCCAGCATCAAGGCCTTCTCAAGTGAGTCCTCCCTTCTCATTTGATGTCCAAAGTACTTTAGCTTCATCTTCACTATTTGTCCCTCCAATGAACAGTCAGGATTGATTTCTTCCAGTATTGACCTATTTGTTCTCTTTGCTGTCCAAGGGACTCTCAGGACTCTCCTCCAACACCACATGTCAAAGGCATCTATTCTTCTGCGCTCAGCCTTCCTAATGGTCCAGGTCTCACACCCATACATTACCACTGGGAATACCATTGCTTTGACTCTGCGAATTTTTGTTTTCAAGGTGATGTTTCTGCTTTTCACTATATTCCCCAGGTTTCTCATTACTTGTCTCCACATAATCAGTAGTCTTTTTATTTCATGGCTACAGTCGCCATCTGCAGTGATCTTAGATCCCAGGAAAGTAAAATCTGTCACTGCTTCTATTTCTTCCCCATCTATTTTCCAGGGACTGATGGGACCTGTTGTCATTATCTTGGTTTTCTTGATATTGAGTCTCAAGCCAGCTTTTGCACTCTCCTCCTTCAATCCAATCAAGAGGTTCTTTAGGTCTTCCTCACTTTCTGCCATTAGGGTGGTATCGTCTGCATATCTCAAATTGTTGATGTTTCTCCCAGCAATTTTGATCCCATATTGTGATTCCTCCATCCCTGCATTGCACATTATGTGCTCTGTGTATAGATTGAATAAGCAGGGTGATAAAATGCAGCATTGTCTTACTCCTTTTCCTATTCCAAACCACTCTGTCATTCCGTGTTCTGTCCTAACTGTTGCTTCTTGGTTCGTTTACAGATTTCTCATGAGGCATATGAGGTGTTCTGGTATTTCCATCTCTTTAATTACTTGCCACATTTTGTTGTGGTCCACACAGTCAAAAGCCTTGGTGTAGTCAATAAAACAAAAGTAGACTTGTTTCTGGTATTCTTTTGTTTTCTCCATGGTCCAACGTATGTTGGCAATATGGTCTCTAGTCCCCCTGCCTCTTCTGAAACCGGCCTGCACCTCTGGTAGTTCTCTCTCCACATGTTGTTGAAGTCTATCCTGTATTATCTTGAGCCTCACCTTGCTGGCATGTGGGATGAGCGTAATTGTTTGGTAATTTGAGCATTCTTTGGCATTGCCTTTTTTGGGGATTGGAACGTACACTGATCTTTTCCAATCCTGTGGCTACTGTTTTGTGTTCCAAATTTGCTGGCATATTGAATGCAGTAGTTTGATTCCATCATCTTTTAGGGCTTTGAAAAATTCAATTGGGATATCATCATTTTCACTAGCTTTGTTGTTTGCAGTGCTTTTTAGGGCCTTTCTGACTTCACTCTCCAGAATGCCTGGTTCAAGTTCAAATTTCTCATTATTGTTATTATCAGGAGTGTTGAGGTCCTTTTTGTAGAGTTCCTCTGTGTACTCTTGCCATTTTTTTGATCCCTTCTGCTTCAGCTGACTCTTTTCCATCTTTTCCCTTATCATGTTCATTTTTGCTTTAAATGTTCCCTTGATTTCCCCAATTTTTTTGAAAAGATCTCTAGTCTTGCCTCTTTTGTTGTTTCCCTCCATTTCTTTGCACTGTTCATTCAGGTATTTTTCCTTATCTCTCCTTGCTTTTCTTTGAAATTCTGTATTCAGGTGGTTGTATTTTTTCCTTTCTCCTTGGACTTTTGCATTCCTTCTTTCCTCTGCTATTTTAAGAGCCTCATCAGACAACCACTTTGCTTTCTTACGCTTCTTTTCTTTTGGTATGGTTTCTCTTGCTGCCTCCTGCATGATGTCCTGCGTCTCTGTCCATAATTCTTCTGGTACTCTGTCTATCAGGTACAGGACATTAAATCTGTTCATGACCTCCACCGTGTATTCTTTAGGGATGTTGTGTAGGTCATATCTGTCTGGTCTAATTGTTTTCCCCATTTTCTTTAGTCTAAGCCTGAATTTTGCGATCAGTAGGTTGTGATCTGAGCCACAGTCTGCTCCAGGTCTTGTTTTTGCTGACTAAATGGAGGTTCTCCATCTTTGACTGCAGAGTATGTAATCAATCTGGTTTCGATGCTGGCCATCTGGTGATGTCCATGTGTAAAGTCGCCTCTTGTGTTGCTGGAAGAGGGTGTTTGCTATGACTAGTGCATTCTCTTGGCAGAACTCTATCAATCTTTGCCCTGCTTCATTCTGTGTTCCAAGACCAAACTTGCCTGTTATTCCATTTACTTTTTGATTTCCTACTTTGGCATTCCAATCTCCTAAGATAATGTGGACATCATTTCTTGGTGTCTGTTCTATGAGGTGTTGTAGGTCCTCATAGAACTGGTCAACTGTGGCTTCATCTGCACTAGTGGTTGGTGTATACACTTGGATTACAGTGATATTGAAAGGTTTGCCTTGGATTCTGACTGACATCATTCTATCAGTTTTGATGTTGTATCCCATTACTGCTTTCCTCACTCTTTTGTTGACAATTATGGCTACTCCATTTTTTTCTGAGGTTTTCTTGCCCACGGTAGTAGATATGATGGTTTCCAGACCTGAATTCACCCATCCCTATCCATTTTAATTCACTGATGCCCAGGATGTCAATGCTTATTCTTTCCATCTCATTTTTAACTACTTCCAGTTTTCCTTGATTCATAGACCTCACATTCCATGTCCCTATGCAGTATTGTTCCCTGAAACACTGTATTTCTCCTCCCCCTTTCGTATCCCTCCCCCTTTTCAGATCTGCTGTGCTGAGCATCCTCTTGTTTTGCCTTTTGTTTTGGTCCATAGGGTTCTCTTGGCAAACTTTGTGGCGTGCCTTGCCGGTCTCTATGCCAGTCTTTTCCCATCACACATGTTATCACAGTTTAAACAGTTTTAAAACAAAGTATTATCATGCACAATATTACAGTTTATCACATAGTATCAAAGTAAAAGTTGAACTAATTAAATAAAGGGAAAGGAAGGAAGGAAGAAAGAAAAAGCCCACTATATCAAGTCTCTATGTAAGTCAGTTTCTTGTACAGTCACTATGTCAGTTGCCATAAGCCATCTATGTTTAGTCAACTATATTATTTCAGTTCGATTACTTATCCTTTGCATGCAAGCAGCAGCTCTTACCTCCCTTCGGCCACATGGAGTTGGTCAAAGGCGCCAGCTCGGGCCTCGCTGTGATGGTGGTTGTGGATGGTATCTCCAGGGGGTGGTCGGGGGTCTCCTGAGGTGTCCTTCTCTCTGGCCCCAGGTCTTTTGATGGGGAGGGAAGGGCAAGATCCTTTACTCACCTCCCCCGTGGGCCTCTCTGGATGGCAAATGGGCAGTAGAGCTGGGCCTTCCTGAAGCCTTTTCTTCCTCTCCAGGCCCAGGTCTTTGGAAGGGGAGGGAGGGGCAAGATCCTTTACTCACCTCCCCTGTGGGCCTCTCTGGATGGAATGGGCAGTAGAGCTGGGCCTTCCTGAAGCCTTTTCTTCCTCTCCAGGCCCAGGTCTTTGGATGGGGAGGGAGGGGCAAGATCCTTTACTCACCTCCATCCTGGGCCTCTCTGGATGGCAAATGAGCAGTAGAGCTTGGCCCACACTTCAAAATAAATTTGCTTTTTTGGGGGTGGGGTTTTACTCTGGTTCTCCATGCCAATGAAAAAGCTAAAAGTTTAAGTGATGGGATTTTTCCTGTGAAAATTCACCTTGGACATTTCTCCAAGGAGCCAATTCCAGTGTCATTTGAAGCAGGGTGCAGAGCAGGGTGGGATTTTCTGAAGGTCGGTTTGTTCCCTTGCTTACATTCAGAAACATTTGCTTCAGTTCATCTTGAAGGCTCCATGATGAGAGGAAATTCAGCATTTTGCATGCATTTCTGTCATTTGTTAAGGACAGATAAACTTTTTGGTGTGCATTGAACGCTCCAATGAGACGTCGGCGAGTCTCTCCAAGTGAACATTTTTTGAATATCTACAGTTTGGAGGAGGTTCTAATGTAATTTCTGCAAGTTCTTTCTGAATTCTTTTAGCACTAGCGGAAAGTTTAGCAGCTGTTTTGCTAGAGATTTTGCCCTCTTTTTTCTCGGGCTGAACTTGTTCTCTTTCTTGATCTTGCTGAACTCCTTCTCGCTGATCGCCATCAGAGCTACCTCCAATAGTGCTTGGATTATCGTCAACTCTTTGCCCTTCAGTGGACATCTTCTTAGATGCTGTGAGAGGAAGGAGGGCAGGCGGCAGGTCTCTCCCCCCCCTCTCCAGGAGGGAGGCTGGGCTGGGCATCAAATCCTTCGGGTGGTGGTGGTGGTGGGGGAGGGGGGTTCACAGGAGAAGGGGTCCCCACCCCTCTTTTCACCTTCCCCCCTCGGTGGTGACTACTTAAGCCACTGCCACCCCCTGTTTCCTCCTCCTTTAATGCCACTGCTGCAGCCGCCTGAGGAAAATATTTAATATTTGTATACCGCCTGAGGAAAATATATAATATTTGTATACCGCCTTACTCACACAAGGCGACTCAAGGCGGTTCACATACAGAATAACAAGTACAAGACACAATATTTAGAACTACAATAATTATACAAAATACAATAATTCAAGAAGCAAAATAGCAAAAAACAAAATTAGAAAGTTACAAAATACAATATAAGTACAACACAACATTCCATGAAAAGAGACCGGAACAATACTGGCTCAGCAATACCCTACTCTTCTTACCCAGCCCCAGGCAAGTCCAAGCTCAGAGGACGGAGACATACAAGGTGGGACGGGTCCTGGGAGAGGCAAGAGAGTCCTTGGATGGTGCATCAGCGGCATCTTTTCATAGCCCTCCAGTGACTTGGGGGGAGCGCATCTCCACTGCCCAGCCTCTGCAGCTGTCACCGCTTCCTTCTCTCATCTGGCGATGTTGGGGCCAGAGGCGGTGACAGGAACTTTTCGGCATCGGGCTGGGATTGGCTTTTTATCCCCCCCCTCAGGGCAGGCCGGGCCAAGAGAGGGAGGGCAGGGGTGCATCTCCACCGCCCACCCTCCACAGATGTCACTGCTTCCTTCTCTCCTTCGGCATTGTTGGGGCCAGAGGAGGCGGCAGGAATTTCTCGGCGTTGGGCTGGGTTTGGCTTTTTCTCCCCCTCAGGGCAGGCAGAGCCCAGAGAGGGAGGGCAGGAGCGTATCTCCACCGCCCAGCCTCCACAGATGTCACCGCTTCCTTCTCTCCACTGGCGTGTTCGGGCCAGAGGCCCCTATATAGAGACCCCTATACAGAGGCCCCGATATAGATTATAGATATAGATATAGATATAGATATAGATATAGATATAGATATAGATGATATATAGTTGCCCATCTTGAAAAAATATTCACCCACCCACATCTAAAATCCTGGCTACGGCCCTGGAGAAATCAGAAGTTATTATAACATCTGAGATCCTTTTCACTCATAACACAAAACAAAATCTGCATTTGTTAACAAAGTAACACTCACTGGCCATAATCCTGTAGCACATTTACATAAAAGATGTAATTTTAGCCTCTAATGGCTGCCCATAAAGAGATCACTGTAGACATCTGTTGCATGCTGAGTCAAATGGTTCAATATGCAATAGATAAATGCCTATGGAGACTTTGAAACTTAGCATCAATTTGCTGCTGAAAGTTACCCTTTTTGCATAACTTTGCCACAGGATTTCTGCCAATGTAACATTTTTAGGTATACATTTAAAGCACCTCTGATGTGCATCTAAAAGGTTTATGTCTGAATAGAGTACCAGACTGGAACACAAGGTTGTTGTTCAGTCGCACAGTTGAGTCTGACCCTTTGTGACCACATGGACCAGTGTATGCCAGGCTCCTCTATCTTCCACCATCCTCCTCAGCTGACTCAAATCTATGCGATTTCCATTGACAATAGAGGAAACAGAGATTGCAGAGAGACTCAATGAATTCTTTGCTTCAGTAATCACTGAAGAAGACAGAGACCACATGCCCAAAACAGAGCCTATCTTCGTAGGGAGGGAAACAGAAGAATTAAGCCAGATAGAAATAACCGGGGAGGAGGTCCTTGCATGTCTTGTTAAACTAAACACTAACAAATCACCAGGACCAGATGGCATCCATCCACGAGTTCTCAGGGAACTTAAAGATGAAATTGCTGATCTCCTAGCCAAAATATATAATCTTTCCCTCAAATCAGGCTTTGTGCCTGATGCCTGATGACTGGAAGGTAGTGAATATAACACCAATTTTCAAAAAAAGGATCCAGGGGTGATCCAGGAAATTACCGACCTGTCAGTTTGACATGTGTCCCAGGTAAAGTGATGGAAACCATCCTAAAAGATAGAATTAATAGGCACATAGAAGAGAAGGCGCTGCTAAAGGAGAGCCAACATGGCTTTTACAAGGGCAAATCATGCCTCACTAATCTGTTGGAATTTTTTTGAGAGTGTCAACAAGCATGTGGATAAGAGGGATCCAGTTGACATTGTTTATCTGGACTTACAGAAGGCTTTTGACAAGGTCCCACACCAAAGGCTCTTGAATAAACTTACCAGTCATGGAATAAAGAGACAGGTCTTGTCCTGGATCAGCAACTGGCTAAGGGACAGGAAACAGAGGGTAGCACTAAATGGACACTTCTCCAAGTGGAGGGAAGTAAAGAGTGGGGTCCCCCAAGGTTCAGTACTGGGACCCCTGCTTTTCAACCTCTTCATAAATGATCTAGAGGTAGGAGTAAAAAGCAAGGTAGCCAAATTTGCTGACGACACTAAATTATACAGGGTAGTGAAAACTGTGAGAGATTGTGAGGAGCTCCAGAGGGATCTCTTGACACTGGGGGAGTGGGCAAAACAATGGCAAATGAGCGTCAACATTAGTAAGTGCAGAGTGATGCATGTTGGGGCAAAGAACCCCAATTACATTTATAAACTGATGGAGTCTGAACTCTCTGCGACAAACCAGGAAAGGGACCTTGGTGTCCTGGTGGACAACTCAATGAAGGTGTCAACCCAGTGTGCCTCAGCAGTGAAAAAAGCAAACTCAATGCTAGGGATTATTAGGAATGGTATAGAAAATAAGTCAGCAAGTGTCATTTTGCCTCTTTATAAATCTATGGTGAGACCCCATCTGGAATACTGTGTACAGTTCTGGTCACCATACCTCCAGAAGGATATTATGGAGCTGGAAAAAGTGCAGAGGAGGGCAACCAGAATGATTAGGGGACTGGAACACCTTCCTTACCATCTGAGGCTGCAACGGTTGGGCCTCTTCACTCTTGAATGACAACGTCTAAGAGGTGACCTGATTGAAGTTTATAAAATCATGCATGGTGTGGACAAAGTAGATAAGGAAAAACTGTTTTCCCTATCGCATAACACTAGAACTAAGGGACACTCCATGAAACTTTTGGGTACTAGTTCTCAAACAAATAAGAGAAAGTACTTTTTCACCCAGAGGATTACTGGTCTATGGAACTCCCTGCCAGAAGAAGTGGTGACAGCTGTCAGTCTTGACAGCTTTAAGAAAGGATTAGACAAGTTCATGGAGGACAAGGGTATCAATGGCTATAATTAAGGATACTTAAGGACAACCTCCGGGTTGGAGAGATAGGCAGGATATCTCTCAATGCCATTTCCAGGGAATCCTAAGCAGGTGAAGGCATCTGCTTGGGAATACCCTGAAGGAAATGGTGAGCCACTGTGTGAGACAGAATGCTGGACTGGATGGGCTGTGGCCTGTTCCAGCAAGGCTGTTCTTATGTTCTTATGTTCTAATACCATCTATCCACCTCATCTTCTGGTATCCCCTTCTCCTTTTTCCTTCTATCTTTCCCAGCATCAATGCCTTCTCTAGTGAGTCCTCTCTTCTCATTTGGTGGCCAAAATACTTGAGTTTCATCTTCAGTATTTGTCCCTCTAATGAGCAGTCAGGGTTAATTTCCTTCAGGATTGACTGATTTGTTCTCCTCACAGTTCAGGGGACTCTCAAGAGTCTCCTCCAGCACCACAGTTCACAGGCGTCTATTCTTCTACGCTCAGCCAGTTCTTTAAATTTGCAAAAAGTATTATAACAAGCCAATAAAAAAGGCAGAAGCAAGTGGGATCAAAAAAAAAGAGAGAGAGATCAGTACAAATGTATGTTAACCAGTGACCTAAAAACTGATAGTAAAAGGGCCATAGTTCTACAGGTAATTTTGCTCTGCTGGAAAAGGCAGTCAAGACGTTATTATCAGAGTGACTGTGATCTTAAATGGATATAAATAATGCAACAGCAGAAAATGTGAGAGATGTGTACTGACCTACCACGTTGGCCTGTGTCTGAATAAAGACAATCAAATGGGTGCTTATCCTGCCCTTTGCCCTTTTGGAAACATTTTGTTTTTTTTGATCTCTGGGATAAAACATGCCTTTGAAATTGGGAAATGCAAGCTGTGACACTAGGTTCTAGCAAATGATGCAATGACACCAGGATTCAGAGATTTCAGGGGCCATGAAGTGCAGGCATTTCAACCCACCATTGGTTGTTGTGCCTTCCACCCAACCAACAGCAACACACAGCACCCACCACTGCCAGGACTCATGTGATACTTGACAGGACACCCTCTTTTAAGCAGCACTGCCTGAATACCAAAGCCAAAATTAGTACAAGAAACATCATCATCAGGAAGGTCACAAACTACAAATAGGGAACACAACCATCCATGTTGCATACATCAGCTTTGTCCCTGTCACCACAGCAGAGTATGCTGCTCCAGTATAGAGCGCATCCACACATGCAAATCAAGTTGACATCACTATTAATGAAGCCATGCATATAGTGACAGGATGCCTGAAACCTTCACCAGTTGAGAAAATAAACCCTCTTGTCGGTAGCGCTCCACTTAAGATCAGGAGAGAAGTAGCAGCAGATGCCAAGAGAACTAAGCAAGAGAATTACCTTTGACATCCTCTGAATGGATATGAGCCTCAGGTCCACTGGCTCAGATCCAGGAAGAGCTTTATGGCAAGAATAAACATTCTTGAGGATACACAAGAGCAAAACCAAATTAGAAGATGGAGGAAGGAGCTCATTCCCAAGAAACATCAATAATGCAAGCGCGGCGCCAAAATGGCCGCCGCGCCCTTTGCGGGCCCCCCCCACAGGACAGAGAATCCGGGTAGTTAGGGGCGTGGCCAGCTCCCTTATAAAAGGGGTGGCCACGAGGCAGCCGCGCTGCCATTTTGCCTCAGCGACGGAGCGGAGAAGTTTTTCCCCCTGCGCCTCCGTCGCTCGTTGGTATTGCCGGGAAGCCTTTTGGATCGATTTTGCTTAGCTAGCTTCCCTTTTTTGCTCGAGATGCCTTCCAAAAGAAGGCTGCTGCGAATTCAGCTCGGGCTGTTAGGAGGCGCAACCCAGGTCGGAGGACCGTGGTGCCGCCTCCTCAACAGCCACCTTTGCCATCCCCGGCCGGGGCTAGTGGCTTGGGGTCTATCGCACCTTGGCCCGTTCAGAGTGCGGGCGCGGAGGGCGCTCCGGCCCGCGGCCCGCGAGCGGTGGACACCGCTCCTCCTTCCGCCCAACCCGTTGGGCCGACTACTTCTGGGCCGCAGCCTCTCCCGGGGCCCTCTAGCCTTGGGGGGTGGCCCGGTGCCCCGCCTTGGCGGGTTTCCTCACCAGCCCTACCGGGCTTCGGCCCTGGCCAATGGCCATATCTGGGCCATGGGGTGCAGGGAACTGTCCCCATGCAAGGGTCAGGTGGGCCGGCCGGCTCTTTACTCATGGTTACTGTAGACACCTTACTGGCCCGCATTGCGGCCTTAGAGGAGGCTTTGGCCCGGGCCAGTCAGGCAGGTGCCCCTTTCGGGGTACCTTTGGAGGCGCTATCGGCAGCAGGACAACGGCCGGCGGGGAGGGTTGAGCTGCTGCAGGCGGGTGGCGCGGCTCCGGCCACTGCCTCGCAGCTCCCCAGCCAGCAACCTGGCGCGGGTCAAGCCCCGGTGATGAGCTCTACATCGGTCGTGAGCTCCGACGCCCCCAGTGGGCCGGAACCCCTGTTGGGGGCGGCCCGCGGGGGTGCAGCATGTGAGTATATGGTGCAAACGAGTACATCCACACACATTCCCAATATAGGGGGGACCTTTCAGTGGCCTTGGCCTCGCGCGGGTGGTGCAGGGGCTACGCTGCTGGCGACCCACCCGGCGACAACTACTGCCACCATGCCCGCTGGGGTGGGCATTGGTTCTTACACTGCTGGGAACGTACTTGGGGTGGCAGGGTTAACTCATGCCCCTTTGGGTAGGCCAACCAACCCCCCTTTTCGGCTTTGCCGACGGCAGGGTATTCCCTGCCATTGGGTGATCACTTGGCTCAGGCTACCAGAGAAAAGATATGGCGAGGGGAGTACGTGGATATCTTCTCACTCCTGAACAGAGAGCCCACTAAGGAAGAAAGGGAGGGTCAGGATGAGAAGGACAAGGAGCAGGCACGCCGCCGTAAGCCGCCGCGTACCTGGGCTAACTGGCTCCCCGCTTATTTGATATACATGGCGGTGTATTTGAGGGCGCGGCCGGATCTAGCTATTCCCATGGTCCAATATTTGGACAACATATACAGGGCGATGGTAGATTTCCCGGGCCCCTCATGGCTAGCATATGATGAGGAATTCCGTATGAGGATTCCCCTGCACCCCGAGATGAGATGGGATGAGCCGTGCCAGAGACTGTGGCTCTTGTATATGACACCCACACGTCCTGCCCCGGGGGATAGATACCATTGTGGACATGCGGTCCAGCGAGCAGCTCCAGCGCAGGTTACCCGCCAAATGGCGGGGCAGGGGGTTCCAGCCCGCCTGCTGTGCTGGACTTTCTCGTCCACTGGTTCCTGCAGCCGGAAGAACTGCAGGTATAAGCACGAGTGTCCCACATGTTCTGGTCCCCATGCAGCCTCTGCTTGTCCCAAGCCTGGGGGGGTGCGAGGCAGAGGGAGGGGTGGACAGTGGGCTGGCAAGCCTGCCACGGATGGAACTAGTTCTCCGAAAGGCCCCCTCCCCAATTAAGGTGGACATGCTGGAGCGCTGGCTCGCATCGTACCCAAGGGGAGAGGACAGGGAGTACCTCATCCAAGGTTTTAAGCAGGGATTTCGTATCCCTTTTATGGGTGATAGATCTCCTCAGGATGCTCCCAACCTTTTATCCCTCAGAGGAAGGGAGGAGGTAGCCGAGGCCAGCATTAAAAAGGAGTTAGACGCGGGCAGGGTCGCCGGACCTTTTCCCGCACCCCCTTTTCCCAACCTTAAGGTTTCACCATTGGGTTTGGTTCCTAAAAAGTCCCTAGGTGAGTTTCGCCTTATTCATCATTTGTCCTACCCAGCCGGCCGATCGGTCAACGATGCGATACCTGATGACCTTTGTTCGGTCAGGTATACATCGTTCGACCATGCGCTGCGCATGGTGCGCTCGTGTGGCCCGGGTGCCTTGCTGGCCAAGTGCGACATTAAGTCAGCTTTTCGCCTCTTGCCGGTGCACCCGGGCGACTTTGAATTGCTGGGTTTTAAATTTAAAGGGGAGTATTATTTTGATAAGGCCATGCCTTTTGGCTGCTCCATATCATGCTCGGCTTTCGAGCGTTTTAGTACCTTCCTAGAGTGGGCTTTCGTCCGCAGGTCAGGGTCCCGGTCTGTAGCCCATTACCTGGATGACTTTTTATTCGGGGGTGAACGGGGCTGGGACACGTGTGCACGTCTCCTCAATACATTTCAGACGCTAATGCAGGAACTGGGTGTCCCTTTAGTGCCCGAAAAGACCGAGGGCCCGTCGACCAAACTAGTATTCCTGGGGGTTGAGATTGATACAGTAGTACAGGCTTCTAGGTTACCGGGTGATAAGGTGTCCAGGATAGTGACCCTTATCTCGTAATTGCTGGCTAAGCGTAAGGCATCCCTGAGGGAACTGCAGGTGCTACATGGGCACCTCAATTTTGCCTGCAGGGTGGTCGCACCGGGCAGGGCTTTCGCCCGGCGCTTATGCGACGCCATGGCAGGGTTATCCAGGCCCCACCACAGAGTCAGGCTTACCCGGGGTATCAGGGCAGACATGTTTGTCTGGTTGCAATTCCTGAGGGAGTTTAATGGGGTCTCATTTTGGAGGTCTGACCTCCTGGCATCCCCCAATTTCCAGATCCAGTCTGATGCCTCAGGATCCCTGGGTTATGGGATGTACTTCAATGGGAAGTGGGCCTATGGTGGGTGGCCACCGGCATGGGCAGGCACAGGTCGCCTGCGGGATCTCACATACCTGGAATTTTTTCCCATTCTGGGGGCTTTGATGCTATGGGGCGAACAGTGGGCTAATTCGGTGGTGCATTTCTGGTGCGACAATGCTGCCGTGGTGCACATTGTCAATGCACAGACTTCTAAATCGCCCAGGGTCATGGATCTAGTGCGCCATTTTGTGCTGCGCTGCCTGCGCCTCAACGTCTTGTTCAGGGCCAGGCATGTCCCAGGGGTTAATAACGATATTGCTGACGCTTTGTCCCGCCTGCAGATCTCCCGGTTCCGCGCCTTGGCCTCGGATGCGGAGGAATTTCCCTCGCCACTCCCGGACGAGATGTGGACTATTGGCAAGGAGAGGTGAACCGGGCGATTGGCCTGTCACTAGCGCCACGCACGCGTAAGGCGTATCAACAAGCATTCAATTTGTATAGGGCTTTTGCTACTCGATTTCAATGGCCAGAGACCTGGCCCATCCCGGTGGACCATGTTCTGCGGTTCATGGTTCACCTGCATGCACAGGGCCTTGCACCTCGCACCATAGCATCCAAGCTCTAGGCGTTGGCTTTTATGGCCAAAGTAGGGGGTCATGTGGATACCACCTCTGACTTCCGTGTGAGACACGTTTTGGAGGGGTGGGTGCGCGAGCGCGGGCGTTGCCCGGACGACCGGCACCCTATTTCCCCAGGGGTTCTTACCCAGTTGGCCCGGGGCTGGCCAGGCCTCTGTTTTGATCATTATGAGGCAGCCCAATCGCATGCAGCCACAACGGTGGCATTTTTTGGAGCGCTCCGCATCAGCGAACTCGTGATGCTGTCTAAGGCGGATGCAAGTGGTAGGGCACTGGAACGCGGAGATGTATATGTTGCCAAAGACTGGGCCCAGTTGAGGATTCGCTCCTCTAAAACAGATCAGCATGAGCATTAGATAGTAGTAATCTTAAGTAGCTAATAGAGGTAGAATGGGTAATGTAGCGCATAGCGCCGGCAGTAGGGCGCATCTTGCAGGTCCCCCCTCTCCCCTCTTTGGTTGACAGAGGCGACTTTTCGTTGGAAGGTGGGGAGAGTGAAAAATGTGTGTTTTATGTAGTGGGTATGGTGAAGGGTTTTTGGTGGCACGCCCGATGGAGAGTTTAAAGTTGGGAGAAGAATTTGGTTATGGATAGTATTAAAATAATATCGTGGAATGTGAAAGGTACAGGCTCTGTTCTTAAGAGACGGAGGTTGGAATCGGCGTTGAAAAAAGATAGACCAGATATTTTATTTTTACAGGAAACACATCAGAAATCAAAAGATACGAATAAACTTTATCTGAGTTGGATGCAACACTATGAGATGGCGTTTGGAACATCTAAAGCAAGAGGGGTGGCAACTATGATTTCTAGGAAGTTAGGATTTGAAATCACAAAAAAGATTGCTGATCAAGAGGGTAGGTATCTGTTGTTAAGAGGAAAATTGGAGGATGAGGAAATATTGCTGGTAAATATTTATGCTCCGAATGACCACCAAGTAGTGTTTCTTGAAAAAATTCGGAAAATAGTGGAGGGGGAAAATGTTGCAAAAATTATTGTGGCTGGTGATTTTAATTTGATCAGGTCAGGAATGGATTGCACGAACATAGCTAGAAGTGGAATGGGTGTGAAAGGGAAGGCGTTGGACAAATGGATGAAAGTTATGGGTTTGAAGGATTCGTGGAGAGAGTTTAAAGGCTTGGAAAGGGCATATTCCTTTTTTTCGCATGTACATGGGACCTACTCGAGAATAGATTATGTTTTTCTGTCGGAAAATTTAATTGGGGATATAGAAAGTACGGAAATTGGGATTATTAAGGAATCGGATCATGCTAAAGTATATCTGGAATTGAAAGCACTAAAAAATATTCAAAGAGTTAGAAATTGGAGGTACGATCCTAATTTGTTCAAAGATCAGAAAAGCAAAGAGGCAATTATGGAAAGTTGGCAAGAAAGTTGGCAATGGAATGATAATAATGAGGTTGATTTTAATATTGTATGGGATACCATGAAGTCAGTTTTCAGGGGGGAAAGCATAAAAGTGGCAAGCCTTAAATATAAAAGGTATAAAGCAGAACACATAGAAAAAGAAAGGGAAATAAAACAATTACAGGAAGAACACGTAAAGAGTAAAGATAAAAAAATTCTCTTGAAACTACAAGGACTCAAGGCAGAAGTAATGGGTAAAGATATTGATAAAGTTAAACGAGATCTGATTTATTTAAATAGAGAATATTTTGAATTTAGTAATAAGAACTCAAAACTATTAGCAAGAGCAGCTAAGGTTAAAAGGGAAAAAAGAGAAATTGGGGTGTTAGTTGACAGGCAAGGTTCAAGGTGTAATAAGAATAGCGATAAATGTAAAATAGTTAGGGAATTTTACCAGGTGTTATATGCAGAAAAAGAAATAGATAGGGAAAAGCTTAAAAGGATATTGGAGAGGCAGTTAGGGAATGGGATAAAGCAAGAGCATAGGGAGAAAATGGAGGAAAAGATAACTGATAAAGAGGTTAAGGGGGTAATAAGCGGATTGAAGATAGGGAAAGCCCCGGGGGAGGATGGACTATCAACAGAGTTTTACAAAGAATTTAAAGAGGTGGTGGTCCCGAAATTGGTGAAGTTATATAATTATATATTAGATGGAGGATCAATCCCGACTTCATGGTATAACACTACAATTGTTCTTTTGCCAAAACCTGGTAAGAATTTGGAAAGAGTGGATTCGTACAGACCAATTTCGCTTATAAATCAAGATGCGAAGATCTTCACGGCAATATTGGCTAACCGTTTAAATAGTTTTATGGGGGAATATATAAATGTTGATCAAGTTGGGTTTCTAAAAGGACGACACATGGCGGATTTGACTAGAAGGGTATTAGATTTAATAGACAGTGTTAATCAAACAAAGGAAAAAGTGGGATTATTATCATTGGATATTTTTAAGGCATTTGATTCATTGCAGTGGTCTTCAATTAAGGAAATAGTTAAAAAATATGGGTTTGGAGATAAATTTAATAGGGTTATAGATTTACTATATCAAAAAGGAAATGCCAGGGTTAGAGTAAACGAGGAGCTCACGGATGTGGTAAAGCTAGAGGCAGGTACTAGGCAGGGTTGCCCATTATCTCCTATTTTGTTTATAATGGCAATGGAGATTTTAGCTAAAAGTATAAGGGAGGATTTAAATATAGAGGGGATTATGGGTAATAAAGTGAGCATGTACGCTGATGATACATTGCTTATGGTGAAGCACCCCGAACAGGTAATGGACAGGATTAAAGATCATCTACAAGTATTTCAAGCTATAACAGGATTAAAGATAAATTGGGATAAATCTGAATTGATGTTGTGTAATTTGAAATTGAGCGAGATGGGTAGGACGGTGTCGACACTTAATATACAAATCAAAGATAAGTTGAAGTATTTAGGGATAACTATTTCAAACAAATTAGAAGAACTTAAACGATTGAATTATGACAGCTTGAGAATTGAATTTAGGAATAAAATACGAGAACTTCAGAAGTTAAAGCTGTCATGGTTTGGAAGGATTGCTATGTGTAAAATGATACTGTTACCAAAGATTAACTTTTTATTTGACACGCTTGCGATCCATTTAAAAGAGAAAGAAATCAATGAGTTTCAAAAAATGTTTAATGATTTTTGTAATGGAGGAAAAAAATCTAGGCTTCCAAAGAAATTATGGTATTTGTCTCAGAAAAAAGGGGGGTTGGGTATGCCAAACCTCTTAGCATATTATCGAGCATTTCAAGTCAAGAATGTTGTGAAGATCTTGGCAAGAGAAAAGGTAATTTGGGAACAATTGGAAATGAAAGAATACAGAAATATTGGAAACTTGAATTTTCTGGGAATGAAAGATAAGACGAAAAGGTCAAATAATACTATGATGAAAGGTCTCATGGAGGTGTGGAAGAAGGTAAAAAAAGATATGGTTCCGAATCTCTCCCCAATCTTGGAATTGACTGATATGATGTGTTTCCCAATAAAATTAGATAAAGAAAAAATAGAAATATTGGATAAAAATGGGACGTTGTTATTGAAGGATTGGTTAAAAGCATGTGATGTTGATGCCGAGCGGAAAAAAATGTTTGAGATATTAAACTTGAATTGGTTTCAGAAGTTAAAGGTGGACAACTGGAATAAAAAATATAAAAGAGAACTAG
Source organism: Bradypodion pumilum (assembly GCA_035047305.1). Classification (NCBI taxonomy): domain Eukaryota; kingdom Metazoa; phylum Chordata; class Lepidosauria; order Squamata; family Chamaeleonidae; genus Bradypodion; species Bradypodion pumilum. Next base: position 489,731,867 of record JAWDJD010000001.1, read on the forward strand.
GATCAGATAGAGTACTTACGGAATTTGAGGAATTGGTAAGGAAGATTAGAAAAGGCGAAGGTAGTATTAAGGGTCTTGTAAGTAAGCTTTATAATATATTGAATAGAGGTGCAGATCCACAGGAGGATTTGAAACGGAAGTGGGAACAAAATTTGAATATAAAAATTGGGGAGACTGAATGGAAAAATAAATGGAAAAAGAGAATTATGAGAACAATGTCTGTAAGAATTAAAGAACATAATTTCAAGATGTTGTGGCAATGGTACCTGACACCATTAAGACTTTACCAGATAGATAATAAAAGAGATAAGTTATGTTGGAGATGTAAAGAATTTGATGGAACATATGAACATATGTGGTGGAGTTGTAAAAAAATAAGGGATTTTTGGGGAAAAATAGAAAATGAATTCGGTGAAATATTGGGTAAAAGTGTTAAGTTGGTGTCGGGTACTATTCTTTTAACGAATGTGGAAGATCTGGGTTTAAACAAGGAGGAAAAAGAACTACTGGAAATTGTACTGACAACGGGTAGACAATGTATAGCCAGAAATTGGAAAAACGATGTAGATATTCAGGTTGGAGAATGGTATAAAGAAATGTGGAGTTTAGCATTGAACGATAAATTGACATGGGAGATTAAAGTCAAAAGAGATAATTTAAAAGAGAATAGATTCTGGAATATATGGAAACCGTTCGTGGATCACTCTATTATGGCAGGTGATAGTTCAGGACCAGTACCATCTCAAAGAAGTTTCTGGACTTGAGTTAAAAATAAACTCTCCGGGCATTGTATATATTCACAGGGTGTTTTTTTTTTCTTTTTTTTCTTTTATTGGTTAAAAAGATTAGTGGTAGTACAGAAAGTCTTTTTCTATTATTTTGGATTTTGAAATAAAGGTTCTTAATATTTGGTGGTTAAATAGTAGTTAATGAATATAGATATTGTTATGTGCTAGCATATAGTAATGTTTGTTAGTATGATATTATGGACTTGTTAGTGTAATGTACTGTTAATGTATTGTTAATGTTTTCTTTTCTTTTTCTGTATGTTTATTAAAGATTTAATAAAAAAATTTATAAAAAAATAAAAATAAAACAGATCAGCATGGCGTAGGCAGTGGAGTAAGACTGCTACGGTGTTCTTTGGCAGACATCTGTCCGGTTGGTGCCCTACAGGAATACCTGGCACTGCGTGGCGTGCACCACGGCCCGTTTTTCTGTCACCAAGATGGGTCTCCCCTTACTAAATTTCAGTTTTGGAAGGTGACTGCCAGAGCCCTCACCAGGGTGGGACTACCGGGTGCCCGTTCTGGCACGCATTCGTTCCGTATTGGCGCAGCCTCTACAGCGGCTGCTTTTGGGTACTCTGGGGCTGACATACGTAGCAGGGGGAGGTGGGGCTCACAATGTTTTCAGTTTTATGTGCGCCCACTCCCGCCATGAGTACCAATCCAGTCACCTTACCTTCCTTTTTTTCTCAATTTTCTTACAGACCCTGGGTGTCGTATTACACCGGTGACAGTATGGCTGGTGGGCCACAGCTATGTGCTCAGGGCAGCGCGTTACGCTGCGGCGACAGAGTGGGGACCCCGACTGGGACTGGGTGACCACGCCAGTCTCGCATGGCACGGTAAGCCTGGGATGTTATGGCGGGAGCTGCGGCCTTTCCTTTTTTCTGGCCTGGGGGCTGACCCGCCTGACATTCTAATCATCCACTTGGGGGGCAATGATTTGGGCCAGGCCACCGGCTTATCGCTCAAGCATGCGATTTGCGAGGACCTCGCCTACTTGCATTATGTCTGGCCTGCCACAGCCCTGGTTTGGTCGGACATTGTTCCGCGCCACTCTTACAGAGGGGGCGTTAACCTCCTGGCCCTTGACCGAGCTAGGCGCGCGGTCAATAAGGCAGTGGCGCGATTTCTCACCACCAGGGCTTGGGGACGGGTTAGTCATCACCCCGATATTAGTCTACAAAATTGTGACTTGTATGCAGGGGATGGGGTCCATCTGTCGCGAGGAGGTATGGACCTCCTGTTGGGTGACTGGCGAGCAGGCCTGTTGACCGAGCTGACGGTCTGGGGGGGGGCGTCAGGTCTTCTGTGAAGCCCCTCCGTGTGGCGGGTAGCACTGGTAAGGTAAACAGTATGACCCACAAGTATCCGGCAGGTTCGCAATTGACTGGACAACACTAGACAGGAATAAAGTAGTTAAACGTTGTCCGGTCAACGACGAATCAGGCGATGGGGTGATGATGATTGCTAACCAGCATGCATCACCCCTGTGATTTCACGGATACGCGTCAGAGGGTGGGGTCATGAGTTAGTTATTGACTACGGTCAACAATTTGTTTGTTGTTAACAAACAAATTGATACAATTTGATACATTGTAACCAATTGCCGTTGGCAATTTTGGGGTGGTACCTTACCAGTGTTACTTCGGCCTGCTTGCCTTAGGAATTATGATTGGTCGTTTTACCAATACAAATTTATAATTCGGACTAGGGCATTGAATCAATAAATGTGGCCCTTTGCTGTTATCCACTTTCAATGTTGTCTGTGTCCGTTATTGGGGGGGTGCGCCTGCAATGCAAGCGCGGCGCCAAAATGGCCGCCGCGCCCTTTGCGGCCCCCCCCCACAGGACAGAGAATCCGGGTAGTTAGGGGCGTGGCCAGCTCCCTTATAAAAGGGGTGGCCACGAGGCAGCCGCGCTGCCATTTTGCCTCAGCGACGGAGCGGAGAAGTTTTTTCCCCTCCACCCCCTCCCTAGTTAACAGTGTGATTATGGTCGCTTCGGGGCCGGGTGGGAATTTTTGGTTGGGACCCACATTGGCTTCGGGTCCTGGCTTTTTTGCCCATCCCACACTGTTGCTATGGTTTGATATAGGGGTCTTTCTTCGTTCCTACTGTTGACTTTGGTCACATGGGCGGGTAGCACTGGTAAGGTAAACAGTATGACCCACAAGTATCCGGCAGGTTCGCAATTGACTGGACAACACTAGACAGGAATAAAGTAGTTAAACGTTGTCCGGTCAACGACGAATCAGGCGATGGGGTGATGATGATTGCTAACCAGCATGCATCACCCCTGTGATTTCACGGATACGCGTCAGAGGGTGGGGTCATGAGTTAGTTATTGACTACGGTCAACAATTTGTTTGTTGTTAACAAACAAATTGATACAATTTGATACATTGTAACCAATTGCCGTTGGCAATTTTGGGGTGGTACCTTACCAGTGTTACTTCGGCCTGCTTGCCTTAGGAATTATGATTGGTCGTTTTACCAATACAAATTTATAATTCGGACTAGGGCATTGAATCAATAAATGTGGCCCTTTGCTGTTATCCACTTTCAATGTTGTCTGTGTCCGTTATTGGGGGGGTGCGCCTGCAAAGGAGGATATAGCTGAGGAACCCAACCTCCCCTGGAGGACCCTGAATTGGCTGAGGGTTAGAGTCCCTAAATGTAAGACCAACATGCTCAAGTGGGAGCTGCTGGCAGACAACAACAGGCAGTATCCACCTCATTTACAAGTCTGCTGATTACTGCCAGAAACATGCACCGATGGGGACTTAAGTTTGGCAAATGGCAAAGCCAATAAAGTGGCTTCATTTTGGCAGTCCAGGGTTTGATCAGGACATGAAAGAAATGTTGCCAGGACTGAACTGGGATTAGAACTATAGGTCACCTCTCTGTCTATCCCCTTCCACTTGGCAGAGTGAGGCAGCCCTCTCTCGTAATTAATCCTTAGTGTCCTGAATAGACAACATTATTAGCTCACTATGTGTATAACAGTCTGGGAGGAGAAGCAGGGATTGTGTGATTTTTATTGCATCAATTGCAAAAAGCACACACACACACACACACACACACACACACACAAATACCCTTAACTGTTCTTGACTGTGTTCTCTATTTTGTATGGGTAGAGGGATATATTTTCATCTTCCACCACAAGCTGTTTTGGCCTTGTCCTATGCTGTGGGAGAGAGATGTTAAATCAAGAAAGAAAAATGCTAAATCAATGGAAAGTTGTCCATAATTATTCAAACAACCCTGCCCAAGAAATGAAAAGTGAGCTTTGGACAGTCACCCTCTTTGTCTCTCAAAATAAGCCTTTCAGAAAAACTACCTGTTGAGCAATAAGGGAACTACTGAGGGTAGCAAAAATTACAGTATATGTATTTTAAGAGATGTCACCTATGACTTGTTTTTCGCAACTGAATTGAATTATGGTAGCAAAGTGTAGTATGACATTTGCTCAAAAGAATGAATGCTAGCATTCCCATGCAATAGGCAGGACCATACCTGTCAAGTTTTGGGAAATTTCTGTAAAAAACACATATTTTACACTATTTCCCGCCATCATCCCATATTAGTTAGATTGCAATTAGACTGGAGTTAGACTGGAGGCCAGCACAGGATAAGCATAGCTGTCCAGTTTCCTGTTTTGGCCTAGAATTTTCCCTTATTGGACAGAAATTTCCCGAAACATGACAGGTATGGGCAGGACAGTTAAAGAAAATGGAGGAAGCACGGTTGTCGTTCTAGGAGTGCAAGACAATTTGAAATGGTATTTGAAATTTGAGAACATTTTGGAAGTACAATGATAATGGAGGTGTGAGTATGCAACAGAACCTCCAACATACCTAACAATTACCTAACAATTACACACATTCATTATAGGCTTGAGATGCATGGTACTGTGTGTGATGTGCACAAGATCCATGGCAACTTTGGTCAATGTTGCTCAAACAGTAGTTCACCGTAATCAAAAGTGTCTGGATGGTAACCATTTTGAGCACCTCTTGCAATTGCAGAGACTTGTACAGTAAAACCCCAACTTACATATGCCTCGAGTTACATAAAATTCGACTTACATAATGATTTTGTGCTAAAACCATGTCCCGATTTACACAATTTATTATGGGTTTGCTTTGAGTTACATAAAGATTCTTTTCACTATGGGTTTGCTTTGAGTTATGTAAAATAATAATATTTCCTATGGGTTTGCTTTGAGTTACATTAAAAACGATTTAAGCAAAAGCCTATGGAACTGACTTTTTTTCGTGAGTAGGGTTTTTACTGTATTAATCTTTTATTATTGGTATAAATTGAATATTACATTTTAATATAGTTTTCCTGTCTTAAAATGTGTATACATTTTGGCACCCTCTGTATTATACATATTTAGTTGTCATTGAATAGTTTCAGCAATGTGTGTGTGCGATGTTGTAACTAATTAATGGCTTCTTCATAGCACAGCATGTTCAAAGCACTTATTTTTTATGTCTTGTAATAATTTGATGGCTCCTTTGAAGCTTCATGGATGATTTATCATTATTCCCAGGTAAGTTTAATTGCATGCCTATTCCATCACAATCAATTTGTAATACAATTTTGCTCTAGTTTGTTTGCCTTGAGGCTTTTTGTGATTTCACCATAATTTTCTAATTTTTTCAATAAGTATGAATTCTGTAGGACTGAGGTAGCTTTTATGGCATTCACTAAACTAGCTGGGAATTGTTGTACTTGGGAATTAAAATTAAAACAAAAAGCAATTTAGATTGTCCTCCTTGGTATAAATTGTGCCTGTGAGAAATGAAATTAGGACTGTTAATTTCTAGCCAACATTGGCATTACCATGCTCACAAAAAGTTAGTTATTTTAGATTGTGTAAAGAGATCCTGAGTTCCTTTACATCAGGGGTGGGTAACATGTAGCCCAGAGGCTTCATTCAGTCCTTTGAGTCCCCAATCAATCAATCAATCAATCAATCAATCAATCAATCAATCAATCAATCAATCAATCAATCAATCACTTTATATCCTGCTTTTCTCCCAGTGAGAGGACTCATGGTAGCATCAAACAATTAAAATCTACACATGGTTTTATGTTTGTTTGTTTTTTGCTGGATAGCTCAGTGGTTTAGAGATATAACTGCAGAGGCAGGGGTTGGTAGTTCAGTTCCAACTGTGCTATTAGCTCTTCTGTTTAATTTCAAGTTGATGGGTTAAGTTAATTTATTTGTGTTTTTGATATTTTCTTTTGCAATAATGGAAGGTAAGAAAGGCTATCTCTCTCCATCAATGCTTTTATTTTTCCATGAAATGTCCATGAAAAAGAAGTCAACCTAGAAGATGACACCAAAGGTGTAACATAACAGATTATGCATAGCCTTGAACAAAAACGGAAGCCTACAGAATGGAGTTGGCAGAATCTAGGTGACTCTGAGAAAATGGGGCTTATGCATTGGCAGTGCCATTTGTGAAAAGTCAAGCCAGCTGCACGTCTACATAAGTGTACTCTCTGTCTTTCAACATGTGCCATGGAAGACTTGATAAAAGCTACCCCAAATCGTTGTGCAATAATAATACCAAACACACCCGGAACAATCACGAGTGAACAAAATTTAATATTCAAGCTGAAAGTTGTGAGATATAAAAATAGTGTCACACTGAACTACTGCTTGAGGGGTCTAGAAACCATCATAATGTATACCATACATGTACAACACTGTATTACGGGATACCACACCGAATTTATAACATGCAAAAAGGGACAGTATCAAAAGGAGTACCCCTCCCCTCTCCTTCAAACGAAACTGAGTGAGCCGAAAAGGTACAAGTTTCAAGCACCAATGATTTGAAGTTCAAGCATGACGCCACGTTCGTGTGAGCAAAGTCAATATATAGTTTCAGAGTCTTTATCTGCATAGCTGAACGGCACGGAACGTGATGCATCAGGTAGAAGACACATCGGCTCAACCCAGAAAAGGAGGATGCAAAGTCCGTTAAAAACTGATGTCCCTCCGGTATGGCGACATTTCGGAGACTTCCTCAGAGTCTACAGTAAATAACGAGAAAATGTACATCTATATCTACATATAACTATTTACACAATTTATAAACAGTCACCTCTGCAATTGTTAAAGCCAATCAATAGGCATATGTATCGCCTAATAAAACCATACATAGAAATACTAGCTAGAGGTATCACCAATATATACATCATCAAGCATTAGATCGAACATGGACAGGAAAACAGACAGAGACATACCTATCGGAATAATCTTTCTGGCGCGTGAACCTCATGGGTTTATTCTTATTGTGTTCTCGCGTTATGATTGGTGGTCGAAACCTGGCTTAAGTAGTCTGGGTGAGAGGTTATGCTACTCAAACATCTACAGCTGATTGTCTGCTCTCATGTTGGTTTTGAAACGTCATCATAATCAGCACTAATGGTGGACGGAAGAAGGTAATGATGAATCGTTAGTTGTTAAAGTGAACTTGGAACCTTATAAAAAGGCTGAGAGGTCCCAATCCGTATTTAACCCAGATGGGGATAAGGTGTTGAAATGGTGAATGTAAAACGCCTCCCTCTGGAGAAGGAAGCGTTCCACATCAATTTTCTCATGCATGGTAGGTTTATATGTTTCCAAAATTACCAATTTTAAGTTTTTATAACTGTGTTTATTTTCTGTAAAGTGGTTGACCATGGGTGCGTTTGGGGTGCGATTCTTGATCCGTGATATATGTTCGCCCAAACGCACCCTGATTGGTCTCCTGGACTGCCCGATATAAGCCAATTGACAGGTACACTTTAACATATATATTGATTCGTTCGTGCTGCAATTCGAGAATGATTTTAAGTCCAGAGTGAAATTGCTTGAAGGTAGTTGTACATGCTGGGTCCTCCACATGTAAGAGCAGTACTTGCAATGCCCACATGCAAAGTGTCCTGTGGGGGAACTGGAGAGATCATGCCGGGGCGAGATGTCAGCTCGTGAGACATAATTGGCAATCGCGTTGGTCTTGCGGAAGCCGATCATGGGAGGCAGTAGGCAGCCAGGGGTGCTATCTAGGATGTGCCAATGCTTAAGAATGATATTCTTAATTTTATTGGCGAGCGGAGTGTAATCGAGCGACCAGAACAGCCTGGAGTTGTTCTGTGGTGCTCTCTTGTCCTCCTCTAGCAAGGTGTATCTGGGTCGACTACTGGCCTTGCTACGTGCTTCTCTAATGATGTTTTTGGGATAACCCCTATGTCTTAAAATGCCTGAAATTTTATCAGCTGCTGAGATGAAGTCTCGCGGGTTGGTGGAGTTCCGTTTTGCTCTGATGAACAAGCTGTATGGAATGTTAGCTTTCAGGTGTCTGGGATGAAAGGACCTAAACTGGAGGTAAGGGAACCGATCTGTGGATTTATGAAATATTTTAGTTTGAATTTTCCCATCAGCAATAAAGACTGTGAGATCCAAAAAGGATAAAGACGTGGGTTGTAAATTATGAGTGAATTTTAACTGAGGATGTAAAAGATTGATCCAATGGCAAAAGTCATGAATGGAATCCTGATTCTTAAAAATGAAAAATAGGTCATCAATGTATCTTTTATAACATAGGATGTCTGTAAAGTAAGGATTAACGGTGGGGTCGCAAATGAAAGTCAAATCAAAATTGCACATGAAAATATTCGCAACTGACGGGGCGAAATTACAGCCCATCGAGACTCCCTGAATTTGTACAAAATACCGGTTGTCAAACCTGAAAAAATTGTGCTCAAAGCAAATGTCCAATAAGTCCAACAAAAAATCGGTGGGTGGAGAATCATTGGGTCTGGAGTCTAAATGGTGGGCTATGAGTATTCTAGCTTCGGAAAGAGGTATGTTTGTATACAGCGAGCTGACATCCATCGTGAGTAAAGCTGCGTCCATGGGGACTGCAAAGTTCTCCATTGATCGTATGAAGTGTGTGGTATCTTTTACATAAGCCGGTGTGTTAATCGAAAACGGAAAAATATAATGATTAATAAATTTGGCGATGGGTTCCAATAGGGAATTATTGGCGCTGATAATAGGTCTACATGGAAAAATTTCCAGCTCTGGGGAGTATTTGTGCACTTTGGGCAAAAGGTAAAAAATAGGTGTCCTGGGGAATTTGTTAAAAAGAAATCGAAACGTGCTCTCCTCGATGTAGTCCATCGCTAAGCCCCCTTGTAGGACTACTCGAATTATGTTGGATACATGTGTGGTCGGGTTATGATCTAATTCCATGTAATAATTTGTATCAGCCAATTGATGTCGTGCAGCTTTCAGATAGTCCGTTCTATCAAGAAGAACAATACCTCCTCCCTTGTCTGCTGACTTAATCACTAATTCTGGATCACGACCTAGATTATTAAGAAGAGTCATATCCTCCCGTTTTAGATTGTAGGACATTTGGATGTACTTTCTAACCTGCCTATATCTCTCAGAATGAGCCTACTAAAGACATCAATGGACGGGTTGTCTATATTAGGAGTGAAGGTGGATCTTGGAGAGAACAATTTGGATTGTGTGGTGTTGTCCTTAAAGAATGTTTTAAGTTTCAGGAGCCTAATAAGCTTAAATACATCAATCTTGGTTTTGAAGGAGGAATATCTTGGCGTGGGGACAAACCCCATACCAAGATTAAGTAACTCCGTTTCCCTTACCGTAAGAGCTCTACTGGAAAAATTGAAGACCAAGGTGGGCATGGGAGAAGCCGGAACTCCGGTCATTTCTTCCTGGTCTTCTTTGGCGGTCTTTTGTCTAAAAAATCCGTCCTGTTGCGTTGTCTTGAGCCGGTCGAAGTGGAGGCACCTCCCCTATATCTGTTCGCCCTGAAATTATATGGGTCTCTGGTGATTTCATCAGCGGAGGAATCCGCTATATCCGAATCCGTGGTTTCATATTCTGACGTCTCCACGGGCCGTCTCCAAGTCACCTGTTTCTGAATATATTTTTTAGTGGACTGCCATCTGTACACTTGCTCGTTATGGTAGTCACTCCTGTCTCTATTTAGTTTTTTGACAAATGGACGGCAATTTTGGATCGATGTTCATTTGATCTAATTTTGCTCATCATAGATCAATGCCACCAAGAATCAGAAATCATTGGGAAGGACATCGACACCGTGAAAGAACAACTCATCGTGATTCCGGATAGCCTGGCCCCGGGGGGGATGGCAGATTTAGAAAACCGGCTAAAAAGCTTCAAAGATGAGTTGTTAGCTTTCAAAAATAAAAAAAACTTGCTCGTTATGGTAGTCACTCCTGTCTCTATTTAGTTTTTTTATTTTTGAAAGCTAACAACTCATCTTTGAAGCTTTTTAGCCGGTTTTCTAAATCTGCCATCCCCCCCGGGGCCAGGCTATCCGGAATCACGATGAGTTGTTCTTTCACGGTGTCGATGTCCTTCCCAATGATTTCTGATTCTTGGTGGCATTGATCTATGATGAGCAAAATTAGATCAAATGAACATCGATCCAAAATTGCCGTCCATTTGTCAAAAAACTAAATAGAGACAGGAGTGACTACCATAACGAGCAAGTGTACAGATGGCAGTCCACTAAAAAATATATTCAGAAACAGGTGACTTGGAGACGGCCCGTGGAGACGTCAGAATATGAAACCACGGATTCGGATATAGCGGATTCCTCCGCTGATGAAATCACCAGAGACCCATATAATTTCAGGACGAACAGATATAGGGGAGGTGCCTCCACTTCGACCAGCTCAAGACAACGCAACAGGACGGATTTTTTAGACAAAAGACCGCCAAAGAAGACCAGGAAGAAATGACCGGAGTTCCGGCTTCTCCCATGCCCACCTTGGTCTTCAATTTTTCCAGTAGAGCTCTTACGGTAAGGGAAACGGAGTTACTTAATCTTGGTATGGGGTTTGTCCCCACGCCAAGATATTCCTCCTTCAAAACCAAGATTGATGTATTTAAGCTTATTAGGCTCCTGAAACTTAAAACATTCTTTAAGGACAACACCACACAATCCAAATTGTTCTCTCCAAGATCCACCTTCACTCCTAATATAGACAACCCGTCCATTGATGTCTTTAGTAGGCTCATTCTGAGAGATATAGGCAGGTTAGAAAGTACATCCAAATGTCCTACAATCTAAAACGGGAGGATATGACTCTTCTTAATAATCTAGGTCGTGATCCAGAATTAGTGATTAAGTCAGCAGACAAGGGAGGAGGTATTGTTCTTCTTGATAGAACGGACTATCTGAAAGCTGCACGACATCAATTGGCTGATACAAATTATTACATGGAATTAGATCATAACCCGACCACACATGTATCCAACATAATTCGAGTAGTCCTACAAGGGGGCTTAGCGATGGACTACATCGAGGAGAGCACGTTTCGATTTCTTTTTAACAAATTCCCCAGGACACCTATTTTTTACCTTTTGCCCAAAGTGCACAAATACTCCCCAGAGCTGGAAATTTTTCCATGTAGACCTATTATCAGCGCCAATAATTCCCTATTGGAACCCATCGCCAAATTTATTAATCATTATATTTTTCCGTTTTCGATTAACACACCGGCTTATGTAAAAGATACCACACACTTCATACGATCAATGGAGAACTTTGCAGTCCCCATGGACGCAGCTTTACTCACGATAGATGTCAGCTCGCTGTATACAAACATACCTCTTTCCGAAGCTAGAATACTCATAGCCCACCATTTAGACTCCAGACCCAATGATTCTCCACCCACCGATTTTTTGTTGGACTTATTGGACATTTGCTTTGAGCACAATTTTTTCAGGTTTGACAACCGGTATTTTGTACAAATTCAGGGAGTCTCGATGGGCTGTAATTTCGCCCCGTCAGTTGCGAATATTTTCATGTGCAATTTTGATTTGACTTTCATTTGCGACCCCACCGTTAATCCTTACTTTACAGACATCCTATGTTATAAAAGATACATTGATGACCTATTTTTCATTTTTAAGAATCAGGATTCCATTCATGACTTTTGCCATTGGATCAATCTTTTACATCCTCAGTTAAAATTCACTCATAATTTACAACCCACGTCTTTATCCTTTTTGGATCTCACAGTCTTTATTGCTGATGGGAAAATTCAAACTAAAATATTTCATAAATCCACAGATCGGTTCCCTTACCTCCAGTTTAGGTCCTTTCATCCCAGACACCTGAAAGCTAACATTCCATACAGCTTGTTCATCAGAGCAAAACGGAACTCCACCAACCCGCGAGACTTCATTTCAGCAGCTGATAAAATTTCAGGCATTTTAAGACATAGGGGTTATCCCAAAAACATCATTAGAGAAGCACGTAGCAAGGCCAGTAGTCGACCCAGATACACCTTGCTAGAGGAGGACAAGAGAGCACCACAGAACAACTCCAGGCTGTTCTGGTCGCTCGATTACACTCCGCTCGCCAATAAAATTAAGAATATCATTCTTAAGCATTGGCACATCCTAGATAGCACCCCTGGCTGCCTACTGCCTCCCATGATCGGCTTCCGCAAGACCAACGCGATTGCCAATTATGTCTCACGAGCTGACATCTCGCCCCGGCATGATCTCTCCAGTTCCCCCACAGGACACGTTGCATGTGGGCATTGCAAGTACTGCTCTTACATGTGGAGGACCCAGCATGTACAACTACCTTCAAGCAATTTCACTCTGGACTTAAAATCATTCTCGAATTGCAGCACGAACGAATCAATATATATGTTAAAGTGTACCTGTCAATTGGCTTATATCGGGCAGTCCAGGAGACCAATCAGGGTGCGTTTGGGCGAACATATATCACGGATCAAGAATCGCACCCCAAACGCACCCATGGTCAACCACTTTACAGAAAATAAACACAGTTATAAAAACTTAAAATTGGTAATTTTGGAAACATATAAACCTACCATGCATGAGAAAATTGATGCGGAACGCTTCCTTCTCCAGAGGGAGGCATTTTACATTCACCATTTCAACACCTTATCCCCATCTGGGTTAAATACGGATTGGGACCTCTCAGCCTTTTTATAAGGTTCCAAGTTCACTTTAACAACTAACGATTCATCATTACCTTCTTCCGTCCACCATTAGTGCTGATTATGATGATGTTTCAAAACCAACATGAGAGCAGACAATCAGCTGTAGATGTTTGAGTAGCATAACCTCTCACCCAGACTACTTAAGCCAGGTTTTGACCACCAATTATAACACGAGAACACAATAAGAATAAACCCATGAGGTTCACGCGCCAGAAAGATTATTCCGATAGGTATGTCTCTGTCTGTTTTCCTGTCCATGTTCGATCTAATGCTTGATGATGTATATATTGGTGATACCTCTAGCTAGTATTTCTATGTATGGTTTTATTAGGCGATACATATGCCTATTGATTGGCTTTAACAATTGCAGAGGTGACTGTTTATAAATTGTGTAAATAGTTATATGTAGATATAGATGTACATTTTCTCGTTATTTACTGTAGACTCTGAGGAAGTCTCCGAAATGTCGCCATACCGGAGGGACATCAGTTTTTAACGGACTTTGCATCCTCCTTTTCTGGGTTGAGCCGATGTGTCTTCTACCTGATGCATCACGTTCCGTGCCGTTCAGCTATGCAGATAAAGACTCTGAAGCTATATATTGACTTTGCTCACACGAACGTGGCGTCATGCTTGAACTTCAAATCATTGGTGCTTGAAACTTGTACCTTTTCGGCTCACTCAGTTTCGTTTGAAGGAGAGGGGAGGGGTACTCCTTTTGATACTGTCCCTTTTTGCATGTTATAAATTCGGTGTGGTATCCCGTAATACAGTGTTGTACATGTATGGTATACATTATGATGGTTTCTAGACCCCTCAAGCAGTAGTTCAGTGTGACACTATTTTTATATCTCACAACTTTCAGCTTGAATATTAAATTTTGTTCACTCGTGATTGTTCCGGGTGTGTTTGGTATTATTATTGCATTATATTACACCCCGGCCGTCTTTTTTGATCTCACCCCAAATGGTTGTGGTATTGGCCACTACTGGGGGAAATCATCTCATATATTTATTTATTGCACTACAGAGAAAGAAAAAAAGTTTTCAAAGAACTAGCCATGTTAGTCTGTGTGAGCTTCACACATACACACCTTAGAGTCAGGAAATACTTACTTAAAAAGCAGTAAGGTTTAGTGGAATCATCCTTGTTCATTTAATAGACAGTTAGGGGAAAGATTGAGAAAGCAAGTGGGATTGTTGAAAGCATGTATTGCGGAATTGTATGAAAGCCTAAATCAGTAAGTCCAGGTTTTAGCCAATGACAATGTACATTATGAGAACTCCCCTCTGTACAAAGTATCATATTTCCCCATTTGAATTTCTAGCCTATGACAATGTTTAAACTTAGAGTTGGCCAGATCTGGCCCACATAGAAGGGGAATGGAAGTTAGGAAATTATTAACTCAGTCACTGCAGTATAAATCAATATGTGAATCAAGGTGCAGCAAGTTTGGTCTATAGTTAAACATTGATAAGATGAGTCATTGAAACCAAAATGAAAAGAACTGTATACTGTTGGTAGTATTTTCTTTCTCTTGCAATTTAAAACCCTGGAAGGATCAATACGCATAGATTTTGCTTAAACAGACATCGCAAGAAAGAAGACAGCAACTTGGCATGAGGCACAAACCGGGAGCTGCCTATACGCCCAGTTGAAGCCTGAGGAATCTGCAATCAACATGATAGAAATGTTTATTTATTGCAATAAAGTGTGAAAAGTTATTAAAAATAATAATTTTCAAGAAATCAGGAGGGAATGAAATAGGAGTGAAAGAATTAAGATATTAATTCTAATATTAATTCTGGTTTAAAAGTAAAAATCATTTTCTCAGCTACTCTGTAAAGTTAAACAGATCAGATTGACCTAATCAATATAGAACATGATGACGAGGCTAAAGTACGAGGCCTTGAAGTATGACGAGGCCTTGTGTCCACAAGTCCAGCAAATAAAATACAGTTTGTACAGCTGACAGGGATTTCTCTTAGACTCAGGAAACCATAATGCTGAATAATATTTGTGTGACATGATATGAACAAATATTCTGAATGTTCTAACCTGAAGTGCATGACAATGTCAAAAGATCAATTAATAATTTCGGCTTATCCCATAGTGATGAAATGTGTACAAATTTCCTGTGATTTTATGCTATAAAAAGATGGCTCTGAAAATGTATTGTCATTCAGGGGGATTATTAGCTTGTTAAAGCCCCTCTAGGTCTGTTTGGCCAAATAATAATAAAACTCCTAATCTGTTTTAGCTTGGAAAGCGGTTTGTCTCATTTTCATTCCACAACAATATTGTTAACACAGGTGGCAAACCAGAGAAATTAATGTAGGGTTTCACACTTGGCAATGACCCTTTTGAGTGGGTCTTCAGCATCTACATAGACCTTATCTTTACTGTTTCATTGGCAATCTAGCCCTTTGCAGTCCCCCCCCTAGAATAGTCACTTTCAAGGCACTCAAAGAGTGTCCAGTCACTCTGGAATGTTCTGAAACAGGGTTTTGTGTGTTACTTTTCCTGATGTCAGGTTTTGTCCTCAATAGTGCAGAGATTGTCCTGTTTATTGTACATTGAATGCAGAAAGGCATCATTGCCAAATAAAGGCACATTAGCAGAACAAAGCAAAATGCTTCTGATGTTGTGTGTGACATTGTTGGGGTTTGAACTTATGTTGCCAGAATATATGTGGGGACAGAGCTCACATCTGGGTTTATAGCAGGATTTAGTTCTCCTCTCTATATCACTTTTGTGTAGCTTGCTGCGTGTCAATAGTTGTCCGAGACTAGGGAGTTTCCTGTAAGTAAGTGCAGTACAGGCCACACACCAAGTAGGATGAATGGATTGTAGATAATTTATTATGCATGTGAATGGTCTCATTTGTGGACTGAAGGGGACAACTGATAGATTATAGTGAAGGCATAGACTTCACACAGACATCAATTTGCTTTCACTGTTAGTCAGGTAAAACTCAACTCTCACTCACAGTTTCTTGTGATGTATTTTCTGATAGCCTGTTTCAGATGGCAACATCTGTTGGCCTCTATTCCATTTGTTTTGCACCTTCACTTTTTCGTACCCATAGATAGACCATAAAAGACTGCAGCTCTGATTGCCCAAGGTCATCTCTTCTCTAGCTACTTAAAACCTGGGGCAGATGGCTCATTAATTGGTGACAAGTTCCTCCTTGCTGCACACCTGGAAAGCATTAGCTATAAAAGGTTTCCATATTCATGAGTTTTCAACTTGGGACCCTGGTGCCTGTTTGATACCATTCACTGCCTTGTCCCACCCTACCTTTTCTTTTATATATATATAATTTTTTAAAAAACAAATACAAATATAAAACAATGCAAATATAAAACAGTACCTATAAAAATACAAAAATAAACATCCAAAAAGAGAAAGAAAAATACAGTCTATCCTCCTTAGATTTAACAAACATAGCTGCTAACATTACTAAATTATATACACTTTTATGTAATACAATACTCTTTGTACTACAACTACATAAAAATGAAAACAACATAATACTTAATTCACACCCAGTGCTTATTTACAATGCCCTGGAGAACTCAGAGTGACACATATTTTATATCCAGAAACTTCTTTGTTTGGGTACAGGTCTGTTAGATTCAACATCCATAAGTGAGTGATCCACAAAAAGTTTCCAAATATTCCAAAATCTATTCTCTCTCTCAATGCCCTTTTTTTTCTTTTATTTCCCATGTTAATTTATCATTCAATGCTAAATTCCACATTTCTTTATACTACTCCTCCGTCTGTATAATTATGTCATTTTCCCAATTTCTTGCAATACATTGTCTGCCCGTTGTAAGCATTATTTTGAGTAATTCTTTCTCATCCCTATTTAAATTAATACGTTCCACATTTGTTAACATGGTGGTATCTGACTCCAGTTTGATCCCCCCCCCCATTATTTCACTAATGTCCTTTTCAATCCTTATCCAAAAATCCTTTATCACCTTACAACCCCACCACATGTGTTCATAAGTTCCTATTGTATATTTACATCTTTAACATAACTTATCCTTTTTATTATCAATCTGATGTAACCTCACTGGTGTCAGATACCACCTCCATAACATTTTATAATTATGTTCTTTAATTCTAACTGACATAGTTCTCATTATTCTCTTTTTCCATTTTACCCTATGACGGGTATCCGTTAAATCTCAAGGTGATGCAGGCTGTTAAGCTCCTGCCATCACCCCTTGCCTGGTTCGTCGTTGACCGGCCAAAGCTATTACCCCTGTACCTGTCTAAGTGTTGGTCAGTCAATTGCGAACCTGCCGGATACCTCTGGGTCATAAATCTTTACCTTACCAGTGCAACCCGCCACACGGGGAGGCGTCCATGATGACTCACCGCCCCCCCAGACCGTCAGCTCGGTCGCCAGGCCTGCTTGCACCACGCCCAGAAAGAGGTACATACCTCCAGCCGACAGGTGGACCCCATCTCCTGCCTACCAGCAAAAAAGTTTTGTAAGCCTATCCGCAGGTTTCCAATGGCTGTCTCTCAGCCATGCTCAGCAAGGGACCAAGCAACAGCCCTGTCCACTGACTGCCGAAACAGTCCGAACCACGGAGATCCACGTCTCCCCTAAATTGGTGTCTCGGCATGATGTTAGACCATAGCGACAGTGTGTAAGCCATACATGATATAAAACGCCAGGTCGCTGCCCCTCGACAGTTTAGGAATAGCAGTGATCTGTATAAGATCATTGCTGCCGAGGTGCCTAATAAGAACATCGGGTGGTCCAGCATCCCTGATGGACATCAGGAATGGCAACAGTTCCCGCCCCCTTGTGCCGTGCATACCATACCATCGCATACGTGCGGATGCACACAGCCCAAGTCGGGGTCCACTCTCTGTCGCCGCAGCATATTGCTGCCCAGTGTACATAGCTGCGGCCCACCAGCCCCACTGCCACTGGTGTGCAGAGACACACAGGATCTGTAAAAAAGGAGAAGAGGTGAAGGACATAACTAGGTACTCATACAGTGAGGGGACGCACATATATGAAATTACGCGTAGACATATATCCGCCTCCGAGTACCCCAAACGTAGCCGCGATCAACGCGACGCCTATCCTAAATAAATGGGTGCCAAAATGGGCCCCACACCGCGAAGCGCGGCACCGGTCACCCTCAGTAACTTTACTTTAGTAAGGGTAGACCCATCCTGGTGGCAGAAAAACAGGCTGGGGCGCGCAGCAGGCACTGCCGAAAATTCATGTAGGGCACCAACTGGACAGATGTCTCCAATGAAACTTCGTAGCAGTCTAACTCCACTGCCTATGCCGTGCTGAACAACCTTTGAGGACCGTATCCCCAATTGAGCCCACTGATGTGTAACATAGACATCGTCGAGTTCCAGTGCCCTATGAGACACATCCACCTTACACAATGGTACCAACTCTGGCACCAACTCACTGATGCGGAGCGCTCCCAAAAAGGCTACCGTGGTAGCTGTGTGACCAAGAGCCACTTCACACCTATCCGACATAAGTCATGCCAGCCTCGTGCAAGGTGGGTCAGAAACTCTGGCAAACTGGGGTGACACGTGTCTCGGCAGTGGACACGTTCATGTGTCCACCCCTCCAAAACACGACGCATACGGAAGTAACTCACGCAGTCATTGAAACCCCCCCACGTTGGCCATAAATGCCAGTGCCGAAAGCCCGACGGCTATAGTACGGGGGCCAAACCCTGACTGTGAAGACAAACATGCATTGTAAAACCTGGTCCTCTGATATTGACCGCAGTTGAGGTAACGGTAGTTACTCGCAAAAAGTTCTAAATCGCATGAACGCATGGTGATACGCCTTACGCGTGCGAGGTGTCAATGACATGCCCGGTTCACCTCTCCTCGCCAAACGTCCAAATATCGGCCGGGAGTGGCGAGTGGAATTCATCTGCTTCCGGAGTAAGGCACGGAACCGGGGGATCTGCAGGTGGGATAAAGAAGGGGCTCGCTACTCTCCTAGCCTCAACTTCTTTAGCTGTGCTCAGTGCAGCAACCTCCTTGTTACCTTTAAAGGGAACTAAATTAGTAGCATCTTGGGGCCCCTAACACCCCCAAATGGAATACGAAAGCCCCATTGGAAACCCTCCAGCAGGTACCTCGCATCATCCCTTCTTGGATAAGCTGAGATCCATCGCTCCAGCATGAGTACACTAATTGGGGAGGGGGGCTTTGACATGGCTAGTTCCGACAGATGGAGCTCTGATTGCCCCCTGTGGACCCCTACCTCTGCCCCGTAACCCACCAACCCGCGGACACGCGGAGGCGGCATGGGGGCCAGCGCAAAAGGGGACACTCTTCTTGGTAACGACACTGGCACTTATTACACACGTCGCTAGCTGAGAAGGTCCAACACAGCAGGCGGGCTGGAACCCCCTGCCCCACCGGTTAGCGGGGAGCCTGTGTTGCACAGCATGACCACAATGGTACCTATCACCAGGCGCCAGTCACATGGGAGTCATGTACAAGAGCCACGATTGCTGACAGGGCTCATCCCACCTCATCTCAGGATGTAGGGCCACCCTCATCCAAATTCCTCATCGTAAGCCAACTACTATGGGCCCATGAAATCAACCATCACCCTGTAATATTATCAAGGGATTGAACCATTGGGATGGCCCAATCAGGCTGGGCCCTGAGGCATATCGCCATATATATAAAGTATGCCGGCAACCAGTTGGCCCAGGTGCACGGTGGCTTACGATGGCGGGACAGCTCTATGTCTCTGTCGTCCTGTCCCTCTCTCTCTTCCTCAGTGGGCTCATGGTTCAATAGGGAGAATATATCAACGTACTCCCCTCACCAGATCTTATCCCTCGTGACCTGTGACAAATGATCACCCAGGGGCAAGGAATAACCAGCCGTCGGCAAAGCCATCGTCGGCACATTCTGTATAGAGGGCATACACAGGGAGACCTGGACAGCCCCTGCGATGCTCGGCACTGCCCCAGGGGCGGACACCCCCGCACTCAATGAGGGACCATTTAGAAACCATGGGATACTGGGCTAGAATGGTAACTGATGCCCGCTCGCATCAACTTGACAAGACCAGGGCCACTGAACCCCACCACTGTAAGTGGGCTGTGGTGTTGGTGCACTAAATTGAACCTGATACTCACTAGGTGCACCCCCGTGAGCCGCCCCCACCGGGGGTTCCGGCCCACGGCGGGCGTCGGTGCTCGCGACTGGAATCGAGCTCTGGGACACACCCCCCTGACTGCTCCCAGCCTGGAAATCAGGTCGAACGGGGAGCTGCGAGACACCAGCTGGGGCCGGCCGGACCGTCTCAAGCAGCTCGACTCGGTTGGCCGCCCGCTGAAGCGTTGTGGCCAGCAAGGTAGCCAGGGCCGACGAAGGGGCCCCTGTTGAAGAAAGAGTAGCCCCCCCCCCTCCGAAGGAGGCTGTGCCATGCACAAGGATGCTTCCAGCACCGCAATCCGTGCTAACAGAGCATCCACTGCCCCAGAGCCCCCAGTATAAAGCGGGCCAGGTAGGCCGGACGGCCCACTAGTCAGTTGAGGAAAAGGCAACCCAAAGGAGAGCCAGGGCCAGAATAGGGCCATGCCCAAAACTCTGGCCCATGGGGGGCCGGAGGAGCAGTGGGTTAGACACCCGCACCAGCCCCCCCCGGGCCGCCCCTCCCCATGCCTGGCAAAGGCGGGCCAAGGGCCGAAGCCCCAGAGGGGCCGGCCTGTAGCTGACCAGCTACCAAGCTGGAACCCGGCTGCCAAGTGGTAGCCTGACCAGCCCCACTGGTACCAGTGGACAAGGCTGGCACATCGCCCTGCCTTGGGGGCGCAGCCCTGGTCCTCCGACCCAAAGTCTGGCCCCCATCTAGTGCAGGGCCGGTAAAAGTTCTTCCCCTCGACCGCGGCTTTAGCGCCGGGGCCTTCCGCCTGGGAGCCATGTCTCCCTAGGAGAAGAAAATGATTCTCCGAAGGATCCCTATCCAGGGATCGAACTCCTGCGTCCGAAGTACCGCGGTAGCCAAGAGGTAAGCCTAAAGCAGCTCCGGGTACGAGGACTAAAGAGAGAACGCGACGGAGAAAACTTCTCCTCTCCGTCGCAATTCTAAAATGGCAGCTCGGCTGCCTCATGGCCACCCCTTTTATGAATGGGTGGCCACGCCCCCTAACTCACCCGGATGTCTGAGTCTGGGTGGGGGAGGGGCCGCAAAGAGCGCGGTGGCCATTTTGGCGCCGCACTTTCATTTTCTATCCTTATATTCCGATTGTGTTCCCACCTTTGTTTCAAATCCTCCTGCGGAGCACCCTCCCTATTTATTAAACTATACAATTTGCTAACTAAATCCTTAATATTTCTATCACCTTTTCTGATTTTAACCCAATTCTTCAAATTCCATCTTCTCTCTATCTACATCAAATTCTCTCAAATATTTGCCATTCCAATTATTAACCCTCAGTATCTGAAACCAATTCATTTTCAATTATTCGAATAACGTTTTCTTTCTACTTTCATCTCCACAGATCCGTAACCAGTCTTTCACCAGGAAAACTTCATTTTTATCCAATATTTCTATTATTTCTTTATCTATTTTCAACGGAAAACTTGTCATGTCTGCCAATTCCAGAATTGGAGAGATATTCGGGGCCAGATCCTTCTTTATTTTTTTCCACACATTCATCAATCCCCTCATCATTGTATTATTAGTAACTATTTTCCCCATTCTTCCTCCCAAAAAGATCATTTTACCTATGTTCCTATAATCTTTCATCTCAATCTCCTCCCAAATTACTTTTTCTCTTGCCAAGATCTTCACAACATTCTTAATTTGAAAGGCACGGTAATATGCCACTAAATTCGGCATTCCTAAATCTCCTTCTTTTTGAGGTAAATACCATAATTTCTTTTTGGTAGTCTGGACTCCCCCCCCCCCCATTACAAAGGTTATTAAACAACTTTTGAAACTCATTAATTTCCTTGTCCTTCAATTGAATTGCTAATGCATCAAATACAAAATTAATTCTAGGTAAAATTAACATCATTTTAGTAAGTGCAATTCTCCCAAACCATGACAATTTCACCTTTTGAAAACTTTGTATTCTTGTCTTAATTTCCATTTTCAAACTATCATAATTCAATCTTTTAAGCTCTTCCAATCTATTTGATATAATTATACCCAGGTATTTCAACTTATCTTTAATTTGGATATTACTCATTCCCTTTATCTTCCTCCTCTCCTCTTCTCCCGTGTTACACAATATCATTTCCAATTTATCCCAGTTAATCTTCAAACCCGTAATATCCTCAAAATCCCTAAATTGTGTTCTAATTCTATTCATAACCCTCTCCGGATGTTTTGCAATTATCAATGTGTCATCTGCATACATACTTATTTTGTTCCCCATTATCCAGGCAGGCAGAAACATAAATTCTGGCAGAACAAATGCAAGGCAACAATCAGGAAAGCAAAGCAAGACTTTGAGGAGCGTATAGCTAAAAATACTCAGAGAAATAACAAAGACTTCTTTAAGTACATTAGAGGTAAGAACCCAACTAAGAAGGCCATTGGACCATTAGATGACAATGGAAGGCAAGGGGTTATTAAAGAGGAAACAGAGATTGCAGAGAGACTCAATGAATTCTTTGCTTTGGTATTCACTGAAGAAGACAGAGACCACATGCCCAAAACAGAGCCTATCTTCGCAGGGAGGGAAACCAAAGAATTAAGCCAGATAGAAATAACCAGAGGGGAGTGTGTGGCTAAGATGCCGATGTGTTAACACACTTTCCTCGGAGCTCGCGCTTCTCAATGAGAAAAACAATGAGAAAATAAACATAGAGAAATACAAATTTTCAAAGATTGGCAAGTAGAAAGCTTATAGACCTCGTAACTGAAAAGGCTTGATCCTGAAGACAGAGACCACATGCCCAAAACAGAGCCTATCTTCGTAGGGAGGGAAACAGAAGAATTAAGCCAGATAGAAATAACCAGGGAGGAGGTCCTTGCATGTCTTGTTAAACTAAACACTAACAAATCACCAGGACCAGATGGCATCCATCCACGAGTTCTCAGGGAACTTAAAGATGAAATTGCTGATCTCCTAGCCAAAATATATAATCTTTCCCTCAAATCAGGCTTTGTGCCTGATGCCTGATGACTGGAAGGTAGTGAATATAACACCAATTTTCAAAAAAGGATCCAGGGGTGATCCAGGAAATTACCGACCTGTCAGTTTGACATGTGTCCCAGGTAAAGTGATGGAAACCACCCTAAAAGATAGAATTAATAGGCAGTTGACATTGTTTATCTGGACTTTCAGAAGGCTTTTGACAAGGTCCCGCACCAAAGGCTCTTGAATAAACTTACCAGTCATGGAATAAAGGGACAGGCCTTGTCCTGGATCAGCAACTGGCTAAGGGACAGGAAACAGAGGGTAGCACTAAATGGACACTTCTCCAAGTGGAGGGAAGTAAAGAGTGGGGTCCCCCAAGGTTCAGTACTGGGACCCCTGCTTTTCAACCTCTTCATAAATGATCTAGAGGTAGGAGTAAAAAGCAAGGTAGCCAAATTTGCTGACGACACTAAATTATACAGGGTAGTGAAAACTGTGAGAGATTGTGAGGAGCTCCAGAGGGATCTCTTGACACTGGGGGAGTGGGCAAAACAGTGGCAAATGAGCTTCAACATTAGTAAGTGCAGAATGATGCATGTTGGGGCAAAGAACCCCAATTACATTTGTAAACTGATGGGGTCTGAACTCTCTGCGACAAACCAGGAAAGGGACCTTGGTGTCCTGGTGGACAACTCAATGAAGGTGTCAACCCAGTGTGCCTCAGCAGTGAAAAAAGCAAACTCAATGCTAGGGATCATTAGGAATGGTATAGAAAATAAGTCAGCAAGTGTCATTTTGCCTCTTTATAAATCTATGGTGAGGCCCCATCTGGAATACTGTGTACAGTTCTGGTTGCCATACCTCCAGAAGGATATTATGGAGTTGGAAAAAGTGCAGAGGAGGGCAACCAGAATGATTAGGGGACTGGAACACCTTCCTTACCATCTGAGGCTGCAACGGTTGGGCCTCTTCACTCTTGAATGACGACGTCTAAGAGGTGACCTGATTGAAGTTTATAAAATCATGCATGGTGTGGACAAAGTAGATAAGGAAAAACTGTTTTCCCTAGCGCATAACACTAGAACTAGGGGACACTCCATGAAACTTTTGGGTACTAGTTCTCAAACAAATAAGAGAAAGTACTTTTTCACCCAGAGGATTACTGGTCTATGGAACTCCCTGCCAGAAGAAGTGGTGACAGCTGTCAGTCTTGACAGCTTTAAGAAAGGATTAGACAAGTTCATGGAGGACAAGGGTATCAATGGCTATAATTATGAATACTTAAGGACAACCTCGGGGTTGGAGAGATAGGCAGGATATGTCTCAATGTCATTTCCAGGGAATCCTAAGCAGGTGAAGGCATCTGCTTGGGAATACCCTGAAGGAAATGGTGAGCCACTGTGTGAGACAGAATGCTGGACTGGATGGGCTGTGGCCTGTTCCAGCAAGGCTGTTCTTATGTTCTTATCCCTTCTATTTTTCCATCCTCTCTTATAGCTTTTGCCAATATCTCCATTGCCATGATAAACAATATAGGGGACAAGGGACATCCCTGTCTAGTACCCACCTCATATGTGAACTCATCGTTTACTCTAACACTAGCTATTCCTTTCTGAAATAATAAATCTATTACCCTTCTAAATTTATCACCGAACCCGTAGCTTTTAATTATTTCCTTAATGGAACTCCATTGTGGGGAGTCAAATGCCTTAAAAATATCCAAAGATATTAATCCGACTTTTACTTTTGTTTGATTCACATTATCTATTAAATCTAAAACTCTTCTAGTCAAATCTGCCATATGTCTCCCTTTTAAAAATCCAACTTGATCTAAATGTATATAATCACCCATAAATTTATTTAAATGATTAGCCAGTATTGTTGTGAAGATTTTGGCATCCTGATTTATAAGAGAGATTGGTCTATAGGATTCCACTTTCTCTAATTTTTCCCCAGTTTTGGCAACAGTACAATCATAGTCCTATACCATGAATCCGGGATTTGTCCCCATCCAGTATATAGTTATATAATTTTACCAACTTTAGTACCAAAACATCTTTAAATTCCTTATAAAAATCAGCCGGCAATCCATCCTCTCCCGGAGCTTTCCCCAACTTCAAGCCCGCAATTACCTCCTTTACCTCCTTTTCCGAGACTTGTTCTTCCATTTTATCCCTATGTTCCTGTTTTATTCCACTCGTTATTTGTCTCTCTAATTGCTTTTTAAGCTTCTCCACGTCTATCTCTTTTTTTGCATACAAAGCTTGATAAAAATCCTTCACAATTTTATATTTATCTCTAATCTTATTACATCTTGTCCCTTGTTTATCGACCAAAACTCCAATTTCTCTTTTTTCCTTTTTGCCTTTTGCCGCTTTTGCCAATAATCTTGAATTTTTATTGCTATATTCAAAGTACTCTCTTTTTAAATAAATCAAATCTCTTTTTTCCTTTTCTATATCTTTACCAACCAATTCAGCCTTCAATCTTCGTAATTTGACGAATATCTTCTTATCTTTCCTCTTTGAATGCTCCTCCTGTAACTGCTTTATCTCCTTTTCACTTTCATCCTGTGCTAGCTTATACTTCTTGTATCTATTACTTGCCAACTTTATATTTTCACCTCTGAAAACAGACTTCATGGCATCCCAGACCATATTAAAATTTACCTCATCATTATCATTCCATTGCCAACTTTCCATCCAACTCTCTATCATTTGTTCTTTACACTTTTGATCTTGAAATAAATTAACATCATATCTTCATTTTCTCCTCCTTTTAATTTCTTTCTGTAGACTCAATTCCAAAACCATTTTGGCATGATCTGATTCCTTAAACATTCCAATTTCAATCTCTTCCATATTTTTAATCATATTTTCAGTTACAAATACATAGTCTATTCTAGAGTAGGAGTTATGAACATGTGAAAAATAAGAGTAAACCCTTTCTGACCCTTTAATCTCTCTCCAAGAATCCTTCAGACCTACTACTGCCATCCAATTATCCAAAATCTTCCCTTTAATACCTGTTCCACACCTTATGTTTGTACAATCCAAATTTGATCTTACTAAATTAAAGTCGCCTGCCACTATCATCTTTACTGATTTTTCTATTACCACAATTTTACGGCTTTTTTCTAAAAATTCATTTGGAGCATATATATTCACCAAAGTTATTTCCTCATCATCTATCTTACCTTTCACTATCAAATATCTACCTTCTGGATCCGAGATACTTTTTGTTATCTCGAATCCCAATCTAGTAGAAATCAAAATTGTGACTCCTCTTGCTTTTGATGTGCCAAGTGCCTTTTCATAATGTTGCATCCAACCTAAGTAAATTTTGTTTGTATCCTGAGATTTTTGATGAGTTTCCTGTAGAAAGACTATGTCCGGTCTATCCTTCCTCAATGCTGATTCTATCCTCTTCCTCTTAAGCACAGATCCTGTACCTTTTACATTCCACATTAAAACTTTAATACTTCTCATGTTTTGATTTACCACCCTCATCTGCCTCTTCCGAGCTCTCCATTAGGTGTGTTACCTCTAACCCACAATAATTAAAATAAAACATCAAACCAAAAACACACAGTGTCAACCTCCCCACTTTCTTCATAAAAAGCCGCCTTCGTCCTCCAAAGGGGGGAGGGGGAACATGCAAGATGTACGTAGTAGTTAATGCTCAAGCGCACCATCCCCATTATAAAAACAAATTTGTAAAAACATTATCTTATATAAAAATTCATACATGCAATACTTTTTCTTTCTACCCTTTACTGGGCTCTTCCTCAACCACAATTAATGATAATTCCTCCTCTACTCCTCCTGACCGCCCTCTTCCTGTGGCACCACCCTCATCTGCTCCCTCATAATCTCTTCTTATAGCTCCCGAGTCCAGTAGTTCTTTTCTCAAAGCTAACCACTCATTTGAACCCACCTTGACCAGATCAAGTAAACTCAAATATTCCAGTGCATCAGTCCCTGAATCAATCACCTGCATTTTTTCCATAAAAGAATCTTAACTGTTGTGGAAATCGCCAGTTATATCTTACACCTTTTTTCATTAAGAATTTAGTTACTGGTTTCATCTTATACCTCCAAACACGTTCTTTAATAGAAATATCATTATATACTTCCACATCAGACCCATCAATTTTCAGAGCACCAGAGCCAGCTTGTTTTAGAAATGAAATTACTTTGAGCTTGTCTCCCCAATTTGCAAATTTAACCAAGACGTTTCTTTGAGCATCTTTACCCCTTCTCGGACCCACTCTATATGCACTTACAATATCCTCCTGTACAAAATCCTTCCCCATTTTCAAATTGTTTAACCATTGAACAATTCTATCTCTTAGCTGGTCTGGCATTCTTACCAACATATGGCGTATCACAATGTTCTGTTTTCTCATCAATTCTTCCATGACATCAATCCTTTTTTCATGCTCATCCATTTTCAACTTATTCTCCTTCATTTCCTCCTGTATCCCTTTTATTTCCCCTTTCATAGATTTCACCTCATTTTGCATCAACTTAACATTTCCCTCTATTTTTTGTAATCTTAAATCTACTTTTTTGGAAAAGTCCATAACAGTTGTAACCACTTTGTCCTGTTTTTTCAAAATTTCATTTTTATCCTTCACTCTTGCCTCTTCTCAAATTTCTGAAACAATTTACCAAATTCAACCATTATTTGAGTCTGATCATAAGGTTCAGGTGATGGTAATGATGATGGGGGAGCCTCCTCAACTGGTACTTTATTCTTCCTCTTAGATTTCACCACAGGCTCCTCCTACTTCACTTTTCCCCTTGTAACCTTATCCATGGTGACTTCAACCAGAAGCTTTAATGCTGCAACACTCTTAGCTCTTGCTGAACTCTTTCCTTGAAACTGCTCCAGCACTCCCACACTCTTGTACCACAATCTTTTGGAATTTCCAACCACTGTATATCCAAAACAAAAATGCTGAGATGGAAAAAAGATCCCAAAAACCCAACTTCCCTTTCCCAGGCAGACAGGAAAAAAGAAACCAAGTTGAAAGATAAAAATTTGTAATCCACAATGCAGCCAATGTCCCTTATAATCCACTCAAGCTCTTCTTTATTATAATATCCAAGTTCCACGCAGCTTTATAATCCAAGCTTACTAGCCAGCCCCTTTGATGGAATCCACACACATCCAATTGTTATACTGTTTCAACTCAGAGTTCCGTTTATAATGTATCCAAAATCCCAGGGTGAAGGAGTAACAAAGCAAAAAGAATGAGGGTGGAAAATCCACAAATCCACAATTAATAAACCAAGAATATTGTAGGCTAGAAAATAGGATTCTTCGAGCCCAAAGCTGCCAAACAATAATAATGACCCAAAACTATAATCCAGTTTGCCCCATGAAAAATTTCCAAACTGGCTGCACTGACCACAGCTCCAAATCAGCAATGGCGATATCCGAGTGAGCTCCTTCACTTTCTATGCCACCCCAAGTGACCACTTTCCATGTTTATTCAATGCCAACCTAGTTCAAATAGTTCTTAAGACCTTTCTAACTTTCCCCTTTTTTTTCTTTTTTCAATATACTGGTCACTCGATGGCCTCAGTCCTCGTTCTCCAATTTCTTCACCATACAAGCCACTTTTCCTCCCTGTTCTCCGAAGTTTTGATTTTAAAACTGACCCTCTGCCATTGTTCCTTCTTTCCCCTCTCAGTTCAAAACCTCCATACTCATTGCAGGCGCACCCCCCAATAAAGGACTCAGACACCAATGAAAGTGGATAACGGCATTGGGCCACATTTATTGATTCATGCCCTAGTCCGAATTATAAATTTCTATTGGTAATTGACCAATCATAATTCTTAAGGCAAGCAGGCCGAAGTAACACTGGTAAGGTACCACCCAAAATTGCCAACGGCAATTGCTACAATGTATCCATTTGTATCAATTTGTTTGTTGACCACAAACAAATTGTTGACCGTAGTCAATATCTAACTAATGACCCCACCCTCTGACGCGTATCCGTAAAATCACGGGGTGATGCATGCTGTCTAGCTATAGCCATCACCCCGTCGCCTAGTTCGTCGTTGACCGGACAACGTTTAACCAACTTATGCCTGTCTAGTGTTGTCCAGTCAATTGCGAACTTGCCGGATACCTGTGGGTCATAATGTTTACCTTACCAGTGCTACCCGCCCATGTGACCAAAGTCAACAGCAGCAACAGAAAAACCCCTATGTCAAACCATAGCAACAGTGTGGGATGGGCGAAAAAACCAGGACCCGGAAGCCAATATGGGTCCCAGCCAAAAATTCCCACCCAGCCCCGAAGCGACCAAAATATCACACTGTTAACTAGGGAGGGGGTGGAGGGGAAAAACTTCTCCGCTCCGCCGCTTTGCAAAATGGCAGCTCGGCTGCCTCGTGGCCACCCCTTTTATAAGGGAGCTGGCCACGCCCCTAACTAACCGGATGCCTTCGTCCTGTGGGGGGGCTCCCGCAAAGAGCGTGGCGGCCATTTTGGCGCCGCGCTTGCATTGCAGGCGCACCCCCCAATAAAGGACTCAGACACCAATGAAAGTGGATAACGGCATTGGGCCACATTTATTGATTCATGCCCTAGTCCGAATTAGAAATTTCTATTGGTAATTGACCAATCATAATTCTTAAGGCAAGCAGGCCGAAGTAACACTGGTAAGGTACCACCCAAAATTGCCAACGGCAATTGCTACAATGTATCCATTTGTATCAATTTGTTTGTTGACCACAAACAAATTGTTGACCGTAGTCAATATCTAACTAATGACCCCACCCTCTGACGCGTATCCGTAAAATCACAGGGTGATGCATGCTGTCTAGCTATAGCCATCACCCCGTCGCCTAGTTCGTCGTTGACCGGACAACGTTTAACCAACTTATGCCTGTCTAGTGTTGTCCAGTCAATTGCGAACTTGCCGGATACCTGTGGGTCATAATGTTTACCTTACTAGTGCTACCCGCCACACGGAGGGGCTTCAAAGAAGGCTCGACGCCCCCCCAGACCGTCAGCTCGGTCAACAGGCCTGCTCGCCAATCACCCAACAGGAGGTCCATACCTCCTCGCGACAGATGGACCCCATCCCCTGCATACAAGTCATAACTTTGGAGGCTAATAGCTGGGTGACGACTGACTCTCCCCCAAGCCCTGTCGACAAGGAAACGCGCCACTGCCCTATTCACCATGCGTCTAGCGCGGTCAAGAGCCAGGAGGTCAACGCCCCCTCTGTAGGAATGGCGCGGGACCATGTCCGACCAAACAAGGGTTGTGGCGGGCCAGACGTAATGCAGGTAGGCGAGGTCCTCGCAAATCGCATGCTTCAGCGACAAGCCGGTGACCTGGCCCAAATCATTGCCCCCCAGGTGTATGATCAGAATGTCAGGCGGGTCAGCATTCTGGCCTGAAAAAAGGAAAGGCAGCAGCTCCCGCCATAACATCCCGGGCTTACCATGCCATGTGAGACTTGCGTATGCACTCAGTCCCAGTTGGGGTCCCCACTCTGTCGCCGCAGCATAACGCGCTGCCCTGTGCACGTAGCTATGGCCCACCAGCCATACTGTCACCAGTGTAATACGACACCCCGGGTCTGTAAAGGAAAAAATGAGGGAAAGTAGGTAAGGTGACCGGGTTGGTACTCACGGGGGGAGTGGGCACACATAAAATTGAAAACATTGCGATCCCCACCGTCCCATGCTACGTATGTCAGCCCCTGAGTACCCAAAAGCCGCAGCGGTCGAGGCCGCCCCTATATGGAATGAATGAGTGCCATAGCGGGCGCCTGGGAGGCCCACACTGGCCAGCGCTTTGCCCGTCACCTTCCAAAATTGAAATTTAGTAAGGGGAGACCCATCTTGGTGACAGAAAAACGGGCCATGGTGCGTGCCACGCAGTGCCAGGAATTCCTGTAGGGCACCAACCGGACAGATGTCTGCCAAAGAACACCGTAGCAGTCGCACACCACTGCCGACGCCATGCTGATCGGTCTTAGAGGAACGTATCCTCAACTGAGCCCAGTCTTTGGCTACACAGACATCCTCGAGTTCCAGTGCCCTACGACTTGCATCCGCCTTAGACAGCATCACAAGCTCACTGATGCGGAGCGCTCCAAAAAATGCCACCGTTGTGGCTGCATGGAACAGGGCTGCCTCATATGCATCAAAACAGAGGCAAGGCCAGCCCCGGGCCAACTGGGTAAGGACCCCTGGGGAAATCGGGTGGCGGTCATCCGGGCAACGCCCGCGCTCGCGCACCCACCCCTCCAAAACATGTCTCACACGGAAGTCAGAGGTGCTGTCCACATGACCCCCCAACTTGGCCATAAAAGCCAACGCTGAAAGCTTAGATGCTATGGTGCGAGGTGCAAGGCCCTGAGAATGCAGGTAAACCATGAACCGCAGAACATGGGTTACCGGAATCGGCCAGGTTCCTGGCAATTGAAATTGAGTACAGAATGCCCTGAAAGAATTAATTGCGTGGTGATACGCCTTACGGGTGCGTGGGGCTAGTGACAGGCCAATCGCCCGGTTCACCTCTCCTTGCCAATGGTCCATATCTCCTCCGGGAGTGGTGAGGGAAATTCCTCCGCATCCGGGGCCAAGGCACGGAACCGGGAGATCTGTAGGCGGGACAAAGCGTCAGCAATATCATTATTAACCCCTGGGACATGCCTGGCCCTGAACAGTACGTTGAGGCGCAGGCTGCGCAACACAAATTGGCGCACTAGATCCATAACCCTGGGCGATTTAGAAGTCTGTGCATTCACAATGTGGACCACGGCCGCATTGTCACACCAGAAATGCACGACCGAGTCGGACCACTCCTGGCCCCATAGCATCAAAGCACCCAGGATAGGGAAAAATTCCAGATACGTGAGATCACGCAGGCGACCCGTGCCTGCCCAGGCCGGTGGCCACCCACCATAGGCCCACTTCCCATTGAAGTACATCCCATAACCCAGGGATCCCGAGGCATCAGACTGAATCTGAAATTGAGGGGAAGCCAGGAGGTCATGCCTCCAAAATGAGACCCCATTGAAGTCCCTCAGGAACTGTAACCAGACAAGCATGTCTGCCCTGATACCCCGGGTAAGCCTAACCCTATGGTGAGGCCTGGATAATCCTGCCATAGCGTTGCACAAGCGCCGGGCAAAAGCCCTGCCCGGTGCGACCACTCTGCAGGTGAAATTAAGGTGACCATGCAGCACCTGCAGTTCCCTCAGTGATACCTTGCGCTTGGCCAACAAGTCCGAGATAAGGGCCTAGACGCCTGCGCTATCGTGTCAAGCTCCACCCCCAGGAAGACTAGCTGTGTAGATGGGCCCTCGGTCTTTTTGGGCGCTAAAGGGACACCGATTTCCTCCATTAGCGTCTGAAATGTGTTGAGGAGACGTGTACACGTGTCCCAGCCCCGTTCACCCCCGAATAAAAAGTCATCCAGGTAATGGGCTACAGACCTGCGGACGAAAGCCCACTCTAGGAAGGTACTGAAATGCTCGAAAGCCGAGCATGATATGGAACAGCCAAAAGGCATGGCCTTATCAAAATAATATTCGCCCATAAATTTGAAACCCAGCAATTCAAAGTCGCCCGGGTGCACTGGCAAGAGGCGAAAAGCCGACTTAATGTCGCACTTAGCCAGCAGCGCACCCGGGCCACATGAGCGCACCATGCGCAGCGCGTGGTCAAAAGATGTATACCTGACTGAGCAGAGATCGTCAGGGATAGCATCGTTGACCGATCGGCCGGCTGGGTAGGACAAGTGATGGATAAGGCGAAACTCGCCTGGTGACTTCTTGGGAACCAAGCCCAGGGGCGATACCTTGAGGTTAGTGAACGGGGGTGCAGGGAAAGGGCCAGCGACCCTGCCCGCATTGACCTCCTTATTAATGCTGGCGGCAGCCACCTCCTCCCTCGCCCTAAGGGACAAAAGGTTGGGGGCATCCTGAGGGGACCTATCACCCATGAAAGGAATACGGAACCCCTGTCTAAAGCCCTGAAGGAGATAATCTGCATCCTCCCCCTTCGGGTACAATGCGAGCCAACGCTCCAGCATGTCCACATTAATTGGGGAGGGAGCCTTTCGGTGAACCAGCTCCATCTGCGGCAGTCTTGCCAGCCCACTGTCCGCCCCTCCCTCTGCCCCGCGTCCCTCCAGGCCTGGGACAGGCAGAGGCTGCATGGGGGCCCGCACAGGTGGGACACTCATGTCTGTACTTGCAATTCTTCTTATTGCATGAACCATTAGACGAGAAAGTCCAGCACAGCAGGCGGGCTGGAACCCCCTGCCCCGCCACTTGGCGGGGAACCTGTGCTGGAGCCACTCGCTGGACCGCATGTCCACAATGGTATCTTTCCCCTGGTGCGGGGCGCGTGGGCGTCATGTACAGAAGCCAAAGCCTCTGGCATGGCTCATCCCACCTCATCTCAGGGTGCAGGGGAATTCACATACGGAATTCCTCGTCATAAGCCAACCACGACGGGCCCGGAAAATCAACCATCGCCCGATAGATATTGTCCAAATACTGGACCATCGGAATTGCCAGATCCGGCCGGGCCCTCAGGTACACCGCCATGTAGATGAGGTAAGCCGGCAGCCAGTTGGCCCACGTACGTGGTGGCTTGCGACGACGTGCCTGTTCCTTATCCTTCTCATCCTGCCCCTCCCTCTCTTCCTTGGTGGGCTCCCTGTTTAGGAGTGAGAAGATATCAACATACTCCCCTCGCCATATTTTCTCTCTGGTGGCCTGTGCCAAATGGTCACCCAGTGGCAAGGAATAGCCCGGTGTCGGCAAGGCCGAGACAGGCACAGCAGAAACTGTGGGCATCTGGAAAGGGGCTTGAACTAGCCCAGCCACCCCTAAAACATTCCCCACAGGGTAGGAAATGCTCCCCACCCTGGGGCCCTGGGTGGTGGTTGACGTCGCCTGTTGGTGCGTCAGCGGCTGTACAGCCGCACCACCCATGCGAGGCCAAGGCCATTGGAAAGCCCCCCCCAATGTAGCCACATGTGTAGGTGCACTAGTTTGTACCGCATACTCACATGCTGCACCCCCGCGGGCCGCCCCCACCGGGGGTTCCGGCCCACTGGGGGCGTCAGAGCTCACGACTGCCGTAGAGCTCACCGCCGGGGCTTGACCCGCGCTGGCCTGTTGGTCGGGGAGCTGCAAGGCAGTGGCCGAAGTCGTGCCACGCGCCTCAAGCTGCTCGACCCGTCCCGTCGCCTGCCGCTGCCCAGCAGACGACGCGTCCAAGTGCACCCCAAAAGGAGCCCCAGCGTGGCTGGCCCGAGCAAGGGAAGCCTCGAGTGCCGCCACGTGGGCCAGCAAGGCCTCCACACTGGCCTGGGGCCACGGGCCAGCCGGCCCGCCCGTTACGGGCGTGGGTACAGGCCCTTGCACCCCGGGGCCCGAATATGGCCATGACCCCACACCCAGGCCCGGCAGGGCTGGCGTGGGCACCTGCCAAGGGAGGGGACCGCACCACCCCCCAAGGCTGGAAGGCCCCGGAGTGAGCTGGGCCCCGATGGAGGAAGGCCCAGTGGAATGAGCACCAGGAGCGGCGTCCGCCGCTTGCGGGCCGCGGGCCGCAGCCCATACTGGAACCCTGCCCGGGTCCCCAGCCTCCGGCCAGGGGGTAATAGACCCCATCCCACCGTTCCCGGTGGTATCCGGCAAAGGCGGCTGGTGGGAAGGCGCAGCCGCGGTCCTCCGACCCGGATTGCGCCTCCGCACCGCCCGAGCCACGCTCGCGGCCGCCTTCTTCTTCGAAGGCATCTCAGTCGGACCTAAGGGAAGCCGAAAAGAGGAAAGTAAGCAGCCAAAAGGCTTCCCGCTCAAGGTAAAAAAGCGACGGAGTAAGAGGAAAAACTTCTCCGCTCCGTCGCTTCGCAAAATGGCAGCTCGGCTGCCTCGTGGCCACCCCTTTTATAAGGGAGCTGGCCACGCCCCTAACTACCCGGATGCCTTCGTCCTGTGGGGGGGCTCCCGCAAAGAGCGCGGCGGCCATTTTGGCGCCGCGCTTGCATTTACACTTTACAACCCGCTGTTACGGGGGGAATCTCACCTCCGCCACCACTGCTCCAAAGTTTAAATCGAATCCTTGATTTCCTTGTGCTTATCCTCCGCTATTTCCAAGCGCTGAGCTCCCGTCTGAATCCAAGTCTGAAGCGGCTCGTTCAGCCCGACTTTCACCGCGCCACACTTACCGCCTTGTTTACCACTTTATTTTTCAGACTTGGAGCTTGCGCTGCACCTCTTTGTTGTCCAAAGCACTTTGGAAATCCGGATTTTATATTTTTAAGGCAGCCTGTCGGATAGATTCACTTTAAAATTTGCCTTTTCTCCCCATTTCTGCGCAAGCCGAGATGAAACACGTCTTGCTGTCAGCACATCTTAGCCACTCCCCCTACCTTTTCTGTATAACACTGAGGCCACTTGTTTCCCTTTTCATAATGCAGTAAGAAATGCAAGTAAAACTCTCAATAGAAGAGACTGAGCAAGACTGTTTTCTTTCTGCACCAGTCACGATGAGTTAGTTTTGTTGGGTCCATTACCTGATTGTCGCAACTAAACATTTCCTGGGAGGTGAAATGGAAGGAACTCAGCAGAGGTTGTACAATGTCAGTTTGAGTTTCTCTTGAAAAATCATCTCTGCTCCAGTAGATACATTTAATAAATGAAACTCTATGCTCTGTTCTCTCTTTCTTTTGGGGTTGGGGGTGGGGAATGACAAGTTGGAGAGAACCAGAACTAGTAGTCACCTTTTGAACCCACTTGCATTGTTATTGGCAGATGCATTATGGCCTGTTAATAATTTATTGCATAGAAGTACTGACCATCACTAAAGATGATGTATTGTGTATATTATGGGAAATGTTTAGTGCTGGTCAGCTACCTCCAGGTCACATGATAGAACATCTCACTCTGCTGCAATAAGCAAGGAGGAAATTGGTTTCATCCCAGAGGAATGGGATGAGCAGCAGAACAGGTAAAAGTGATTATCTTAAGTACATGCCAAATGCTAATCTGTATGAGAAAAACTCCAGTGGCTATTTTTTTAAAGCCCCCATAGGTAGTAACTCACTAAAATTGTTTTTATACAGTAGCCATCATCAGCACCTAGTTGGGTAGTTTAATGGCTTAGATATCTGACCATATCTGATCGCTTCTGCAACAAACCATCCCGATTTGGCCGGGATTACCACAGAATTTGACGCTGATTGACGTCATAACCCGCCCCGCGCTGCCAAACCCCCGTAATTTGGCAGTGGAGGGAAACGCTTTCCACGCACGCGTGGAAGGGTTCTA
Organism: Bradypodion pumilum; assembly: GCA_035047305.1. NCBI lineage: Eukaryota > Metazoa > Chordata > Lepidosauria > Squamata > Chamaeleonidae > Bradypodion > Bradypodion pumilum. The sequence goes on from JAWDJD010000001.1 coordinate 489,768,165, forward strand.
CACAAGTGTAAAACACTTCCACACATGCGTGGAAGCGCTACGCCGCTTGCGTAGGGGCTGCACAAGTGGCGTAGTGCTTCCACGCATGCGTGGAAAGCGACCTGCGCACAAGCGATCTGCGCAGGTCCCATTTTTTCCAGAGGCGCAGGTTGACAGGTATGTATCTGACTGAGGAGACAGAGCTTGGGAACCTGATTCCACACTGTGCTTCCTGGGAGAAGAAGAGCCAACCTCATGGACAAGTGACACAGTCTTGGGCAGCTGCAGAAAAAGGGAAGAATAAATCATTGCTGTGTATTCTCTTCCTAGAAAATTACAGAAAGGATTGCCATGTCAGAATTTACTGGATGGTCTGTAATTATTATTACTGGCAGTCCTTTGCAGTCCCGGTGTTAAATCCTGCATGTCTCATTTTTTATGTGTCGTAGGAGGTGGCTCCAAGATCATAGTGTGTGGGTCACTTCATGTCAAGCTGGAATCCATTTTAAACAAATTTGTGCCAGTGGCATTTTTTTCCTGATTGCTTTGGAGGGCAATGGTGGCCCAGAACCAGCTGGTCTCCAAGACCAAGCCTCCCAGTGCCCTGGGGCAGGAAAAAAACGTATGCTTGGATTGAGCTGAGCCACCACCACCACCGAGACATACATTGCTTCCTCTGCCACTTCTCTGATCCAGGTGATTTTATTTATTTATTTAATTAATTAATTTCTATACCACCCATTTGGGATATTTTCCCCACTCTGGGTGGTTTACAATAGTTAAAACCAGAAATATGGGGGTTTGGCTAAGATGGCCGCTGTGTAACATCTAGTTTCGGACGCTCGCGCTCAACAAAGAGGTGAACGATGTGAAGGAGCGGAATAGAAAATTTTTCAAGTGGTAAAGCTTAAAGTTAAGATCCTTGCCTGTCTCCTTGGAAAGTTTGCTGAGCTTTTGAAGTTGGATGATCGAAGTTCGGGAGGTTTTTCTGGGCGGTGGAGCTGTGACGGCAGTCGCGGCTTTCCCGCTGGAGAGCCGAGGAACGGGATCAGCGAGAGGAGAAGGCTATGGAACTGGTTTTGGAAGTGGCAAAAAGCGGCTGGAGAGAAGGCAATTTGTGTGTAAGTGCCTGAAGGGAGCTACATTCTTAGCTATAAGCCATAAAATCGGCTGAGTTTTTTCAGAAGAAAAAGAAGGGGAGGAAGAGCTGGTGGTACTGTAATGGCGACGGCCAGGAAAAACGAAAGTGATCGTGTATAGACTGTGGTTTTTTTTTCTACATACCAGAGGATCGCGCCACATTCTGAAATCAATAAGGCGGATTAATTTTCCTTTCTCTTTTTTTTTCACCTCCTCTCTGGTCTGGAAAAGAGGAGAGCTGTGGGAGTTTGTTTTTTTTTTCTTTTCTCTTCTGCCTAAACTGCCTGCTCATTTAGGGAAGAGGGGGAAGAGGGGGGGCCTCTTCTCACTACAAAGTTAAGGCACTCGCTGGAAAAGGGTGTTTTGATTATCCACTTCAAAGGAAGGATTATGTGGCTTTGATTGAAGGGTTCCATTACTGTGTGGATTACAAATAGCTTCTCAACTTCTCACCTTAACCCCTTGGTGGCTGGATTTCTCTTTCCTTCTGAGCTCCCCCCCCCCTCAGCAACCTGATTAACTGTTGTTCTGAAGCCTTTTTGCTGTGGTTGGAAGACGTCATTTGACTGCTGGCTTTGTGGGAAAGGATTATTTGTGGTTAACAAGTTTTACTTTTAAACTGCCTGTTTGGAGAGCTGTTTTCTTTTGTTTTCCTTTGTTCCATCGTTGTGGATTACAGTAAATTTTGGATCTTTTGCTGACATAAGAACTTGACGGTTGTATTGGTGGAACCTATGGCTGCAGTGTAGTAAGCCTTACTATATTGGAATTGTTACAGCGATCTGCAACATTGGGTTTGAAATATATTACATCACTATGGATAAAGGTATGAGAGCGAAAGCGAAAGATGAAGAACAGGTTGTAAAACCTAAGAAGATTGAAAAAGCACTAATGGATGAATCTGTTCAGCCAACAGCTCTGCCCACAGTGACATTGGACCAGACTCAAATTATGGTGGAAATTGGCAAGTTGTCGCAAAAAATGGAGAAAAATGAGGCTTCAAGGGTGAAAGATAAAAATGAAATGTTTAAAAGGCAAGAAAAGATGATGTCAACACTGACAGATTATACCAAAAAGGTGGACTTAAGTTTGAATAAATTTGAGGGAATGCTGAAAGTGGTTCAAATCGAGGTGGATGCGGTAAAGAAGGAAGTAAAAGGGACTCAGGAGGTGGTGCGGGACAGTAAGTTAAAACTGCAGGAACAAGAAATGAGGATAGATGCTGTCGAAGACATGATGAGAAAGCAGAACATTTTGATCCGTCAGGTACCGGAACGCACTCCGGATCTGTTAAGAGAGAGGGTGGTTCAGTGGTTAAATGGTTTAAAAATGGGGAAGGAATTTGTTCAAGAGGATTTAGGAAGTGTATTCCGGGTGGGTCCAAGAAGAGGGAGAGTGGCTCAAAGAAATGTGTTGGTTAAATTTGCAAATTGGGCAGATAAATTAAAAGTAATGGCTCATCTGAAAAGTGTTGGTTCAGACGCGTTGAAATTTGATGGCTCAGATGTAGAAGTCTACAATGATATTTCACTAAAAGAAAGAACATGGAGATATAAGATGAGGCCTGTTACTAAATTATTGATGGGTAAAAATATAAGGTATAATTGGAGATTTCCACAACAATTGCGCTTTTTCTATGATAAAAGAATGCAAGTTATTGATGAAGGCATTAATCCATTGGAATACCTGAGTTTGTTGGGATTGGTACAAGTAGATTCAGAAGAATGGAAAAATCTTAAGAAGGAAATGATGGATTCTGGAGCTTTGGGGAGGGAATATGGGAGGGAGGAGCCCGGTGGGGCAACAGGTGGAACACCACAACGAGGGGAGGAGGAGGAGGAGCCGTCTTTGATTATGATGGAGGAGGAGATAGGTAAGGAAGGATGAGCATTAGATAGTAGTAATCTTAAGTAGCTAATAGAGGTAGAATGGGTAATGTAGCGCATAGCGCCGGCAGTAGGGCGCATCTTGCAGGTCCCCCCTCTCCCCTCTTTGGTTGACAGAGGCGACTTTTCGTTGGAAGGTGGGGAGAGTGAAAAATGTGTGTTTTATGTAGTGGGTATGGTGAAGGGTTTTTGGTGGCACGCCCGATGGAGAGTTTAAAGTTGGGAGAAGAATTTGGTTATGGATAGTATTAAAATAATATCGTGGAATGTGAAAGGTACAGGCTCTGTTCTTAAGAGACGGAGGTTGGAATCGGCGTTGAAAAAAGATAGACCAGATATTTTATTTTTACAGGAAACACATCAGAAATCAAAAGATACGAATAAACTTTATCTGAGTTGGATGCAACACTATGAGATGGCGTTTGGAACATCTAAAGCAAGAGGGGTGGCAACTATGATTTCTAGGAAGTTAGGATTTGAAATCACAAAAAAGATTGCTGATCAAGAGGGTAGGTATCTGTTGTTAAGAGGAAAATTGGAGGATGAGGAAATATTGCTGGTAAATATTTATGCTCCGAATGACCACCAAGTAGTGTTTCTTGAAAAAATTCGGAAAATAGTGGAGGGGGAAAATGTTGCAAAAATTATTGTGGCTGGTGATTTTAATTTGATCAGGTCAGGAATGGATTGCACGAACATAGCTAGAAGTGGAATGGGTGTGAAAGGGAAGGCGTTGGACAAATGGATGAAAGTTATGGGTTTGAAGGATTCGTGGAGAGAGTTTAAAGGCTTGGAAAGGGCATATTCCTTTTTTTCGCATGTACATGGGACCTACTCGAGAATAGATTATGTTTTTCTGTCGGAAAATTTAATTGGGGATATAGAAAGTACGGAAATTGGGATTATTAAGGAATCGGATCATGCTAAAGTATATCTGGAATTGAAAGCACCAAAAAATATTCAAAGAGTTAGAAATTGGAGGTACGATCCTAATTTGTTCAAAGATCAGAAAAGCAAAGAGGCAATTATGGAAAGTTGGAAAGAAAGTTGGCAATGGAATGATAATAATGAGGTTGATTTTAATATTGTATGGGATACCATGAAGTCAGTTTTCAGGGGGGAAAGCATAAAAGTGGCAAGCCTTAAATATAAAAGGTATAAAGCAGAACACATAGAAAAAGAAAGGGAAATAAAACAATTACAGGAAGAACACGTAAAGAGTAAAGATAAAAAAATTCTCTTGAAACTACAAGGACTCAAGGCAGAAGTAATGGGTAAAGATATTGATAAAGTTAAACGAGATCTGATTTATTTAAATAGAGAATATTTTGAATTTAGTAATAAGAACTCAAAACTATTAGCAAGAGCAGCTAAGGTTAAAAGGGAAAAAAGAGAAATTGGGGTGTTAGTTGACAGGCAAGGTTCAAGGTGTAATAAGAATAGCGATAAATGTAAAATAGTTAGGGAATTTTACCAGGTGTTATATGCAGAAAAAGAAATAGATAGGGAAAAGCTTAAAAGGATATTGGAGAGGCAGTTAGGGAATGGGATAAAGCAAGAGCATAGGGAGAAAATGGAGGAAAAGATAACTGATAAAGAGGTTAAGGGGGTAATAAGCGGATTGAAGATAGGGAAAGCCCCGGGGGAGGATGGACTATCAACAGAGTTTTACAAAGAATTTAAAGAGGTGGTGGTCCCGAAATTGGTGAAGTTATATAATTATATATTAGATGGAGGATCAATCCCGACTTCATGGTATAACACTACAATTGTTCTTTTGCCAAAACCTGGTAAGAATTTGGAAAGAGTGGATTCGTACAGACCAATTTCGCTTATAAATCAAGATGCGAAGATCTTCACGGCAATATTGGCTAACCGTTTAAATAGTTTTATGGGGGAATATATAAATGTTGATCAAGTTGGGTTTCTAAAAGGACGACACATGGCGGATTTGACTAGAAGGGTATTAGATTTAATAGACAGTGTTAATCAAACAAAGGAAAAAGTGGGATTATTATCATTGGATATTTTTAAGGCATTTGATTCATTGCAGTGGTCTTCAATTAAGGAAATAGTTAAAAAATATGGGTTTGGAGATAAATTTAATAGGGTTATAGATTTACTATATCAAAAAGGAAATGCCAGGGTTAGAGTAAACGAGGAGCTCACGGATGTGGTAAAGCTAGAGGCAGGTACTAGGCAGGGTTGCCCATTATCTCCTATTTTGTTTATAATGGCAATGGAGATTTTAGCTAAAAGTATAAGGGAGGATCTAAATATAGAGGGGATTATGGGTAATAAAGTGAGCATGTACGCTGATGATACATTGCTTATGGTGAAGCACCCCGAACAGGTAATGGACAGGATTAAAGATCATCTACAAGTATTTCAAGCTATAACAGGATTAAAGATAAATTGGGATAAATCTGAATTGATGTTGTGTAATTTGAAATTGAGCGAGATGGGTAGGACGGTGTCGACACTTAATATACAAATCAAAGATAAGTTGAAGTATTTAGGGATAACTATTTCAAACAAATTAGAAGAACTTAAACGATTGAATTATGACAGCTTGAGAATTGAATTTAGGAATAAAATACGAGAACTTCAGAAGTTAAAGCTGTCATGGTTTGGAAGGATTGCTATGTGTAAAATGATACTGTTACCAAAGATTAACTTTTTATTTGATACGCTTGCGATCCATTTAAAAGAGAAAGAAATCAATGAGTTTCAAAAAATGTTTAATGATTTTTGTAATGGAGGAAAAAAATCTAGGCTTCCAAAGAAATTATGGTATTTGTCTCAGAAAAAAGGGGGGTTGGGTATGCCAAACCTCTTAGCATATTATCGAGCATTTCAAGTCAAGAATGTTGTGAAGATCTTGGCAAGAGAAAAGGTAATTTGGGAACAATTGGAAATGAAAGAATACAGAAATATTGGAAACTTGAATTTTCTGGGAATGAAAGATAAGACGAAAAGGTCAAATAATACTATGATGAAAGGTCTCATGGAGGTGTGGAAGAAGGTAAAAAAAGATATGGTTCCGAATCTCTCCCCAATCTTGGAATTGACTGATATGATGTGTTTCCCAATAAAATTAGATAAAGAAAAAATAGAAATATTGGATAAAAATGGGACGTTGTTATTGAAGGATTGGTTAAAAGCATGTGATGTTGATGCCGAGCGGAAAAAAATGTTTGAGATATTAAACTTGAATTGGTTTCAGAAGTTAAAGGTGGACAACTGGAATAAAAAATATAAAAGAGAACTAGGATCAGATAGAGTACTTACGGAATTTGAGGAATTGGTAAGGAAGATTAGAAAAGGCGAAAGTAGTATTAAGGGTCTTGTAAGTAAGCTTTATAATATATTGAATAGAGGTGCAGATCCACAGGAGGATTTGAAACGGAAGTGGGAACAAAATTTGAATATAAAAATTGGGGAGACTGAATGGAAAAATAAATGGAAAAAGAGAATTATGAGAACAATGTCTGTAAGAATTAAAGAACATAATTTCAAGATGTTGTGGCAATGGTACCTGACACCATTAAGACTTTACCAGATAGATAATAAAAGAGATAAGTTATGTTGGAGATGTAAAGAATTTGATGGAACATATGAACATATGTGGTGGAGTTGTAAAAAAATAAGGGATTTTTGGGGAAAAATAGAAAATGAATTCGGTGAAATATTGGGTAAAAGTGTTAAGTTGGTGTCGGGTACTATTCTTTTAACGAATGTGGAAGATCTGGGTTTAAACAAGGAGGAAAAAGAACTACTGGAAATTGTACTGACAACGGGTAGACAATGTATAGCCAGAAATTGGAAAAACGATGTAGATATTCAGGTTGGAGAATGGTATAAAGAAATGTGGAGTTTAGCATTGAACGATAAATTGACATGGGAGATTAAAGTCAAAAGAGATAATTTAAAAGAGAATAGATTCTGGAATATATGGAAACCGTTCGTGGATCACTCTATTATGGCAGGTGATAGTTCAGGACCAGTACCATCTCAAAGAAGTTTCTGGACTTGAGTTAAAAATAAACTCTCCGGGCATTGTATATATTCACAGGGTGTTTTTTTTTCTTTTTTTTCTTTTATTGGTTAAAAAGATTAGTGGTAGTACAGAAAGTCTTTTTCTATTATTTTGGATTTTGAAATAAAGGTTCTTAATATTTGGTGGTTAAATAGTAGTTAATGAATATAGATATTGTTATGTGCTAGCATATAGTAATGTTTGTTAGTATGATATTATGGACTTGTTAGTGTAATGTACTGTTAATGTATTGTTAATGTTTTCTTTTCTTTTTCTGTATGTTTATTAAAGATTTAATAAAAAAATTTATAAAAAAAAAAAAACCAGAAATATACACACAATAACAATTCTTGGTATCCAAGGGTCTAATTATACACTATTCATTGGCTGTAGGGATTGCTTCTCAAACCTACTTAGTCCAGAAGAGAAGTGTGTAGGCTAGGGCTGACAAGCTTCATGGGTCCCCTAAGAGCATTTTACACCACTCAGAGATGGAAATAATAATAAAAAGGCCAAATGGAGTACTGTATAGTATTTATTTATTTCTTTTTTGTATGCCTTTCTATTGCACTGGCAAATTTTGCAGTAGCTCCTGCCCAACTTCACCCAATCAAACTCACAAACCATCATTTCAGCATTTCCTCAAATTCAAAACTACATAGATGTTGCATTAGAGGTCATGCGGGCCATTTGAAGTGAAAATAAAAAGAACAGAATGAATTAAAAATAAAATAAAGTAGAAAAGATAAAAATGAAGGAAATTGTCACGGGTTTGGGGTTGTGCTTTTGGATAAGAAGCCATTGAAATTTTCTTGATTTTGGACTGGTTGAGACAATCTGTTTTATTCTATTCCACCCAGCTCTTCTTCTGTTTCCCCACCAGCAATTCATTAGTGCCACACTCAAGACATGGCAATGGATTTGTAAAACACTTCTATTAGGTCCATTGATTACTGATTATATGTTCTCATCTTCTCGTCTTCTTTACTTCTGCTTTTACCCCTCTGGGTGTCAAGGGACATACAAGGTTCTTGGTCTGACACTTCTAGCAGCCTCCAGCAGCATTATATGGTGTTCTTGTAGTGTTTCTTCCACATTATCTCTCCACCTTCCTCTGACTCATAGTCTTTGTCCTTCTCCTCTTTTCATATATGCCTTCCATGGTATGGAATTCCAAGACATTATCTCCAGTTGTGCAAACCACTTTATTTGTTGTCTCTGTAATATTGATTCTATTTAAATTATTTTCCTTATAATCTCATTCCTGATTTTATCCCTTCTAGTCACTCCAGCAGTCTTCCTCAGACATCTCACTTCTGTGGTGACCAACTTTTATTTATGTTTTGTTGTAAGTGTCTATGTTTGGCACTGGTGACATAAGGTTGGAATCAATATCAATATTAGGTGTTTCTTTGTTCTAGTCAGTACTGACCTATGTTGTAAGAGTGCCCCAATATTTGGTTTGCCTTACTCCACCATATGTTAATTTCTTCATCCATTTTGTCATTTTCAGTAAATGTCATTCCTAAATATTTGTTTTATACCTGTTCCCTCTATTACAATATTTAAAGTATGCCTTTTCCTTCCAATTGCCATTACCTCAGTCTTCTCTTCCCATCCAGCAATTCAAGATTTTTTATTGTGGGCTGCATGGGTGGCCATTTTCAAGCAGAAAGAGAAAAGGGCCAGTAAGATGGGATGGGAAAAGTCTAATAAGGATGATATTTAAAATGCTGAACAGAATAGGGTGGAATGCTGAGTGGAAAAACAACCACAAACAGATTCTTCATGTTTGTTGACATGTTTATACAAAGGATCAGCTACTCCTTTTGAGTAGCTGGAAATGTCACTTCTGTTTTCTCCCATTACCAACTCAAGAGACATCTTATGATTCACTTGACTAGGATCACAGTATATATTCTCTCTGTGAGAAGACAGGTGACAGAAAGATGTATAGTAATTGTGCACAAATTATTTCAGCATCTTACGCTGTGAAGTTCTTCAAGCATTGTTCCCCAAATGCTATATTACTTTCTAGAATTTCTTTTTATTAACAAAAATTTATCTGAGACATGGGTCATAAAGTGCAGATGCCCCAGCGCCCATTACAGCTAAAATATCTAGCTTTGTTGCTACCATTGGGTTTATGACTTCTGGGAAACATCAGAAATGAAACAAATGTGTGAACAAAAAGATAAATTACTTCACTGTATTATACGGGTATTTAATCCTCAATGACCTATTTATTTATTTTCTTAAATATTAGATCAGGTCTCTCCAAAGTCAAGACATTTTATAGCTAAGAAGAGATCAAAATTTTAGCAGGACAAATGAGCAGATCTCAGAGGAAGATATTTAGTAAATTATTTAATGTTGCTGCACTATCCTGCATATCATACTATATGTTTTCCTCATGCATCATACATAGGCTTAGAAAATAAGTGAACCTTTGGGAGTCAGTGGATTTCTTTGGAGTGACCAATGAAACAATCTGGAGAAAGATAAGGTTGTCTCATGGCAAGGGAGCTGGGACTTATTTAAATACTGTATACTTGGTGTTCTGTGCTATCAAGTCGCCTCTAATTTATGGCAATCCTATGAATGAGAGATTCATTCATTCATTCATTCATTTATTCGATTTATACCCCGCCCTACTTGGCCAGGGCCAACTCAGGGCGGCTTACAACAGGAAAATTAAATACAATATAACAAATTAACACACCAAATACAATAGCATACAATAAAAGATTACAAGTTACAACTTTACAAATTAGTGCAAAATAAATATACCATAATATCATAACATTACAGAGCAAAGCTCAATGTACTTAACATCAGCAAAGGGAGCCGGCGAAGGAACCATGGCTCTGGTGATGTTGGCGGCATGGCTTTTGAAAGTCCTGCCGCGTAACGCCAGTCAGCTGTGCTCCTGCTTCCCCCGCCAGGCAGGGCAGGGGGGGGGGAGCTGGTGAAGGAACCATGGCTCTGGTGATGCTGGCAGCGCGGCTTACCTGAATAAGAAGATAGTCTGGCCAGGTTATCCTGCTATGGTAATAGAGTAGACTATACTGCCAGCGACTCAACGCCGAGTGTCAGGAGGCAGTTAATTAACCTGACCAACTTGAGGACTTGGGTGCTGAAGTCGACAGGAAAGGGTGATGGTCCCCAAGTGAATTAAATCCCAATTGGATTAAATCCCAATTGAATCCATCTTGATGGAGGGCAGCAACTTCATCTATACTAGCCTGGAGCTGATGAGGACTTTGCATGCCAAAAGGGTGAAACTGGATCAGTGGTACGGGTGTCATACTGTGATGCAGAAGGCAAATGAAAGGCCACGGCATTATATTCTCAGGATAGTCTTCATGGCTGATCACCACGAGGATCACCAACATTTGGCTTTGGATATGGCAGAAGAAGAAGAAGAAAATAGTTCAGGTTTGATTTGCTTTAGGACCCTTATGTTCATTTTTCTGGCAGTTCATTCTATCTGCAAACCACTCCTCCAACATCATATTTCAAACAAATCAATTTCCTCCCTCCCATTGTCTTTCTCTACTGTTGAGCTTTCATAACTTTGGTGTCTTGCACGGAAGACAAAGAAGGAGCTGCAGTAAGGGCTAAAACACAACTTTATTGCATGGTAGTCAGTGTGAACATGTCAAAAAAGTGAAAAAATCATATGAATTGGAAAATCTAGGTGATTTGGAGTCACCATTAGAAGCTCTGTGGGTAAGAGTACCAGGCCACAAGGATGGGCTAACAGTAGGCATATACTAATTGGCCTCTGACCCAAACTCTTGAGGGAGACTGGCAGTTGGAGAATGTTGTAAAGGAGGCATCCAAGAAGGGAAGCCTGGTTATAATGGGGGACTTCAATTACCCTCACATAGACTGGGTGAACTGTTGTTCAGCACATGATAAAGAGATAAAGTTCCTAGATATGCTAAATGATTGTTCCCTGGGACAGATGGTTGAAGACCCAACTAGAGGTACAAGAATCCTTGACTTGATCCTGAGTACTACTCAGCATCTGGTGCAAGATGTTAATGTGACTGATCCAATAGGGAACAGTGACCACAACTCAATTATGTTTAAATTGATCATAGACTGCAAGTCATTGATTAAATCTAACACAGAGACCTTAAATTTTCAAAAAGGAAATTTCCCAAAGATGAGGAAACTAGTAAAAAAGAAGCTGAAATGGAAAAGTGAGAGAGTCCAAACACTCCAAGAGGCATGGAGGCTGTTTACAAAAACAATAACAGAGCCCCAATTGGAATGCATATCCAAAAGGAAAAAGGGCACTGCCAGGTCCAAGAAGACTCCGATGTGGCTTACAGGAGCTGTTCGGGAAGTGATCAAGAGCAAGAAAAGCTCATTTAGAAGATGGAAGGCTTGTCCAAATGAGGACAGCAGGCAGAAACATAAATTCTGGCAGAACAAATGCAAGGCAACAATCAGGAAAGGAAAGCAAGACTTTGAGGAGCGTATAGCTAAAAATACTCAGAGAAATAACAAAGACTTCTTTAAGTACATTAGAGGTAAGAACCCAACTAGGAAGGCCATTGGACCATTAGATGACAATGGAAGGCAAGGGGTTATTAAAGAGGAAACAGAGATTGCAGAGAGACTCAATGAATTCTTTGCTTCAGTATTCACATGCCCAAAACATAGCCTATCTTCGTAGGGAGGGAAAGCGAAGAATTAAGCAAGATAGAAATAACCAGGGAGGAGGTCCTTGCATGTCTTGTTAAGCTAAACACTAACAAATCACCAGGACCAGATGGCATCCATCCACGAGTTCTCAGGGAACTTAAAGATGAAATTGCTGATCTCCTAGCTGAAATATATAATCTTTCCCTCAAATCAGGCTTTGTGCCTGATGACTGGAAGGTAGCGAATGTAACACCAATTTTCAAAAAAGGATCCAGGGGTGATCCAGGAAATTACCGACCTGTCAGTTTGACATGTGTCCCAGGAGAGCCAACATGGCTTTTGCAAGGGCAAATCATGCCTCACTAATCTGTTTGAATTTTTTGAGAGTGTCAACAAGCATGTGGATAAGGGGGATCCAGTTGACATTGTTCATCTGGACTTTCAGAAGGCTTTTGACAAGGTCCCACACCAAAGGCTCTTGAATAAACTTACCAGTCATGGAATAAAGGGACAGGTCTTGTTCTGGATCAGCAACTGGCTAAGGGACAGGAAACAGAGGGTAGCACTAAATGGACACTTCTCCAAGTGGAGGGAAGTAAAGAGTGGGGTCCCCCAAGGTTCAGTACTGGGACCCCTGCTTTTCAACCTCTTCATAAATGATCTAGAAGTAAGAGTAGATAGCAAGGTAGCCAAATTTGCTGACGACACTAAATTATACAGGGTAGTGAAAGCTGTGAGAGATTGTGAGGGGCTCCAGAGGGATCTCTTGACACTGGGGGAGTGGGCAAAACAGTGGCAAATGAGCTTCAACATTAGTAAGTGCAGAGTGATGCATGTTGGGGCAAAAAAACCCCAATTACATTTATAAACTGATGGGGTCTGAACTCTCTGCGACAAACCAGGAAAGGGACCTTGGTGTCCTGGTGGACAACTCAATGAAGGTGTCAACCCAGTGTGCCTCAGCAGTGAAAAAAGCAAACTCATGGCTAGGGATCATTAGGAATGGTATAGAAAATAAGTCAGCAAGTGTCATTTTGCCTCTTTATAAATCTATGGTGAGGCCCCATCTGGAATACAGTTCTGGTCACCATGCCTCCAGAAGGATATTATGGAGTTGGAAAAAGTGCAGAGGAGGGCAACCAGAATGATTAGGGGACTGGAACACCTTCCTTACCATCTGAGGCTGCAACGGTTGGGCCTTTTCACTCTTGAACGACGGCGTCTAAGAGGTGACCTGATTGAAGTTTATAAAATCATGCACAATGTGGACAAAGTAGATAAGGAAAAACTGTTTTCCCTATCGCACAACACTAGAACTAGGGGACACTCGATGAAACTTTTGGGTACTAGTTCTCAAACAAATAAGAGAAAGTACTTTTTCACCCAGAGGATTACTGGTCTATGGAACTCCCTGCCAGAAGAAGTGGTGACAGCTGTCAGTCTTGACAGCTTTAAGAAAGGATGAGACAAGTTCATGGAGGACAAGGGTATCAGTGGCTATAATTATGAATACTTAAGCACAACCTCGGGGTTGGAGAGATAGGCAGGATATCTCTCAATGCCATTTCCAGGGAATCCTAAGCAGGTGAAGGCATCTCCTGAAGGAAATGGTGAGCCACTGTGTGAGACAGAATGCTGGACTGGATGGGCTGTAGCCTGTTCCAGCAAGGCTGTTCTTATGTTCTTATTTGAACATGAGATACAGGTGGACCAAACAGCTCTATTTATAGTACACTGTACATTATAGTACACCTTTCAGGTATTCAGGGGAATCAGTATCATGTGAGCTGACACTGCTATTGACACGAGCAGTATTGTTCTTAACAGCTTGTTACAATGAGTCATTGATTACTTACAATAGAATACAATTGTCGGATACAATCAGTTAAAGGGGTACTTGTCACAAACTATTCAGTACATAACATCCCTCCCCCCTAGGTGAGGATGAAGTCCTTTAGCCATTGAGGCTTTCCGCACGTTCGCTTTGGGCGAGTGGTGGCTGCACTTCGGGCTGGAGTCCCTACACTTGAGGAGGGTGACTCGTTAGCGATTGGCTGCGAGTCATGAGCCGGGGATTGGGAAGGTCTAGGTGTGGGAGTAAACTCCAGGGATGTGAGACCAGGGGCTCCAGGGACTAAAGAAAAACCCCGCTCTTTGCTTGGATGGCTGGGGGACCACTCCGAAAACTCCCCCCGGTCTCCTAACTCAAAATGTAACAAGTCTTCAAAATCCCTCTCTTCTAAATTGTCCCTGTTACCCGGCGGGTCAAAAGAATGCGGGTTTGTATCATTTCCCTTCCCCCTGTGGTCTGTGTCTCCCCCTTGGGATAAACGGGTGGTAGAGAACCCTAACGCTGACTGCTCCATTGGGTCACTCACGTTTTGCCTTCCCACTACTCTACCTCTGAGCTGGTCGGCATGCTTCCTCCAGAGGAGTCCCGTGCCTGTCTCAACATTGTTGGAGACTGGCCCCATCTGTCCGACCACTATTCCAGGTACCGAAGTGGGGCCGCCAGCCGTGTAGTTTCGGCAGTGTACCGGCTGGCCAATCTCAAAACTCTTGGTCCCCCCCGCTTCTATGTTTCTACCCATATCCTCCATCGTGGAGGGTTTCCTCCACATGAGGAGTTCGGCGGGAGAGAGCCCTGATGCTAAGGGTGTTACACGGTATCTTAATAGGAACTGGCAGAGCTGCAAGTTCAATTCCCCAGGGCCCATCCTATGCAGTGCGTCCTTCGTTGTTCGCACCAGGCGCTCCGCTTGACCATTTGTCACGGGGTGAAACGGGGCCACAGTTATGTGGCAAATTTTGTTAATCTCTATGAAACCCTGAAACTCCGCTGACATGAAAGTTGTGGCATTGTCACTCACAAGTACGTCCGGTAAACCAAAACAGCTGAATACCTTGCGTAATTGCTTAATCGTTGCAGCTGACGATGTACTGGCCTTGGGAATTACCTCCAACCACTTGGAGTAGGAGTCCACTATTATAAGGAAAAGGGTACCCCTGAAAGGACCCGCGAAGTCCACATAGACGGGACGACGGACCACGGGCCGTGTCCCATTCTCTGTGCGGAAGTCGGGACTCCTCGGGCTGGGTGCTCTGGCAGCTCTCGCAAGTGCCAACCATGTGTTCTATATCTGTGTCTAGTTTGGGCCACCAGACATAACTCCTCGCTAGCACCTTAGAGCGCACGATCCCCGGGTGGCTGATATGCAGCATCTTGAGCAACCGGGACCTCAGAACTTCGGGGATTACTACCTTCTACCCCCAGAGTAGGCAGCCCCTTTCTAGGGAGAGCTCGTCTCCGTAAATCCTGAATTCCTCCGTAGGGGAGGTTGCCGGCCAGCCTTTCTGTATCCATGAACTGACTAGGGCCAATGACTTGTCTCTCGCCGTAGCCTTGGTGATCTCAGCTGGCAGAATTGGAGGCGACTCTAGGGCCTCAATCAGGAGCACCTGGTGGTCCTGTTCTACCTCACACTTGGGGTCCCCTGCCTGTGGGAGAGGTGACCTAGAAAGGGCATCAGCGTGGCTGATCTGCTTGCCGGAGCAGTAGGTCAACGCGTACTGGTACGCGTTGAGAAAGATCGCCCATCGCAGCATCCTTGGGGACAAGATCTGCGGGGTTGGCTTATCTGTAGTGAAAATCCCTAAGAGGGGCTTATGGTCGGTCACGATTTTGAATGGCCTGCCATAAAGAAAATCGTGGAACTTCTTGGTTCCTGCAACAATTGCTAGGGCTTCCCTGTCTGTTTGCACGTAGTTGCGCTCTGCCTTGGACAGGGATCTCGAATAGTATGCCACTGGGGCTTCTCACCCGCCCTCTAGCACGTGGCAGAGGACTGCCCCCACCCCCACCGGTAAGGCATCGCAGACTAGCACAACTGGTTTCTTTGGGTCGAAGTGGGTCAACACAGCCTCGGAAGAAAGAAGCTGTTTGAGCCCCTGGAACGCCCATTCCTGGCTGTCCCCCCACCACCAAGCCGCATCCTTTTTGAGTAATCTATGCAGTGATTCCGCTACTGATGCCTTTCCCGGGAGGAAAGAGTGATAGAAATTTAGGAGTCCTAGGAAGGACTGCAGTTCGGCCTTGGTGGTGGGGCGAGGAGCATCTTTCACTGCCTCTACCTTGAACTCTGCAGGTTTTATGCCCTCAGGGGTTATTCGGAAACCCAGAAACTCTACCTCTTCAGCAAAAAAGACACACTTGTCCTTTCTTAACCTGAGCCCCGCTCTCTTGAACACCGTTAGTACCCGGTCTAACCTCTTGGCCAATTCCTGTTCCCCTCCCGCTGTTATCAGAATGTCATCAAAGTAGGGGAAAACACCTGGGAGCCCCTTCAACAATCTCTCTATGAGGGACTGAAAGATCCCCGGAGCCGAATTTACGCCGAATTGGAGGCACGTGACTTTAAAAGCTCCCTTGTGGGTCACAATTGTCTGAGTGGCGGCTGTAGCTGGGGTTACCGACAATTGCTGGTATGCCTGGGCCAAGTCTAGTTTGGCAAAACACCTTCCCCCATGCAAGGTTGCTAACAGGTGGCTTACCACCGTCACTGGATACGCATTCGGGCGAATTGCCTTGCTAATCGTGCACTTGTAGTCAGTGCAGATTCTGACCTTCCCATTAGCCTTAAGTGCCGTAACAATGGGGGTTTCCCACTCGGCGGAGTCCACTGGCACCAAAATCCCCTGACCCACCAGTTTGTCCAGTTCAGTCTCTATTTTGTCCTTTAGTGTGAAAGGCACTCTTCTTGGCTTCATCCTGTTGGGTCGTATGTTGGGGTCCAATTCAAAGAAAACTGGGGGCCCTTTGAACTTCCCTAGCCCCTTCTCAAAAACGGCCGGGTGTGCGTTACACACCTCCGTGATCGGGTCAGCATGCATGGCGTGTATGCCTCTGATGAAGACTCCCAGGGGCCCGAACCATTGTGTACCCAGGAGGCAGCAGGACCCTTCCTTCAGGATGACTAGGGGCAACTGCGCAGAGCGCCTTTTAAACTGAACCTTGAACTCTCCCACCCCCAACATTGGTATACTCTTGCCCTGAACGTCCCGCAAATTAGTCTTAAGGGCCTTCAGCTTGGGGCATGACTTTGGGGGAATGCGTAGAAATTCCCTGTGGGAGACGATGGAGTACGATGACCCCGAATCGATCTCCATCCTTATTGGGACCCCCTGTACCAGTACCTCAACCAAAATCTGGGGCCGCCATAACTGCACGCTGTGGACCGCCTGTTCACGGTCGTCGGGAATCCGTCAAGACACATGATGCTCCTGGGGCTTGTCATCATCGAGGATGTGCCTGACCTCATCCGCCTTTCATTGGGGCCGTTCCGCCTGGCCCTTGCCGTCATCTCGACGCTGCCTGCAGACCCTCGCGATGTGCCCGCGCCACCTGCAGTTGTGGCACTCCACCTTCCGGAATTGGCATCGGCTCCGGTCGTGGGATGCCCCACATCCATTGCAGCGGCGGTCCTCTCTGGCGCAGTCTCGCCTCTCGGGTCTCCTTTGCACCCGCTGCACGTCCTCGTCCTCGCTGGAGTCAGAGGCGGATGTGGTGGACTCGGAGGGCCCCTACTCTCCATGGGAGGAACAGCGGTGGACTGGGACTGCCAGCGGGGGCCCCCAATCGTGGCGGTCCTGGCCCGGCACACCCATTCGCCTTGTTGCACTGACTCAGCGGCTTGGGCAATGCACACAACATGCTCGAATGAGATGCTCTCATCTTTGGCCAGGAGTTTTTTCCTGGCGCCTTCATCTCACAGGCCCAGCAGGAGCCTGTCTCTCAGCACCTCGCTCAGGGACGCTCCCCACCGGCAAGGCACGGCAGCCACCCACAGGGCTGCCACGAAGTCTGCCACGGACTCACCGGCCCGCTGGCACCACTGCTGAAACGCCAACCTTGCCGGAAACACGGACACTTTCGGCTGAAAGTGCTTCCTCAACTCAGCGAGGATCTCATCTAGGGGCATGGCCCTGAGCGGTCTCGGCGTTAGGAGGTTGGTGACCAGTTCCAAAGTCTCTACGCCACACTGGGCCAGTAGGAATGCCTGGTGCTGGGCTTCCTCCTCGATGCCTTCGAGGTCCATAGCGTAGAGGAACTGCTGTTCGTAGAGTTCCCATTTTTCTGGCTTCGTGGTATCGAAGGGCACGATGTTCACTTTTTGGGATGCCATCCCACTTTCATCGCCAATTTGGTGTCTTGCATGGAAGACAAAGAAGGAGCCGCAGTAAGGGCTAAAACACAACTTTATTGCATGGTAGTCGGTGTGAACATGAGATACAGGTGGACCAAACAGCTCTATTTATAGTACACTGTACATTATGAATAACCCGGGTGATAGTTCATTGGTTACTGTCCGCGTGACATCATGGAACGTCATGCCCATCTTCTCCAGGTGCGGTGCAGCGGAGGTTTCCCGCCCTTCAGGTATTCAGGGGAATCAGTATCATGTGAGCTGACACTGCTATTGACACGAGCAGTATTGTTCTTAACAGTTTGTTACAACGAGTCATTGATTACTTACAATAGAATACAATTGTCGGATACCATCAGTTAAAGGGGTACTTGTCACAACCTATTCAGTACATAACAATAACCATAGATGGTGATGGGAAATACAAGAGTGTTGTATTGGTCTCCAATGACATATCCTTACACATGATGATCTTTTATAATTCCTTCATTGCTGCCTTTCAAAGTCTTAATCTTCTTCTGATTTCTTCGCTGCAGTCTCCGTTTGTATTGATGATTGAACCAAAGTACACAAAATTGTTCATCTCTTCAATTTCTTTATTGTCAACATTAAAGTTTTATTACTCTTCTGTATTCATAATTTTTGTCGTCTTAATGATGAACTGTGGTCCTGCTTCAACATTTCCTTCTTTCACTTTCACTAATACATTTAATCAAGACATTGTAGCTTTCTGCCAGTAAGATGATGCCATCCGCATATCTTAACTACCCATGTTTCTTCCAGCAGTTTTCACTCCTTCATCTGAATCTATTTCACGATTCTGTATGGTGCATACAGCTTGAACACATAAGGAGATGAAATGCACCTTTTTATCCATTTTCAGAGTAGAACACTTTTGTAGTTGTCTGACTGAAAATGTCGCACTCTAATCTACTTTTGTTTACTTACATCAAACACTGCAATAGTTATATGTTCCACTTTTTTGTTTTACGGTTTCTAGTTTACCTTGACTCATACCTCTCATGTTCCAATTGTATATGATGTGTATGTTTGGACTTTCCTTTCACTTCTGCACACATCAGTTACTAGATGTCTTTTTTGGCTTTAACCCAGTTGTGTCATTTTTGACAAAGTATTTGTACTTGTCCTTTGTTCTTTCCCAGCAGCTGATTGAGTGCTTTCCATCCAGGAGTCTCAACTTCTAGCAGTATCTCATGTTTCATTTCATCATAGGGTTTTCATAGTAAGAGAAATTCAGCAGGGGTTACGGGTACTAAGAAAAGTTAGTTGAGTGTCACTGCAGCTACCACTGCTACAAATAGCAACCTTGAGGAGGGTGGAAACATACTGATCTGATTGCCTTCTTCTTCTTCTTCTATGTCCCAATCAAACCCTGCTAAAATGAAGCTACTTTCTTGGCTTTGTCAATGGCCAAACTTAAGTCCTGTTTGGTGTATGTTTCTGGCAGTAATTGGCAGACCAAAGCAAAGCAATCACACACATATACTGCCCCATAGTGCTTAGTGCACTCTCTGGGCAGTTCACAAGTTAATTAGCATTTTGCCCACAACATGCTGGGTACTCATTTTACCAACCTTGGAAGGATGGAAGGCTGAGTCAACCTTGAGCTCTGGTCAGGATCGAACTCACAAACTTTTGGTTGCAGTGCAGCAGCTTAACCACTGCACCACCAGTGCTCCTTTAAGTGAGACGGATTCTGTATCTCTCTACAGTAATACCACATGTTGTTGTCCACCAGCAGTCTCCATTTGAGCATGTTGGTCTTGCATTTAGGGACTCCAACACTCAGCCTATTCAGGGTCCTCCAAGTGTGACATAGCTGGGGTACACAGAAGAAGCCTCCTCAAAGATTGTAAATACAATCGAGCATACTCTGGGTTGTAAACTTGCCGGCTAATCTTTCTAACACCAGATTAAACCAAAGGATTAGTCTGGTATCTCAGTTGTAACCATTTCACCTTGGGTGACCCTTCTAGGTGTCCAGTCTCTAATGGAATCTGGCTTCCTGACAGCATTGCTCTCAGCTTCATTCAAACCCTTTTACCATGTTAGGGTGTGGATTCAGGAAGGGGATTTAAATATAATGCTCTACCACATTTAGAAGGAGGTAGAAACAATTCTCTGAACTTGATTATTATGGCTCTGTATCTAATTTAACAAATCTTAAAGTGGCTTTGGGCAGTTCAATCCAATACAGATCAGGATTGAATCAGATTGGAACATTGGTTCTGAATTGTTTCTGGATCAGTCCAAATCACTTTGGTCAATTTGCAGTCTTGGTGGTATGCAAAAGTCAGATGAGTGTTTATTTTAAATTGCACATCCACACCTTTTAAGGAAAACTTTAAAGTGGTGGGAAGAAACAGGAGAGCTGGACTTCGCTCTATAATAATTCTAGTTTCTAAAATAATTCAAAAATCTCTTTAGCTCTCTGTGATCTCAAAGCATGAATGCATTGGGAGGGAGAAAAATGTTTGTCTTTCTTTTTAAAAACTTTTCTTCATTATAGGAAAGTTTTTGAAAGAACTTTGTTGAACTATATAATAATTCTGTGCTTCCTACAGCTTTTACTTCTTCTTTCATCCTACATGCATCCAAACATCAAACACCTTTTTTCTAATCCTTTCCCTTCTCATCTTAATCATCTTTACTTTTCCATATTTGTGATTTATTTATGTTTGTTGGTCTTATTCTTGTTTTGATGCTATTGTCTTTTGACAGTTATACTTCCCTTATCTTTTTCATTCCCTGGTCTTTTTTAGGGTATACGTTTGATTTCTAAATGTTGAAAAGACTGAATGGATAGGAAACATAAGAGAATATGTTTTAAAAAACATTTTAAAATGTTTAACAAAAAAACCACTGGACTGATCTGTCTTAAATTTGGCAAGATTAATCCTCACGAAGGTAGTTGCTACATTTTGGGATTTCATGCATGTATGTGAAAAAAGAAAGACACACTGTTTTTGAAGGGACATTTTGAAGCACAAAACCCTTTAAACCTTAAGTTATTATCCTTTTCTATTCTTTGGGGGCTGTGGTGGTTTAGTGGTTAAGATGCTGAACTTGATGACTTGAAGGTTAGCATGTCAGCAGTTCGAGACCCGAGTACTGCATGGCAGGGTGCGCTCCCATCAATGTCCCAGCTCCTGCCAATGTAGCAGTTCAAAAGCAAGAAATAAATAGGTACCACTAGATAAATAGGTACCACTAGATAAATAGGTAGATAAATAGGTACCACTTTGGTGGGAAGGTAACAGCGTTTCATGCACTCGGGTGTCTAGGCACACCTGCCAAATGCCTACAGAAATGTCTGCAGATAGAGAGCGCTGGCTCCTTGGCTGTAAACAGAGATGAGTACCAAACCCTAGAGTTGGATATGAGGCTTTCGAGCAAGGGCAACCTTTACCTATCTTTTGGGGCTCCCTTCAGTTCACTAACACCAGGGTTGTCTTGCTATTGCAGGCGCACCCCCCAAAAAAGGACTCAGACACCGGTATAAGTGGATAACAGCATTGGGCCACATTTATTGATTCATGCCCTAGTCCGAATTATAAATTTCAATTGGTACTCAGCCAATTATAATTCTTAAGGCAAGCAGGCCGCAGTAACACTGGTAAGGTTTCTCCCAAAATTGCCAACTTTGATTTCAAATAGATTAGGTTTTGAGATGGTAAAAAGTATATCAGATCCAGAAGGTAGATACCTGATTATAAAGGGGAAAATAGAAGAGGAGGAAATAACGTTGGTGAACCTGTATGTACCAAATGAACATCAAAATAGATTTTTAGATAAGGTACATCGAATATTGGAGAAGGTGAAAACAACAAAAATGATTGTAGCGGGCGACTTTAATTTAATAAAATCAAATATAGATAGTACAAACATAACAAGATGTGTGGGTGGAAACAAAATGCATGTGTTAAATAATTGGTTGAAATCTTTGGGATTGAAGGATGCATGGAGGGAACTCAAAGGTCTGGAAAGGGCTTATACATATTTCTCACAAGTTTATAATACGTACTCTAGAATAGATTATATATTTGTCACTGACAACTTGATAAGAAACTTAGAAGACATAGAAATAGGAATTTTTAAAGAATCCGACCACGCAAAAGTTTTGTTGGAAATGAAAATAGAGGCAATAAAGATCAGGAAAAATTGGAGATACAATGCCAGATTGTTTAAAGACAAAAAGATTAAAGATCAAATGGTAGAAAACTGGGAAGAAAATTGGAAGTGGAACGATACAGGGGAACTCGGAATTGGTATTGTATGGGACACGATGAAAGCAATATTTAGAGGTGAAAGTATTAGGTTGGCAAGTATTAAAAATAAACAGCTAAAAAGTAAACAAGAAGAAGTGGAAAAAGAGATTAAAAGGCTACAGGAGAAGCATGCAATAACCAAGGATAGAAAGATTTTTGAAAGAATGCAGGGATTAAAGAAAGAAATAATTGGGAAAGATATCGAAAAAGTGAAAAGAGATTTGGTATATTTAAAAAGAGAATACTTTGAGTATAGTAATAAAAATTCAAAACTATTAGCGAGAGCGGCCAAAGAAAAAAGAAGTAAAAGAGAAATAGGGGTTTTAGTAGATAAAGAAGGCATAAGATACAATAAGACCCAAGACAAATGTAAGGTGGTTAGAGAATTTTTCCAAGAGTTATACTCTAAAAAGAAGGTAAATATAGACAAACTAAAGGATAAACTGGGAATGCAAATTAAAAATAAAATAAGTCAGGAGCACAAACAAAAAATGGAAGAATTCATAACTGAAGATGAGATAAAAAAAGTAATAAATAAATTGAAAGTAGATAAATCACCGGGTGAAGACGGACTACCCGCTGAATTTTACAAAGAGTTTAAAGATATAGTAATTCCAAAATTGTTAAAACTTTATAATGGTATATTTAACGGGGATCAGATACCCTTATCATGGTATAGAACAATAATTGTCTTACTACCAAAACCGGGAAAAGATCCAGAAAGAGCAGAATCCTATAGACCTATCTCCTTGATAAACCAAGATGCTAAGATCTTTACGGCAATATTGGCAAATAGATTAAATAGTTTTATGGATAAATATATAAATAAAGACCAGGCCGGATTCGTGAAGGGGAGACATATGTCAGATCTGGTAAGGCGAGTATTAGACTTAATAGATGTGGCAGGACAAAATAAGGAGAAAGTAGGATTATTATCGTTAGATATATTTAAAGCATTTGATTCCTTGCAATGGATAACGATTAGTGAGATAATTAAGAATTATGGATTCGGCGATAGGTTTTTAAAAACAATAGGACAATTATATCAACAAGGTTATGCTAATATCAGGGTTAATGATGGTCTTACGGAGGAAGTGAGATTAGAGGCAGGAACAAGGCAAGGGTGTCCTCTATCTCCAATATTATTTATCATGGCGATGGAAATATTAGCAAATACAATAAGGGAAGATAAAAGCATAGAAGGAATAATGGAAAATAAAATTAGTTTATATGCAGACGATACTTTGTTAATTATGAAACATCCCAGAAGATCTATGGAAAGCATTCAAAAACACTTAACGGAATTTGAACAAATAACAGGTTTGAAGGTAAATTGGGATAAATCTGAACTGATTTTAAGTAATATTGAAAAGGAAGAGCAAATGAAAATCAGGGACGAATTCAAAGTGCGGATTAAAGAGAGCTTGAAATACTTAGGGATAAACATTTCTAATAAGATGGATGATCTGAAAAGATTAAACTATGATAAACAAAAGAAGGAATTAAAAGATAAAATTCTGCAATATCAAAAACTGAGGCTGTCGTGGTTCGGTAGAGTAGCGTTAACTAAAATGATGTTATTACCAAAACTAAACTTTTTGTTCGACGCCTTACCAATCCAGTTGACAGATAAAGATATTAAGGAGTTTCAAAAATTATTTGATAACTATTGTAACGGGGGACGTAGAACCAGAATTCCAAAGAGACTGTGGTATTTAGCTCAAAAGGAAGGGGGATTAGGAATACCTAATTTAAAGAATTATTATAAAGCATTTCATATAAAGAATGTAGTTAAGATTTTAATGAAGGAATCGGTTATATGGGAGGAAATTGAAATGAAGGAATTAGAGGAGGTGGGTAAGAGCTTTTTTCTAGACAAGGAAACATGGAAAATACCAGTTAAAAACAGAATGCTGAGATCAATGCTGGGAGTCTGGAAGAAAGACAAAATGAAACTGGTTCCAAACATTTCTCCGATAATTGAAATAGAAGACCTGAAAAAATTTCCAATAAGAATAAATAACGAGATGAAAGAAATCTTGCGGACAAATGGGGTTCTCCTGTTGAAAGATTGGATACGAGTTTGTAAAGATAAAGGGAAGAAAAGAGAGTTATATGCTCAGATGAAGTTGAATTGGTTTCAGATAGCGATGGTGAATAGGTGGAATAACAAATACTGGAGGGAGCAGAGCTTGGAAAGAGACAGGACGGAATTTGAGGATATAGTGTGGAAGATAAGGAAGGAGGAAACCGGAATAAAAGGAATGGTTAGTAAAATTTATAAAATAATAAATACAGAAGTTAATTCACAAGAAATATTAAGAAATACATGGGAACAAGATTTAAATGTGAAGATAACAGAAAAGGAATGGCAAAATAAATGGAGGAAAAGAATTATGAGATCCCTGTCGGTTAGGGTAAAGGAACATAATTTTAAAATGTTATGGAGGTGGTATCTGACCCCTGTGAGACTGCACCAGATAGACAAAAAGAATCATAAAATGTGTTGGAGGTGTAAAAATATATTGGGTACATATGTCCACATGTGGTATGAATGTAAGGTGGTAGAAAATTTTTGGGTAAAAATTGAGACCGAGATCGAAAAAATTATGGGATCGCGTCTCACATTGGGGCCAGTTACCACCTTGTTGACGGATGTAGATAATGTTAATTTGGATAATGATAAGAAAGAATTGTTGTCTATGATGCTTGTAATAGCCAGAATGTGTATTGCAAAAAACTGGAAAAATGATTTAACGTTAAAGGTGGAGGAGTGGTACAAGCAGATGTGGGATCTCGCATTGAATGAAAAATTAACATGGGAGTTAAATTTTAAAAAAGGTATAATAAAAGAAAATAGATTTTGGAATATATGGCGAAAATTTGTCGACTATTCACTGACGAGAGATGGAACAAATAAATTGACACCAGACCAAAGGAAATTTTGGGAATAAAAGAAACTAATGGGAAATCCCACAGCCTCCTGGACAATGTATATAGCACAGGGTGATTAAGTATGTAATATATAGTATGTTTTTTTTTATTGTATTTTGTCCTTGTATTCTTTTTTCTTTTTTTGTTTAAGATGTTATTATTATGTCTTAAATGTTTGTTATATATTTTGAAAAACCAATAAAAATTTAAAAAAAAAAAAAAAAAAACAAAATTGCCAATGGCAATGGCTACAATGTATCCATTTGTATCAATTTGTTTGTTAACAACAAACAAATTGTTGACCGTAGTCAATAAACTATCTACTGACCCCACCCTCTGACGTGTATCCATAAAATCATGGGGTGATGCATGCTGAAGAGCTCCTGCCATCACCCCATTGCATGGTTCGTCGTTGACCGGACAACGTTAACCAACTTGTACCTATCTAGTGTTGTCCAGTCAATTGCGAACCTGCCGGATACCTGTGGGTCATAAATATTTACCTTACCAGTGCTACCCGCCCATGTGACCAAAGTCAATAGCAAAGCCCCTGTATCAAACCATAGCAACAGTGTGGGATGGGCAAAAAAGCCAGAACCAGTGAGCCAATTGTAGGTTCCAGCCAAAAATTCCCACCCGGCCCCGAAGCGACCAAAATATCACGCTGGGACATCTCATTGTCTCAGTCGCCCTGTCCCTCTCTCTCCTCCTAGTGGGCTCGCAGTTCAATAGGGAGAATATCCACATGTCCCCCTCCAGCCCTTACCCCTCATGGCCTGTGGCCAATAACACCCAGGGGCAAGTAATAGCCGGCCACCGGCAAAGCCCTCGACGGGACAGTCTGCATAAAGGGGCCTGCGCAGCAGGACCCGGACAGCCCCTGCGATGCTCATTGAGCCACCCAGTGCGTGGTGACTTACTACTGCGGGACCGCACATGTCTCTGTCTTCCTGTCTGCACCGCCTATCCTTATTGGGATCTCGATTCATAGGGAGAATATATATCCACGTACTCCCCCCAACGTCGTGCCGGAATGCAACCAAGGGGCACTGGGATAGACTGGCAAGTGACGCCCACTAGCCTCAAATTGGCGAAGCCATGACCACTGAACCCCACCGCTGGAAGTGGACTGTGATGTGGGTGCATTAAACTTGAACCTAATACTCACTAGTTGCACCCCCATGAGCCGCCCCCACTGGGGGTTCCGGCCCACGGCGGCGTCGGAGCTCGCGACTGAAATCGAGCTCTGGGGCCACATCCAACCACACTCTGGTTGCATTTATGGACGAACAGGGAGCTGCAGGACGGCGGCAGGCACAGGCCGGAGTGTCCCAAGCAGCTCGACCCGGCTGGCCGCCCGTTGCAGAGTGGCAGCAGTCGAAGTAGCCGGCATACATGAAGGGCCCCGGTAGATAGGGAAGGGCCCCCTCCCACTGGATTGCCCAGGATGCCTCCAGCACAGCAAAACATGCTAACCAGGCATCCCCTGCCACGGAAACCCCTAGTATAAGGTGGGCCAGGTGGGCCGGCCGGCCGGCTAGGGAGTGGGCCAGGGGCCCCAATTTGAGATCCTGGGCCAGAATAGGGCCATGCCCAAAAATCCGGCCCCTGAGGGGGTAAACATGCTGTGTGCCAGCACCAGGCCCTCCCCCCCAATCGTTCCGGCCCATGGCCGGCAACTGCGGGCCGAGGGCTGAATCCCCTGAAGGGCCGGCCTGAGGCTGAGAGCCGAGGGCCATATCGCAATCTGCCCCATCCCACCGGTAACGGTGGGCAAAGGTGCTGGCAAAAGGGGGGCCCAGATGGCAATGAAGCCCCCCCCCCATGGGGTTATTGGAGATCCCTAAGGATGCCTCTAGCGCCGCTACGCGGGCCAGTAATGCATCCACCGTCGCAGATCCCCCTGCATAAAGGGGGCCAGGTGGGCCGGACGGCCCACTGGGCAATGGTCCAGAGCCCCCGACTAGAGAGCCAGGCCCCAAACAGGGCCATGGCCAAAACTCCGGTCCATGAGGGGCCGGGGGTAAGCCCTGCTGTGCAACCGCACCAGGCCCTCCCCCATGCTCAAAGCCCATGGCCGGTAAGTGCGGGCCGGGGGCCTAAGCCCAACCACACCAGGCCCTCCCCCATGCCCAAAGCCCATGGCCGGCAACTGCGGGCCGGGGGCCGAAGCCCCTGCAGGGCCGGTCTGAGGCTGGAGATAAGATCCTGTTGGGGGGGGGCGCAGTCGCGGTCCTCCGACCCGACTGCTGCCTCCTATTCGGGCGAGCCTTAGTCGCAATAGCCTTCCTCTTAGGAGGCATCAAGCAAGCACGATCCCTTTCCAGGGATCAGAAACCCTATGGCTGGGAAGCCGAAGATAAGAAGGAAAGATCCGCTTCCCTAGAAAAGACGAAGAGTGACGGAAAAAACTTCTCCTCTCTGTCGCTTTTACAAAATGGCAGCTCGGCTGCCTCGTGGCCACCCCTTTTATAGAGGGGTGGCCACGCCCCCTAACTACCCGGATGTCTGAGTCCGGGTGGGGGGGGGCGCAAAGAGCGCGGCGGCCATTTTGGCGCCGCACTTTCAATAGATTAGTTTATTGAATCCCCTATATCCATTGTAAGTGTAAGGAGAGAAGGGTGTTCGTGGGTCTCTCACTTATTCTTTCTCCTTTGTTTCTGCCTCTTACACCTCCTGGAACCATTTATGGAACAGACCTTCAGTTTCTTTCCTTGGTCATTCTGTTCTCTAGTTCTGCTCTCAGCTAGGTTCTGACTTTCCCCAGGGCTTCTGATCTGTGATGCTATTTCTGATTATAGTGGCCTTGACCCAGCCACTTAGCTTAATGTTTACAGCATGAACAAGAGGTGCTTGATACAATGAGTGCTGAGTTCTTAAAATTCTGGGTTTAAATTCCCTCCTGCTCAACCATGTTTGTCCTGAATTAGGATTGCCACTAGGTTTCTCCCCCCCCCCCAATGAAATAATTTTTGTTATTCACTTATATGGCCATCAGTTATTACCTGGTCTTCTTTGTGTTGAGAATAGATGTACTTATTGGATTTGACCAGTGTAGGCGCATGAACGTTTAGTTTAATTTAATTTTTAAAGGATTAACCAAAATTCTGCAGTCACCTGTATAGGAGACAGATTCTTCCATCCTTACTTAATCCACACTTGAGATTTAATTTAATTTTCCATAGGACCTAAATGTTTGTTTAGAGGCATGAAAAGAAAATGAAAAAGTGAAATGATTCAGCCAAGGGCTGTGCTGAGAATGGAGAACAAGGACTTTTTAAGTCAAGCATCAGCAGTAGACTCTCCTAGGGTGGCAATAGTTCAAAAGGATGGGAAGTACTTCCCTTGGTATCTACTCTGACATATGCCTTCTTGAATTTAATGGGACATCTTCCTGAATGAATGTGGCAGACTCAGTTTTTAAAGGAATGTGTACTGAATCATCATGGATTCCATAGATCAATGGAAATATTCCAACAAAAGACCCCAAATGCTATTTCAATATCCATCTGGGAGGGGCAGGGTGGTATTTAATCTAAATAAATATTTTCATGTGCAAAGAAAGCATGCATAGAAGAATAATTGCTATTCAAAATATTTTATTTCTTAATCTTCTTTTTCAAATAACCCCAAGATAGCCATCGGGTATCTGGAATTTGACAAGAATTATTATACTTTCAATTATTAGTTTTTTGTCTTCTTACACGGCTTCTTACAACAGCTGAATAAAAATAAAGAGAAAAGATAATGCTGTTTATCTTTGAAAAACAAAATCCATAGCCTCCAGAGTGCTAAGGCAATTAACTGCAAAGAAAAGAAAGCTGGAGTAAATCAAATTAATATATACATCAATGAGTGAACAATGCAAAAATATGATAAAGTAACAAAATCATGTAATTTTAAGTTTGAACAAGAGCAATTTACATTCTATGCCATGTATTATATATCATACTTTACCTAATTTTTGGAATAATTGTTCTGTTTTGGAAACTGGAAAACAGAAGTACTTCTCTGTGAAAATCATTTGGCTTTTCTTGACCTTACCTAGAGAATTCTTGAGGAGAAACACGCCACTCAGGATTTATTTGTGCTCTTTTCAAGAAAAATAAATGAATGGAGAGAGAGAGATTAACCTCTGTACCTTTATATCCACCTACTTATTAGTCCTCTCTCTTAGCTATCTAATACAAGCCTCAATCCCAGCCTGGCAATGCCCTTCTGACTCTGTCTTGCTTTCTCTTTTATTCATTCAGCTATCTGCTGCTGCATCTGGAACATCAAATGAAAGAGAGAAAGGTTGAAAAAAATATTGGGGGGGGGGGCTATAGCTGTCAAACCTCACCCAGCTTGCATGTTAAAGAAAAAGTATCCCACATCCCCCAAATTCTTGTTAATTCCTGGGTTACTGCTCCACAGGTCATCAGGTACCAAACATCCTGGGCAATGCCAACTGGAATTTTCCCTGTCTTGAATTAAAATCTGAGTCAGAGAAAGCTTATGGGCCTCCCATGCTTTCCTTTTGTTTGAGAGGAATATTATAAGCCCCAGGTGATGGACATTTCCACCACAGATAATAAATGCCATTGACATCTCATAGGAATACCAGAAGGTAATCAGTTCGAGACCCAAGTGCTGCATAACAGAGTGACCACTTGTCTTTGGTGGACAAGGCAACAGCATTCCATGCACTATGGCCATGATGGTGAACCTTGGCACTCCAGATGTTCTTGGAATTCAATTCCCAGAAGCCCAAGCCCCCGTGAATCCACACGAATGGGTTTACTGTGATTCATCGGGCCTGCACGCCCTTGTGGCTCCTGGAAGCGGAAGTAAGGGTGCATTTTGCTTCCACTTCTAGGAGCTACGAGGGTGGCGTGGGCTTGATGAATCGCAGTAAACCCATTTGTGTGTATTCACGGGGGCTTGGGCTTGTGGGAATTGAAGTCCAAGAACATCTGAAGTGCCAAGGTTCACCATCACGGCACTATGGCATCTAGTCGTGCCCGTCATGTGACCATGGAAAGGCCTGCAGATACAAACAGAACTGGTTCTTTGGCTGTAAATGGAGATGACCACACACACATACACACCTTAGAGTCAGAAATAACTGGCTTTTGAGCTTTACCTTTACCTAGTGAGGGTGGATCACCTATATATGTACAGCACTGTGCTGGATAAAGGATGAAGGTGCGCCTGCATGATCTTTCCTTACTCCATATGTATATTGTACACACAGTGAAAGTATTGAAAAGGTATGGAAAGCTCTTGTGCCTTCATGATTGTCTGCTTGAAATCTTAACAGGGCTTCATGAGTGTCCAGGATCCTTTGGGAAGGCATAAAGCAGCTGGCACTCTGAATAGCAAATAATGTGTGGATAATGTGTGTTATATCTCATCAGACCTAGCCAGCATTGTTGGCGGTGAGGATTTCTGAGAATTGCAGCCTAGCAACAGTTGGAAGAGCTGCACTTTCTCCTCTGTGGTACATTTTAAAGTTACATGTGTGTTTGGTATCTCAGAGCGGATACATTTCAAACAGAGCAGGCCTGCATTTACCTATAAAGCTTAAGTTTGAGAGTCATCAACAGATCTAGAGCCAACTGCATTGAGATATTACATCATTCATATGGCTCTAAAATGAAACTTCTGGTTTCCATACCATTTCTATTTTCAAACTTCTGAAATTAGTCAGTTCCGCAATCATAGACGGTTGCAGGAAAGGTTAACCAAGCACAGTAAAAAAATGTAATGGCTAAAGGCAGACAAGTGCATAGAAATATGAGTGACATTGGTCAACTGCCCCCCCCCCAAAAAAAAGATTGTAACTATATCTTCATAAAATTGTATATTAGGTGGTGTCTACCTCTGTGCATAGAGTGGACTATACAAATGTATAAGTAATTTTCTCAGCTATCTCTACAAACAAGGCAAGCCTGTGGACATATATGTATATGTTCACATTTGCTAAACACAAGACTCTTGAAAAATACTAAACACAGTAAGATACACTAAGATATAGGTTTAAAGGTTTCCCTTGCTTGAAAGTCAGTCGTATCTGACTCTAGGGTTCAGTGCCCATCTCTGTTTCCAAGCCGAAGAGCCAGTGCAGTCTGCTTCTGCAGACGTTTCCGTGGCTTGATAGAAAATATCATTTGGAAGTGCTATGCAATCAATACCATAAAGTACAACAGCGAATTACCGTATTTTCTGATGTATAATACACATAAGAGTGTCACAGGTGTCAAGGGGGGGGGGGTTAAGGGGTGATGCCTAGGGCCCCAAATAAGGCCCCCAAAGTTTGGAAGTGTGGCTATGCTTCTAATGAAGCTGTGGCTTGATATGGTATGGTATGGTATGGTATGGTATGGTATGGTATGGTATGGTATGGTATGGTATGGTATGGTATGGTATGGTATGGTATGGTATGGTATGGTATGGTATGGTATGGTATGAATAATAATAATAACTTTTAATTTATATCCCGCTTCCCTCAGCCTGAAGGCGACTCGAAGCGGCAAACAACAGCAACAGTACAATCAATATCAATATACAGAATAAATAAATACACAATAATATACACAAATAATAAGCTACAATAACAAAAATGCATTCAAAACAATTTACAGTTTTAAAAAATAAACCAGAAAAGGTGCAACAATCCAAAGAGGGGGTGGAGCCTGAGGCTTGAACACCCTTAAATGGTCATGAAGCAAGGACCGGGCTCAATGACCATGTCGGAGCCCAGCTCCAAGTCCACAGCCGTATAGGCAGAATGAGTCCACCAAGCATGGTATGGTATGGTATGGTATGGTATGGTATGGTATGGTATGGTATGGTATGGTATGGTATGGTATGGTATGGTATGGTATGGTATGGTATGGTATGGTATGGTATGGTATGGTAGCTGGTTGGCATGAACAGTCCTTTTAAAAAGCCACCTTCGAAGTAGAGACACAGAGTGGAACAGGCTCATGGGAAACCATTTCATAAGTTATTTTTACTTTTAAAAGTCCCGAGATTATGAGAAAACAAACCGTCAATTATTCCCAAGCCTCAAACTATGGTGCAGGTGCGCCTCCTCCAAAATTACACTGGCAATCCATTATCTTGTCTAAAACAAGAAGTCTTATTATTATTCTCACTCCGTCTCTACTTCCCCCCTTTCATTCCTCC
This sequence comes from Bradypodion pumilum, assembly GCA_035047305.1. Classification (NCBI taxonomy): domain Eukaryota; kingdom Metazoa; phylum Chordata; class Lepidosauria; order Squamata; family Chamaeleonidae; genus Bradypodion; species Bradypodion pumilum. Next base: position 489,800,467 of record JAWDJD010000001.1, read on the forward strand.
ATCAAGGTTAAAATGTGCAGATCCACAGAATAATAAAAATAGATGCACAAAATCTATCTAAAATAACTTTTGTTCTGGCTCACTATCAATGAACCCAGATGGATCTCCTAACTCTATTCTAGACTTAGGAAATTAATAAAACAAGAAAGAACTAACTTTTCTAAGAAAAAGCATTTCTTCTTAGAGAGACTAAGATTTTTGCTTGGCTGGTTTCAGCAAAGACATAGAAAATGTGTCAGGCCAAATGGCCCCCATTTCCGTTGAGCTAGGCTTCCATCCCGATCTTGAGCAACAATAGCTCCCACAGGATCTGGGTAAGGTCCCCCCCTTTAAGCTCTCAAATCTGAGGGTTTATATCCTATTCCTAGGAGATTTCCCCAACCATAGGAATGTCTGTTTCCATAAACAATTATGTGTTGTTGATGTCAAACTTTCCACACAGGTGTTCTCCCCCATGATGTAAGATTTCCACGCAGGTGTTGTACTCCTGAGTGGGCACCAGAATCCTTAGTGTGTCACTTTTTACCTTTCCCCTTTGATGATGTAAAAGTGTAAAAGTCCCTGTCAAAAAGTAAATGTAACATGTGAAAGTTTGCTTCCCGTTTGGAATGGGCGGAGTTCCTCCCCCTCCTTGGTCCGTTAATGACCTAGGGTTTATCTAAGTTCAATTGTTTTCAAGTGCTAACACCCATGCTTGGAAAGCCTTGTAGGTGTCTGCCTTATCTTAATGACTCTGGTGTCTGGGTTATGTAAATGGTATGTCTGTCACTTTCCCTTGCTTTCTCTGTGAGAATCAGGCTTTCACAACCTAAATATCTGACTATATCTACAGAATAAATGAATTCATTAAAAATAACTCAAAGGATTTGTAATGATCTCTTGAATTCCCTGACACGGAGTATAAGACGCACCCCATTATTACCAAAATAGCCCACTATAGTAAAGGTAAAGGTTTCCCTTGCTCGAAAGTCAGTTGTATCCGACTCTAGGGTTCAGTGCTCATCTCTGTTTCAAAGCCGAAGAGTCAGCGCTGCCTACTTCTGCAGACATTTCTGTGGTCATGTGGCAGGCATGACTAGACACTGGAGTGCACGGAACGCTGTTTACCTTCCCACCGAAGTGGTCCCTATTTATCTCCTTGCAATTTCTTGCTTTCGAATTTCTAGGTTGGCAGGAGCTGGGACAAAGATGGGAGCTCATTCCATCCTGCAGTACTTGGGAATCGAACTGCTGACCTCCCACCTTCCAGTCAGCATCTTAGTCACTTGAGCCACTGCAGTCCACTGTAGGCGACTACAGTACAAGATGCACTCCATTTTCCCAGTGTATTTTAAGGGGGGGAGTGGGTGTTATATGCCAGTAGACATGGTATGTTTTTATTCCTCCAACGGCATACATTTACAAACATGTAAATCTCCAAAGAAACAGCATTTGCAGACAGCTGAGGACATTATCTGGAAGAAAGGAAGAAAGATGTACTGTAAGTGTTTTCTTCAGAACATTTATGTATATAAGCTTTGCAATGTATCTTTGCTGAAAAAGGTCCTTAATGAATGAATAGTACTGTTGTGAGCAACAAATATTTTTAATTAGTCTTCATATTGCATAATAACACCTCATGATACATTAGCAACCTACTGTATTTGGAATTGACTTATGTGATGGTGTGATGATATGTTTAATCCAGTATAAAGTCACAACTCTCTGTACTTTACGCCTTATTGGGAGACACCACTGGCAAAAATGTTTTGAATTCTATGTGCTTTTCTGCTTTATCTTTGTTGTTGAAGAATAGAGATTTGCACATTACATCACCAATATATCATTTTAATTAGGGAAAGAAATTATTTCTAGCAACTCAGTTTTGGATTACTTTAAATAAATCCAGCCAGCCTTTCTACCCATATATAACATTGGTTATAATTTTATTCACAACAGTTTTATTTATAGGGAGGAACAGAATGTTTGCTTGGATTTGTGGAAAGTTCAGGATTGTTTGTAAATATCTAAAGGTTAAGAGTGTTGGGGATGATTTATGCCCTTGCCATGTAAGGGCTCATCAAATAGAACCTGTGTTGTATTGAAGGTAGGTTTCCCTTGCTCGAAAGCCAGTCGTATCCGACTCTAGGGTGCAGTGCTCATCTCTGTTTCTAAGCAGAAGAGCCAGCACTGTCTGCTTCTGCAGACATTTCCGTGGTCATGTGGCAGGCATGACTAGACACCGGAGTGCACGGAACGCTGTTACCTTCCCACCGAAGTGGTCCCTATTTATATTTTTGCAATTTCTTACTTTCGAACTGCTAGGTTGGCAGGAGCTGGGACGAAGACGGGAGCTCATTTCCGTCCTGCAGTACTCGGGAATTGAACTGCTGACCTTCCACTTCCCCTGTCAGCGTCTTAGCCACTTGAGCCACTGCAGTAAGCCAGTTGTTAATTAAGAAATTACTGTTCTTCCTTACTTAGGAAAGATTAAGCATGACATAAAATTTCCTGTATCTCTGTGTGAAGTTTTAATTTTCTCTCTCTCTCTCTCATATAATTTTTTTCATGTCAGAAGCACACAAAGGTGCTTTCTTAGTTAAAAGGATTTTTGCTGGAGGAACTTTACTCAGGGGATGCCCGAATGAGGTTCTTCTCATGTCCCCAGGATCTTTTCCCACCGAAGTAGTCCCTATTTTTCTACTTGCAATTTTTTACTTTTGATCTGCTAGGTAGGTAGGAGCTGGGACAGAGTCGGGCACTCATTCTGTCATGCAACTCTCGGGTCTTGAACTTCTGACTTGCCGACCTTTCTGCTAACAAGGTAAGCTTCTTAACCACTGAAGCCACCACAGTCACTAGATTCATATAATTAAAACTGATGAAATTTTGGATTTCTGGTAAAATTCCCTTTAGCTGCACTGAAGAGATGCAAAGACCTGCAGAGGAAAATATGGTAGTTACAAAGTCTCCCAGAACTCATCCTTTCTTGTTAAGTGGCATTCAAAGTCTCAATAACAATATATTTGTAGGGCGGAGAATAATTTTTTTCCCTTTACTTACAGTTACTTAGATTTATAGATGTGTGCATGTCATATCTGTCAAGTTTTGAAAATAAAGGAATTTTTCCGACACCCGCCGCGAGCCATCCCACCACCACTCTGTGGGCATGGCCAAATCTGTGGGCATTGCCAAATCTGGCCATGTGACTTGCTGGGCTCTAGTCATGCCTGTCACATGGCCATGAAAATGTCTGCAAACACAGACAGCACTTGCTCTTTGGCTGTAAATGGAGATGAGCACTGCACCCTAGAGTCGGATATGACTGGCTTTTGAGCAAGGGAGACCTTTGCTAAGCACTTGCATAAACAGGGCCAAACTTCACAGCAAATTTGAATACCAATCAGGGATTTGCTGTTATGAGGTGAAGGTAAAGGTCGCCCTTGCTTGAAAGCCAGTAATATCCAACTCTAGGGTTCATTGCTCATCTCTGTTTATAGCCAAAGAGTCAGTGCTGTTTTCTGTGGTCATGTGGCAGGCATGACTAGACACCGGAGTGCATACCTGTCAACCCGCGGCTCCGGAAAAACGGGACCTGCACACATTGCTTGTGCGCAGGTCGCATTCCACGCATGCGTGGAAAGGTTTTACCCCTTCCACACATGTGCGGAAGCGCTATGCCGCTTGCGCAGCCCTTACGCAAGCGCCGTAGCGCTTCCGTGCATGCATGGAAGGGGTAAAACCCTTCCGTGCATGTGCGGAAAGCGTTTTCCCCGCTGCCAAATTACGGGGTTTTGGCAGAGGGGGCTGGGTTATGACATCAATCGACGTCAATTTATGGGGTAATCCTGGCCAAATCGGGAAGGTTGACAGGTATGCTGGAGTGCACGGAACACTGTTTACCTTCCCCACATGTATCGATGTTGGGCCGCTAGGGCGGCGCTAGGTCCCGGAGGAGACTGATCAATGACAACACGAGGCAACAGGAGCGAGATCAGATCAGTGGTTTATTGGGAAAATACATACACCTTTTATAGATCAGAAGGCAGGTAGAAAAACCATCACCCGGGAGTCAATCACATCACCTGTTTACTCAGGTTAATTGGGGAACCTCTCGAAGGGAAGTTAATTATTTCGGACAAACACGGGATGAGGGAGACCATTGTTTAGGGCTTAGACAGGGGTAAACATCTTCGCTGTTTGCACCGGAGTTTTCCTTGGCCAGGAGATGAGTGTTTACCTAATCAGTCACTGGAGTTAGCGATCTGCCTACTTTGCAGAATCGTCGGTCAGGTCATGTAATTGGGTGAATCAAACCCTATCATTTATTCACCCCCCTTAATTTAGCTGCCCGCAGAAGCCACCGCCAGGAGCCTTCTCACCTAAGCAGCCTCCGCAGGGCTGTTCCATGCCAGATGGGCATGGAGAATCCGCATCTCCCCTTACTTTTTAATATTAAGAGCCTGACCAGCGATTTTGCTCAGAAGCGGCACCAGCTGTTGGTCGAGAGTGACGTCATGGGGTTTCCTTCTGAGGCGGCACCTCGAGATCAGTGAGGGAATGCATTGAGCGAGACAGCAAATTGCTATGCCCAGTATGACTATCCCCACCACCACTTTGAGTACCGTCTGAAGCCACCCCCATGGGATCCACGACCACATCCACTTCCACAGAGAGCTCCACCAAGCCCCCCACGCAGAGCCCTCTGTGATGCCTGCGACTATGGTGTGGAGATCTGTGATCTGGCTTTGAATTTTCCGGGAGTTGTCAGTAAGGTTGAAGCAGCACATTCCGTGAAAGGACTCGCAGCCCAAGTGGTGCAATAGTAGGAGGTAGTCGATAGCCGCTCGATTATCGAGAATGGCATGGCGAAGCTCTGCCTGCTTTTGATTAAGGAGCGCTATCGCTGAGGAGGTATGGTTAATGGCCTTTGCTAAACCGCAGGCCAAGCGACCGATCCTCTTTGCGTTGCCGACGGCTAAGCCTGGCACACCAACGATGCTGACTGCCAAAGAGAGGTATTCGGCAGGTCTCATTACCCTAAAGCTGCTTTCACATGAGCTGTCTAACAGGGTGGTGCGAGTGTGCCGTATGAGTGAGGGAACATTGGAGCCATTGGAAACATTGGGGATATTAGTGCGTGGGGCAATCATATCCTTAGTGGGGAGCAACAGTGTTAAACGACTGATACAACATATAGAGTCTGTAATATTAGCCGGAATGTAGTTAAACGTATACTGGTTACACGTAAAGAACCATCCAGATGGCAGGGTGATATGTGCATACTTCGAGCCAAGTGGCACTGGGTCATTGCAAGTCCAATTGCCGCTGCCTACATCGAGGCAACGGCGCCGGGCTCGGCCTGGTCCAGAGCAACCGTGTATCCGGCCGCAGGTAGAGTTCGGGCTGACCGCCACTCGAGGAGTGTGGAGAGTGGCCGCATCAGCCGGTAAAGTCATGGTTAGCCGCATCTCCCAACGGGCATATTCCGAGGAAGCCAATGGGATGTATGGGCTGAAGAGTCGCCTCACCAGCCAGTCCCCGTCCCGGGGGTGTGCGCCTGGAGAATGGCACACCGGGACAAGGCAGGTGCTGAGGATCGAGGCAGAGCCGACGTCCTGCCTGAGGCAAAAATCGGACTGGTTGACAAGGGTAGCCAACCTTTCCCAAATGTTGTACTGCATCCGGGCAGAGAGGTCTCCGCCTGGCATTAAATCGCTGGCCTCCAGTGAGGCGGCCTGAGCACCTCCCCCCAAAAGCAGGGAGAGGGCCAGGATGATGGTGACTGCCATGGAGTTGGCGTGAATTCGGGCGAAAATCGCAACCGCAAAGCTCTCTGGTGTCAGTTCCTCCCCCTCGCACTGGATGGCGTCCTGGGCATCATGGCAGAGGGCCTTGACCATCCCCCAGGTGATCTTCGGTGCTGTCGTCTGCGACCGCTGTCTCTCCCGGCGGGTCCCCTCGGTCAGGGCGAGATCCTGCATCTCCGGGATCGGACTCGGGTCGGCCTGGGTCCACGCCATGTGGTTCCAAATGAGGCTTGACGCACCGAGCTGGGATCCAAACGACATCTGTGGGAGACATAACTGCAGCATACCCTCTTCCCCAGGTTATGAGCGGCACCGGGCCCCTCCACGAAGGGTCTGGTGGCACTCGGTACCGGACCATAGGTCGCGGGAGGGCTTCCGAGCAGCGGAAGTGCTTCTCCTGCGGCGTACAGTCCGAAAAAACATTGAGGTGATTGTATGTGAACAATACCTTATTCAGACAAAACTGTGCTTCTCCCTGTGATTTGGGGAGGGCTGGTGGCTCCCCCTTTCTGTTTGTTTGTCAATATAGGACTTTAGCGTCCGATTGACCCGCTCTACAATCGCCTGCCCTTGCGGATTGTAGGGAATGCCAAATGTGTGTTTGATGTCCCAGGTGGCCATGAAGGCGGCCAACTGCCTAGAGCTGTAGGACGGGGCGTTATCCGTTTTCACATGCCGCGGCTTGCCCATCGCCGCAATGCAGGAAAGGAGGTGCTGCTCCACGTGGGAGGAAGTCTCCCCCTTCTGCGCCGTCGCCCAAACGAACTGAGAGAAGGTGTCAATGCAGACATGCATGTACTGCCATCTGCCAAACTGCGGCACATGCGTGACGTCCATCTGCCACACTTGATTGGCCTCTGTCCCTCGTGGGTTGACCCCCCACGAGGGCCCCCCCGGCGCCCCTGCGCAATGCTGGCAAGAGCGTACTATACCTTGGGCTTGAGAAAGTGGCAGATTGAACTGTCTGGCGAGTGCCTTGGCGTTTTGGTGAAAAAATGCATGACTTTGAATTGGAGTAGTGAAAACTCCCAAAACTGAACGTTGCTGAATTTCTCTTGCCGCCGCATCCGCTCTGCTATTGCCCGTGGAAATCGGACCCGGTAGGTCTTGATGACTTCGGATGTGGGCAATATAGAGCGGCTCCGTGCGGTTCCGCAAGTGAAATTGAGCAGTGAGAAACAGACTAAGCAGATTCTTGTCTATCGCGGGGGTAATGTAAGCTCCCGGTAGACTGTGGAGCAAGTTCCTAACGTACAGACTGTCAGTTATGATGTTTAAACGTTCCTTGGCGAAGGTGCGCAAAGCAAGGTTCACGGCTGCCAACTCCGCCCGCTGCGCGGACTTCTGTGGGAGAGTCAACAGCGTGTGCCAAGCTTCGCCCTCCTGCCAGGTCAAGACACCATATGTGCATCCACCATCGGTAAAGACTGTCTTGGCCCCCTGAAGTGGGACCAGCGAAAGCAATTCGAACAAGCTGACTGTTCCTGTTTGAAGCGAGACAAGTCTGGGGTCTTTAGGCAAGTGGTATGCCAAGCTTCCAGTGAATCCTTCCAAAGCTATCGGAAGCGAGTCACCTAGCTGCATCAACTGATGAATTTGTTCCTTAGTGAACGGGACTATGATCTTAGCTAAATCGTGCCCAGAAATGTCCCTAGCTCTCAGCCTGTCGCGGTAGATTACCGCGGAGACCAGTTCTTGGGGCAGAACAATGTTCCGAGATGAGGTGTTAGGCAAGTACACCCACTCCACAATTTTCACTCCCTTTTCTGAGTCTACTCCTAGCGCCCCAGTGAACATGGATCCCGACCGTACGATGTACAAATTCAGGATCGGGGCATATGGCCCCTGGGCGATCCTATCCACCCACCTCTGGCTGAGAACTTGGTTCACTTTCTCGAGCGCCAAGCGCGCGTCTCGAGAGATTTTTATCCGGTCTGCCGGCTGCTTGCCTAAGGTTAGCAGCGAGAAGAGCGGCTTTAGAAGATCCGTATCCAAGCGAAAATACGGTCTGGCCCAGTTGATATTCCCCAAAACTTGCTGCAATTCTACGAGGGTGACTGAGTCTTGTAAGTTTATCTGAGGTAAAACCGGTGCGGCGAAAGAGCGGAGAAGCCGATGGCCCAAGTATGAGAAGGGCTCGGTTCTCTGCAATTTCTCCGGGGCAATGAGTAAGCCTTTGTCCCCCAGGCTGGCCTGGAGGTCTGAAAACATTTCGCTGCCAAGCTGTGGCAACGCTACCAAAATATCGTCCATAAAGTGACAAACTATGGCTTGTGGGTAGAGGTTTCGAAACTTTGCCAGCGCGTCGTGGACGTAAATTTGGCACAAGTTGGGTGAATTGAGCATGCCCTGTGGCAAAAATTTCCACGCGTAACGCTGCGTGGGCTCACTGTGGTTCACGACCGGCACCGTAAAGGCAAACCTCTCCCGGTCCCTGGGGTCTAAGGGGATTGTATAAAAGCAATCCTTGAGATCTACGACTAGAATCTCCCACCCCTCGGGAATCATGTTCGGATTCGGGATGCCGCATTGAAGCGGACCCATTGGCTGTATGCATTTGTTGATGTCTCTGAGATCGTGGAGGAGTCGCCACTTCCCCGACTTCTTCTTAATAACAAAAATTGGCGAATTCCAGGGGCTTGTGGACTGTTCTATATGTCCTGCGTCTAGCTGTTCGTTAACTAGCTGCTTGAGAGCAACCAATTTCTCCCCCACTACCGGCCATTGTTCTACCCAAACCGGAGTGTCGGTGAGCCATTTAAGTGGCAACGCCATTACCCAAAGGTAAGCGTGGCGCCGTACTGCTGTAGAATGTCCCATCCCCAAAGATTGACGTGCACATCAAGAATGTGCGGCCGGATCACCGCCGTGCCGTCAGCCCTTGGGATTGTGACTTCTACCCACTCTCGGCTTCTAAACGCTTCCTGAACGCCGCCTACCCCCCACACATCGGAGACCGGCTCAATGGCCCACTCTCTCAGCCACTGGCTTCTGCTTATCACGGTCACATCCGCTCCGGTATCGAGTAACCCTGAGAACACTCTTTTGTTCAAAAATACCTCGATAACGGGGCACTGCTTCCACTCAATGTTGGTCTCCACTGTCGCCAAGACCTGGTATCCCTGCACTGCCTCACTCGCGCCCGAGCAGTCTGCTGAACCGGACTCTGAGCTGGCACTGAGCCTTCTCTGGCTGCCTGCTGGCGAGTGACAAGGAACCAAGATCAGTTGCGCTAAGGTGTCTCCCTTGTGGATTGTTTGGGGCAGGTGTGTCCAAAGCTGGACCTGGAGAACGCCTGAAAAATTCGAGTCAATGACTCCTGGAATTATGAGAATTCCGCGTGCTCCAGCTACACTACTGGGCAAAACTAAACCTATAAAGCCTCTGGGTAGGGGTCCCATGTACTGGGAATCGACTAGATAGACTGTGCCCGGCAGATCGCATGTAACATCCGCCTGGCAAGCCAATTCTAGTCCTGTGCCACCCTTGGGGCTGGCCTGCGCCCTCGCAGTGCCTGGAATGTGCCTGGAACCTAGTCCAGCTCTGGGGAGTTCTGGATCTGGGTGAAGGAAGCCTCTGTTTGGACTGGGGCCAGAGACGTGCCCGGATTCCGGTTTCCCGAACTCGGACAATACCTGGCCCAATGATAGCCTTTCTTGCACTTCGGGCAGGGGGTGTTCGGAGCCTTGGGACGGCCGGATTTTTGTCCGCCTCCCTTGGATCGGCACTCCCTAGCGAAGTGTCCGACCTTGCCACAAGTGTGGCATGCCCCTTTGGTCTTGCCATTGCCCTGAGGTCTTCTTCCCCCCTGCACCGCGGCCGCTAGCAGCCCCATCTTGTAGGAGTCTGTGCCAACGTCGGAGCATGCTCGGATCATGTCCGTTAAGGTCAAGTCCGGGCGATTGCCCAGGGACTGCAAGATTTTACGGCAGTCCAGGTTGGCGTTGTCCTTAGCTAGCTTAATCATAAGCTCTTGTTGGGCCTGCTCATTATCAATCTGCCTGCTAATTGCTTCCTCCAGGCGATTGATGAAGTCCATGTAGGGCTCCTGGGCTCCCTGCTTGATAGCAGTGTAATTTTTAGCCGTTTTGCCAGACGCTGGGACCTTGAAGTATGCCCTGTAGGCAGCTTCGGCTGACATTTCTAGAGTGGCGAGAGGCAAGTTAATTTGAGCGTTGATGGGCTCAAAGGCACCTGAACCATACAACTGGTCAGGGATTACCACGCCTCCCATCCTGGCAGCCCGAGTTTGCGCCTCTAGGCGGAACTCGCTGTCCCAAATCATGTACTGGCTGGGGGTTAGCATCATTCTCATGACGGCTTTCCAATCATGAGGAATCCACATGGTGGTTTCGCACACTTGCTGAAGCGTGCCCCTCGTAAAACGACTCTGGAGCCCTGTCTCTGAAATTGCTTTCCGTAAGGCCATGAGAAGCTTGTACGGGACTGGGGAGTGTACTATCTGCTGTGTGCCCGTGAGCGCGTCCATCTCCAAGCAGATTGGACAAATCTGTCTAAGTTCAGCTAGTTGTTCAACTGACAATTCCCCCTTTTTAAGTTCTATCTCAGCTGTGCGCTGAAGGGCACTCTTCACAACTAGGGAGCCTGGAGCTGTCAGAGGAGCGCCTGTGCTCCCCATTCCTTGTGTTCCTTCGGTGACGTCTGCAGCTGTCACCGCGGGGACGCTCCCTACGCTACTCTGCCGATAGCTAATTGACGGATAGAGTGCCGTGGGCGCAGTCGGTTCGACTGGCTTGCCTGATGGCTCGACTAACGGGGGTTCTTTGGCCTCTACCCGGACTGGCTCGATCTCTGCTAAGAGTTTCCTACACTTCCTCCAAGTGTGAACTATCCCTCCTGGAGCTTTCGGGGGTTGCTGAATACAGTCTCCTATCTGATCCCAGAGCTTCAGGATTAACGTACCTACTTCTGGGTAAAGTAGGCAGTGTCCCCTGAGGTACGCCAAAAGTCTCGCTAATTCCCTGCTGTGAAAGCGTAATTTAAATACCCTGGCCAGGATTTTAAACTCTTCCTCACGAGTTCTTTGGCTAGTGGACGGACCTGGTCTATGAGAACAAGTCCCCATATTACCTGCGATTGGGTCTCCGGAAGATTCCTCCTCGGGACGGGTCGACGCGTCTTTGCAGGCAACAGGTTCGGGCGTCGGGTGTCTGGGGTAGACCTCGGAGCATGGACCTTCTGCCACGGGCCCTTCAACGGCCTCTGCGATGTCAGGGGCTCACAGCTGCCCTGAGCGGAACGCGTTTCCCTCTATGGCAACCCTCCTCGAAAGCGGGGAGTAAGCTGTAGGAATGTCTCTCTGGGATGCCTCGCCGCAGGCTACTTCTCCGATCGGCTGGCTGCCGGCCGGAGCGCCGCGCTGTCCTCCGGGATGACGGGTCGCGGTTCAAGCGTAGAACCGGACCGCGTGAATCGCTACTCACGAGTAGACCTCTCCGGGGTCTCTTACTCACGAGTAAATCACGTCGGGGTCACCAGATGTAGCGATGTTGGGCCGCTAGGGCGGCGCTAGGTCCCAGAGGAGACTGATCAATGACAACACGAGGCAACAGGAGCGAGATCAGATCAGTGGTTTATTGGGAAAATACATACACCTTTTATAGATCAGAAGGCAGGTAGAAAAAACCATCACCCGGGAGTCAATCACATCACCTGTTTACTCAGGTTAATTGGGGAACCTCTCGAAGGGAAGTTAATTATTTCGGACAAACACGGGATGAGGGAGACCATTGTTTAGGGCTTAGACAGGGGTAAACATCTTCGCTGTTTGCACCGGAGATTTCCTTGGCCAGGAGATGAGTGTTTACCTAATCAGTCACTGGAGTTAGCGATCTGCCTACTTTGCAGAATCGTCGGTCAGGTCATGTAATTGGGTGAATCAAACCCTATCATTTATTCACCCCCCTTAATTTAGCTGCCCACAGAAGCCACCGCCAGGAGCCTTCTCACCTAAGCAGCCTCCGCAGGGCTGTTCCATGCCAGATGGGCATGGGGAATCCGCACCCACAGTGGTTCCTATTCATCTACTAGCAATGTCTTGCTTTTGAACTGCTAGGTTGGCAAGAGTTGGGACTGAGATGGGAGCTAATTCCACACATGCGCGGGCACACACACAGTCAGAAAGAGAGAGAGTGCCCTGGGTGACAGAGAAGACTTTGAGAGTCCTCTGAACTGCAAGGAGATAAAATCAGTCCCTCTTGAAATATGTTTCACTCCTTGTCTGAATCTTCAAAGTGCTGCAGGGGTTTTGTTTTTATTTTATTATTTATTTGTTTTTGTTTTCTGATATGCCTGAACCAAAAACTAACACGGCTACTATTTAAAAAAATTCAACTGTGAAGAAAAGGTCTCTCTCACCCCCACACGTGCAAGACTGTAGGTAATTAATTCTAAACCCAAAATGACTGCCTAGAATGGATCATGGATGATATGGCAAGGAGTGGATAAGGAGGATAGTGCCTAACCTTAGGTACTTTTCTGAAGACTGAGCCTTTTGAGCTTTTCTATATGAGAACTGAAATGGGTTTGTTCTTTCCTCCTCTTTGCTGCTCTCTCAGGGGGTCCGTTTGTACATAGGATGAATGAAGCCTCTCTGGATCTTCCCTTCCTCAGACCTCAGAGCTACCTACAGATCTTTTGTCTATCCTAATAATCCTCCAGAAACTCCAGCCAAGAGAACTACTGTGTCAGAGTTGTTTGTATGGGACTTCAGAGGGTGAAAACACCTGGGGTTCTGTTGTGTATTAAGGTTTAATAAGTATTATTTCAACTGTTATAAAAAGGTTAATTATTGCTGTGTCATGGGCATCATGTTCCTGTTGTAATGATTAAGCAGTTCCCATATAAAGCTCAAGGTCTTGAGTTCATTATACTCGATGCCTGATTGGTTGTCTGTGTTCCCGCTTCCTGAGAAGCCAGGGTAAATGTATCCTTCCCTGCACCTGCTGCAGAGACTGCATATAAGCAAATGGCTTGGCTTTTGCCTTAAGCCCCTTCGGGGGTCTGTTGGTCCGACTGCTAGTTATCAGTTACCTGCTTGTAATGAGCTTACAATAAATGTTGATGCTGTTCAGACTTGGCTGGGTGTGTGTGCTTACTACAGCCGGACACAACAGGTTCAGAGTTTGAAAACTCCTCCAGAAGGGAAATTATAACGTTAACAGGGCAAGGGTTTTAATGGAGGAAGTGTAGCCTTGTAAAGATATATGTCCTCTTTTTTCTTTAAATGACAAGACCTCCCTCTGGAGAAAGCAAGAGAGAAGAGAAACTCCTTGTTTTCCTTGACAAAGAAGGGAGGAAACCAAAGGAGAGGTGAACCAGAGGTCATCAAGAGAAAGCCACCAGCTGGGTCCATAGCGAAGGGGGGTGAAGCAAACATGGGACCCCCCCCCCAGTTTTGGAAGAGGTAAGTTTCTTAAGAGTCCAGTTCACAGAACTCTAAACCTTTCACACCTCAAAAAGGATGGGATTTGTAGCCCAGAAATAAGAGGAGATTTACTGCAGCAACTCCCCCAACTCGATGGTTGCCTCTCGAAAAGAGAGGAGGGACATGTGGGAAAGGATCATTTCCAGGTGAAAGAGTCCGTCTCTTCATATCCCACATTTCTCTAGGAACCTCTCTTGTCTGGCACACTCCTCTCTAGGAACCTCTCTTGTTTGGATTTTTAAAAAAAAAAATAAGGAAGATTTAATGGAAAAAACTAATTACGGGAGGACAGTGGGAAAGAGGGGTAAAGAACGTTACTTTCCCGGCCAAAATGGGAGACTTGACAGCTCTGGTGCATGCTGATTTCTTTACTAAACATGTATTAACAATCAATCAGATAAACATCAACAAAACAACTGACACCAAGAGAACACAGGTCAGAGAGAGGTGGAGCTCTCTTTGAGTTCAGGAATGGGAAGGAATGATTGTTTACTTCTGCGTTGGATAGACAGAGTCACCTCAGCTCAGAAAAGTCCCTCCTAATCACTTCAACTACAGGCAGCATGGCAGGTCGCTAAACTGGTCATGGCATATTCTTTTACTGCCTACTGCTTTGAAAGCAACCAAGAAAATGGGTGGAGGGAAGGAAAGTGCAATTAGATAAAAAGAGAGGTAGAGAAATACAGATACAGATCACCTTAGGGCCATGCAATGGATTTGGATGAAGCCTGGCATCTGTGCCACATCAGGTCCGTTAAGATGATTCCTATGGTTTCATGGTAAAGTTGGCTTCTTTCCAAAGAAGAGCTGGACCCTCAGTGAAGATTTGAATGGATCTTGGGCTTTAGAAAATTGGGAGAAGAGGCACAATTTTCTGTGAAAACACACTGAGTGGAAGAGAGAGGGGAGATCACTATAGCTCAAACCTGTCAACCGCGGCTCCGGCGAATCCAGGACCTGCGCGGACCGGGTTTGCGCAGGTCGCGTTGTACGCATGCACGTGGAGGGCTACGCCGCTTGCGTAGCCTTCTACGCACACAGCGTAGCCTTCTGTGCATGCATGGAAGGGAGCTACGGAAGTGTAGAGCCCTTCCACGCATGCGTGCAACGCGACCTGCGCAGATGGGCTGCACAGTGCCTCCTTTCCCCTGCTGCCGAAATCCAGGATTTCGGCAGCGCGGAGCGGGATAGGGCAAAAATCGACGCCGAAAACCGGGAAATCCCGGCCAATCCGGGAAGGTTGACAGGTACGCTATAGCTTTGAATGACTGACAGGTCTAATTTGAAATTTATGGCACATTTTATGAAGGGATGTCTATTACTTTTTGTGGACAAGATTCTCCTCCTCCTCATCTTTTAGATGCTAAGGGAGATACAAGGTTTTTGTTCTGGCACTTCTTAGTGGCTTTCAACGACATTATGTGGTATTCTTGTAATGTTTCTTTGTTCTTATCTCTCCACCTTCCTCTGGGTCTGCCTTGTGGTCTTTGTCCTCCTCGTTTCATGTATGCCTTATATATTATGTCAGAAAGTAAAAACAAAAACCCAAAAATGCTGCAGCACTTTAAAGACTAACTGCTATATTTGGATGAATCTGGATAGTGATTCAGTTCTTGATTCTGGATTGTGATTCAGATCTCCTAATATAGCAGTTAGTCTTTATAGCAGTTAATCTTTAAAGTGCTGCAGTGTTTTTGTTTTTTGTTTTTACTTTCTGATATGCCTGAAACTTTCTGTTATGCCTGAAACACAGACTAACACGGCTACTATTTCATTAAAAAAAAAATAACTTGTAGAGAATGAAATCTCAAGACATTCTCTCCAAATGAGCAAACCACTTTATTTGTTGTCTCAGTATATAGTTTAAGATTAGTTCTATTTGAATTCTTTCCCTTATAATCTCATTCTTGATTTTACCCCTTCCAGTCACTCCAGCTCCCTTCCTCAGACATCTCATTTCCACGGTGACCAACTTTTGTTTATGTTTTATTGTAATTGTCCCTGTTTGGCATTGGTGCTTTGTATGAGGTGTTTCTTTGTGCTGGTCACTATTGTCATACAGTATGTTGTAAGAGTGAAGCTAATGGTCTTGTTGTGTTTGGAATATTGTGCCTTTAAGTAATGCAACACTCGAATGAGTGGATATAATAATCACCAGCTGTAACACTGTAACCTTATGTATCAGGACGCGAGCTAGTGACCACTAGGGGCAATAGCGAGCACCCAGCTCACATGGTTCCAATTCCCCAAATACCTACAGCGCGGGAAGATTCCCGCCACCACCTCACCTGGACAAGAAGGGCGTGATGGGGAATGACGTCACGCAGACAGTAGCCAATGGGCTATCGTGGAGCCACGTTCAAATGTATAGCCACAGTATATATTGAGCTGTTCATCCGCCATTACCACATGTTCCCCCGGACCATCATGCAATAAAGATGTGTTAAGCCAACCTTTCGGCTGTTTCCATTGGCTTGGTTCTCATACACTAAATTGGCGATGAAGGTGGGATAATGGATCCCCACGGAATCAAGACAACGCAGGCCGGTTTCAACATCAACAAACCGGAAGAATGGGAGCTCTTCGAGATGGACTTCCAAAGCGCACTGATGGTGTCCGACATCTCAGACGAGGGGAAGAAGAGGGCCATTCTCATCAGGATGCTCGGGTTCCCCACCATGAAGGTATTGGTAGACCTGGTGTCTCCGAAGAAGGTGAACGAAGTGCCGGTCAAGCAGCTCCTGAAAGCGATGCGCGACCATTTCCAGCCCTCGGTTTCAATGTTTTCGGCTCGGGACGCATTCTGGAAGAGAGTCCAGGCGCCTGGTGAGTCCGTGGCTGCCTTTGCAGCGGCCCTCCGGTTGGCCGCCGGCCCATGCAAGTGGGAGAACCTGGAAATCGCCCTCAGGGACCGCATGCTGTGCGGCCTGTGGGACGAGGAGGTTCAGCGAAAGCTGATGAACAAGGAGCCGCCCCCGACGCTGCAAGAGGTCGTGAAGGAGGCGCAGGCGGTGGAAGCCATGAGGGCCGGGGTTAAGGGGTTCAGAGCAAGGCCCCCACAACCCGACAAGGCAGCGGGCTCGGTGCAAGCGGCCAGGCGGGCACCACACTCCTCCACAGAGAGCAGCGAGGACGAGGACATCCGGAAGGTGCGGAAGGATGGCTGGCGTTGCGATGGCTGCAGGGCGGCCCATGACCGCATCAGGAAGGCTGAGTGCCACAACTGCGGGCGCCGAGGCCACATAGCCAAGGTTTGCAGACGGCGGCGCAGAGACCAGAAAGGCTCAACAGACCGCTCACCAAAAAACCAGGAAGGCGCCCGGCCCTCGAGGAAGCAGGACGGCGTGGGCCGCATCTCCGACGACAGCGACGACGACACGGCAGTCCACAGCATGTCCTTAGGACACCCACGTTATTTTGTTGAGGTACTGGTGCAAGGGGTCCCTGTTAAGATGGAGATAGACTCGGGTTCCTCATACTCAATCATTTCCCAGAGGGAGTTTATGGGAATTTCCCCCAACGTGCGGCCCAAGCTCAAAGCACTGAGGTCTACACTGCGGGACGTGCAGGGAAATAGCATTCTGGTGTTGGGGGTTGGAAAATTCAAGGTCCAATACAAGCAACATGCCGCGGAACTTCCCCTGGTTGTTCTCAAGGGGGGAGTTGTTGCCTCCTCGGGACTCAATGGTTTAAGCCCCTGGGTTTGTTCATTGGGGGGGTGCATGCCGTTGGGACTGACCCAATACAGGAGGTGTGTAACGCGCATCCCGAAGTGTTCAAGAAGGGACTCGGAAGATTCAAGGGGCCCCCAGTTGCGTTCGACCTGGACCCGGAGGTCCGCCCAATAAGACTCAAACCGCAGAGAGTGCCTTTTGCACTTAAGGACAAGATAGAGGCGGAACTGGACAAATTGGTGGGCCAGGGAATCTTTGTTCCTGTTGATTCCGCGGAGTGGGAAACTCTGATTGTAACAGTGCTTAAGGCCAACGAGGAGGTTCGAATATGCGCCGATTACAAATGTACCATTAATAAGGCGATACGCCCAAATGCGTATCCGGTGCCGGTAGTCAGCCACCTGTTAGCCAGGTTACATGGGGGAAAGTCTTTCGCAAAGCTTGACCTGGCGCAGGCATACCAGCAGCTCTCGGTAACCCCAGCTGCAGCTGCTGCGCAGACGATAGTCACTCATAAAGGGGCGTTCCAGGTGACGCGCCTACAGTTTGGCGTGAACTCGGCACCAGGCATCTTCCAATCGCTCGTGGAACGCCTCTTAAAGGGTCTGGAGGGGGTCTTGCCATACTTTGATGACGTATTGATAACGCGGGGGGGAGTGAGTCAGAATTGGCTGAGAGGCTAGATAAAGTACTGACGGTATTTGAAAATGCGGGGTTGAGGTTGCGGAAAGACAAATGCGTCTTCTTCGCAAAAGAGGTTGAGTTCCTGGGTTTCCGAGTAACCCCTGCAGGCATCAAACCCTCCGAATCAAAGGTGGCCGCCGTTCAAAATGCTCCTCGCCCCACCTCCAAGCCCGAATTGCAGTCGTTCCTGGGGCTCTTAAACTTCTACCATTCCTTCCTGCCTAGGAAGGCGTCGGTAGCAGAGCCGCTTCATAAGTTACTAAAAAAAGACGAGGCGTGGAAATGGGGCGAGAGCCAGGAGAGGGCATTCAATGAGCTGAAACAACTCTTGTCCTCAGACGCCATATTAACCCATTTTGACCCCAAGAAACCAGTGGTCCTGGTATGTGATGCATCTCCAGTGGGGGTGGGGGCGGTCCTGTGCCACGTGTTGGAAAACGGGCGGGAGGCCCCGGTGGCGTTCTACTCCAGGTCCCTGTCTAAGGCAGAGTGAAACTACGCACAGACAGACAGGGAGGCATTAGCGATAATTGCTGGGACAAAGAAGTTCCACGACTTCCTCTATGGCCGCCCCTTTACCATCATGACTGACCACAAGCTCCTGCTAGGCATTTTTACTGCAGACAAGCCCACGCCACAGATTCTGTCCCCTAGGATGCTCAGGTGGGCCATTTTATTAAACGCGTACCAGAACGCGCTGGTGTATCGCCCTGGAAAGGACATAAGCCACGCAGACGCCCTGTCGAGGTCACCCCTCCCCCACATGAGCAGCCACGTGTGTGAGGTGGAACAAGACCACCAAGTGCTCATGATAGAGGTCCTAGATTCACCCCCCATAGTGTCCGCAGAGATCGCCAAGGCGACAGGCAGGGACAAGACGTTGGCCCTGGTTAGTTCATGGGTGCAGAAAGGGTGGCCAACGTCCTCCCCAGCGGCGGAATTTGCCATGTTTTTCAGGAAAAAGTTAGAACTGTCCATGGAGAGGGGTTGCCTCCTGTGGGGCCAGCGGGTAGTCGTCCCTGAGTCCCTGAGAGCAAGGGTGCTCAAGCTGCTGCACGTCAGCCACCCTGGGATTGTCTGCTCCAAGGCACTGGCCAGGAGCTACTTCTGGTGGCCCCAGTTGGACGCCGATATCGAGCACATGGTGGGCACTTGCGAGAGTTGCCAAAGCTCCCGGCCCGAAGAGGCTCGACTTCCGCACAGGGAATGGGATGCGGCAAAGGGGCCATGGTCCCGCGTGCACATTGACTTTGCGGGCCCTTTCAGAGGATCGATTTTTCTCCTCATAGTGGATGCTTATTCCAAGTGGTTAGAGGTTATCCCAGTTGCGAACACCTCCTCAGCCGCAACAATTAAACAATTGCGCAGGGTGTTCAGTTCGTTCGGCATACCCGACACGCTTGTTAGCGATAACGCTAGTTGCTTCACGTCCGCCGAATTCAGGGCATTCACCGACATCAATGCCATCCGGCACATCACCTCCGCGCCCTTCCACCCGGCGACGAATGGCCAGGTAGAACGCCTCGTGCGTACCACCAAAGACGCGCTGAGGCACATGGGCCCCGGGGATTTAAACCTGCAGTTGTGTCAGTTTTTGCTGGGATATAGGGTGACCCCCCTAGCATCAGGATACTCGCCCGCAGAGCTCCTAATGCGCAGAAAACTGACTACGGTACTGACCAGGCTAGACCCTACGAGGGTGGAAGACACTGGGAGGAACATCGGGTTAGCGGGCATGAAGAGTTTCGAAATAGGCGCCCTGGTCCATTGCAGAAACTATGCTAGCGCAGGGCCAGCATGGGTTCCGGGTGTAGTCATTGGGCAAACAGGTCCCGTGTCGTATTGCGTAGAGACTAACACAGGTCTACTCTGGAGGCAGCACGTGGACCAACTCCGACGCCGGGTCTCCGGGAGCCAGAGCGCAGACAGCGCGGAACAGGATTCAATGTTAGGGTTCTCCCCCACCCGTTCAGCCCAAGGGGGAGGGGAGGGGGCCAGTGGTCCCCACCGAGGGGGGAAGGGAATAAGTTTGTCCCCATAGATATCCTGAGGGATACCCCCACAGATACCCCAGAAGATGATTTTGAGTTTGAGTTACAAAACCGGGGGGGGGGGAATTTCGGAGTGGTCCCCCACCCAGCCAGACGACAAGCAGGGTTTTTCGTTAGCCCCCAGTGCCCCCGGTTTCCCCACAATGGAGTTTACCCCTACCCCGAAAACCGCAGACCCGCGGCGAGTCGCTAACGAGTCTCCCTCTCCCATTGCAGGACAAGAGACCAGGGAACAGAGAAGTGATAGCGCCCCTGGGACAAGCCAGCCAGCCTTGCACCCAAAACGCGCTTGCAATAAACCATATTGGATGAGAGACTTCGTCTCATCCTAGGGGGGAGGGATGTTGTGTTTGGAATATTGTGCCTTTAAGTAATGTAACACTCGAATGAGTGGATATAATAATCACCAGCTGTAACACTGTAACCTTATGTATCAGGACGCGAGCTAGTGACCACTAGGGGCAATAGCGAGCGCCCAGCTCACATGGTTCCAATTCCCCAAATACCTACAGCGCGGGAAGATTCCCGCCACCACCTCACCTGGACAAGAAGGACGTGACGGGGAATGACGTCACGCAGACAGTAGCCAATGGGCTATCGAGGAGCCACGTTCAAATGTATAGCCACAGTATATATTGAGCTGTTCATCCGCCATTACCACATGTTCCCCCGGACCATCATGCAATAAAGATGTGTGAAGCCAACCTTTCGGCTGTTTCCATTGTCTTGGTTCTCATACACTAAAGGTCTCAATATTTTATTTGCCTTATAAAGGTGGCTTTGTGATTAAGACACTGAGCTTGATGACTAGAAGATCAGCAGGTCAGCAGTTCAAGACCTGAGTGCTGCACAACAGAGTGAGCTCCCATGTTTGCCTCAGCTCCTACCAACCTAGCAGTTCAAAAGCAAGAAAGTGCACATAGATAAATAGGTACCACTTCAGTGGAAAGGTAAATAGTGTGCTGCATCTAGTCAAGCCTGCCATATTTCCATGGAAACGACTGCAGACGCAGACAGTGCTGGCTCTTTGGCTTTAAATGGAGATGAGCACTTTAGTGTATGGGACCAAAGACAACAAGACAACCGAAGGGTTGGTTTAACACAGGTTTATTGCATGGTGTTCCAGTGAAGCATGAGGTAATGGCGGTGATACATCTCAATATATACAGTAGCCCTCTACATTTGAATCTTGTAGCACGGTAGCTCATTGGCTGCTACCGGCGTGGCCTCGCCCAGGCACGCCTCTTTCCCTGCTGCTGAATGCAGATCGTTCTTCTGCTGCTGAATGCGGGGAAGGTTTTCCCGCGGCTGTCCGTGATTGAGCAATGTGAACCATGTGAGACTGAACGCTCGCAGCTGCCCTCTATGGGCTGTCTGCTCGCGTTCCTTTACAGCTGAGATCGTTTGTATTTGGAGTGGTTACATTCTTGCCTTTACAGTATAATGAACATGCACACATACATACATAACATCCCTCCCCCCTAGGATGGGACGAAGTCCCGTAACCATTGTGGCTTGCCGCACGTGCGCTTGGGGCGTGCCTGCATCTGACCTAGTACTGGAGAGCCTGTGATCCCTGACTCCGCGGGTGCTTGTCCTGCAACGGGAAACGGGGATTCGTTAGTGGCTCTGTGGGGCGTCCGTGCCTGCCTTGCGCTCGGGGATGGGAATGGAATGAACAGTTGGGAGGTGAACCCCTGCCTGTTGCTCTCGGACCCCGGGGACCCTCCCATTGTGAACCGCGGAACCGATGAGGTCGCCCTTGTGGTTCTGCTGCCTTCTGATCCCCGCTCGGGGGACGTTGAGACTGTGGTGGGCGGACTCGCCGTTGCCTCCCGTCTTGGGGGTGTCGGTCTCCGGGAAATTGGCGCTATATTGCATTCTAACTCACAGGGGCTACTGGGACTGGAAGTACCAGGGGCTGAACTGAAACCCCTCTTTTCACTAGGACGGGTGGGGGACCACTCCGCTAACTCCCCCTGGTACTGTAAATCAACGTCTAAACTTCTATGGGCATCTGTGTTTCGGGGGAATTTCCGAGGGGTATGTGTGTGGTCGGGGTTCTTCCTTTCTGCCGCGGACTCCCGCAAAAGATCTCTGTGGATCGATTCCCTTTCCTCCCCCCTTGGTGGGGACCCATGCTCCCCTTTTCCTCCCCCTTGGGCTAAGCGGGTGGGGGAGTACCCTAACGATGATTCGATGCTATTCTCGTCTCCGTCCTGCTCTCTGGGGACCCTGCGCCTGAGTTGGTCCACGTGTCGCCTCCACAGGAAGCCTGTACTGGTCTCTACGCGGTATGAGACGGGGCCGGTTTGTTCTATTACGGTGCCCGGCACCCAGGCTGGCCCCGCGCTGGCGTAGTTCCTGCAATGCACCGGGGCGCCTACGCTGAAACTCTTTGTGGGTTCCACCCCTATGTTCCGCCCTTTGTCCTCTACTCTCGTGGGGTCTAGCTTGGAGATTCCCGTGGCCAGCTTCCTGCGCATCAACAGCTCTGCGGGGGAGTACCCTGACGCCAATGGGGTGACCCTGTACCTTAGCAGGAATTGGCACAATTTCAGGTCGAGGTCTCCGGGGCCCATGCGCAGCAGCGCGTCTTTCGTGGTGCGCACAAGGCGCTCTACTTGGCCGTTGGTGGCCGGGTGAAAGGGGGCGGAGGTGACGTGCCGAATGGCGTTGCGCTCCATGAATGCCCCGAACTCGGTGGACGTGAAACAGCTAGCGTTATCGCTGACGAGGGTGTCGGGTAAACCGAACGTGGAAAAGAGCCTCCGTAACTGTTTAATTGTTGTGGCCGAGGAGGTGCTCGAGACTGGGATGACCTCCAACCACTTGGAGAATGCGTCCACCACAAGGAGGAAAAGCGTTCCCCTGAACGGGCCAGCAAAGTCTACGTGTATCCGGGACCAGGGCCCCCTTGCTGTGTCCCACTCCCTATGTGGCGAGCGAGCCTCTTCTGGCCTGGAGCTTTGGCACGCTTCGCAAGTGCCGACCATGTGTTCGATGTCGGCGTCTAGCTGGGGCCACCAAAAGTAACTGCGGGCTAGCGCCTTAGAGCGGACGATCCCCGGGTGGCTGACGTGCAGCAGTTTAAGCACCCTCGGCCGGAGAGACATGAGGATTACTACCCGCTGTCCCCACAAAAGGCACCCCCTCTCTAGGGACAACTCTAGTTTCTTTTTGAAAAATGTGTCAAATTCCGCTGCTGGGGAAGACACGGGCCACCCTTTCTGTACCCAGGAGCAAACTGTGGCCAGCGTCTTGTCCTTGCCGGTCGCTTTGGCGATGTCGGCCGGTACTACTGGAGGGGAGTCTAGGACCTCTATCATTAAGACCTGGTGGTCCCTCTCTACCCCGCCCACGTGGCAGCAATCCCGGGGAATGGGGGACCTCGACAGGGCATCGGCATGGCTGATCTCCTTCCCGGGCCGGTATACCAACGCGTGCTGATACACGTTGAGAAAAATGGCCCACCTGAGCATTCTCGGGGACAGGATTTGGGGTGTGGGCTTATCTGCGGTGAAAATGCCTAGCAGGGGCTTATGGTCAGTCACTATGGTGAAGGGGCGGCCGTACACAAAATCATGAAATTTCTTGGTCCCCGCAATTATCGCTAGTGCTTCCCTGTCTGTCTGGGCATAGTTTCTCTCCGCTTGGGACAAGGACCTAGAGTAGAACGCTATCGGGGCCTCCCTCCCGTTCTCCAGTACGTGGCATAACACCGCCCCCACCCCCACCGGGGATGCATCGCATATCAGGACCACTGGGCGTTTGGGATTGAAGTGGGTCAGTACCGCATCTGATGCCAGGAGTCGCTTCAGGTCATTGAAAGCTATCTCCTGGTCGTCGCCCCACTTCCATGCCTCGTCCTTTTTTAACAATTTGTGTAGCAGTTCCGCTACTGCTGCCTTCCGCGGGAGGAAGGAGTGGTAAAAGTTGAGCAGTCCAAGGAACGACTGCAACTCGGGCTTGGAGGTGGGGCGAGGGGCCTTCTTGATGGCGGCCACCTTGGATTGGGATGGCCTGATTCCCTCGGGAGTAACACGGAACCCTAGGAACTCAACCTCAGTTGCGAAGAAGACGCATTTGTCTTTCCGCAACCGCAACCCCGCTTTTTCGAATATTGTCAGGACCTTTCCCAACCTCCTTGCTAATTCGGCCCGGCTCCCCCCTGTAATCAATACGTCATCAAAGTAGGGTAACACCCCCTCTAACCCCTTCAGGAGGCGTTCCACGAGTGACTGGAAGATCCCGGGCGCCGAGTTCACGCCGAATTGGAGGCGCGATACCTGGAACGCCCCTTTGTGGGTGACTATGGTCTGTGCAGCAGCTGCGGCGGGGGTCACCGGGAGTTGCTGGTAGGCTTGGGCCAGGTCAAGTTTAGCGAAACACCTCCCCCCGTGTAACCTGGCCAACAAGTGGCTGACTACCGGCACTGGATACGCATTAGGGCGGATCGCCTTATTGATGGTGCACTTGTAATCAGCGCATATACGGACCTCCCCGTTGGCCTTGAGCGCTGTTACAATTGGAGTTTCCCACTCCGCAGAATCAACAGGAACAAGAATCCCCTGGCCCACCAATTTGTCCAACTCCGCCTCTATTTTGTCCTTTAGTGCGAAAGGCACTCTGCGCGGTTTAAGTCTGATTGGACGCACTCCAGGGTCCAGGTCGAAAGTCACTGGGGGGCCCTTGAATTTTCCGAGCCCCTTTTTGAAAACCTCGGGGTGCGCGTCGCACACGCTCTGTATTGGATCAGTCCCGGCGGCGTGTGCTCCCACGGCGTGCACCCCCCCAATGAACAACCCCAGGGGCTGGAACCATTGAGTCCCGAGGAGGCTGCATTTACCTCCCTTGAGGACGACTAGGGGAAGCGTTGCGGTGTGCTTTTTAAACTGGACCTGGAACTTCCCAACCCCCAACACTGGGATGCGGTTCCCCTGCACGTCCTTCAGTGTGGCCCTCAACGCTTTGAGCTTGGGCCGCATGCGGGGGGCAATTTTCATGAACTCTCCCTGGGAAATAATAGAATATGAAGAACCCGAGTCCACCTCCATTCTAACAGGGGCCCCTTGTATTACTACCTCAACGAAGTAACGGGGGTGCTCCGTGGAAACGTTGCAAACCGGAGCGTCGTCCTCGCTGTCGTTGGAGATGCGCCCTACTCCGTCCCGCGTCCTCGTGGTCCGGGTGCCGTCCTTTGGCCTCGTGGTGTGGTCCTGCCTCGCCGAGCGGTCTGGAGAACTCCTTGTGGCCTCGCGCCGTTTCCGGCAGACCTTGGCGATGTGCCCGCGCCGGCCGCAGTTGTGGCACTCGGCCTTGCGGAATGGGCATTTGGCGCGGGCGTGGGCGGCGCCGCAGCCATCGCAGCGCCGGCCCTCTCTCTGGACCCTCCGCACGTCCTCGTTGTCGCCGCTCTCCGCAGACGAGTTCGAAGCTCGCCGGGCCGCGCGCACCGAGCTCTCTGCCTTGGCGGGCTTCGGGCGCCAGTCCTGAAGCTCTTGCACCCCGGCAGTCGTGGCCTCCGCGGCCTGTGCCGTGTCGAGGACTTGTTGCCACGTGGGAGGCGGCTCCCTTTTCATCAGCGCGCGCTGAGTCTCTGTGTCCCTCAGACCGCAGAGCAGGCAGTCCCGGAGGGTGACGTCTGGGGTCTCCCACTTGCATGGGCCGGCGGCCAGCCGCAGGGCCGCGGCGAACTCAGCGACCGATTCCCCGGGCGCCTGGACTCGCCTCCAGAACGCGCTCCGAGCGGGGAACATCGCTATTGTCGGCCGGAGGTGGGCGCGCAGCGCCGCCAGGAGCTCTGTGGCTTTGAGGTCGCTCACCTTCCTCGGCGCGATCAGGTCCACCAAGGTCCTCTTGGTCTCGTGTCCGAGCATGCGGACGAAAATGGCCCTCTTCTTGGCCTCATCTGAGACTTCGAGCTCCACCAGCGCTGCGTTGAAGTCTATCTCAAACAGCTCCAAGTCTCCCGGCTTCCTGATCTCGTAGCCGGCGCATGTCTTGGTCCCGTGGGCAGCCATATCCCACCTTCGTCGCCAATTTAGTGTATGGGACCAAAGACAACAAGACAACCGAAGGGTTGGCTTAACACAGGTTTATTGCATGATGGTCCGGTGGAGCATAAGGTAATGGCGGTGATACATCTCAATATATACAGTAGCCCTATACATTTGAATCTTGTAGCACGGTAGCTCATTGGCTGCTACCGGCGTGGCCTCGCCCAGGCACGCCTCTCTTCCTGCTGCTGAATGCAGATCTTTCTTCTGCTGCTGAATGCAGATCTTTCTCCTGCTGCTGAATGCGGGGAAGGTTTTCCCGCGGCTGTTCGTGATTGAGCAATGTGAACCATGTGAGACTGAACGCTCGCAGCTGCCCTCTATGGGCTGTCTGCTCGCGTTCCTTTACAGCTGAGATCGTTTGTATTTGGAGTGGTTACATTCTTGCCTTTACAGTATAATGAACATGCACACATACATACATAACAAGCACCAAATCCTATAGTTGGATATGACTGTCTTTAGAGCAGGGATGCCCAAACTATGGTCCATGGTCCATATCTGGCCCCCAATGCTAATTCATCCTGCCCACGCCACCCTCATCACCCCCAGAAGCAGAAGTAAAATGTGGGTGCATTTTACTTCCACTTCTGGTAGCAATGAGGGAGGCATGGGCCAGATAAATTGGGGTCAGGGGCTGGATCTGGCCCATGGGCCATAGTTTGGGAACCCCTGGTTTAAGCAGAGAAAATGGCAGCTTAAAATCTATCTCATCCTCTTGCAAAACAGATTGCAAGGCACGTTTTACTTCCGCTTCTGGTAGGAGAAACCATGTGACTGGCCCACTGAACCACGTGACCAGTCCGCTGAACCACGTGACTGGCCTACGCCCTGAAAGGTTTTGGCACCCCTGCTTTAGAGCAAGGGCAACCTTAACTTATGAACGTAGTACAGATGTTTGGTTTGGTTGCCAGTTTGATGCAATGGGTGAGATTCTGATTCAGTCCAAAGCAATTCAGACACAGCTTGATTCCTACAGTTCTTGAATCTGGATGGCGATTCAGATTTCCTCTGGAACTAAATTGGGCTGGCATGCTTTGTGTAGAGCCGTCTAAATCAACCTCCTTTCTTTGATATTCAGAATTAAAACAAACCTAGAGTATTCATCCTCTCATGGCTTTTAAGGGTTGCCAGCAATCTATTCTACCTTCCTCTAGAATGTCCAAATAAATAAGATCGGTAGCCAAGGAATGTGTGGTGGCTTAGTGGTTAAGACGCTGAACTTGGGGACTGGAAGGTCAGCAGTTCTAGAGTAGATAAATAGGTACCATTTCGGTGGGAAGGTAAATAGCCTTCCATGCACTCTGATGTTTAGTCATGCCTGCGACATATCCATGGAAACGTCTGCAGATGCAGACAATGCTGGCTCTTTGGCTATAAACAGAGATGAGCTGAACCCTAGAGCCGGATACGAATGGCTTTCAAGCAAGGGCGACCTTTACCGTTACCATTACCATTACCATTTCCATTACCGTTACCGCTACCGCTACCTCTACCTTTACTGCTACCGCTACCTTCACCTTTACCGCTACCTCTACCTTTACCTCTACCTCTACCTTTTTCTTTACCTTTACCGCTGCCTCTATCTCAACCTCTACCTTTACCGCTACCTTTACCTTTACTTCTACCTTTACCTTGCGTATTCACAGATCTAGCAGAAACCTTTGAGTCGGGATTGTTCAGATTTAGCAGCAGCTTGTAATATGTCAAAGGGATTAGCATTAATAAGATTTTTTCAAAGGAATATTGCTACATATTATTTTTGTAATAATCACACAAAATGTAAGTCTTTGGGCCTAAGTCCTTTTAAATTCTGGGTGTATTATTTATATAACCAATGGCAGAATGTTTTCTCACATGATGCACATGATTATATCACACATCATGATTATCCCCACCCCCCACCCCCAGCCCCTTGTTTCTGTTTTGAAGGAGGACAGGTTCCACATGGAACTGTTTGTTGTTGTTGGGTGGGTTTTTTTTTGGGGGGGGGGTTATGAAGGTTTTCAATGGTTCCATCTGTGCAATGTGCATTTCAACTCTGAAGTATGTGAGAATGGTTAGGCGAGTAACCTTCACACAAATGGTGATAAAGTGCTTCACTTATATATTTCAAAACAGTGCCTGAGTATCAGAAGCTGTGGTTTCTTTTAATATAGCAAGAATCTGGCATTAGTTATGTAATGTAATGTAATGTATTACATTGACTCTGCTAAATGTGTGCCCTTTGGGCTTTATGGAGTTTGTCAAGAGGAACTTTTTTCATGTTGAAGGCAGCACTAATGCAATGTGATGACTTTGCCCTTCATTGTACATTAACACCTAAAAGACGAAGTGCAATGCCATATCTTTTAGGAGGGCTCAATATGATCACTGCTTGAGCCAAAGATTGTATTGCACTGGGAGCTGTGAAAAGCAGTTTTGACTCAGTGTGACCTCTGCTGCTCTAGTGGGAAGCCTCTGCTGTAGGTGGCACTAGTGCATGTCAGGTTGAAGTCAAGTGTGTTGCTTATCAAGACAATTAGAAAATGCTTGGATATGGCTGTATTGACTTGAAAAGTGGCAGCTTCATTGCTTGGGGAAAACAGTTTTTTTTTATCTCACTCAAACATTGTTCATACTCTCTGCTGGACCTCTAGTAAAGGTAAACGTCTCCCTTGCTCAAAGGCCGGTTGTGTCCGACTCTAGGGTTTAGTGCAAATCCCTGTTTACAGCCAAAGAACCAGCACAGTCTGCATTTGCAGACATTTCCGAGATCATGTGGCAGGCATGACTAGACACTGGAGTCCATGGAACACTGTTACCTTCCCACCATAGCAGTACCTATTTATCTACTTGCAATTTCTTGCTTTCAAACTGCTAGGTTGGCAGGAGCTGGGACAGAGATGGGAGCTCACTCCATAGTGCCAACACAAGGGGCTTATGAAGAAGGCGCAGCAGAGACTGTATTTTTTGAGAACTCTAAGGAAAAACCATCTTCTGCAAAAGCTGCTGCTTGCCTTCTATCGCTGTACTATTGAGAGCGTGCTCACTTATGGCTTATGTGTGTGGTATGGAAGTAGTACTCATCGGGATAGGATAATGTTGCACAGAATTATTAAAACAGCAGAGAGTATTATTGGCTGTCCACTCTCCACTTTAGAACAAATTTACACCATCAGGTGCCATAGAAAAGCATTAGATATAGCAGAAGATCCATTGCATCCTGGCCACTGCTTCTTCGAGCTTCTGCCATCGGGACGGAGATATAGAACAATGAAGGTAAAAATGAGCTGTCTCAAGAACAGTTTCTTCTCCAGAGCAATTTTGGCCTTAAATGGAAACTCTGGACTCTGAAGTAATCTTATCTTATTTTAAATTTTTAAATTTTTATATTGTACCATATGGTACTGTCTTAATTAGTGTTTCTGTAGCTGTTTTAAATTATGGGGTATGGCTTTTTGAGTTGATATATAGCAACCGAGAAATTTCGTTGTTCCCGCAAGGGGACAATGACAATAAAGATTTATCTATCTATCTATAGTGTAGCACTTGAGTCTTGAACTGTTGATGTGCCAACCTTCCAGTTGTCAAGTTCAGCATCTTAATCACTAAGCCACCACAAATTCCTTTTACTCCTAATTGAGAATGATATATGCTTTGGCAGCCAATCTTATTTATTTGGGGATTCTGTTATTTCTCACGATTGGATAAACTGCTAAGGGAAGGGTAGGATAGGGCTGATAGCAAACTGCACTTGGTGAGAGTTATAGTCTGATAACATCTGGAAGGTCACATGTTCTATACAGCTGCTGTACTTTCTGGAAGGTACAGATAACTAGACAAGGAGAGATAGTTGGAAGTATCAAACAAGGAAGATTAGCTGTGTGGTCCATATTCAAATTGTAAAGAATGCAAAAGATTCAGGAGGCAGGTGATACCTTTGTTGGATCACTAAGAAAAACAAAACGTTGCATGAGCTTTTGTGGTTCAAGACCACTTCTTTAGACATGTATTAAAATGTTCATGACTGTTGGTCTGCCAGGCACTCTTCTTAAGAACAGCAAAATATTTCATGGAGTTAGGATGCCATTCGCACAGGAAGCTGAGCATTTGCTCCCAGTCCATGTGACACTTTATGAAGCATAGCTTCCTTCTGAGGCCAGACAAAGTAATACAAAGAATACTAAAGAATATTAAAGAAGCAAGCATTTACATCAGTAGGAGAGAGAGAGAGAGAGAGAGAGAGAGAGAGAGAGATAGGTGTCTTAAGGATGGCAGGAAAAGTTAATAATTTAATATATGCTTGAAAGTGTATTACTTTGCTTAGCACAACATTTCCTAAATTATAGTTTTTAAAGCACCAACCTATCACTGTGTAGTCTAGGAGCTGATTTCTACCACAGTGTTAATAGTATATTTTCTGCCATTTGAATATAGGTATCAATTATTCCCTGTTGTGCTACTACTGATTTTGTGCTCTTACCTGGATTTCTGAGACTCAGCACATGAGGAGTTTCGCTGTGGGGCTTCACTTGAGAGAAGAGATAATGGGAGAGGGCTTGGACTTTCAGATATTATCTCCTACTGCTACACAACAGGCCAAGTGTTTATTGTTAGCATAGGAGACATCGATTTCCCCCTGTTTATTCGCTGTTATGATGTTACCCTAGATGATGGCAGCTATTTTCTCTGATGAATGGGTATGTATGATGTTCAGAAGCAGGTTCTGAAAGTAGAGCCTCAAGAGCATCATGAAGCCATTCAAGAAGCCTTACTGGGGGTGGGGGGATGTCCCACTGGGAGTTCCTTAAATGGCAGTGGGCCGGGGAACCCCTGAAAGACACAGAAGTGGAGATGCCAAGATAGCGGCAATGATGACTGAAAGCAATGGCTGTGAGAGATCTGCCCTAACAAGACAACTTGATGTTGTTTACACTGCCCCCATGGGACTCAGACAAAATAAAAATACTTGGAGGGAGGAAAGGGTTCCAATATGGAGAACAGAGTTGGATGGACTCTGGACTACACATTAACGGATCGGCAGTGAAGGAACTAGCTGTTCCACCACCTGTATGGAGATAAACTTAGACAATCAAGATTCAATATAGTTGGCCTCTTTAGTGACATGGAAGTACAGTTGCCATAATTCTCTTCCACAAAACCGAGACAGAAGTATTTTTGACAAAAATGGCCAGGTAATCTACAAAACAGCCTTTTAAAAAACAAACATAGTATAATGACAGCTATAAAACACTTTCACATTAAATATATCAATACATGAATGATTTTATTTACAACAGTTAATTCTTACTGTAAGATGATCTGTTGTACTTCTGACAAGTCACATCGCGGTCAACTCTTAACATCCTCAGTTCCAGGAAACACACTGGTGTGTTTGAATTTATTTTAATGGTGTGTTATAATACACAATCAGTAAGTTTTAAAAATCCGGGACTTTAGCATAATTTTTATTGAACTGTCTGGGACAATTTTTCTGACCTTGAATCCAGGACAATCCTAGTTTTCCGGGACATGTGGCAACCCTACATGGAAGAAATAGGATTACCAAGGGCAAGGATAGCCCCACACAAAATGCAAGCGCGGCGCCAAAATGGCCACCGCGCCCTTTGCGGGCCCCCCCCCACAGGACAGAGAATCCGGGTAGTTAGGGGCGTGGCCAACTCCCTTATAAAAGGGGTGGCCACGAGGCAGCCAAGCTGCCATTTTACCTCAGCGACGGAGCGGAGAAGTTTTTTCTGTGTCTCCGTCGCTCGTTAGCTTACCGGGAAGCCTTTTGGTAGCGGTTCTGCCTTTCCGGCTTCCCCTTTTTGCTCCGGTGGAGATGCCTTCGAAGAAGAAGGCAGCTTCGAGCTCAGCTCGCGTTGCTAGGAGGCGCAACCCAGGTCGGAGGACCGCGGTGCCGCCTCCTCAGCAGCCACCTTTGCCAGCCCCGGCCGGGGCCGGCGGAATGGGGTCTATTGCCCCTTGGCCCGGGGTGGGTGATCTGAGTGCGGGCGCGGAAGGGGTTCCGGCCCGCGGCCCACGAGCGGTGGACACCGCTCCTGCTCCTGCCCACTCTGTCGGGCCTACTCCTCTTGGGCTGCAGCCTCTCCCGGGGCCCTCTAGCCTTGGGGGGTGGTGCGGCCCCCTGCCTTGGCAGGTTTCTCCACCAACCCTGCCGGGATTTGGTGCTGGCCAATGGCCATATGTGGGTCCCGGGGTACAGGGACCTGGACCCATCCCTGGGCCAGGCGGGCCGGCCGGCCCTTTGCCCATGGTCAACGTGGACACCTTGCTGGCCCGCATTGCGGCCCTGGAGGCGTCGTTGGCGCGGGCCAGTCAGGCGGGCGCCCCTTTCGGGGTTCCTTTTGAGACGCTGTCGGCTGGAGGACAACAGCCGGCGGGGAGGGTCGAGCTGCTGCAGGCGTGTGGCGCGGTTTCGGCCACTGCCTCGCAGCTCCCCAGCCAGCAACCAGGTGCGGGTCAAGCCCCGGTGATGAGCTCTACGTCGGTCGTGAGCTCCGACGCTCCCAGTGGGCCGGAACCCCCAGTGGGGGCGGCCCACGGGGGTGCAGCGTGTGAGTATACGGTGCAAGCGAGTACATCCACACACATTCCCAATCTAGGGGGGGGGGCTTTCAATGGCCTTGGCCTCGCGCGGGTGGTGCGGGGGCCACGCTGTCGGCGACCCACCCGGCGACGACGACTGCCACCTTGGGCACCGGGGTGGGCAGGGGTCCTTGCACTACAGGGAATGTTCTGGGGGTGGCTGGATTAGTTCAGGCCCCTTTTACCAGGCCGGCTGTCCCTTTTTCGGCCTTGCCGACGGCAGGGTATTCCTTGCCACTGGGTGATCACCTGGCACAGGCTACTAGGGAAAGGATATGGCGAGGGGAGTACGTAGATATCTTCTCACTCCTCAACAGAGAGCCCACCAAGGAGGAAAGGGAGGGTCAGGATGAGAAGGACAAGGAGCAGGCACGCCGCCGTAAGCCGCCGCGTACCTGGGCCAACTGGCTCCCCGCTTATTTAATATACATGGCGGTATATCTGAGGGCGCGGCCGGATTTAGCTATTCCCATGGTCCAATATTTGGACAACATATATAGGGCGATGGTCGATTTCCCGGGCCCCTCATGGCTAGCATATGATGAGGAATTCCGTATGAGGATTCCCCTTCACCCCGAGATGAGATGGGATGAGCCGTGCCAGAGGCTTTGGCTTTTGTATATGACACCCACACGCCCTGCCCCGGGGGATAGATACCATTGCGGACATGCGGTCCAGCGAGCGGCTCCAGCGCAGGTTACCCGCCAGGCGGCGGGGCAGGGGGTTCCAGCCCGCCTGCTGTGCTGGACTTTCTCGTCAATTGGTTCCTGCAATCGAAAGAACTGCAGGTATAAGCATGAGTGTCCCACATGCTCTGGCCCCCACGCAGCCTCTGCTTGCCCCAAGCCTGGGGGGGCGCGAGGCAGAGGGAAGGGTGGACAGTGGGCTGGCAAGGCTGCCACGGATGGAGCTAGTTCTCCAAAAGGCCCCCTCCCCAATTAAGGTGGACATGCTGGAGCGCTGGCTCGCATCGTACCCGAAGGGGGAGGACAGGGAGTATATTCTTCAAGGTTTTAAGCAGGGATTTCGTATCCCTTTTGTGGGTGATAGGTCCCCTCAGGATGCTCCCAACCTTTTATCCCTTAGAGGAAGGGAGGAGGTGGCTGCGGCCAGCATTCAAAAGGAGTTAGTCGCGGGCAGGGTCGCTGGACCTTTCCCCGTACCCCCGTTTCCCAATCTTAAGGTCTCGCCACTGGGTTTGGTCCCCAAAAAGTCCCTAGGTGAGTTTCGCCTTATTCATCATTTGTCCTACCCAGCCGGCCGATCGGTCAACGATGCTATCCCTGATGACCTTTGTTCAGTCAGGTATACATCGTTTGACCATGCGCTGCGCATGGTGCGCTCATGTGGCCCGGGTGCCCTGCTGGCCAAGTGTGACATTAAGTCAGCTTTTCGCCTCTTGCCAGTGCACCCGGGCGACTTTGAGTTGCTGGGTTTTAAATTTAAGGGGGAATATTATTTTGATAAGGCCATGCCTTTTGGCTGCTCCATATCATGCTCGGCTTTCGAGCGTTTTAGTACCTTCCTAGAGTGGGCTTTCGCCTGCAGGTCAGGGTCCCGGTCTGTAGCCCATTACCTGGATGACTTTTTATTCGGGGGTGAACGGGGCTGGGACACGTGCGCACGTCTCCTCAACACATTTCAGACGCTAATGGAGGAACTTGGTGTCCCTTTAGCGCCCGAAAAGACCGAGGGCCCATCGACCAAGCTAGTATTCCTGGGGGTTGAGATTGACACAGTAGTGCAGGCTTCTAGGTTGCCGGGTGATAAGGTGTCCAGGATCGTGGCCCTTATCTCGGAATTGCTGGCCAAGCGTAAGGCATCACTGAGGGAACTGCAGGTGCTACATGGGCACCTTAATTTTGCTTGCAGGGTGGTCGCACCGGGCAGGGCTTTTGCCCGGCGCTTATGCGACGCCATGGCAGGGTTATCCAGGCCCCACCACAGAGTCAGGCTCACCCGGGGTATCAGGGCAGACATGTTCGTCTGGTTGCAATTCCTGAGGGAGTTTAATGGGGTCTCATTTTGGAGGTCTGACCTCCTGGCATCCCCCAATTTCCAGATCCAGTCTGATGCCTCAGGATCCCTGGGTTATGGGATGTACTTCAATGGGAAGTGGGCCTGTGGTGGGTGGCCACCGGCATGGGCAGGCACAGGTCGCCTGCGGGATCTCACATACCTGGAATTTTTCCCCATTCTGGGGGCTTTGATGCTATGGGGCGAACTGTGGGCTAATTCGGTGGTACATTTCTGGTGTGACAATGCTGCTGTTGTCCACATTGTCAATGCACAGACTTCCAAATCGCCCAGGGTCATGGACCTAGTGCGCCATTTTGTGCTGCGCTGCCTGCGCCTCAACGTTTTGTTCAGGGCCAGGCATGTCCCAGGGATTAATAATGATATTGCTGACGCTTTGTCCCGCCTGCAGATCTCCCGGTTCCGCGCCTTGGCCCCGGATGCGGAGGAATTTCCCTCGCCACTCCCGGACGAGATGTGGACTATTGGCAAGGAGAGGTGAACCGGGCGATTGGCCTGTCATTAGCGCCACGCACGCGTAAGGCGTATCAACAAGCATTCAATTCTTACAGGGCATTTGCTACTCAATTTCTCTTGCCAGAGACCTGGCCTATCCCGGTGGACCATGTTCTGCGGTTCATGGTTCACCTGCATGCACAGGGCCTTGCACCTCGCACCATAGCATCCAAGCTCTCGGCGTTGGCTTTTATGGCCAAAGTGGGAGGTCATGTGGATACCACCTCTGACTTCCGTGTGCGACATGTTTTGGAGGGGTGGGTGCGCGAGCGCGGGCGTTGCCCGGATGACCGGCACCCTATTTCCCCAGGGGTTCTTACCCAGTTGGCCCGGGGCTGGCCAGGCCTCTGTTTTGATCATTATGAGGCAGCCCTTTTTCACGCAGCCACAACGGTGGCATTTTTTGGAGCGCTCCGCGTCAGCGAACTCGTGATGCTGTCTAAGGCGGATGCAAGTGGTAGGGCACTGGAACTCGAAGATGTCTACGTAGCCAAAGACTGGGCCCAGTTGAGGATACGCTCCTCTAAAACAGATCAGCATGGCGTAGGCAGTGGTGTAAGACTGCTACGTTGTTCTTTGGCAGACATCTGTCCGGTTGGTGCCCTACATGAATTCCTGGCACTGCGTGGCATGCACCACGGCCCGTTTTTCTGTCACCAAGATGGGTCTCCCCTTACTAAATTTCAGTTTTGGAAGGTGACAGCCAGAGCCCTCACCAGGGTTGGCCTACCAGGTGCCCGTTATGGCACACATTCGTTCCGGATTGGTGCAGCCTCTACAGCAGCTGCTTTTGGGTACTCTGGGGCTGACATACGCAGCATGGGGAGGTGGGGCTCGCAATGTTTTCAGTTTTATGTGCGCCCACTCCCGCCATGAGTACCAATCCAGTCACCTTACCGCCTTTTTTCTCAATTTTCTTACAGACCCTGGGTGTCGTATTACACCGGTGACAGTATGGCTGGTGGGCCACAGCTATGTGCACAGGGCAGCGCGTTACGCTGCGGCGACAGAATGGGGACCCCGACTGGGACTGGGTGACCACGCCAGTCTCGCATGGCATGGTAAGCCTGGGATGTTATGGCGGGAGCTGCGGCCTTTCCTTTTTTCTGGCCTGGGTGCTGACCCGCCCGACATTCTAATTATCCACCTGGGGGGCAATGATTTGGGCCAGGTCACCGGCTTATCGCTTAAGCATGCGATTCGCGAGGACCTCGCCTACTTGCATTATGTCTGGCCTGCCACAACCCTGGTTTGGTCGGACATTGTCCCGCGCCATTCTTACAGAGGGGGCGTTAACCTCCTGGCCCTTGACCGCGCTAGGCGCGCGGTCAATAAGGCAATGGCGCGGTTTCTTGCCAACAGGGCTTGGGGACGGGTTAGTCATCACCCCGATATTAGTCTACAAAATTATGACTTGTACGCAGGGGATGGGGTCCATCTGTCGCGAGGAGGTATGGACCTCCTGTTGGGTGATTGGCGAGCAGGCCTGTTGACCGAGCTGACGGTCTGGGGGGGGGCGTCAGGTCTTCTTTGAAGCCCCTCCGTGTGGCGGGTAGCACTGGTAAGGTAAACAGTATGACCCACAAGTATCCGGCAGGTTCGCAATTGACTGGACAACACTAGACAGGAATAAATTAGTTAAACGTTGTCCGGTCAACGACGAACCAGGCGATGGGGTGATGACGATTGCTAACCAGCATGCATCACCCCTGTGATTGCACGGATACGCGTCAGAGGGTGGGGTCATAAGTTAGTTATTGACTACGGTCAACAATTTGTTTGTTGTCAACAAACAAATTGATACAAATTGATACATTGTAACCAATTGCCGTTGGCAATTTTGGGGTGGTACCTTACCAGTGTTACTTCGGCCTGCTTGCCTTAGGAATTACGATTGGTCGTTTTACCAATGCAGATTTATAATTCGGACTAGGGCATTGAATCAATAAATGTGGCCCTATGCTGTTATCCACTTTCAATGTTGTCTGTGTCCGTTATTGGGGGGGTGCGCCTGCAATGCAAGCGCGGCGCCAAAATGGCCGCCGCGCCCTTTGCGGCCCCCCCCCCCACAGGACAGAGAATCCGGGTAGTTAGGGGCGTGGCCAACTCCCTTATAAAAGGGGTGGCCACGAGGCAGCCAAGCTGCCATTTTACCTCAGCGACGGAGCGGAGAAGTTTTTTCCCCTCCACCCCCTCCCTAGTGAACAGTGTGATATTATGGTCGCTTCGGGGCCGGGTGGGAATTTTTGGTTGGGACCCATATTGGCTCCGGGTCCTGGCTTTTTTGCCCATCCCACACTGTTGCTATGGTTTGATATAGGGGGCTTTATGTGTTCCTACTGTTGACTTTGGTCACATTGGCGGGTAGCACTGGTAAGGTAAACAGTATGACCCACAAGTATCCGGCAGGTTCGCAATTGACTGGACAACACTAGACAGGAATAAATTAGTTAAACGTTGTCCGGTCAACGACGAACCAGGCGATGGGGTGATGACGATTGCTAACCAGCATGCATCACCCCTGTGATTGCACGGATACGCGTCAGAGGGTGGGGTCATAAGTTAGTTATTGACTACGGTCAACAATTTGTTTGTTGTCAACAAACAAATTGATACAAATTGATACATTGTAACCAATTGCCGTTGGCAATTTTGGGGTGGTACCTTACCAGTGTTACTTCGGCCTGCTTGCCTTAGGAATTACGATTGGTCGTTTTACCAATGCAAATTTATAATTCGGACTAGGGCATTGAATCAATAAATGTGGCCCTATGCTGTTATCCACTTTCAATGTTGTCTGTGTCCGTTATTGGGGGGGTGCGCCTGCAAAGAAACTACTGTATAGAGTTTTTACACTTGTAAGATGAACACAGTGCTGGTCTTTTTCAGGCTTTACTTTCTGCCTCAGCATGCTGTGGTCAGGGTTAGAGCCAGCTCACTTATTTCTAATTGCTCCCCACTATTACACTATTTAAATTCTAAACAGGGCTGTAATAATTCAATGTAATGTCCAAAATATACTGAGATACATTGAAAAGTATTGTAGTAAAGTTTTCCTGGAATTCTTGAATTGTTTCTGGGCATACATCACAGAGAGTTAAATTATCTTTTTTAATTCTACTACTACATTTCTAGATTCTATTTGTTGTCCACTTTGTATTTTCCACCTCCTTTATTCCTTCTAGATATTTTCTCTCCCTCACCATATTTTTTTAGGGAAACCAATGTGTTCTTTCAAAAAAGTTTTCTTTGGCAAACTCTGTCAGGAACAATTCAATAATTTCTTTGCACAGAAAAATACCACAAGAGGAAGCTAAGAATCAACTTCTACAATTATTTACAATTTGTGAGGAGTCAATCTCCTTGGGATACACATCAGGTAAAAATGGTGATGATGATTTTAGCCCTGCTAAGTGGGAAATGTGCTGGACAGACCTTTCTTGGGCTGAGTATGAACAGAATGTTTGGTCAAATAAGAAGAAATGGAGTGGTTAAAAATAGTAAAATGTTTCATCCCCCCCCCCTCCCCCAAGTAATAATGGAAGAAATGTGGCTGTTGAGACAATGACTGTTTGTTAAGGTGTTAATAGTAGAAATGTATCATGGAAACTGACGGGCTACTTTTTATATGTAGAACTGCTGTTAATTCCCTTAAGTGTAAGAATCCTTTGTTAGAGATAAAGAAGCTTTGTTTCAATTACACACCCTTTCAACAATACTTCTACCCTTGCTCCAGGTCAAACTACACACTATTGTATTTTGATCTCATTAAAAT
The DNA here is from genome assembly GCA_035047305.1 of Bradypodion pumilum. Lineage (NCBI taxonomy): Eukaryota > Metazoa > Chordata > Lepidosauria > Squamata > Chamaeleonidae > Bradypodion > Bradypodion pumilum. The sequence continues at coordinate 489,839,069 of JAWDJD010000001.1, forward strand.
TATTACATCCATTGACTGTGATATCCTTCTGAGCGATCTGTCTGGGATGGAACTTGGAGGCACTGTTTTATGGTAGTTAAGATCTTTCCTGGAGAGAATAACTCAGAAGGTGGTGGTGGTTAACTCTGGTTCAGTACCCTGACCTGTAGTGTCCCTCAGGGCTCTGTTTTGTCCACTATACTATTAACATCTACATTTTTGAAGTGATAGTCATATTAGTCTTCACAGCACTAGATAGCCTGACAAGGGGATTTCTGAGCAAGCGAATTGGTTCTGGAGTGTCCTCCCTTCACCCACTTCCTCTAACCTATTTATTTAACCTATGTTTTATATACAAGGAAAATAATTTAAAAAGTTGTGATTATAACAAATATAATCAGAAAAAGATATTTGAGCAATATTTTAACAATTATAATTGTTTAAAAGCCAAAAGTCATTTAAAGCCGGGGTTGGCCCAACTTTTTGCACTGGGGCCTTTCATGTTGTTCAGTGGGCTAATCCCGTGGTTTCTTCTGCTGTAAAACACATCAGTGGCTATCGTAAATACATTTACAACAGCCATGGGTTCCTTTATGGAAGTGTTTTGCGCATGTGTGGCCGTGTTTTATTTCCTCTTCCGGGAGTGGCGTGGGCAGCGTGGGCCATAGTTTGGCTACCCCTGATTTAAAGAAACACATTGGCTGACATTTAAAATGATAGAATATAATTTTGAAATTCATTTCTCTTATCAAGAATAGTTCAAAGCCATCCTCATCAAATGTCTGTAGTGTCTTCTTTCTCTCCTCAATCTCTCTGATTAATTGATATGTATTTAAACCCAGTCTCATTTAACTTATTTGTGTTTTTCATCCATTGACTATCCATTTTAATTAAACAATGCTAGTTTTTATCTATTACTTTGGCCTCTTCAGCCTGTGCTAGGTGCTAATAACACCAAGTGCATTTTAAATGAAGTTAAATAAGCACATCATGATCCGATAGGTATACTAGTTAAGAAAAATATCTATATAATTGCTTAGAACCAAATCAATCTTTGTAATGTGTAAATATCCATCCTGTTAAGGGCCCTCATGGCACAGTGGTTAAACTGCAGCATTGTAGCCAAAACTCTGCTTACAATCCGAGTTCAATTCCAACATAACAAGATTGATTGAGCCTTTCATCTTTCTGAGGTTGATAAAACAAGTAGTCTGGTTGTTGGTGGCAAAATTCTAACTACCTGTGCACTGCCCAGAGGATGCTCTTAACACTATGGGGTTGTGCATAAGTGTAATTGCTATCATTATGCTAAGTATTAATTAAATCATTTAAAATAAAAAATGCATTTGTTTGTTTGTTTGTTCATTAATACCCTGCCCATATGGTGCAAGCAACACTCAGGGCAGCTTACAGTTACATGAAACATTTAATAAAAAAATGATAAATTACAACAATTAAAGTGGTTTCATAAAAATAATACACACAACAAAAGCACAATAATAATCAGCCCAAAAAGTGACATAAGAAAAACAAACTTCACCTATCAGTGTGAGACAGTAACTACCTCATAAAATCCTTCATAACAAAATACTAATATGCCACACTATGACAACAATAAATACTGCAACAGCAGGAAAATCACTTTGCAAACCAAATGATCTTTTTGGTCATGAAAGGCCTGCCTAAATACGTATGTCTTTAGAGACTTATGGAAGGTTAACAGTGAAGGGGTCATTCTTATTCCCACTGGCAGATCATTCTAGAGGGTGGGGGCTATGGCAAGGAAATATTTTCTTCACTTCTCCAGGTGTGACCACATGAGGTTTACATGTCTGGGTGCTTTCAGTATGATTCCCTCAGATAGTTTGGTCCCAAACCATTCATGGCTTTTTAGGTCAACATCAAAACCTTGGATCTGGAATAGAGTGCCACAGGCAACCAATGAAGACTAACCAGACCTGGCATGATATGGTCAAAGTGACCAATACACGCAAGCAGTCTAGCCACTGCATTTTGTACCTGCTGAAATCTCTGTACCAGCCTCAATGGTAACCCCAGGTGGAATGCATTGCACTAGTCAATTTTTGGAGATTACCAGTGCATAGATTTATACTATCAGGGATTTTTTATCCAGGAAAAAGCAGAGCTGGGCTATGTACCATAGATGGAAAAATGTGGACTTGATCACTGATGTCACCTGATTTTTCAGAGTAAATGTCTAGTCAAGTTGCATGCCCAGATTAAGGAAGCCAAAATGCTAAATAGCCGCATATTCCCTGCAAGCCAGAGGTGGAGTTCATTGAGCTGATCGAGGTGCATGACGGAGAGGTGACATTTGGCTGTATGGGAATGTGCGGAGAAAAGAGAAGCTAATTTTGTGTCACAAATTATTCTGGGTTGAAAGGATTTTTGTGGAAGAAACTCCCCTCAGGGAACACCCAAATGAGGCTCCTTTCCTGTCACCAAGAGCTGGGACAGAGACGGGCACTCAATCTGTCATGTAGTACCTGGGTCTCAAACTGCCGACTTGCCAGCCTTTATGTATTTATTTATTTATTCCAATTTTTATGGTGCCCACTCAGGTAAAAACCCGACTCAGGGCAACGTACAACAATTAAAAACATATAAAAACATGTTAAAACCCCACCATCCTCCCATCTATCCACCCTCTTACTCCCACGCCATTTAAAACTAAAAGCTAAAAGGGAGTGGGAGAAATGCAAAAATACAGAAGGAGGGAACAACTGGACTAGCTGGGGATGAGCCAGCAGGCTGGGGCCTTATTCCCATTAGGCCCCACACCTGCCCAGCCAGCCAGGTCTTCAAACTTTTCCTGAAAGGAAGCAATTCTGTCTGTAGCCTCAATTCTGTTGGCAGGAGGTTCCATAGGGCTGGAGCGGACACAGAGAAGGCCCTCCTCCGTGTGCCAGAGAGGCGAGCCCCTCTAGCTGAAGGCACAACTAGTGAGCCCCTCCGGTTCACTCTGGTTCCAGCTAACAAGGCTAGCTTCTTAACCACTGAGCCACCACAGCCTCTTATCCTATGGATGACATCCATCTTGGCCTTAAAATGCACTACCAACCTATTAGAGTTGGCAACTATCGGCTCTAAACCCCTCCATCTGCATCCCCCCATGGAGCTCCAAAGCTATCTTAAATAATTCTCTCTGCTGATTGCCAGCACTCTGAATCCAGTGAATATTGTAGTTGGCTACAGAAACTGATTGTGAATGGAACTGGTAAAACCACTCCTTAAATACCCCACTTACCTTAAAAACACCATTAGGGTTGCTATAGGTTGATTCTGACTTGTTGTTGTTGTTGTTGTTCAGTCGCACAGTCGGTTCCGACCCTTTGCGACCCTATGGACCATTGTTCTCCAGGCACCTCTGTCCTCCACCATCCCCCTCAGCACTCCCAGTTCTGTGCCCATTGTGTCTACAATACCATCTAGCCATCTCATCTTTGGCCTCCCCCTTCTTCTTTTGCCCTCCACCTTTCCCAACATCAGGGCCTTCTCAAGTGAATCCTCCCTTCTCATTTGATGTCCAAAATACTTTAGCTTCGTCTTTACTATTAGCCCTTCCAATGAGCAGTCAGTGTTGATTTCTTCTAAGATTGACCTATTTGTTCTCCTCGCTGTCCAGGGTACTCTCAAAACTCTCCTCCAACACCACATTTCAAAGGCATCTATTCTTCTGCGTTCAGCTTTCCTAATTGTCCAGCTCTCACATCCGTACATTACCACTGGGAATACCATTGCTTTGACTATTCTAATTTTTGTTTGCAATGTGATGTCTCTGCTTTTCACTATGTTCCCCAGGTTTCTCATGGCTTGTCTCCCAAGAATCAGTCGCCTTTTTATTTCATGGCTGCAATCCCCATCTGCCGTAATCTTTGATCCCAGGAAAGTAAAATCTGTCACTGCTTCTACTTCTTCCCCATCTATTTTCCAGGAACTGATTGGGCCTGTTGCCATTACCTTGGTTTTCTTGATATTGAGTCTCAAACCAGCTTTTGCACTCTCCTCCTTCAGCCCAATCAAGAGGTTCTTTAGGTCTTCCTCACTTTCTGCCATTAGGGTGGTATCGTCTGCATATCTCAGATTGTTTATGTTTCTCCCAGCAATTTTAATCCCATATTGTGATTCCTCCATCCCTGCATTTCGCATTATGTGCTCTGTGTATAGATTGAATAAGCAGGGTGATAAAATGCAGCCTTGTCTTACTCCTTTTCCTATTCCAAACCACTCTGTCATTCCGTGTTCTGTCCTAACTGTTGCTTCTTGGTTCATGTACAGATTTCTCAGGAGGCATATGATGTGCTCTGGTATTCCCATCTCTTTAATTACTTGCCACATCTTGTTGTGGTCCACACAGTCAAATGCCTTAGTGTAATCAATGAAACAAAAGTAAACTTGTTTCTGGTATTCCTTTGTTTTCTCCATGATCCAACGTATGTTGGCAATGTGGTCTCTAGTCCCCCTGCCTCTTCTGAAACCGGCCTGCACCTCTGGTAGTTCTCTCTCCACATGTTGCTGAAGTCTGTCCTGTATTATCTTGAGCATCACCTTGCTGGCGTGTGGGATGAGTGCAATTGTTCGGTAATTTGAGCATTCTTTGGCGTTGCCCTTTTTTGGGATTGGGACGTATACTGATCTTTTCCAATCCTGTGGCCACTGTTTTGTTTTCCAGATTTGCTGGCATATTGAGTGCAGTAATTTGACGCCATCATCTTTTAGCGCTTTGAAAAATTCGACTGGGATACCATCATATCCACTAGCTTTGTTGTTTGCAGTGCTCTTTAGGGCCTTTATAACTTCGCTCTCCAGGATGTCTGGCTCGAGTTCAGTTTTTTCATCATTGTGGTTATCAGGAGTGTTGAGGTCCTTTTTGTAGAGTTCCTCTGTGTACTCTTTCCATCTTTTCTTTATCTCTTCTGCATCAGCTAGCTCTTTTCCGTCTTTGTCCCTTATCATGGTCATTTTTGCTTTAAATGTTCCCTTTATTTCCCCGATTTTTCTGAAGAGATCTCTAGTCCTGCCTCTTTTGTTGTTTTCCTCCATTTCTTTGCACTGTTCTTTTAGGTAGTTTTCCTTATCTCTCCTTGCTTTTCTTTGAAATTCTGTGTTCAGAAGGTTGTATTTTTTCCTTTCTCTTTTGACTTTCGCCTTCCTTCTTTCCTCTGCTATTTTAAGAGCCTCATCAGACAACCATTTTGCTTTCTTACGCTTCTTTTCTTTTGGTATGGTTTTCTTTGCTGCTTCCTGCATGATGTCCTTTATCTCTGTCCATAATTCTTCTGGCACTCTGTCTATTGCGTCCAGGCCATTATATCTGTTCATCACCTCCACCGTGTATTCTTTAGGGATGCTGTCTAGGTGATATCTGTCTGGTCTTCTTGTTTTCCCTATTTTCTTTAGTCTTAACCTGAATTTTGCGATCAGTAGGTTGTGATCTGAGCCACAGTCTGCTCCAGGTCTTGTTTTTGCTGATTAACAACACATAACAACAAGAACTTCTTTTCTAAGCTTGGCTGACTGTAGAAGTTTAAAATAAAATGCTCTGTGCATTGGTTTGTCACTATATCTTTAGGCTCTTTCTTGCTTTTAAAATGTGTTAGGCAGATCATTCTCACTTGACATGGATATAAGATATAAGGCAACTTGATTATCTCTTTTGCCTTCTTTTTGATTTGATGATATTTATTGAGGCTTAATGGCCTGATATATAATATCTGTTGGTCTGCTGTATTGCTTAGTTCGTGTCTGATAGTTTCTCCCTCTCCTTCAATCATTTGAAAAAAGGTGTATGGGGAAAACACACTGCTACCACTTCATGTGAAACTGAATGCAAATGTAGCTGAAGACATATCAATGCCTAGCTTAGTCAACTGTGGAGAACAGTAAGAAGCACAGAAATACCCTCGAGGCTTGTTCAGAGCGAAGAGCTGAGAGAAAAGTCAGTCAAATTCTTGGTTTCATTATGTTCCACAAACTGCTTGCCATAGATGAAATGCCTGGTGGAATTCAGTTCTCTGTGTGCATAAGTAGCAGAACTTGACAGTTCTGTTATATGGGATGGAACCTAGCTCTGTCAGTGTGCATATATAAGGATATATTTTTTTTGAACTCCAATACAACAGTTTGTTCATGTGAGCAGAGGTGAGCAGACTGGCATGTGAAAAAAGACAGGACATACTGTATAAATCCACAGAGCTGTCTTCATGACTTGCCTTAAAAAGGTGTGTGTGTGTGTGTGTGTGTGTGTGTGTGTGTGTGTGTGTGTGTGTGTGTGTGTGTACATGCTCGTGATATTTCTTTTGTATGGTACTCCAATTTTTTTTGCTTTAAAACTTCCATTCCTTTTTTCAATTTACAGAAGTATCAGTGTCCAGATGGGAAAATGTTGAAACTGGAAATATAGAATACCTGCAATTTTTCTTGTTCTTGGTGTTGAAAAAAAAAGCTCAAATAATTGTTTATACTTGTGAGCTTTTACACTTATATAAGAGAATGAAAAGACCATAACCTTTTTGTCAATAACATTGTCCAAAAACAATATGTATGCACAAAAATATTGTTTCTTGCATTAAAAAGGTATATTTTGCAGAAAATAAAGTAGTACTTTATGTAGAAAAAAAAATAAGATTTTTGCACAAAACACAGTGTTCTTGTACCACAGACAAATTTTGGGAATTTTAGAAGAAAATACCCAAAGCTTTTCATAAGCTTGTCCACTGGTTTGGTTAGGGAGAAATGCATTTTTAGCATTCTTCCTTGAAAGAAGAATTATTTTATTCATACCTACATGGAAACTTATAGTTGGGAGCTGTATCATTGTTCTAACAGAGTATGGAAATGGAAATGATGTACAAGGAAATGATATAGAGACATATGCTCTCCTCTTTGCCAAAAATTGAGAAGATACAAAACAGAACAAGTGCAACCATGTTAAACTACTCTGAGATGGACAGTTTGCCTTACCATCATGAGATAACATTGCATTTCTTTTTAAATTCTAATAATTATTTATAATGGTGTAAATCTGTATATGAATTGGCACATGCTGATGTCATGTAAATCTATGCCCTCTGTTGATTAAATGTATACTCTTTTATGGTGACAGGAAAAATATCAGCAACCTCAGATTGCAGATGGCAGAAAGTGAAGAAGATCTAAAGAGCCTCTTGATGAGGGTGAAAAAGGAAAGTGCAAAAGCTGGCTTGAAACTCAATGTTAAAATAAAACCAAGATCATGGCATTCGGCTCCATCACTCCCTGTCAAAAGGAATGGGAAGAAATAGAAGCAGTTACAGCCTTTACCTTTTGGGGATCTAAGATCACTGAAGATGATGACTGCAGCCATGAAATAAAAAGACACTTACTCCTTGGGAGGCAAGCTATGGCAAACCTATGCAGCATAATAAAAAGCAGAGATATCCCCCTGCCAACAAAAGCCTGTATTGTTAAAGTGGTGGCCTTTCCAGTAGTAATGTATGGCTGTGAGAGCTAGACTATAAGGAAGGCTAAGCGCAGAATAGACACCTTTGCATCGTGGTGGTCGAGAAGATTTTTGAAAGTCCCCTGGACTGCAAATAGATTAAATCAGTTGATTTTTAAGAAGAAACCAACCCTGACTGCTCCTTGGAAGAACAGATATGGAAAATGAAATTTGAATACTTGTGTGACTGAACAAGAACAAGTGGCCATCCTTGGTTTTGCAGACATAGATATTTGACATGCTGCAAGTGAAATGCTGACATTGCTGTCGTGTACTTTGTGTAAAGGAAGGAAAAGAGGACAAAGTTGACCCTTTTTAAAGTGTTGGTGAGTGGATGAGAAAGTTGGGCAGCTAGAGTAGCCAGGGTGGTGTATTCTCCAAAAATACATTTTGGCACCAAGCACATACTTCCATCAGAACCAATTTGTTACGAACATTTTCTAATAAAAGAAGGGGTGTGGACGAGAAATTCCAAAAATAAGTGTGAGAGACATTTTTATTATGGAGCTCAAAGATCCTTCTTTATTGAGTACTGGGGGGATGGGGGGGAGGAAGATAGAAAGCTTATCAGTATCATCTGTGAAGCACTTATGGGTTCAGTGATTGAAATACTTCCACTGGCCCATGAATAATTATCTCTATCCTGAGTGCTTGCCAGCATGACGTATCTTCATTTCATTAAGGGGACAGACTGGAATTGGCAATGGCAGAATTCATTTATCACATTTTAATAGAGAGGCAGCCTGTGAAGGGTGGGACTAATGAGATATTTCCAAAGAAATTAGCTGGCTTCTATTAGGAGACTGTCTCCTGTGCTGAGACTGCAGCTGTTGATGGATGGTGGAGGGCATGGCCCCTTCAGACTCCCTCCTGGCTACTTACCCCCCACCCCCACCCCACCTGCCTTATAGCAGATGATCTCTTTTGATTATGTATCTGCTGCTTAAACAGGAGAGTTATTAATACATGATGGTGGAAGAGAGGATAAAGCTACATATGTAGAATGGTGCCTTTTGTAGATTGGAATGGGATACAAATCTGTTACCTGGGAAGCTTGTGGAAGTCTGCATACCTCATAGCCAAATTCTAAGAGGTGAATGCTTTTGTATAAGACTATAATGTATGTTGGACTAAGCCAAGATATATGTCAGAATATGCTGTAGCAGAATTTCATCCTACTAGTCATGGATGCATTGTACTTTGGGCCAGCCCTACCATTAGGCAGCCTGGAGCACTTGCCCAAGGAAACAGAATTTGACTGCCATAAAAGGGCAATTACATGCCCATATTACTTGTTTCATTATTGAAAAAGAATGAAAATAAAGAGTTTTATGGCACCTTTCAGGCTGGCCGATTAATTTTAGTATAAGCATTTGGAAATCAAAATCAAATTCTTGGGGAGAAAATGGATTGTATTCCATGAAAGTTCATTCCTAAAATGCGTACAAAAGTGGCACAAGACTTTTTGGTGATGGTGTTATTCAAAAACCCAGTGAATTATTAGTTATTTACTTGGTTATTATACTTCTTCTCCCTGTGAGGAATGGAGAGCTGTAATTGTGAGAATATATACCTCATATGTCCAAAGAATTTGGCTCACTTTAGATACCAGGCCTTTAATTTGTGTAGGTGATGGGTGTAATTTGCTATTCTGTTTCCAGTAACAACTTTGATAGTGATGGGGACTAAAATATCTTTAGTCTATTGTTCTATATTATTTACTATGATGTCAAGACACTGCTGGATAGTAAGAAATCCACTTGACTTTGGAGATAGGAGAGTGGAGGAAAGAAATGCAAGGAAAGAGGTATGTCCTGTTGGACATTCTTAGCTTTCTGCCTTATTTGCTGAAATCCTGCCACTTAGCATAGTAAGTAACTAGACTAGAGTAAGCCCGTTGAATCAATGGAGTTTATGGAAACGTTGACTCATCAAATTCCCAATTCAATGGGCCAACTTTAGTTGCAGCTTGTTACACTAGGCAACAGAATTTCAGCCAACATAATAGGTGGTACATTGGCCTTACCGACCGTACAAACAAGACAGGCTTCCACAATATATTTGTTAATTGTTTATTGCTTTACTAATTTGCACCATGCCTTTCTGCTAACAAATGTAGAATTGTGATTAGCAGTGGCAAAACCCTATAAAATAAATACAATTACAATGCTTAGAAGGCTTTAAAGATAATTAAAAATGCATAATTAAAACACATAATAAAAGGAAGTAACCCCATCCATTCAGACAAAGCCCCCCACAGTCATAAACCAGCTTATTCTCATGCCAAAAATTACTGTCTAACCAGACACACTATTGGATATTTTTGAACATAAATATTATCTGATCTGCTTTATTTGCTTAATCTGTAACATGCTCTCAGATTGTTGTTGTTGTTCAGTCGCATAGTGTAGTCCAAACCTTTGTGACCCCATAGACTACTGCACACCAGGCTCTCAGATAATTGTTTTCAAAGCCAAGAAAGCATTTACAATTTCTGGGGGATGGTTAGAATGACCCCCTTAGCTTTCTCAGCATAAAACATTTCTGTAGGTTTATGATGACTGGATAGCTCTGTGGTTGGAAGTTTGATTCCCCATTGTGTATCCCAGCCTGTGTAGTCATGACCAAGCTGCACCATCCCAGATTGCCCCCAGAAGAAGAGAATGCTAAACCACTCCTGTCTATCCTCTACCTAGAAAACCCTAGAAGGTTTACCACAAGTCAGAATTGATGGCATGTTATTATTATAAAAAGCTACCATTAGCTTCACAGTCAGAGATTGGTGTAAAATTAACAGTTCAAGACTTAACCAAGGACCTAAAAACTGTTAAGGTAACATCTAATTATGTAGGCAGTTCTTAATAAATTTAGGATATTCAAGTCCAATAAATCCAAAATTTCCTGCAATGGTTTTATCAGGTGTGTTGTGAATCAAATGTCTATAAAGCAGATCAGATAATATTTATGTTCAAAAGCCTCCCCATCTTTTTTAATGCGGGCAGTTTTAATGTGGTTAGTTTTAATAGGTGGGTGGGTATGTTGGGGTTTTAATTATTTTTTATATGTATGTTTTAATCCTGTTATGATTGGGCGGCATAGGAATTTGAGCTATAAATAAATAAATAAATAAATAAATAAATAAATAAATAAATAAATAAATAAATAAATAAGTCTGTTTGAATTTTAAAGCCCCACAGGATCTTGACTTTCTTATTTTCTAAAACTTTCTCTATCTGATTTTTCCAATACTTTTTAATGCATTCAAATCTACATTTCTGTCATCATCATCATCATTAAAAGGTATACATGGTCCACCAGATGTTCAGACAGGAGTTTTGGAACTCCACCACTCAGGTCCTAGCCCTGAACCTGTCAATGAAATATTGCCTGATAATGTAGGAAACATCAGCAATTTGAGATATGCAGATGATACCACCCTAATGGCAGAAAGTGAGGAAGACCAAAAGAAGCTGCTGCTTAGGTTGAAAGAAGAGAGTGCAAAAGCTGGCTTGAGACTCAATATCAAGAAAACCAAGATAATGGCAACAGGCCCTATCACTTCCTGGACAATTGATGGGGAAGAAGTAGAAGCAGTGACAGATTTTACTTTCTTAGGATCAAAGATCACTGCAGATGGTGACTGCAGCCATGAAATAAAAAGGCAACTAATTCTTGGGAGGCAAGCTATGAGAAACCTGGGGAACATAGTGAAAAGTAGAGACATTACATTGCAAACAAAAAATTGCATAGTCAAATCAATGGTATTCCCGGTGGTAATGTATGGTTGTGAGAGCTGGACCATTAGGAAAGCTGAGCGCAGAAGAATAGACACCTTTGAAATGTGGTGTTGGAGGAAAGTTTTGAGAGTCCCTTGGACAGGGAGGAGAACAAATAGGTCAATCTTAGAAGAAATCAACCCTGACTGCTCCTTAGAAGATCAAATAGTAAAGATGAAGCTAAAGTACTTTGGGCATCAAATAAGAAGAGAGGATTCACTTGGGAAGACCTTGATGCTGGGAAAGGTGGAGGGCAAAATAAGAAAGGGGTGGCCAAAGATGAGATGGCTAGATGGTATTGTAGATGCAGTGGGCACAGAGCTGGGCGGGCTGAGGAGAATGCTGGAGGACAGGGGTGCCTGGAGGTCAATGGTCCATAGGGTTGCAAAGGGTCGGAATCGACTGTGCGACTGAACAATGTAGGCAGTACCTACTAGTGCTATTCTTGACAACAGCTCTATCAAGATCTTATCAATGTCAATTACATTCAGATGTTTTTTCAACCCTTTTAGGATTGTTCCCAATGCTCATTTCACTGCTAGTACCACTGAGACTGCAGTGCACTGAGACTGTGTTGGATCAAGTGGTTAAGTTGCTGAATTTGACAACAAGAAGGTCAGAGTTTGATTCCTGAGTACTGCACAATGGAGTGAGCTCCCATCTCTGTCCCAGCACCTGCCAACATAGCCATTCGAAAGCAAGAAATTACAAGTAGATAAATAGGGACCACTTCAGTGGGAAGGTCCCACTGCCAGACCTAGTCTTCTTGTCGGAGCAGTGGCAGAGTGATCTAAGATTACAGGATTTAGTCATCTCACCTGTGCCATGGTCTGATCACTATCTGGTGACTCTTGACTTCCTGGGGGCGACACTTCATCATAGGGAGGCTGGGCCGATTAAAATGGCCCGCCCTCGGCGACTAATGGATCCAGATGGATTCCAGAGGGAACTGGGGGATGTTCCTCTGGATCGGCTACACGATTCACCCGAGGCACTCGTCGACCTGTGGAATAGGTCGGCAACAGTAGCCTTGGATGAAATCGCGCCACTGCGGCCTCTCCACGCCCGGGGGACTAGGTCATCTCCGTGGTTCACAGATGAACTGCGTGAACTCAAACGGGCAAAGAGACGCCTAGAGCGCCGCTGGGTGAAGACCCAGGATGACTCCGATTGGATACTAGCTAGAGCTGCTATTAGGGCCTATCTAGTGGCGATAGGGGTGGTGAGGCGGCAATACTTCACCACCCTTATTGCCTCCGCTGATAATCGCCCAGCCGCCCTGTTCCGGGTAACCAGGTCCCTCCTTGGTAGAGGGGGATCGGTGCCCGGTTGGCAGGGTTCGGCTGAGGACTTTGCTGACCATCTGGTGGAGAAAATCGATCGGATTCGTTCAGGATTGAATCCTGGCGTGGATGGGGAGGGTCGGGGAGGTGCCGGAGCATTGTCTTGCTGTACGATCTGGGATCAGTTCGATCCTGTTGTCCCTGATGAAGTGGACAGGCTCCTTGCAGCTGTTCGTGCCACTACATGTCCTTTGGATCCCTGTCCTACTTGGTTGGTGAAAGCCTCCAAGGAGGTAACAGGTGGCTGGATAGGGGGGATAATAAATGCCTCTTTACGGGAGGGGGTATTTCCTGCACAGCTAAAACATGCTCTGGTGCGCCCCCTCCTGAAGAAATTGTCCCTCGACCCAGCTGTCCTTAACAACTACAGGCCAGTTTCCAACCTGCCCTTTTTGGGTAAGGTTTTGGAAAAGGCGGTGGCGCGTCAGCTGCAGAGTGTCCTGGAGGAAGCGGATTATCTAGACCCCTTTCAATCAGGGTTCAGGCCCGGATATGGAACGGAGATGGCATTGGTCGCACTGATGGATGATCTCTGGCGGGAGCGGGACGGGGGTTGTCCATCCGTCCTTGCTCTTCTTGACCTCTCAGTGGCTTTTGATACCGTCGACCACGGTATCCTTCTGGAACGGCTCGAAGGACTGGGGATCCAGGGCACTGTGTTGTCCTGGTTTTCCTCATTTCTGAAGGGCCGTACCCAGTCGGTATGGTTAGAGAGTGAGAGGTCCAGCCCTAGGCCCCTCAAATATGGGGTGCCTCAGGGCTCTGTGCTCTCTCCTCTCTTATTTAACATCTACATGAAGCCGCTGGGTGAGATCATTCGTTCCCACGGGGTGCGGTACCATCAGTACGCGGATGATACACAGTTGTACATCTCGGCCCGTGGGGACCCCAGTGATGCTGTTGAAATCCTATCCGGATGCCTAGAGGCCATTGGGGTCTGGATGGGGGCCAATGGGCTTCGGCTGAATCCCAGCAAGACAGAGTGGCTGTGGATAAGGGGCCCCGCGTTATCCAGGGAGTTACCATCTTTGGTACTGGATGGGGCCGTTCTGCCCCAGACAGACCCAGTGCCCAATTTGGGGGTTCTTCTGGACTCGCGGCTGCTGCTGGAAGAACAAGTGGCGGCTGTGGCCAGGAGGGCTTTTGCCCAACTTCGGGTGATTCGCCAATTGCGCACACTCCTGGACCGGGGCTCCTTGCTTATGGTCACCCATGCTCTGGTTACTTCCCGACTAGACTATTGTAATGCGCTCTACATGGGGCTGCCCTTGACGACCATTCGGAGGCTGCAGCTGGTCCAGAATGCGGCGGCCCGGGTGGTGATGGGGTGTGGGCGATATGCCCATGCCTCTCCCCTACTTCGGGAGCTGCACTGGTTACCAGTTTGTCTCCGGGTGCAATTTAAGGTGCTGGTTTTGACCTTTAAAGCCCTACATGGCAGGGGGCCGGGATACCTTAGAGACCGCATCATCCCAAGAGTGTCTGCCCGTCCAACCAGAGCGGACAGGAGGGGTTCTCTAGTGGTGCCACCGGCTAGGGATGCACATTTGTCTAGCACCCGAAGGAGGGCCTTCTCCGTGTCCGCACCAACTCTCTGGAACCTCCTGCCAATAGACCTAAGACTCCAAAGTGAACTGCTGCCCTTCAGGAAAGGAGTGAAGACCTGGCTGGCAGGGCAGGTGTGGGGCCCGAATGGGACTATGGTGCCCGCCTGCTGGCTTGTATAAGAACTTTCTCCTCCTCCTTTGTATAGTGGGTGGGTGGGACATAGGGGTTTTTAAAGGGGGTGGGTTGGGGGGTTTTTTTATAATTATTTTTTATAATTGTTTTTATGTCTTTTGTGAATTGTTGTGATGCCGCCCTGAGTCGGGTTCTGCCTGAGCGGGCGGCATATACAAATTTGACTATAAATAAATAAATAAATAAATAAATAAATAAATAAATAAATAAATAAATAAATAAATAAATAAATAAATAAAGGTAAACAACATTCTGTGCACTCAGGTGTTGAGGCATGCCTGCCACATGTCCACAGAAAACATCTGCAAATGCAGACAGCACTGGCTCTTTGGCTAAAAAGAGAGATGAGCACTGAACATTAGAGTCAGATATGACTGGCTTTTGACAAGGCAACCTTTACCTTACCACTATTACTCCTTTCTCCCAGAGATACTGTACTTCAGATCTCAGATCCTGATAACTCATTGTCAGGGATTGGACTGTAGGTGGCTGTCAGGTGACACAAATGCCAGGACCCATGGCAACCAGGTACATACCTGTCAAGTTTCGGGAAATTCCTGTAAAACCACCCTATTTTACACTCTTTCCTGCCGTCATCCCATATTAGTTAGACTGCAATTAGACTGGAGTTAGACTGGAGGCCAGCACAGGATAAGCATAGCTGTCCAGTTTCCCGTTTTGGCTGGGAAATTTCCCTAATTTGACAGAAATTTCCCAAAACTTGGCAGGTATGACCAGGTAACAGGCCAAATAGTAACTGGATCTCAGTCCTGAGTCCAAGTCCAAGTCCAAGTGAAGCCAGAGATGCAGGATTGGTCCAGATGATGAAAGCATAGTCCAAATGAGCCAGATGTCAGTTGACTGGGAGAACAGACATGGCAGGTAACATTCAGGGACTGGAGCAAGGTGGGGACAGAATTCCTGGAGCACTGATCAAGGCCAGGCAAATCAACAATCCACTGGAACAGGGCAGGGAGTCTTTAGGACCAGGAACAAGGAACAGACGTCAACATCTACATACTGACATGGCTGTTGTCCATGTTGGCTAGACAGTTCTGTTTGCTGAAGTCAATTAAAATATTTTTTTCTAGGGCCACATGGATTGGAAGAAATGTGTTCTCTGTTCCCACTCTATGCTCACCATTTCTATAACACTAGCTGTCCTTCATTTTACTCAAAGCATGAGATCTGCAGATTCTCTTTTCTCAGTGTGTTTCCTTGTACACATGGCCCTTTAATGGTCAAAATGAATATGTCTTAACATCTCTTGGCAGAGTGCACAGCATGTGACCAAGTGGCCTACTTGCTTTCAAAAGCATTAGCCACAACATTGTTATCTATCTTTCCACATTGACTGCCTAATAAACCATAATTATGAAAAGCTCCCTGCCTTAGCAATGCTAAACACTTCTTCCTTGAAATGCAGATGTTTACTGACCTGTTTATTTCTGAGCCAGAAAGAGACACCCCCCCCCCCCATAAGTGCCAATGAAGAAGGAAAGAGGATGGCAAACACCATGTATGTTTGATAGCAGAGAAGATCTAGACTGGGTTTTTTTTTAAGATCCATCTCAGTCAGGGTTTAGGCTTGGTTTAGTACTACAGCAATTGATCATATTATGAGATGATATATTGGTACCAGTGATTCCCCTACTCCTCTCGCTGGCTTTTGAGGCTATTTGCCATGACTGCATTATATTGATCCTTTTCTGAATTTTATTCGAAAAACTACACAGTAAGGTAGATTTGACTCAGAAATACTGATTGGCTTCCCTTTTTGCTGGTCCAGCCCTCTAAACATTTCATTGTACTGTTTCAGAACATAGATTACCAAGTAAATGAGGTGAAAGCTGAAGCATAATCAGAGTGCTTCACTCTCTGTTAATTTGTGCAATATGTAATTTTGCAAATGAGACTGATTAAGCTGCATAACATGCAAGTTGAATGACCAGATTTGGAGAATCTGTATTATATTGCAACCCTACCCATAAAGCGTTCCTCCAGGGCCTATGCTACCTCTGAAGATATGGAATGCTCGCCTGTAGCCAGTAAGATTTTGACCACTCTAGCTTTCTCTGAGCCTGCCAGATTTTATGCAACAAGACTCATGAGTCACAATGATGGTTTTCTACTCCCTGCTTTGGTTGTAATTGCCCAAGAGCACCCACTCACCAGCTCCCTTGTACTCTCCTAGCTTTGTGATGACTGGCACTGTGTAAGTGCAACACACATACCCCTTCATGTTTAGTTAATGAGCCTTCAAGGTCACCTTATACTCAAAACAGGGGAATAGCCACAATATTGGCTTGCAGTGATGATCACTGCATCACAAATAAATAAATAAATAAATAAATATTGTCTGCTACTTGGTGTAATCCATGTGTCCTAATCAAGTGTGCTGAGTCCAAATCTGAGGTCCAAATCTGCTTAAGACATCAGGGTCTGAGGTTAGCAAATCTCACCCTCTTGGTTACGTTCTTCCGTTGATCACATGAGGTATATTTGCCACAAATGTAGCAAATATTGTCTGGTTTATTGCAGCTGCACCTACTCATTTTTAGCTCAAAACAGACTCACTATGGCCTAGCTGTACTATCCCATAAGATGGTTTTGCACTAGAGACAAACCCTTAGTCTATCTCGCCTATTTCTGACGTCAGCTCACTGACTTGCTCAGACATGCCTGGGAGTTGCTGGAACATGCATGACACCAGGGGATATGATTCAGTTGAGGCAGCAGCAGGCATAGTGGTAGCTGCAACTGTTATAATGTTCCTATGTAAAAATACATTACCCAATTACTGACCATTTGAACAGCTATAGCACACCTTAAAATCTGTATGTGATAGGCAAATTCTGAGTTCAGATTTGGAACCAGCACACTTGATATCATGTAAAGTAGCAAAATCGTTGGTGTGCAGCATTATGAGTGCAGTGACATGGGTATCTAAATCGTTAGATAAGGACAAGAAATAGTTAACCAGAACAACCTCATCATGATGTGAGCCCACCTGCCCCTAATGTGGATAATCATTTTTGAACAGAGAATCTCAACAGTAGATGCTGAGATTAAATCAAATAAAAATTAAATCAAATAAACAATACAAGTTATTTTAATCTACCTTATTTCTTCCCATAAAATAAAAACAAAGGCACATACACAATAACACAGAATAGAAAATCAGACCCAATGAGTCTCTTAGCACATATTCTACTTCTCATAGGTTAACAACAATGTCATATTATTATGAGGATTTATGTCTTTAATTTCTCCTTATCTATTTCACCACTGGAGATTCCAGTCTTTCATTGAGTTAATTTGAAATGTTACTGAGTGTTAGTAAAGAGACAGATGCTTGTATACCAAGAATAATATTTAGCCCATAAAACATTAGCAGAAATGAAATGTAATAATAAAAACAAATTGTTTGAAAGTTGTTCTGTATCTTTTAATAGCTTTTAGCTAATGAGTTATTACTGATAATGATGATCAAGCCTTGCCCAGATATTATTTATCAATGCTTCCTTGTGGAAATGTTATGTTTCATAATGTGAACCATGTCAAAAATATGACACTGATTGTGCAATAGATAAGGGACAAATGTCATTTTAAAAATATGCCATCTAGTTTGGAGAGAATAAACAATTCAATCATTCAGAATCCTCTGGCTTATGCATATGGGATATTGTTTTTGTATCCACAATTTAAAATGCCACCAAGAAATGGCCCAATATTACTTCACAATATTGTGTCTGCACTACCAGCAGGAAAAATAGGATACCAGGCTTCACATACCAAAGGGAAGTCTAAATGTTGATAATACCAGTAGCAGCAGTTACGATGTTGACAAGATATCCTCTTGTGTTACTAACATTCAAACATGTTGAAAAAAAATTATTTGCTTTTGGGTGAGGATTGTTAATTCTGGGATTTCCCTTGCTTATTTTCCCTGTGTGAGTGATACTTCTTTGTGTGTGAATGAAGAGCAAGATACAGAATTTTTTGAGCTCATAGAATCTGCAACAATGTATCAGTACTTTGGAATGTTCGATGCTGGTAAACCTCTCTAGTGCAACTTATAGTAGTCACTGTTTTGCCTTTTTGAGAAGCCCTTTTTAAAGGACAGTTTTTCAGCCACTGCTGCCATGATACCTTCCAATTTTTTAAAAAAGGATGAGACCAACCATTCTCCTTCAAGATAAGCAAGACTGGTCTTTTCATTTTATCTGATCTGTCTTAAATCTGTTTGGCTCATGAGAACCAAATTAGAAATGGTCATATGGAGGCCTCCCCCACTGTGCCGGCCTGAATAAGTGCAACATTGCCCAGGGGCTGGGACTCACCCAATGTGAGCTAGAGAGGGGCAGGTATGGTCCAACTGCTATAGTACCAGGTTATATGTCCTACCTTAGGCCACTCTGCAGATTAGGGAATGTAGGGTTGTGGCCAAATATTAAATCCAATTATTGTGTCTTGCTGCTTCATTTGCTGCTGCTGTGTGTGCGGTGGTGGTGATGGTGGATGATTGTGACTGTAAAAATGGCCCATGGATAAAACGTGCAGGGTCTCTACCCTTTGGTTCTGCGGTCAAATTAGCAATCTCTCCCTCTTTTTCAGACTATCCATATTCAGACATTCAGAACAAGGTTAATCTGAATGACTTCCAGTGGAGAGTCGTGGACTGAAGGTGCCTGCATTTTATACCCATGCAGTCTCTCAGTGATTGGAAACTATTTTTTTTAGCAGTTTAGACTGTGTGGAGATCTTCCATGCATGGCAGAGGTTCTCCTTTTCAGACCATACTTTCCCATGCACAAAGGGTAATGGTGACAGGGCTGGAGTTGGCCTGATTCCTTTCCTCATGTGAGTGTTATCCTGAACATTTGAACAGGGTTTATCTCACACACACACTGACACACATCCTGACACACGTCTTCTTTGCCATACAACCTGGCCTACATGCACAAAATGTGTAGCACTGGTATTCTTTAAAACAACTGTAGTTAATGGGTGTTTAAATTAATTGCTTAATATCAACCTCCATGGAAGTTCACATTTGGCTAAATGAGACAACCACTTTCTTAAAGTTTCCTGATTCTCTTGGAAAGGAAATCACAGACTGCCTCTTCCTCCATTTGCCATGACCCTAATTGCTTTATTGACTTGAGTGATTCCACAGTGAATGCCTTTTAATTTCCTTTAATCACAGTGAAGCCTTTTTACTTAACAATAGAAAATAATTAATTTCCTTTAAGGGGTGGAATTAGAAGATTGCATCCTTGCTTATATGCTGTCTGAAACAAAATGCTCATTTTAAACACACACACACAGAGACACAGACACAGACACACACACACACACACACGGAGTACACATATGCAATATCTTAAAAATTATGTATGAAAACTAAGAAGGATAGTAATTTGGAGAACCTAAGATGGAAATAAGTTTACATCGACTTTTTAAGATTCTTTGTTTTGGAGTGGTGTTTAGTCTAGGTAGTATTTAGCTTATCAAATTTGATGCTGTATTCTTTCTCTTGTTTTGATTTCAGATGGCTATTTAATATCATAACTTAGTATATTTTTATACATTCATTTTATGAGCTGCTTTCCTTGGGAGCCAAGTAGTACATTAAATAGATAAATATTCATAACCCAATTTTTATGTAAAAAATTCCTATGGACTAATCCAGATCAGTGCATTTTCACTGGTAACTTTCTCATCTTCCTTGGTACAGAGACACCTTGTGCCACTCCTTCTTAGATTTTTCTCTGAGTAGTCACAGTGGGAAGTCCGACCATGCCCTTCTTCTTTGTTCTTGATGTTGAAGGTGAACCTTCTGGTAAAAACTCTCAGGAGGAAATGAAAAGAAGAGAGGATGGTGTGCATGTGTGATAGTGGAACACAGCCAAAGTTGGTAAAGGTTGCTCTTTCTCGAAAGCCAGTCATATCCAACTCTAGGGTTCAGTGCACATCACTGTTTATAACCAAAGAGCCAGCACTGTCTGTGGATACAGATGTTTACATGGACATGTGGCAGGCATGCCTCAACACTGGAGTGCACAAAACACTGTTTACCTTCCCACCAAAGTTGTCCCTATTTATCTACATGCAATTTCTTGCTTTCGAACTGCTAGATTGGCAGGAGCTGGGACAGAGATGGAAGCTCACCCTATCATGCAATACTGACCTTCCAGTCAGTGAGTTCAGTGTCTTAACCACTTGAGCCACCACAGCCAAAGTTGACCAGTGATTAAAGCCTAGCCATGGTAAAGAGTGCTGGTAAGCCACCCAGAGTGATGCTTGCACCAATTGAGTTGCGGGTATAAAAGGAAGGAAGAAAGGAAGAAAGAAAGAAAAAGAAAGAGTGTGAGGTTAAGTGGTGTCCTCCTGTATAGATGCTCTGTTAAGTATCTGTTCTGAAAAGAAAAAGAAAGACATCAAAACAGTGTTGATTTCTCTGAGTACTGTTATGCTTTTTACATCATTCCCCACCCTTAGCTTTTATTTAAACAAGTCCCCTGATATCTGTTCAACAATCTAAGGGGGGATGTTGTCATTTATTCATATCAACATTTGTGGCCAGAGATTTTAACCAGGGCAGTTGGGTTGTCTCTGCAGAGCTACCAGTGTATATCAAAGTTCCCAAAACCAGATTCTTCAAGCATCCCTAAAACTCTTGTTTCTAATTTATGGTGATCAATAAAGTACTCAGTAGCAGTTTATCAGTCTTTCCTGAGGCTTGCCTGAGGCTGCACAGGATGGCTCTTCTCCCAGGAGGAACACAGCATAATCTAACTCTCATCCCCTTCATGGCCAGGTTCTCCAAAACACGGAACTGTTCAGCCAGCTTAGACAATGATTGACTATTCTCTGGATGTGCTTTCCTATCTGACTTGGCCTTAAGGAGTATAAAGCAACCATCCATGAGATGACATTTATTATATGCAAGCTCTTAAGCACCTCAGGTTTACCACTGATATGAACATCCACATTTTCCTTCCAGAAATCTTGGAGCAAATTCCCAAAGGGAGATTGAAGAACACCCTCAAAATAATGTATCTCAAAATTCTTTGGGAGATGTTCCATACAACCATTCACTTCTGCATAAAGCAGCTCCCCAGTGGCTTAGTGGTTAAAGGGCTGAGCTGGATACTGGAAGGTCGGGTTTCAATACTCGAGAACTACACTTGGGGACATGAAGGCACCTCATTAAGGCATCCCCTAAAAATTCTTTCAACCCAGAGTAATCTCTGACACAAAATTATTATCATTCTCCATAAAATCTATAATATTTATAAAATTTATATAAATCTATGATTGTATAGATAAAGAGATCACAATTGCCTTCTTTCAATGAGGTGAAGTGAAAGAATACTTAAAGGCTGGGAAGTGGTTCTATGAAAGCTGTGTTTTTCAGCCTGCATGCTGTGATATGGACCTAAATTATGTTTTGAAGCCCAAGGGACTTCATAACTGTAGTTTGGTCCCTGGCAGACCTGCACCAAATTGAGCTTTGCTTTATCTACTTTGTGGGGAGTATCAAAATTAGTAAGAATTGCATCCAGCTTCAGCCAGTTCACTTTGACCCTGGCCTGTATCTTTGCCCTCACTCAGTACTGGTAGGCATCTTTAGAGATCCTTCACAAATTGGAGCTGTGACCCCTAAGATGGAAAAAACATCAGCTAGCTGCTTTAAATGATATATTTGTATGCTTTACAGGAGTGGTGGATGAGCTCTGTGAGCTTTTAGTGTATGGGACCAAAGACAACCGGACAACCGAAAGGTTGGTTTAACACAGGTTTATTGCATGAGGTTCCAGTGAAGCATGAGGTAATGGCGGTGATACATCTCAATATATACAGTAGCTCTCTACATTTGAATCTTGTAGCACGGTAGCTCATTGGCTGCTACCGGCGTGGCCTCGCCCAGGCACGCCTCTTTCTTCTGCTGCTGAATGCGGGGAATGTTTTCCTGCGGCTGTCCGTGATTGAGCAATGTGAACCATGTGAGGCTGAACGCTCGCAGCTGCCCTCTATGGGCTGTCGCCTCGCGTTCCTTTACAGCTGGTATCGTTTGTATCTGGAGTGGTTACATTCTTGCCTTTACAGTATAATGAACATGCATACATACATACATAACATCCCTCCCCCCTAGGATGGGACGAAGTCCCGCAACCATTGTGGCTTGCCGCACGTGCGCTTGGGACGCGCTTGCGTCTGACCTAGTACTGGAGAGCCTGTGATCCCTGACTCCGCGGGTGCTTGTCCTGCAACGGGAAACGAGGATTCGTTAGTGGCTCCGTGGGGCGTCCGTGCCTGCCTCGCGCCCGGGGATGGGAAGGGAATGAATAGTTGGGAGGTGAACCCCTGCCTGTTGCTCTCTGACCCCGGGGACCCACCTATTGTGAACCGCGGAACCGATGAGGTCGCCCTTGTGGTTCGGCTACCTTCTGATCCCTGCTCGGGGGACCTTGAGACTGTGGTGGGCGGACTCGCTGATGCCTCCCGTCTTGGGGGTGTCGGTCTCCGGGAAAATGGCGCTATATCGCATTCTAACTCACAGGGGCTACTGGGACTGGAGGTACCAGGGGCTGAACTGAAACCCCTCTTTTCGCTAGGACGGGTGGGGGACCACTCCGCTAACTCCCCCTGGTACTGTAAATCAACGTCTAAACTTCTATGGGCATCTGTGTTTCGGGGAAACTCCCGCGGGGTATGTGTGTGGTCGGGGGTCTTCCATTTTTTCGGGGACTCCCGCAAAAGATTTCTGTGGATCGATTCCCTTTCCTCCCCCCTTGGTGGGGACCCATGCTCCCCTTTTCCTCCCCCTTGGGTTAAGCGGGTGGGGGAGTACCCTAACGCTGATTCGATGCTATTCTCGTCTCCGTCCTGCTCTCCGGGGACCCTGCGCCTGAGTTGGTCCACGTGTCACCTCCACAGGAAGCCTGTACTGGTTTCTACGCGGTATGAGACGGGGCCGGTTTGTTCTACTACGGTGCCCGGCACCCAGGCTGGCCCCGCGCTGGCGTAGTTCCTGCAATGCACCGGGGCGCCTACGCTGAAACTCTTTGTGGGTTCCACCCCTATGTTCCGCCCTTTGTCCTCTACTCTCGTGGGGTCTAGCTTGGAGATTCCCGTGGCCAGCTTCCTGCGCATCAACAGCTCTGCGGGGGAGTACCCTGACGCTAGTGGGGTGACCCTGTATCTTAGCAGGAATTGGCACAATTTCAGGTCGAGGTCTCCGGGGCCCATGCGCAGTAGCGCGTCTTTCGTGGTGCGCACGAGGCGCTCTACTTGGCCGTTGGTGGCCGGGTGAAAAGGGGCAGAGGTGACGTGCCGAATGGCGTTTCGCTCCATGAATGCCCCGAACTCGGCGGACGTGAAACAGCTGGCGTTATCGCTGACGAGGGTGTCGGGTAAACCGAACGTGGAGAAGACCCTCCTTAACTGTTTGATTGTTGTGGCCGAGGAGGTGCTTGAGACTGGAATGACCTCCAACCACTTGGAGAACGCGTCCACCACGAGGAGGAAAAGCGTTCCCCTGAACGGGCCAGCAAAGTCTACATGTACCCGGGACCAGGGCCCCCTTGCCGTGTCCCACTCCCTAGGTGGCGAGCGAGCCTCTTCTGGCCTTGAGCTTTGGCACGCTTCGCAAGTGCCGACCATGTGCTCGATGTCGGCGTCTAGCTGGGGCCACCAAAAGTAACTGCGGGCCAGCGCCTTTGAGCGGATGATCCCCGGGTGGCTGACGTGCAGCAGTTTCAGCACCCTCGGCCGGAGAGGCGTGGGGATCACTACCCGCTGTCCCCACAAAAGGCAACCCCTCTCTAGGGACAACTCTAGTTTCTTTTTGAAAAATGTGTCGAATTCCGCTGCTGGGGAAGACACGGGCCACCCTTTCTGTACCCAGGAGCAGACTGTGGCCAGCGTTTTGTCCTTGCCTGTCGCTTTGGCGATGTCGGCCGGTACTACTGGAGGGGAGTCTAGAACCTCTATCATTAAGACCTGATGGTCCCTCTCTACTTCGCCCACGTGGCAGCAATCCCGGGGAATGGGGGACCTCGACAGGGCGTCGGCATGGCTGATCTCCCTCCCGGGCCGGTATACCAACGCGTGCTGATACGCGTTGAGAAAAATGGCCCACCTGAGCATTCTCGGGGACAGGATTTGGGGTGTGGGCTTATCTGCGGTGAAAATGCCTAACAAAGGCTTATGGTCAGTCACTATGGTGAAGGGGCGGCCGTACACAAAATCATGAAATTTCTTGGTCCCCGCAATTATTGCTAGTGCTTCTCTGTCTGTCTGAGCATAGTTTCTCTCTGCTTGGGACAAGGACCTAGAGTAGAACGCTATCGGGGCCTCCCTACCATTCTCCAGCACGTGGCATAACACCGCCCCCACCCCCACCGGGGATGCATCGCATATCAGGACCACTGGGTGTTTGGGATTGAAGTGGGTCAGTACGGCATCTGATGCCAGGAGTCACTTCAGGTCATTGAAAGCCTTCTCCTGGTCATCGCCCCACTTCCATGCCTCGTCCTTTTTTAACAATTTGTGTAGCGGTTCTGCCACGGCTGCCTTCCGCGGGAGGAAGGAGTGGTAGAAGTTGAGCAGTCCGAGGAACGACTGCAACTCGGGCTTGGAGGTGGGGCGAGGGGCCTTCTTGATGGCGGCTACCTTGGATTGGGCTGGCCTTATTCCCTCGGGAGTGACACGGAACCCTAGGAACTCAACCTCTGTAGCGAAGAAGACGCATTTGTCTTTCCGCAACCGCAACCCCGCCTTTTCGAATATTGTCAGGACCTTTCCCAACCTAGTTGCTAATTCGGCCCGGCTCCCCCCTGTAATCAATACGTCATCAAAGTAGGGTAACACCCCCTCTAACCCCTTCAGGAGGCGTTCCACAAGTGACTGGAAGATCCCAGGCGCCGAATTCACGCCGAATTGAAGGCGCGATACCTGGAACGCCCCTTTGTGGGTGACTATGGTCTGCGCAGCAGCTGCGGCGGGGGTCACCGGGAGTTGCTGGTAGGCTTGGGCCAGGTCGAGTTTAGCGAAACACCTCCCCCCGTGTAACCTGGCCAACAAGTGGCTGACTACCGGCACCGGATACGCATTAGGGCGGATCGCCTTATTGATGGTGCACTTGTAGTCAGCGCATATGCGGACCTCCCCGTTGGCCTTGAGCGCTGTTACAATTGGAGTTTCCCACTCCGCAGAATCAACAGGAACAAGAATCCCCTGGCCCACCAATTTGTCCAACTCCGCCTCTATTTTGTCCTTTAGTGCGAAAGGCACTCTGCGCGGTTTAAGTCTGATTGGACGTACTCCAGGGTCCAGGTCGAAAGTCACTGGGGGGCCCTTGAATTTCCCGAGCCCCTTTTTAAAAACCTTGGGGTGCGCGTCGCACACGCTCTGTATTGGATCAGTCCCGGCGGCGTGTGCTTCCACGGCGTGTACCCCCCCAATGAACAACCCCAGGGGCTGGAACCATTGAGTCCCGAGGAGGCTGCATTTACCTCCCTTGAGGACGACTAGGGGAAGCGTTGCGGTGTGCTTTTTAAACTGGACCCGGAACTTCCCAACCCCCAACACTGGGATGCGGTTCCCTTGCACGTCCTTCAGTGTGGCCCTCAACGCCTTGAGCTTGGGCCGCATGCGGGGGGCGATTTTCATGAACTCCCCCTGGGAAATAATGGAGTATGAAGAACCCGAGTCCACCTCCATTCTAACAGGGGCCCCTTGTATTACTACCTCAACGAAGTAACGGGGGTGCTCCGTGGAAACGCTGCAAACCGGCGCGTCCTCCTCGCTGTCGTCGGAGATACGCCCTACTCCGTCCCGCGTCCTCGTGGTCCGGGTGCCGTCCTTTGGCCTCGTGGTGCGGTCCTGCCTCGTGGTGCGGTCCTGCCTCGCCGAGCGGTCTGGAGAACTCCTGGTGGCCTCGCGCCGTTTCTGGCAGACCTTGGCGATGTGCCCACGCCGGCCGCAGTTGTGGCACTCGGCCTTGCGGAACGGGCATTTGGCGCGGGCGTGGGCGGCGCCGCAGCCGTCGCAGCGCCGGCCCTCTCTCTGGACCCTCCGGACGTCCTCGTCGTCGCCGCTCTCCGCAGACGAGTTCGAAACTCGCCGGGCCGCGCGCACCGAGCTCTCTGCCTTTGCGGGCTTCGGGCGCCAGTCCTGAAGCTCGTGCACCCCGGCAGTAGTGGCCTCCGCGGCCTGTGCCGTGTCGAGGACTTGTTGCCACGTGGGAGGCGGCTCCCTTTTCATCAGCGCACACTGAGTCTCTGTGTCCCTCAGACCGCAGAGCAGGCAGTCCCGGAGGGTGATGTCGGGGAGCTCCCACTTGCATGGGCCGGCGGCCAACCGCAGGGCTGCGGCGAACTCCTCGACCGATTCCCCGGGTGCCTGGACTCGCCTCCAGAATGCGCTCCGAGCGGGGAACATCGCTATTGCTGGCCGGAGATGGGCGCGCAACGCCGCCAGGAGCTCTGTAGCTTTGAGGTCGCTCACCTTCCTCGGCGCGATCAGGTCCACCCACGTCCTCTTGGTCTCGTGTCCGAGCATGCGGACGAAAATGGCCCTCTTTTTGGCCTCATCGGAGACTTCGAGCTCCACCAGCGCTGCGTTGAAGTCTATCTCAAACAGCTCCAAGTCTCCCGGCTTCTTGATCTCGTAGCCGGCGCATGTCTTGGTCCCGTGGGCAGCCATATCCCACCTTCGTCGCCAATTTAGTGTATGGGACCAAAGACAACCGGACAACCGAAAGGTTGGTTTAACACAGGTTTATTGCATGAGGTTCCAGTGAAGCATGAGGTAATGGCGGTGATACATCTCAATATATACAGTAGCTCTCTACATTTGAATCTTGTAGCACGGTAGCTCATTGGCTGCTACCGGCGTGGCCTCGCCCAGGCACGCCTCTTTCTTCTGCTGCTGAATGCGGGGAAGGTTTTCCCGCGGCTGTCCGTGATTGAGCAATGTGAACCATGTGAGGCTGAACGCTCGCAGCTGCCCTCTATGGGCTGTCTGCTCGCGTTCCTTTACAGCTGGTATCGTTTGTATCTGGAGTGGTTACATTCTTGCCTTTACAGTATAATGAACATGCATACATACATACATAACAGAGCTTAAATGGGATTAGTCTGGACTAGCAGAGAGAGGTATGGAGAATTTGAAAGATTTTCCATCTTCTTTCATTTTGCTTGCTTCTCCAACAGCAACAACAGTGGATAGAAAGGTAGAAGTTTTGGGAACAGTAGGTGGTTAAATGGGTAGAAGTTAGCCTTTCACAGCAGAGAATGATTTGAATTCTTGTCCATCTCCAACTGAATTTGAACTGAAGCAGAATTTTGGGGTTCAATTTATATTCAAGTGGAGCATTGCAAGCTCTTGAGATTCATATTTCTGACCAGCAAACCTGAGTCTCAGCAAAATCTCTGTTTTGCAGGCACTATATGTAATATTGTTTGTGAATGTTGTTAATGTGGAGCAAAACGAAGGACAGAATATATTGAACTCAGAGCAGACTTTACATCTGTGCAGTAGACCAATTAAAACACAGATGAACTTCAGCTTCACATGTAAAGATGCCCTCTGAGTTTTGCATAATACACATTTCCTTATGCCGCTTCTGGCAACTCCCTCTGAAAACTGCTCCTGGCCAACAGTATAATTCTCTTGTTGAACTGTAAACAAGTCTTTCTTTTTTCCCCATAGATGAATATGCCTGTTGAAGCCTTGTAATTTAAAAAGTTCTGCTCCTGCTCTATTCTCTGGTGCATTTGGTACACCACAGGCACTGCAACTTTCATATTAACATGTTTCTAAAAATAAAAAAATCCCCCCAAAAAACAAACTCTGGCTCTTTGGGGAAGAATATAAAAGTTTATTTTAGGCTTACAAATCCCAAAACTCCTAGACAGCATAGCCAAAAAACCTACTTATAGGTTTGCTGTCTACTGGCTATGCTATTTCCAAAAACCCTACTTTTCCAAGCTCTACTTTGAACACATTTTGTATCCATCTGATCCACCCCCATCCCCCCCTCAACCATAAAACTGTTGGATTATCTTTGCAGATTGGTGCAGCTAGCATGTAACCAATATAAGAACATAAGAACAGCCTTGCTGGAACAGGCCACAGCCCATCCAGTCCAGCATTCTGTCTCACACAGTGGCTCACCATTTCCTTCAGGGTATTCCCAAGGAGATGCCTTCACCTGCTTAGGATTCCCTGGAAATGGCATTGAGAGATATCCTGCCTATCTCTCCAACCCGGAGGTTGTCCTTAGGTAGCCATAATTATAGCCATTGATAGCCTTGTCCTCCATGAACTTGTCTAATCCTTTCTTAAAGCTGTCAAGACTGACAGCTGTCACCACTTCTTCTGGCAGGGAGTTCCATAGACCAGTAATCCTCTGGGTGAAAAAGTACTTTCTTTTATTTGTTTGAGAACTAGTACCCAAAAGTTTCAAGGCTGAATGTTTTGAAATGCAAGCCTTCCTCAATTCCCCTTTTGTTTCTTATTAGTTCCCAAAGTACAAATGTTCAGGTGCAGTTTTAGCAGAAGGAAAAAACATATTTGCTTATAAGGCTTATGTTCAAATAAAGTTGACAGGTAGATGGCAAAATGAATATAGCAGTTTACTTCTTGGTTGGAAAAACCAAAAAATAAACAAACAGGAAGACTAAATCAAGCCAATGATGGTTGAAAGAACTAAAACGTTGAACTAACATGTTGAATCAAAAAGCAACTGAATCAGTCACTCAGACATATTAAACTAAACTAACAACAGCAGTATCACCCCCCCCCACACACACACACACACAGAACCTGCATATATAAATAGTTACCTTTTGGAGGGAAGAAGCATTTAGCCTGCTGATTTGCAGTTTAGATTCAAAACATCTAGTCACTGGATTATTTAGTATTTTTTACTTTATACCATCTGATTCAGATTCTAAAAAGTTTATTTCTATAGTACTGACTTCTAGTAAAATGTCCTGGGATACTTTGCATTATGATGGCTATGAGCAGTGGTGGGCTCCAAATTTTTTTACTACCACACTGTGGGTGTGGCATGGTGGGCATGGCCAGGGGGAAAGCCCTGCATTGCACCCAAATTAGGACTACTTTATTTCAAAACTTGGATGGGCAGGGCCAGCCAGAATTTCTGCTACCGGTTCTGGCAAACTGGTGCGAACATGCTGATGCCCACCACTGGTTATGAGGTGGTATGGAGAGGTACATATATGAGCACCTTTGAAGAGTGAAAAAAATACTAAACGTGCTTGAATACTCTAATACTACTTTTTAAAGCTGGCTCTTTTTCCACACTGTTAATGAATTTTAAGCTATTTTATGCCTCATTAGAAATGTGCAGTAATCTTCAAGCTTTTGTTAAATCAGATTTTCAAGAGTCTGAAATATCTGCTTTAATTAATATTCACAATTATTTCTGATTCATATGGCTGTCACCATAATTTTAGGGTCTATTCCAGAACTGGAATCAAAGTGTCAAAGTGCATTCTATTCAAGTGCTAGCTGTAAAGATATGGAAATATCTTTCAGTTTCAAAACTCCATATATGTTCATCAACCAGTGCTAGACATTTTTTTGTAATTAAAGCTAGTATTTGAAATATCTTACATCACCTACATACATTTCATGAAGTGCAAATATAGGTATTTTTTCTAATTGGAAGATTTCAATTTTGTGCAATTTTGAGACCAAAATAAGGACGCAGGGCCTTTTTAAACAGTCATGTTGATGAAAATAAAATTGAACATTCAAGCAACAGAGGAAGATGGGATGGCGTGAAGGAATCAGGGCAAAACAGACAAAATGTGTGATTATACTGAAGTTAAAGTGTACAATAAAATAAGAATTCCATCCCCACTGAAGGCCACCTTCATCAGCTTAGGATGGCACACCAGGCCACTGCAAAGCCCCGTGGATGTACAAAAACTGTCACAGTTTTTCAGTTTGTTGTTTTATCGTGTGGAATGGTTTTTATCATTGTTTACATTATTCTACTGTCTGCACTTTGCTCTGTGATCTCTAGAAACTGAGCAAGATATAATTATTTTAATTAATAAATAGTCCCATTACTTATGAGTAGAAACTTAGTCTACATGTAGGTCAACCCATGTACATAAAGGCTACTATATATATAAAATGGTGCGTTAACCGTTGGAATGTAACAAAGGATGTTGCACCGGTCCCCACGAGCCCCGTCCGAGCCTTCCTGCACTCGCCCGAACTGGGTTCGCAGGTAACTGTCGGATTGAAATTTTCGACCCGGGGGCAGGGGCCCCCCAGTCGCGAACAAAAAAAAAGAACTTCAAGCCCCAACATTCTTTGTTCCGCGCCAATCAGGCTGCGTGGCGCGAGCAAAAGGAACGTTCGAAAACCAGCCACAGCCAATCAAAAGGAAGCCGAAGAAAACAAACCGCTGCTGTAACCAAACACGCACAGGCAAAACTACAAGCCCCAGCGTCCTGCGTGCCATTAGCGCGCAGAACGCTGAGGCAGCCAGCGCGCTAAAA
This sequence comes from Bradypodion pumilum, assembly GCA_035047305.1. Taxonomy (NCBI): domain Eukaryota; kingdom Metazoa; phylum Chordata; class Lepidosauria; order Squamata; family Chamaeleonidae; genus Bradypodion; species Bradypodion pumilum. The sequence goes on from JAWDJD010000001.1 coordinate 489,869,964, forward strand.
ACGAATTTTTTTTAAAAAATTAAAAAACCGCTGCCGCTCTGCTTCCTTCCCACGGGCCATCCAGCATGGCCCGTGGGAACAAAAGGCACCCTCCCCACAACTGCACTTCCTTCCAAAGGGCCATCCAGCATGGCCCATGGGAACAAAAGGCACCCCCACTGCCAGTGCCCTTCCTTCCCATGGGCCACCCAGCATGGCCCGTGGGAACAAAAGGCACCCCTGCCACCAGTGCCCTTCCTTCCCACGGGCCACCCAGCATGGCCCGTGGGAATGAAAGCCCACCCCCCTAAAAATGGACGCACAAAAACACAAACCAAAAACAATCAAAACCAGTCAAAAACAAAAATTAACATTAAAAAAATAAACAACAACACACCAACAAAACACACACAACAAAAGACAACAGACCCCCCCAGCAAAAACTCAACCCCCCAATCAACCCCCCCAATAAATAAATAAATAAATAAATCAGAGAACTTACCCTGAAGACGTCTTGACTTCATGGCGACAGGAACTCGAATGAGCTAAGAAAGGAAGCAACACTCACCGGAAGCGACACCCAGAGGACAGAAGAGGAGAATGGTAGAGAGGAAGCAAAGCTCACCATCCCCACCCAGAGGCCACAAGAGAAAAGACATCCAAAAACATTGCCACTGCAAAGATAAATTCAAAATTCAAAAATTCATAAAATAAGTTAGCACAACATTCAAAAATATACACACTACTCTCAAAAAATACCAAAAAAACCATAAATCACTTTTCACTCCAAAAAACCAAAACACCAAACCAAAAAATAAAACAACAACATTAAATTTTAAATTAAAAAAATTTAAATTAAATAAATCAAAATAAAATTTGCATGAACAAAAATAAAACAAAAATAAAAAATAAAAATCAAACAAACACTGGGAGCACAAGCCCGCCACAGGCGGACGCAGCGCCTCGAAGCCACAAAATCACAAAACCTTTCAAAACCATTTAACACAGCCCAGCACCATTTGTTCAAGAAAACAAATGAAACCCTTGACTATCCAAAACCAAATTTAAAGAGCCCGGCACTGAGGAAGCCGGCTGACAAAAAGTAAAAATTAAACACACACTGATAGCGCAAGTCCGCCACAGGCGGACGTAGCGCCTCGAAGCCACAAAATCACAAAACCTTTCAAAACCATTTAACACAGCCCAGCACCATTTGTTCAAGAAAACAAATGAAACCCTTGACTATCCAAAACCAAATTTAAAGAGCCCGGCACTGAGGAAGCCGGCTGACAAAAAGTAAAAATTAAACACACACTGAAAGCGCAAGTCCGCCACAGGCGGACGCAGCGCCTCAAAATAAAAAAATCACAAAACCTTTAAAAACCATTAAACACAGCCCAGCACCATTTGTTCAGGAAAACAAACAAAACCCTTAACTATCCAACACATTTTTAAAATGCCCGGCACTGCCGGGCAAAATCTGCTAGTGTGTATATATATACACACTATATATATATATATACACACACACACACATACATCCAGAGAGGCCCACAGGGGAGGTGAGTAAAGGATCCTGCCCCTCCCTCCCCATCCAAAGACCTGGGCCTGGAGAGGAAGAAAAGGAATCAGAAAGGCCCAGCTCTACTGCTCATTCCATCCAGAGAGGCCCACAGGGGAGGTGAGTAAAGGATCCTGCCCCTCCCTCCCCATCCAAAGACCTGGGCCTAGAGAGGAAGGAAAGGAATCAGAAAGGCTCAGCTCTACTGCTCATTCCATCCAGAGAGGCCCACAGGGGAGGTGAGTAAAGGATCCTGCCCCTCCCTCCCCATCCAAAGACCTGGGCCTGGAGAGGAAGAAAAGGAATCAGAAAGGCCCAGCTCTACTGCTCATTCCATCCAGAGAGGCCCACAGGGGAGGTGAGTAAAGGATCCTGCCCCTCCCTCCCCATCCAAAGACCTGGGCCTAGAGAGGAAGGAAAGGAATCAGAAAGGCTCAGCTGTGGAGAAATTCTAGCCAGAAGGTGGCTACAGAAAAGGAGATCAGGTCAGAGATTGACCAAGCACTTGTTGAGAATCCAGCTCAACAAGGGTATAAGCATAAAGTCAGAAGAAACTGAAACAGCAGTCAGAGTTACAGGTGCGCAAGAAAAAAAGCTCCTCCAGCACCGGGGAGCAAGTTTTTATTGAAAAATACACAGGTTCCACAGGATGTATTACGACAGCATACACAGGATGTATACGCAAGCATAGGTGCAGTGGTATTCAGCCAATAATATGACATCCTCTATAGCATAACCATATATGGCATGACCTATATCTCTTACTAGTACATGCGCAGTAGCTTATATCCTGCCAGACTAGGCCCAAAGCCTATTCTCTGTGGCGGTACCCTTGCAAAAGCTGTTACCTGTATATTCAGCAGTAGCTACGATCTAACTTCAGCTGTAAAAGGCTAATACCAAAAGCATATATATGAAGATTACATAGAGACGCTTTTCTGCATCAAACCAGAACTTCTGCATAGAGGTAGAGGCAGGAAGCGCTTGTTGATGCAGGAAATAGCTAACCTCAGCTCTTGTTAGCAGGAAAGGCTAACCACAATTGCCAGCTATATGCCTCACATGTTTAAGCTAAAAGTTTCAAGCTAAAACGTTCTAAGCTAAAAGTATAATGAACTCCCACATTTCCACTTCTTAAATTTATTATTTTTTGCGGGACATAGTTTGCCAATTATACACACACTGGAATTCAATCTCGCTATCAGATTCTGAGTTACCATCTTCACATTCCATGTTATTTGTTGGCAAACAATATACATATTCCCCATCATCATAGTTCTCCTCTGCCAAACGGGGAACGGCTCGATAATTACCCTGACAGATCTCATTCTGATAGCGAGCTTGATAGATGTGGTTTTGAGTAAACCCTGTGGATCTTCCTGATGCATGAAAACAGTTCTTACTCACAGCCATAAGATTTGGTACACATTGAATGCAACAACATAACATAATGCAGCTTACTATAAAAACACCTATGGCAATTAGTATTTGTCTTAACCACCTTGCTCCCGGCAAGCAGGACCATAATGCATCCTACCATGCTGGCAAGGCATTCTGTAAAACAGCACATATTCTGAACTGCTCACAACCTGAGGCTTCCTTTCTATTCAGTAGATACATCATTATGCACATTATTAGTCACAATCTCCTACAGATCCTGAAGTTCTTTCTCAATCTGGCCTAAAACCAACCAGGGTCAAAATTTATCTAAACAATATCTGGCTTTCAAATCAATTGACTATCTATGTCAGGTGATGAAAGATGAGCATCTTCATCCATAGTAGAAAACATTTTTTAACACCATAAAGTTGCAAGAAGGAGTCAAGAGTCCCACCTGCAATACAGAGCAACCAGCTCCTCTAAGAAACATGAACATGCCATGTTCGATGACCAGTGCCATGTTATTACAACCCTCTCCACAAGAGATTGCACCATGGAACTAGACATGAAACATGCCTGACATATCGAATAACACCATTGCAATATAACAAACTCAATTACATATGTAGGGTTACAGTGAAAAACTCTTCCAGGCATTTTCATAATTGTATTACAAGTACAGTAAAGTCCCAAAATACATTCCAGTAAAAGATCAAAAACACATAGTTAAAGCAGTCTGTTGTGGGGGGGAGGAAGAAGGCTGGTCGCCCCCGCTTTCCAAGAGACTACATTTTGGCTGTTTGCCAGCCAGCTTTTCAAGAGCGACTCCTTGAATGTGTGAGGGTCTCCTCCTCTCGGACAAGACCCGTCCCATCAGGATCCTCCCTTTGACCCTCCTCCTTAGGGTTTACCCCCATGGGCCTTCCAACAAGAAGACATGTAAATCACACACCAGGTTCCATCCCTTCTTCCCCAAGTCTGCCATGTGGCCATGACTCCCAGGTGTTGCCATCTTGCAGGGGCATCTCCCCCCCCTTTCAGGAGGCAGGAAACATGGAATGAGCAGGACCTTCATTCCACGACACCCCCCTCGTTAGGGTGACAAAAACCATGATCTTCTTGTAAAATCATGCTTTTTGTCATAGTTCACTGTATGCATTTTTAAAACAGGCAAGCACATTTCTTTTCTTCCTTACAAGAAAGTTTCTCTAAAAATTCTAGCAAACAAACTACACATATCATTTTAACAACATTTCCCACCAGCAGAACATTTAGAAAATTTTAAAGAGGTCTTTGGAGTCCACACAAACTTTTTAGTCCAAAGTAAAATGTCCAAATTAAGAGTCCAAATGTTGATTGAAGATCTCTTCAGACTAGAATTTAAACACCATCTTCCCTCCAGCACAGTTCTTGGTCACAAAACAACCAGGCAACCCTCTGCCCTCCAAACAAGCACATCTTTCAGCTTTTCAGCTACTCACTCAGTCCTTCACTCTCCAGGCACATCCATCTGTATTTCAGCAGGTAAAAAATGCAAGAACCCAAAAGAACAGCTTCTCCAGAATTTGCAAGTAACTTAGCCAAAAACTGGAGTATATCCTCTCCCACCTTGTATTTTGGAAGAAACCTGCCATCCATAGAGGAAGGATCCATGCCACGTTTTCTCTGGGCTTCTTTCAGTTGCAGTATTTGAATCTTAACCAAGTGAAAAACTGTCATGTTGGATTTGCGAGAAGACCCCTTTCTGATTTTGGGTTTTCTGCTCTCCCCCTCTGGCTCATCCTTCCAATTCCTGCCCCCAAGTGAGGAATCAAGCTTATCACTCGGCTTCTCCTGCTTGGTCCTCTTCTCCACCTTTCGTGATGGGGGGCACTTCAGGGATGAGTCAAGGTCCTCTGTGCTGCCCTCAGAACCCTCTCTGCCTGCCATTCTGCATGCAGTAATAGCTTCTATCTGCGATGAGGTGGCAGGGAGGGCTAGAGCATTTGCAACTATTGAGGCATGGCTGATGATTGGAAATGTAGTAGCAGCCTCCAAGTCCAGAACAGCTGCAGTTAAAGCAGCAGAGAATGGGGTAACAGTGCTTGATTGCTGCAAAGCAGGATATAACGTTCCACCTTCATCAGGGGGTTTTGGAGGCAATTGTGGCCCATATGGCGGGGGTGCTGTTGGGGATAGAGGATCTCCAGTAGCAGGTGGCAGTATTTGTGGCATGGAGGTGGTCAGGCTTTGGGCCAAAAAAATGTTCTTCGGTTGTTTATTATTCAGATCAGGAGGATCTGGTGGGGTGGCATATGGTGGTGGTGCCGTAGGATCAGAGACCCGTTTTAAGTCCGGTCTTTGTAACGGACATGGCGGCAGAATCTGTGGCAGAGACACTGTAACTCCTTGCGCCAACAAAATATTTTTCAGGGTGAGACTTTGCAAGCAGATTCGTACTTTGCACCACAGGAGTTGTACGGTTACACTGACTCTGGGGTGGTTTTGAAATTGAGTCCCAATTTTTTCCCACACTTGTAACTTTAAAGTCCCGTTTTCTGGGACCCATGGACAAAAATCGTAAATTGCCTTAACGAGTTGCTCTATTTCATTGATTGATACTGCTTGCCCATTTTTCTGCAGGAGGTGTTTAAGATCCTGACAATACTTTTGTTGCAGAGAAGAGAGACCACTGCCCATGTTGTCTTATCTTGTCTTGTCTAAGTACTCTAACTTGACTGTGTCACTCACCCGGGATCCTTACACGGATGACGAGGGACGTCCTGGACCTAGCCGGTCGTGGGTGAGGACTGTGGGGCCTCAGCGCTGAAGTCGTGAGCGTGGTTGAAGTGAAGGGAGATTGCAATCTGGATCCGGTAGATTACAATCTGAATTGCCTCACACGGGGGGCACCAGATGTGGAGAAATTCTAGCCAGAAGGTGGCTACAGAAAAGGAGATCAGGTCAGAGATTGACCAAGCACTTGTTGAGAATCCAGCTCAACAAGGGTGTAAGCATAAAGTCAGAAGAAACTGAAACAGCAGTCAGAGTTACAGGTGCGCAAGAAAAAAAGCTGCTCCAGCACCGGGGAGCAAGTTTTTATTGAAAAATACACAGGTTCCACAGGATGTATTACGACAGCATACACAGGATGTATACGCAAGCATAGGTGCAGTGGTATTCAGCCAATAATATGACATTCTCTATAGCATAACCATATATGGCATGACCTATATCTCTTACTAGTACATGCGCAGTAGCTTATATCCTGCCAGACTAGGCCCAAAGCCTATTCTCTGTGGCGGTACCCTTGCAAAAGCTGTTACCTGTATATTCAGCAGTAGCTACGATCTAACTTCAGCTGTAAAAGGCTAATACCAAAAGCATATATATGAAGATTACATAGAGACGCTTTTCTGCATCAAACCAGAACTTCTGCATAGAGGTAGAGGCAGGAAGCACTTGTTGATGCAGGAAATAGCTAACCTCAGCTCTTGTTAGCAGGAAAGGCTAACCACAATTGCCAGCTATATGCCTCACATGTTTAAGCTAAAAGTTTCAAGCTAAAACGTTCTAAGCTAAAAGTATAATGAACTCCCACACTCAGCTCTACTGCTCATTCCATCCAGAGAGGCCCACAGGGGAGGTGAGTAAAGGATCCTGCCCCTCCCTCCCCATCCAAAGACCTGGGCCTAGAGAGGAAGGAAAGGAATCAGAAAGGCCCAGCTCTACTGCTCATTCCATCCAGAGAGGCCCACAGGGGAGGTGAGTAAAGGACCCAGCCCCTCCCTCCCCATCCAAAGACCTGGGGCCAGAGAGAAGGACACCTCCGGAGACCCCCGACCACCCCCAGGAGATACCATCCACAACCACCATCACAGCGAGGCCCGAGCCGGCGCCTTTGACCGACTCCATGCGGCCGAAGGGAGGCAAGAGCTGCTGCGTGCATGCAAAGGATAAGTAATCGAACTGGAATAATATAGTTGACTAAACATAGATGGCTTATGGCAACTGACATAGTGACTGTACAAGAAACTGACTTACATAGAGACCTGATATAGTGGACTTTTTCTTTCTTTCTTTCCCTTTCACTAATTAGTTCAACTTTTACTTTGATACTATGTGATAAACTGTGATATTGTGCATAATAATACTTTGCTTTAAAACTGTTTAAACTGTGATAACATGTGTGATGGGAAAAGACTGGCGTAGAGACGGGCAAGGCATGCCACAAAGTTTGCCAAGAGAACCCTATGGACCAAAACAAAAGGCAAAACAAGGGGATGCTCAGCACAGCAGATCTGAAAAGGGGGAGGGATACGAAAGGGAAAGGAGAAATACAGTGTTGCAGGGAACAATACTGCATAGGGACATGGAATGTGAGGTCTATGAATCAAGGAAAACTGGAAGTGGTAAAAAATGAGATGGAAAGAATAAGCATTGACATCTTGGGAATCAGTGAGCTAAAATAGACAGGGATGGGTGAATTCAGCTCTGGAAACCATCATATCTACTACTGTGGGCAAGAAAACCTTAGAAGAAATGGAGTAGCCATAATTGTCAATAAAAGAGTGAGAAAAGCAGTAATGGGATACAATCTCAAAAATGACAGAATGATGTCAGTCAGATTTCAAGGCAAACCTTTCAATGTCACTGTGATCCAATTATATGCACCAACCACTGGTGCAGATGAAGCCACAATGGACCAGTTCTATGAGGACTTACAACACCTCATAGAGCAGACACCAAGAAATGATGTCCCAATTATATTAGGAGACTGGAATGCCAAAGTAGGAAATCAAAAAGTGGAGGGAATAACAGGCAAATTTGGTCTTGGAACACAGAATGAAGCAGGGCAAAGATTGATAGAGTTCTGCCAAGAGAACGCACTGGTCATAGCAAACACTCTCTTCCAGCAACACAAGAGGTGACTTTACACATGGACATCATCAGATGGCCAACACCGAAACTAGATTGACTACATACTCTGCAGCCAAAGATGGAGAACCTCCATACAGTCAGCAAAAACAAGACCTGGAGCAGACTGTGGCTCAGATCACAACCTACTGATCACAAAATTCAGGCTTAGACTAAAGAAAATAGGGAAAACACGGAGACCAGAAAGATATCACCTAGACAGCATCCCTAAAGAATACACGGTGGAGGTGATGAACAGATTTAATGGCTTAGACTCGGTAGACAGAGTACCAGAAGAATTATGGACGGAGATGAGGGACATCATGCAGGAAGCAGCAAAGAAAACCATACCAAAAGAAAAGAAGAGTAAGAAAGCAAAGTGGTTGTCTGATGAGGCACTTAAAATAGCAGAGGAAAAAAGGAACGCAAAAGTCAAAGGAGAAAGGAAAGACTACAATCATTTGAACACAGAATTTCAAAGAAAAGCAAGGAGAGATAAGGAAAACTACCTAAAAGAACAGTGCAGAGAAATGGAGGAAAACAACAAAAGAGGCAGAACCAGAGATCTTTTCAAAAAAATCGGGGAAATCAAGGGAACATTTAAAGCAAAAATGACCATGATAAGGGACAAAGACAGAAAGGAGCTAGCTGATGCAGAAGAAATTAAGAAAAGATGGAAAGAGTACACAGATGAACTTTACAAAAAGGACCTCAACACTCCTGATAATCACAATAATGAGAAATTGAACTTGAGCCAGACATCCTGGAGAGAGAAGTCAGAAAGGCCCTAAAGAGCACTGCAAACAAAAAAGCTAGTGGAGATGATGGTATCCCAGTTGAATTTTTCAAAGCGCTAAAAGATGATGGCGTCAAAGTACTGCATTCAATATGCAAGCAGATTTGGAAAACAAAACAGTGGCCACAGGATTGGAAAAGATCAGTATACGTCCCAATCCCAAAAAAGGGCAATGCCAAAGAATGTTCAAATTATCGAACAATCGCGCTCATCCCACATGCCAGCAAGGTGATGCTCAAGATAATACAGGATAGACTTCAGCAGCATGTGGAGAGAGAATTACCAGAGGTGCAGGCTGATTTCAGAAGAGGCAGGGGGACTAGAGACCACATCACCAACATACGCTGGATCATGGAGAAAACAAAGGAATACCAGAAACAAGTTTACTTTTGTTTTATTGACTACACTAAGGCATTTGACTGTGTGGACCACAACAAGATGTGGCAAGTAATTAAAGAGATGGGAATACCAGAGCACCTCATATGCCTCCTGAGAAATCTATACATGAACCAAGAAGCAACAGTTAGGACAGAACCTGGAATAACAGAGTGGTTTGGAATAGGAAAAGGAGTAAGACAAGGCTGCATTTTGTCACCATGCTTATTCAACCTATACACAGAGCACATAATGCGCAGTGCAGGGATGGAGGAATCACAATATGGGATTAAAATCGCTGGGAGAAACATTAATAATCTGAGATATGCAGACGATACCACCCTAATGGCAGAAAGTGAGGAAGACCTAAAGAATCTCTTGATTGGGCTGAAGGAGGAGAGTGCAAAAGCTAGCTTGAGACTCAATATCAAGAAAACAAAGATAATGGCAACAGGCCCAATCAGTTCCTGGAAAATAGACGGGGAAGAAGTAGAAGCAGTGACAGATTTTACTTTCTTAGGATCAAAGATCACTGCAGATGGGGATTGTAGCCATGAAATAAAAAGGCAACTGATTTTTGGGAGACAAGCGATGAGAAACCTGGGGAACATAGTGAAATGCAGAGACATCACAGTGCAAACAAAAATTAGAATAGTCAAGGCAATGGTTTTCCCAGTAGTAATGTATGGATGTGAGAGCTGGACAATTAGGAAGGCTGAACGCAGAAGAATAGATGCCTTTGAAAGGTGGTGTTGGAGGAGGGTTTTGAGAGTCCCCTGGACAGCGAGGAGAACAAATAGGTCAATCTTAGAAGAAATTAACCCTGACTGCTCATTGGAAGGTCAAATAGTAAAGATGAAGCTAAAATACTTTGGACATCAAATGAGAAGGGAGGATTCACTTGAGAAGGCATTGATGTTGGGAAAGGTGGAGGGCAAAAGAAGAAGGGGGAGGCCAAGGATGAGATGGCTAGATGGTATTGTAGACACAATGGGCACAGAGCTGGGAGGGCTGAGGGGGATGGTGGAGGACAGAGGCGCCTGGAGGAAAATGGTCCATGGGGTCGCAAAGGGTTGGAGTCGACTGTGCGACTGAACAACAACAGATATAGATATAGATATAGATATAGATATAGATATAGATATAGATATAGATATAGATATAGATATAGATATAGATATAGATATAGATATAGATATATATAGATATATATATAGATATATATATAGATATATATATATATATAGATATATATATAGATATATATAGATAGATATATAGATCTATCTATCTATCTATCTATCTATCATCTATCTATCTATCTATCTATCTATCTATCTATCTATCTATCTATCTATATAGATAGATAGATAGATAGATAGATAGATAGATAGATAGATAGATATAGATATAGATATAGATATAGATATAGATATAGATATAGATATAGATATAGATATAGATATAGATATAGATATAGATATAGATATAGATATAGATATAAAGAGAGAGAGAGAGAGTAGTAAAAGCGGGTTACAAATTAATTAAGCAAATGAAGCAATCTTAGTTCACAAAGCACACTAAAACAATGAAAGCATATCTAATGTGGGAAGCCCTGGGCCCCCCTCTTAGCTTAAAAGCCCCTACATGACTTACACAGTGTTGAGCACCAGACCAAGAGAAAGTCCTGCCCATTCCCTCTGGTTTTTATCTCCTCAAAAAAGTTCCACCCTCTTGCCATTCCCGTAAAGGAATCCAGCCAATGACTATACAGTGTCACATGTATATTAAACTTTAGATTTTGTTTCTCCTAGAACACGAGGGTTGAGATGTTTAGTCTGGCAAGCAGCTTCTGCCCAGTGATACCCATGATGCACCATAACTCCTCCCCTTCAGTACACACTTACACTAAAATCTCCATTATAGACTCGAATAACAGACAGGCCCCATTCTAACCATGACAGTTTTTTGACTCTGCATGTGCTCTTAAGCAGAGCTGCTGCTGAGGAGAGCCAAACAAAGGAAGTGAGCACTGGTAAGTTTTGCAGTTGGAGTAGAGCTGCTTTAGAGGCCTCTACTAATTTAAATTGATAATTTAAACTGCTGAGAGCCACCTCTGTTCAAACAGAGGAAGCAGTTTGAAGCTTCCAGAAGCAGGGGGGCAGGGCCACACCAGGCCCTTCCCTGAACTGTGACTCATAGGGGCGGAGCCACACTAGCCTTTAAAAGCTCTGAGCTCTTTCAGAGTCAGCCATTTTGACTCTGCATGTGCTCTTAAGCAGAGCTGCTGCTGAGGAGAGCCAAACAAAGGAAGTGAGCACTGGTAAGTTTTGCAGTTGGAGTAGAGCTGCTTTAGAGGCCTCTACTAATTTAAATTGATAATTTAAACTGCTGAGAGCCACCTCTGTTCAAACAGAGGAAGCAGTTTGAAGCTTCCAGAAGCAGGGGGGCAGGGCCACACCAGGCCCTTCCCTGAACTGTGACTCATAGGGGCGGAGCCACACTAGCCTTTAAAAGCTCTGAGCTCTTTCAGAGTCAGCCATTTTGACTCTGCATGTGCTCTTAAGCAGAGCTGCTGCTGAGGAGAGCCAAACAAAGGAAGTGAGCACTGGTAAGTTTTGCAGTTGGAGTAGAGCTGCTTTAGAGGCCTCTACTAATTTAAATTGATAATTTAAACTGCTGAGAGCCACCTCTGTTCAAACAGAGGAAGCAGTTTGAAGCTTCCAGAAGCAGGGGGGCAGGGCCACACCAGGCCCTTCCCTGAACTGTGACTCATAGGGGCGGAGCCACACTAGCCTTTAAAAGCTCTGAGCTCTTTCAGAGTCAGCCATTTTGACTCTGCATGTGCTCTTAAGCAGAGCTGCTGCTGAGGAGAGCCAAACAAAGGAAGTGAGCGCTGGTAAGTTTTGCAGTTGGAGTAGAGCTGCTTTAGAGGCCTCTACTAATTTAAATTGATAATTTAAACTGCTGAGAGCCACCTCTGTTCAAACAGAGGAAGCAGTTTGAAGCTTCCAGAAGCAGGGGGGCAGGGCCAGCTCAACAAGGGTGTAAGCATAAAGTCAGAAGAAACTGAAACAGCAGTCAGAGTTACAGGTGCGCAAGAAAAAAAGCTGCTCCAGCACCGGGGAGCAAGTTTTTATTGAAAAATACACAGGTTCCACAGGATGTATTACGACAGCATACACAGGATGTATACGCAAGCATAGATATTACAAACTAGGAACATAAGAAGAATATAGTCTTACTAGGTAGAAAGGTAGTAAACGTGTACATTTTTGAGGCCCAGAATACTGCACTTGTTAAAATGGATTCTGAGGGAACAGCTGTAGTTACCTGCAATTCTTGTGCCATGTTTGTGTTCTTGCCAAAGCACATGGAGAACTACACTTGCAGCAAGTGCAAGCTGGTTGCACTACTAGAAGAGAAGGTCCAGCAGCTAGAGGCCCGCATATCTAACCACCAACAAATTAAGGAGCTTGAGCTGTTCTTGGACAGAGCGGAGCAGACTATGCTGGACAAAGAAGAGACAGGGCACAGTTCTGAGGGAGAAGGCCCTTCACTAACTCAGGAGGGAGATGGTTGGAGGAATGTGACTCAAAGGAGGAGAAGAGTAGGGGATCACTCTGAGAGTCTGAAATTACAGAATAAATTTGAGGCTCTTTCCCTTATCACACCTGACGAGGAACACAAAGAGGAACAGCTGGTTCCACCTGATGATCTCTCCTTCATCACACTTGATGAGATCCAGGAAGATGAACATCAGGAACAAACTGAGGTTCTCTCCCTTAATATGGTTGATGAGGTGCATGTAGATGAACAGATTGCAGGAGAGAGGCTCCTTGTACTAGGCGATTCAATAATTAGAAATACAGAGAAATGGATTTGTGATGCACATGATAACCGTATGGTGACTTGCCTGCCAGGTGCAAAAGTTGCAGACATCACAAGAAATCTAGATAGATTGTTAGAGAGAACTGGGAACGAGCCAGTTGTCATGGTACACGTTGGTACTAATGATGTTGGGAAGGCCAAGCGGTCTGTCCTGGAAGCCAAATTTAGGTTGTTAGGAAGAAGATTGAAGTCCCGGACTTCCAAGGTAGCATTTTCAGAAGTGCTGCCTGTCCCTCGCGCAGGACCTACCAGGCAGGCAGAGCTCAGAAGCCTCAATGCGTGGATGAGGCGGTGGTGTCGAGAGGAGGGCTTCAGATTTGTCAGGAACTGGAGAACATTTTGGGACAAGCCAAATCTGTTCAGGAGGGATGGGTTGCATTTAAACCATGATGGGACCAGATTGCTGGCACTCAACATCAAAAAGGCTGCAGAGCAGCTTTTAAACTGATAACTGGGGGAAAGCCGACAGGAGCTGGGCAGCATCCGGTTCGGGAAAGTGTGTACTTGAGTAGTGAGGAGGATGCAAAAATTACTGAGCAGAGCAAGGAGCTAGTCACTAGCATTCTAGCAGAAGGATGCAAGAGGCAGTCTAACAATGCAACTGGACACAAAAGACTGTGTCAGAAATGCATATATAAATGCTTGTATACAAATGCCAGAAGCCTCCGGAACAAAATAGGGGAGCTGGAATACTTAGCAATAGATAAGAATATTGATATTATTGGTATCACTGAAACCTGGTGGACGGATGATAACCAATGGGATACAGTTATCCCAGGCTACAAACTGTACAGGAAGGATAGGAAGGGGCAAACAGGAGGTGGTGTAGCCTTGTATGTCAAAGAAGTGATAAAATCTTATGAATTGGAATATCTAGGTGATTTAGAGTCACCATTAGAAGCTCTGTGGGTAAGAGTACCAGGCCACAAGGATGGTCTAACAGTAGGCATATACTATCGGCCTCCGACCCAAACTCTTGAGGGAGACTGGCAGTTGGAGAATGTTGTAAAGGAGGCATCCAGGAAGGGAAGCCTGGTTATAATGGGGGACTTCAATTACCCTCACATAGACTGGGTGAACTGTTGTTCAGCACATGATAAAGAGATAAAGTTCCTAGATATGCTCAATGATTGTTCCCTGGGACAGATGGTTGAAGACCCAACTAGAGGTACAAGAATCCTTGACTTGATCCTGAGTAATACTCAGGATCTGGTGCAAGATGTTAATGTGACTGATCCAATAGGGAACAGTGACCACAACTCAATTATGTTTAACTTGAACATAGACCGCAAGTCACTGATAAAATCTAACACAGAGACCTTAAATTTTCAAAAAGGAAATTTCCCAAAGTTGAGGAAACTAGTAAAAAAGAAGCTGAAAGGGAAAATTGAGAGAGTCCAAACACTCCAAGAGGCATGGAGGCTGTTTACAAAAACAATAACAGAGGCCCAATTGGAATGCATACCCAAAAGGAAAAAGGGCACTGCCAGGACCAAGAGGACTCCAATGTGGCTTACAGGAGCTGTTCGGGAAGTGATCAAGAGCAAGAAAAGTTCATTTAGAAGATGGAAGGCTTGTCCAAATGAGGACAGCAGGCAGAAACATAAATTCTGGCAGAACAAATGCAAGGCAACAATCAGGAAAGCAAAGCAAGACTTTGAGGAGCGTATAGCTAAAAATACTCAGAGGAATAACAAAGACTTCTTTAAGTACATTAGAAGTAAGAACCCAACTAGGAAGGCCATTGGACCATTAGATGGCAATGGAAGGCAAGGGGTTATTAAAGAGGAAACAGAGATTGCAGAGAGACTCAATGAATTCTTTGCTTCAGTATTCACTGAAGAAGATAGAGACCACATGCGCAAAACAGAACCTATCTTCGTAGGGAGGGAAACCGAAGAATTAAGCAAGATAGAAATAACCAGGGAGGAGGTCCTTGCATGTCTTGTTAAACTAAACACTAACAAATCACGAGGACCAGATGGAATCCATCCACGAGTTCTCAGGGAACTTAAAGATGAAATTGCTGATCTCCTAGCCAAAATATATAATCTTTCCCTCAAATCAGGCTTTGTGCCTGATGACTGGAAGGTAGCGAATGTAACACCAATTTTCAAAAAAGGATCCAGGGGTGATCCAGGAAATTACCGGCCTGTCAGTTTGACATGTGTCCCAGGTAAAGTGATGGAAACCATCCTAAAAGATAGAATTAATAGGTACATAGAAGAGGAGGCGCTGCTAAAGGAGAGCCAACATGGCTTTTGCAAGGGCAAATCATGCCTCACTAATCTGTTGGAATTTTTTGAGAGTGTCAGCAAGCATGTGGATAAGGGGGATCCAGTTGACATTGTTTATCTGGACTTTCAGAAGGCTTTTGACAAGGTCCCACACCAAAGGCTCTTGAATAAACTTACCAGTCATGGAATAAAGGGACAGGTCTTGTCCTGGATCAGCAACTGGCTAAGGGACAGGAAACAGAGGGTAGCTTTGGTGTATGGGACCAAAGACAACAGAACAACCGAAGGGTTGGTTTAACACAGGTTTATTGCATGGTGTTCCGGTGAAGCATGAGGTAATGGCGGTGATACATCTCAATATATACAGTAGCCCTCTACATTTGAATCTTGTAGCACGGTAGCTCATTGGCTGCTACCGGCGTGGCCTCGCCCAGGCACGCCTCTTTTCCTGCTGCTGAATGCAGATCTTTCTTCTGCTGCTGAATGCGGGGAAGGTTTTCCCGCGGCTGTTCGTGATTGAGCAATGTGAACCATGTGAGACTGAACGCTCGCAGCTGCCCTCTATGGGCTGTCTGTTCGCGTTCCTTTACAGCTGAGATCGTTTGTATCTGGAGTGGTTACATTCTTGCCTTTACAGTACAATGAAGATGCATACATACATACATAACATCCCTCCCCCCTAGGATGGGACGAAGTCCCGCAACCATTGTGGCTTGCCGCACGTGCGCTTGGGGCGTGCCTGCGTCTGACCTAGTACTGGAGAGCCTGTGATCCCTGACTCCGCGGGTGCTTGTCCTGCAACGGGAAACGGGGATTCGTTAGTGGCTCTGTGGGGCGTCCGTGCCTGCCTTGCCCCCGGGGATGGGAATGGAATGAACAGTTGGGAGGTGAACCCCTGCCTGTTGCTCTCGGACCCCGGGGACCCTCCTATTGTGAACCCCGGAACCGATGAGGTCGCCCTTGTGGTTCTGCTACCTTCTGATCCCCGCTCGGGGGACCTTGAGACTGTGGTGGGCGGAATCGCTGCTACCCCCCGTCTTGGGGGTGTCGGTCTCCGGGAAATTGGCGCTATATTGCATTCTAACTCACAGGGGCTACTGGGACTGGAAGTACCAGGGGCTGAACTGAAACCCCTCTTTTCGCTAGGACGGGTGGGGGACCACTCCGCTAACTCCCCCTGGTACTGTAAATCAACGTCTAAACTTCTATGGGCATCTGTGTTTCGGGGAAACTTACAAGGGGTATGTATGTGGTCGGGGCTCTTCCTTTCCGCCGCGGACTCCCGCAAAAGATCTCTGTGGATCGATTCCCTTTCCTCCCCCCTTGGTGGGGATCCATGTTCCCCTTTTCCTCCCCCTTGGGCTAAGCGGGTGGGGGAGCACCCTAACGCTGATTCGATGCTATTTTCGTCTCCGTCCTGCTCTCCGGGGACCCTGCGCCTGAGTTGGTCCACGTGTCGCCTCCACAGGAAGCCTGTACTGGTCTCCACGCAGTATGAGACGGGGCCGGTTTGTGCTATTACGGTGCCCGGCACCCAGGCTGGCCCCGCGTTGGCGTAGTTCCTGCAGTGCACCGGGGCGCCTACGCTGAAACTCTTTGTGGGTTCCACCCCTATGTTCCACCCTTTGTCCTCTACTCTCGTGGGGTCTAGCTTTGAGATTCCCGTGGCCAGCTTCCTGCGCATCAACAGCTCTGCGGGGGAGTACCCTGATGCCAATGGGGTGACCCTGTACCTTAGCAGGAATTGGCACAATTTCAGGTCGAGGTCTCCGGGGCCCATGCGCAGCAGCGCGTCTTTCGTGGTGCGCACGAGGCGCTCTACTTGGCCGTTGGTGGCCGGGTGAAAGGGGGCGGAGGTGATGTGCCGAATGGCGTTGCGCTCCATGAACGCCCCAAACTCGGCAGACGTGAAACAGCTAGCGTTATCGCTGACGAGGGTGTCGGGTAAACCGAACGTGGAAAAGACCCTCCGTAACTGTTTAATTGTTGTGGCCGAGGAGGTGCTCGAGACTGGAATGACCTCCAACCACTTGGAGAACGCGTCCACTACAAGGAGGAAAAGCGTTCCCCTGAACGGGCCAGCAAAATCTACGTGTACCCGGGACCAGGGCCCCCTTACATAAGAACATAAGAACAGCCTTGCTGGAACAGGCCACAGCCCATCCAGTCCAGCATTCTGTCTCACACAGTGGCTCACCATTTCCTTCAGGGTATTCCCAAGGAGATGCCTTCACCTGCTTAGGATTCCCTGGAAATGGCATTGAGAGATATCCTGCCTATCTCTCCAACCCGGAGGTTGTCCTTTGGTAGCCATAATTATAGCCATTGATAGCCTTGTCCTCCATGAACTTGTCTAATCTGCTGCGTCCCACTCCCTATGTGGCGAGCGGGCCTCTTCTGGCCTGGAGCTTTGGCACGCTTCGCAAGTGCCGACCATGTGTTCGATGTCGGCGTCTAGCTGGGGCCACCAAAAGTAACTGCGGGCCAGTGCCTTAGAGCGGACGATCCCCGGGTGGCTGACGTGCAGCAGTTTAAGCACCCTCGGCCGGAGAGACGTGGGGATCACTACCTGCTGTCCCCACAAAAGGCAACCCCTCTCTAGGGACAACTCTAGTTTCTTTTTGAAAAATGTGTCGAATTCCGCTGCTGGGGAAGACACGGGCCACCCTTTCTGTACCCAGGAGCAAACTGTGGCCAGCGTTTTGTCCTTGCCGGTCGCTTTAGCGATGTCGGCTGGTACTACTGGAGGGGAGTCTAGGACCTCTATCATTAAGACCTGGTGGTCCCTCTCTACCTCGCCCACGTGGCAGCAATCCCGGGGAATGGGGGACCTCGACAGGGCATCCGCATGGCTGATCTCCTTCCCGGGCCGGTATACCAACGCGTGCTGATACGCGTTGAGAAAAATGGCCCACCTGAGCATTCTCGGGGACAGGATTTGGGGTGTGGGCTTATCTGCGGTGAAAATGCCTAGCAAGGGCTTATGGTCAGTCACTATGGTGAAGGGGCGGCCGTACACAAAATCATGAAATTTCTTAGTCCCCGCAATTATCGCTAGTGCTTCCCTGTCTGTCTGGGCATAGTTTCTCTCCGCTTGGGACAAGGACCTAGAGTAGAACGCTATCAGGGCCTCCCTCCCGTTCTCCAGTACGTGGCATAACACCGCCCCCACCCCCACCGGGGATGCATCGCAGATCAGGACCACTGGGCGTTTGGGATTGAAGTGGGTCAGTACCGCATCTGATGCCAGGAGTCGCTTCAGGTCATTGAAAGCCTTCTCCTGGTCATCGCCCCACTTCCATGCCTCGTCCTTTTTTAACAATTTGTGTAGCGGTTCCGCTACTGCTGCCTTCCGCGGAAGGAAGGAGTGGTAAAAGTTGAGCAGTCCCAGGAACGACTGCAACTCGGGCTTGGAGGTGGGGCGAGGGGCCTTCTTGATGGCGGCCACCTTGGATTGGGATGGCCTGATTCCCTTGGGAGTAACACGGAACCCTAGGAACTCAACCTCAGTTGCGAAGAAAACGCATTTGTCTTTTCGCAACCGCAACCCCGCCTTTTCGAATATTGCCAGGACCTTTCCCAACCTTGTTGCTAATTCGGCCTGGCTCCCCCCTGTAATCAGTACGTCATCAAAGTAGGGTAACACCCCCTCTAACCCCTTCAGGAGGCGCTCCACGAGTGACTGGAAAATCCCGGGCGCCGAATTCACGCCGAATTGGAGGCGCGATACCTGGAACGCCCCTTTGTGGGTGACTATGGTCTGTGCAGCAGCTGCGGCGGGGGTGACCGGGAGTTGCTGGTAGGCTTGGGCCAGGTCGAGTTTAGCGAAACACCTCCCCCCGTGTAACCTGGCCAACAAGTGGCTGACTACCGGCACCGGATACGCATTAGGGCGGATCGCCTTATTGATGGTGCACTTGTAATCAGCGCATATGCGGACCTCCCCGTTGGCCTTGAGCGCTGTTACAATTGGAGTTTCCCACTCCGCAGAATCGACAGGAACTAGAATCCCCTGGCCCACCAATTTGTCCAACTCCGCCTCTATTTTGTCCTTTAGTGCGAAAGGCACTCTGCGCGGTTTAAGTCTGATTGGACGTACTCCAGGGTCCAGGTCGAAAGTCACTGGGGGGCCCTTGAATTTTCCGAGCCCCTTTTTGAAAACCTCGGGGTGCGCGTCGCACACGCTCTGTATTGGATCAGTCCCGGTGGCGTGTGCTCCCACGGCGTGCACCCCCCCAATGAACAACCCCAGGGGCTGGAACCATTGAGTCCCGAGGAGGCTGCATTTTCCTCCCTTGAGGACGACTAGGGGAAGCGTTGCGGTGTGCTTTTTAAACTGGACCTGGAACTTCCCAACCCCCAACACTGGGATGCGGTTCCCTTGCACGTCCTTCAGTGTGGCCCTCAATGCTTTGAGCTTGGGCCGCACGCGGGGGGCGATTTTCATGAACTCTCCCTGGGAAATAATAGAGTATGACGAACCCGAGTCCACCTCCATTCTAACAGGGGCCCCTTGTATTACTACCTCAACGAAGTAACGGGGGTGCTCCGTGGAAATGCTGCAAACCGGAGCGTCGTCCTCGCTGTCGTCGGAGATGCGCCCTACGCCGTCCCGCGTCCTCGTGGTCCGGGTGCCGTCCTTTGGCCTCGTGGTGCGGTCCTGCCTCACTGAGCGGTCTGGAGAACTCCTTGTGGCCTCGCGCCGTTTCCGGCAGACCTTGGCGATGTGCCCGCGCCGGCCGCAGTTGTGGCACTCGGCCTTGCGGAATGGGCATTTGGCGCGGGCGTGGGCGGCGCCGCAGCCGTCGCAGCGCCGGCCCTCTCTCTGGACCCTCCGGACGTCCTCGTCGTCGCCGCTCTCCGCAGACGAGTTCGAAGCTCGCCGGGCCGCGCGCACCGAGCTCTCTGCCTTGGCGGGCTTCGGGCGCCAGTCCTGAAGCTCTTGCACCCCGGCAGTCGTGGCCTCCGCGGCCTGTGCCGTGTCGAGGACTTGTTGCCACGTGGGAGGCGGCTCCTTTTTCATCAGCGTGCGCTGAGTCTCGGTATCCCTCAGACCGCAGAGCAGGCAGTCCCGGAGGGTGACTTCTGGGGTCTCCCACTTGCATGGGCCGGCGGCCAGTCGCAGGGCCGCGGCGAACTCGGCGACCGATTCACCGGGCGCCTGGACTCGCCTCCAGAACGCGCTCCGAGCGGGGAACATCGCTATCGCTGGCCGGAGATGGGCGCGCAGCGCCGCCAGGAGCTCTGTGGCTTTGAGGTCGCCCACCTTCCTCGGCGCGATCAGGTCCACCAAGGTCCTCTTGGTCTCGTGTCCGAGCATGCGGACGAAAATGGCCCTCTTCTTGGCCTCATCTGAGACTTCGAGCTCCACCAGCGCTGCGTTGAAGTCTATCTCAAACAGCTCCAAGTCTCCCGGCTTCCTGATCTCGTAGCCGGCGCATGTCTTGGTCCCGTGGGCAGCCATATCCCACCTTCGTCGCCAATTTGGTGTATGGGACCAAAGACAACAGAACAACCGAAGGGTTGGTTTAACACAGGTTTATTGCATGGTGTTCCGGTGAAGCATGAGGTAATGGCGGTGATACATCTCAATATATACAGTAGCCCTCTACATTTGAATCTTGTAGCACGGTAGCTCATTGGCTGCTACCGGCGTGGCCTCGCCCAGGCAGATCTTTCTTCTGCTGCTGAATGCGGGGAAGGTTTTCCCGCGGCTGTTCGTGATTGAGCAATGTGAACCATGTGAGACTGAACACTCGCAGCTGCCCTCTATGGGCTGTCTGCTCGCGTTCCTTTACAGCTGAGATCGTTTGTATCTGGAGTGGTTACATTCTTGCCTTTACAGTACAATGAAGATGCATACATACATACATAACAGTAGCACTAAATGGACACTTCTCCAAGTGGAGGGAAGTAAAGAGTGGGGTCCCCCAAGGTTCAGTACTGGGACCCCTGCTTTTCAACCTCTTCATAAATGATCTAGAGGTAGGAGTAAAAAGCAAGGTAGCCAAATTTGCTGACGATACTAAATTATACAGGGTAGTGAAAACTGTGAGAGATTGTGAAGAGCTCCAGAGGGATCTCTTGACACTGGGGGAGTGGGCAAAACAGTGGCAAATGAGCTTCAACATCAGTAAGTGCAGAGTGATGCATGTTGGGGCAAAAAACCCCAATTACATTTATAAACTGATGGGGTCTGAACTCTCTGCGACAAACCAGGAAAGGGACCTTGGTGTCCTGGTGGACAGCTCAATGAAGGTGTCAACCCAGTGTGCCTCAGCAGTGAAAAAAGCAAACTCAATGTTAGGGATCATTAGGAAGGGTATAGAAAATAAGTCAGCAAGTGTCATTTTGCCTCTTTATAAATCTATGGTGAGGCCCCATCTGGAATACTGTGTACAGTTCTGGTCGCCATACCTCCAGAAGGATATTATGGAGTTGGAGAAAGTACAGAGGAGGGCAACCAGAATGATTAGGGGACTGGAACACCTTCCTTACCATCTGAGGCTGCAACGGTTGGGCCTTTTCACTCTTGAACGACGGCATCTAAGAGGTGACCTGATTGAAGTTTATAAAATCATGCACGGTGTGGACAAAGTGGATAAGGAAAAACTGTTTTCCCTATCGCACAACACTAGAACTAGGGGACACTCCATGAAACTTTTGGGTACTAGTTCTCAAACAAATAAGAGAAAGTACTTTTTCACCCAGAGGATTACTGGTCTATGGAACTCCCTGCCAGAAGAAGTGGTGACAGCTGTCAGTCTTGACAGCTTTAAGAAAGGATTAGACAAGTTCATGGAGGACAAGGCTATCAATGGCTATAATTATGGCTACCTAAGGACAACCTCCGGGTTGGAGAGATAGGCAGGATATCTCTCAATGCCATTTCCAGGGAATCCTAAGCAGGTGAAGGCATCTCCTTGGGAATACCCTGAAGGAAATGGTGAGCCACTGTGTGAGACAGAATGCTGGACTGGATGGGCTGTGGCCTGTTCCAGCAAGGCTGTTCTTATGTTCTTATGTTCTTATGTCTATTGCAACCATCGGAAGGATTCTGTAACTTTGTGATGTAATATCACCTTTCCCATCTGTCAGTATATAGACCTACTTACAGTAAGCCTGAAAATAGTGTGTCTCTTGTGTAAGGGACAACTTTGTACATGTAGGCAAAGAGAAAGTCCCATTTTAGTTATGGATAAGCAACGAATTTTAATCAGCAGCCATGTCTGATTGCTGAGCATATTTACTTTCCATTTATTATCCAGTTAGTATTGATTATAAACCAAAACAATGAACTGTGTTGTTGGTAGAGGAAGGCACTGGAAACTTTACCTAGGTGGCAGAGTGCTTTGACAGCCTTGGTTTCTGACCCTGCCAAGGAAGGATGGCTGAAGAGCTTCAAAGCCATTGCAAACTGTAAATTTTCTGTGCTTGTAGCTATTAATTACTTGAAGTAGATGGATATTCATTTAAAGAGGACAACCCATTCTGGGGCATGTGCTGAAAACCTGATTCTCTCTGAAATGAACGTTAATAAGAAAAGCCAGGACCACAGCCAAAGGCAAATTTCACATTGACAGAAGCCCAGAAACAAACCCTCTTGGCAATTAAAGATAATTAATTATTATAGGCTATGCATATATAAGCTGTTAAGAGTAAGGGAGCATGCTCTGCTTTTTTTTAATAAGGATCATGCTACTGAAATACAATTCCAGATTGTTTTGGAGGATTTGGAATGTTTTATTGTTTTCTTATCATAGCTACAAATATGATAAAACTGCTGTAATCCTGACTAATTCTGTTTGCAGTCACTGGGGTAGATAAAAGCAGTAGGATGCCAAGTTCTAATGAGGAACAACCAGAAAGGTCTTACTGGGTAGCTGCCACATCCACCTGCTGCAAACACCTTGCTTACGGAACAGGCATGACAGATGAGGCCTTCCCTCACTGCACTTTCTCCCAACCTCCATGTTATCTGATATGCTTGTATGAGCTTATGTGTCTGAGTTGAAAGACTAGCATTTGCATATGCACATGTGAATGGTCTGAGAGGTATCAATATTTTATAAGGGTTGTATGTGTTAATAGTAGTTATGTATAGATGGTATATGCAAGAGTGTGAAGAGTATACATGGGGATACATGTGGAGTCTGGTCTGAACCACTATTATCAGGAGCTGTCCAGGAGACTTCCCATGTGTTTCTAGGTGTCCACAGTGCAGAGGGCACTACTGGTAGCCCCCTGAACCATCACCACAGGCAAAAGCATCCAGAGACGACCAGCCACCGATGAAAATAGTAATCAGGCTGGAATGTATGGGAGCAGGTTCTCTTTTAAATCAAAGAACATCCATTCATACAACACGATTATTCCCAGTGTAGTTCAGTCTATCATGCATTTACTTTTTTACACGTAACATAGACATTGTTTATTGGTTTGGTATATTGTTTAAAATTATATGTTTGTTTTACATTGCTTTGAAATCTTTATATGCAAGAAGTTTGCAAACACTCGTATATCCATTCTTCTGTCCATCCTGTGTCCTAACAGAGGAGGTTCATAGGATGTTAGGTGCCATTCCTCTCCCCAAACCATCAAAGTTCCCTCCAGAGAACCGGGGGAGGGGGGGATTTAAGAACAAAAGGAAAGAAGGAGGTAGCTCTAATGGAAGTGTGGAATTGCTGAAAATTGGGGGAGTTGAAAATCTCTGAGGTAGCATCATTGATTCAATAGGAATGGGTTGGAAATGAAAAACTTATTCTATACTTATGTTTTGTGGCCTGAGGAAGATGGAATTCTTTTAATTGGTGGTTTTCCCCCCTATGTTTCATGTCGTTTTTAAAGCTTTGATTGAATTGGTGGAAGCAAAATCTACTTGTTGATTTGAAGAGCTGTCAGCCCAGATTTTTTCACCATTGCTGTTCTTGCTGTGTGAAGGATAAAAAATGGAATCATTTTTAAAAACTGTATTTATACATAAGCATGCGGAAATAACAAGTTTTTTTTAGTAATATCTACCTTTTTGTTGTTGTTCAGTCGCACAGTCGATTCCGACCCTTTGCGACCCTATGGACCATCGTTCTCCAGGCGCCTCTGTCCTCCACCATCCCCCTCAGTCCTCCCAGTTTTGTGCCCATTGTGTCTACAATACCATCTATCCATCTCATCCTTGGCCTCCCCCTTCTTCTTTTGCCCTCCACCTTTCCCAACATCACGGCCTTCTCAAGTGAATCCTCCCTTCTCATTTGATGCCCAAAGTACTTTAGCCTCATCTTTACTATTTGACCTTCCAATGAGCAGTCAGTGTTGATTTCTTCTAAGATTGACCTATTTGTTCTCCTCGCTGTCCAAGGTACCCTCAAAACTCTCCTCCAACACCACATTTCAAAGGCATCTATTCTTCTGCGTTCAGCTTTCCTAATTGTCCAGCTCTCACATCCGTACATTACCACTGGGAATACCATTGCTTTGACTATTCTAATTTTTGTTTTCAAGGTGATGTCTCTGCTTTTCACTATGTTCCCCAGGTTTCTCATGGCTTGTCTCCCTAGAATCAGCCGCCTCTTTATTTCATGGCTGCAATCTCCATCTGCAGTGATCTTAGATCCTAAGAAAGTAAAATCTGTCACTGCTTCTACTTCTTCCCCGTCTATTTTCCAGGAACTGATTGGGCCTGTTGCCATTATCTTGGTTTTCTTGATATTGAGTCTCAAACCAGCTTTTGCACTCTCTTCCTTCAAACCGATCAAGAGATTCTTTAGGTCTTCCTCACTTTCTGCCATTAGGGTGGTGTCGTCTGCATATCTCAGATTGTTGATGTTTCTCCCAGCAATTTTGATCCCATATTGTGATTCCTCCATCCCTGCATTGCGCATTATGTGCTCTGTGTATAAGTTGAATAAGCAGGGTGACAAAATGCAGCCTTGTCTTACTCCTTTTCCTATTCCAAACCACTCGGTCATTCCGTGTTCTGTCCTAACTGTTGCTTCTTGGTTCATGTACAGATTTCTCAGGAGGCATATGAGGTGTTCTGGTATTCCCATCTCTTTAATCACTTGCCACATCTTGTTGTGATCCACACAATCAAATGCCTTAGTGTAGTCAATAAAGCAAAAATAAACTTGTTTCTGGTATTCCTTTGTTTTCTCCATGATCCAACGTATGTTGGCAATGTGGTCTCTAGTCCCCCTGCCTCTTCTGAAACCAGCCTGCACCTCTGGTAATTCTCTTTCCACATGCTGCTGAAGTCTATCCTGTATTATCTTGAGCATCACCTTGCTGGCGTGTGGGATGAGCGCAATTGTTCGATAGTTTGAACATTCTTTGGCATTGCCCTTTTTTGGGATTGGAACATATACTGATCTTTTCCAGTCCTGTGGCCACTGTTTTGTTTTCCAAATCTGCTGGCATATTGAATGCAGTAATTTGATGCCATCATCTTTTAGAGCTTTGAAAAATTCGACTGGGATACCATCATCTCCACTAGCTTTGTTGTTTGCAGTGCTCTTTAGGGCCTTTCTGACTTCCCTCTCCAGGATGTCTGGCTCAGGTTCAATTTCTTCATCATTGTGACTATCAGGAGTGTTGAGTTCCTTTTTGTAGAGTTCCTCTGTGTACTCTTTCCATCTTTTCTTAATCTCTTCTGCATCAGCTAGCTCCTTTCCGTCTTTGTCCCTTATCATGGTCATTTTTGCTTTAAATGTTCCCTTGATTTCCCGGATTTTTTTGAAAAGATCTCTGGTTCTGCCTTTTTTGTTGTTTCCTTCCATTTCTTTGCACTGTTCTTTTAGATAGTTTTCCTTATCTCTCCTTGCTTTTCTTTGAAATTCTGTGTTCAGATGATTGTATTTTTTCCTTTCTCCTTTGACTTTTGCGTTCCTTCTTTCCTCTGCTATTTTAAGAGCCTCATCAGACAACCACTTTGCTTTCTTACTCTTCTTTTCTTTTGGTATGGTTTTCTTTGCTGCTTCCTGCATGATGTCCCTCATCTCTGTCCATAATTCTTCTGGCACTCTATCTATTGAGTCTAAGCCATTGAATCTGTTCATCACCTCCACCGTGTATTCTTTAGGGATGCTGTCTAGGTGATATCTGTCTGGTCTCTTTGTTTTCCCTATTTTCTTTAGTCTAAGCCTGAATTTTGCAATCAGTAGGTTGTGATCTGAGCCACAATCTGCTCCAGGTCTTGTTTTTGCTGACTGTATGGAGGTTCTCCATCTTTGGCTGCAGAGTATGTAGTCAATCTGGTTTCGGTGTTGGCCATCTGGTGATGTCCATGTGTAAAGTCGCCTCTTGTGTTGCTGGAAGAGGGTGTTTGCTATGACCAGTGCGTTCTCTTGGCAGAACTCTATCAATCTTTGTCCTGCTTCATTCTGTGTTCCAAGACCGAACCTGCCTGTTATTCCCTCCACTTTTTGATTGCCTACTTTGGCATTCCAGTCTCCTAGAATAATTTGAACATCATTTCTTGGTGTTTGTTCTATGAGGTGTTGTAAGTCCTCATAGAACTGGTCCACTGTGGCTTCATCTGCACCCGTGGTTGGTGCGTATATTTGGATCACAGTAACATTGAAGGGTTTGCCCTGAATTCTTACTGACATCATTCTGTCATTTTTGAGGTTGTATCCCATTACTGCTCTTCTCACTCTTTTATTGACAATTATGGCTACTCCATGTCTTCTAAAGTTTTCTTGTCCACAGTAGTAGATGTGATGGTTTCCAGAGCTGAATTCGCCCATCCCTGTCCATTTGAGCTCACTGATTCCCAAGATGTCAATGCTTATTCTTTCCATCTCATTTATTACCACTTCCAGTTTACCTTGGTTCATTGATCTCACATTCCATGTCCCTATACAGTATTGCTCCTTACAACATTGCATTTCCCCTCCCCCTTTCCTGTCCATCCCCTTTCTCCCCTCTGAGGTGTTAAGCATCCTGTATCACCTAGCCTGCCCTTTTGTTTTGCCTTTTGTTTTGGTCCATAGGGTTCTCTTGGCAAGCTTTGTGGCGTGGTTTGCCGGTTTCTACGCCATTTTTTTCCTCGCATCATACATCATATCACAGTTTTAAAAGTTTAGAACAGTTTACACTACATATTGTCATGCATAATTATCACACTCTAAAACACAGTCTCTATGTTACTTGCTATATTAAGTCAGTATGAAGTCTCTATGTCAGTCTCTATATTAATTCAGCTACATTTTTCACATCAGCTACTTATCCTTGTGTCCTCACTCCCCAGGTGGGGTTGTTGTCTCTGGGTCCCTTGCTCCAGGGGCATCGCAGTGGCCGGCAGTGGATGTTTTCCCTGTGTCTCAGCTGTTCCTCTTCCTCTGCCTCTGGCTGCAGTGGTGGATGGTGACCTTCTCCCTCCCACTTTCTTCACTCACCTCCCTCCAAGGCTTCTGGATGGTTTCTGGGCAGTTGGGCCTGGTCTTTCTCTGCCTCTTTCTTCCTTGCACCCAGGTTTTAGGATGGGGTGGAAGGGAGGGGCCGATTCTTCACTCACCTCCCTCCAAGGCTTCTGGATGGTTTCTGGGCAGTTGGGCCTGGTCTTTCTCTGCCTCTTTCTTCCTTACACCCAGGTTTTAGGATGGGGTGGAAGGGAGGGGCCGATTCTTCACTCACCTCCCTCCAAGGCTTCTGGATGGTTTCTGGGCAGTTGGGCCTGGTCTTTCTCTGCCTCTTTCTTCCTTGCACCCAGGTTTTAGGATGGGGTGGAAGGGAGGGGCCGATTCTTCACTCACCTCCCTCCAAGGCTTCTGGATGGTTTCTGGGCAGTTGGGCCTGGTCTTTCTCTGCCTCTTTCTTCCTTACACCCAGGTTTCAGGATGGGGTGAAAGGGAGGGGCCGATTCTTCACTCACCTCCCTCCAAGGCTTCTGGATGGTTTCTGGGCAGTTGGGCCTGGTCTTTCTCTGCCTCTTTCTTCCTTGCACCCAGGTTTTAGGATGGGGTGGAAGGGAGGGGCCGATTCTTCACTCACCTCCCTCCAAGGCTTCTGGATGGTTTCTGGGCAGTTGGGCCTGGTCTTTCTCTGCCTCTTTCTTCCTTGCACCCAGGTTTTAGGATGGGGTGAAAGGGAGGGGCCGATTCTTCACTCACCTCCCTCCAAGGCTTCTGGATGGTTTCTGGGCAGTTGGGCCTGGTCTTTCTCTGCCTCTTTCTTCCTTGCACCCAGGTTTCTAGCAGTGTATAAAGTATGTGTTTATTATTCCAATTAAGAAAACATCAGTGGTGTTCTTAATGGATGTACTTTTCAAGGCACAATGAGTGCTAGATCTTTTTGTATAATACAAATGTAGAGAAAGGAAGAATAAATTTCAGGAGTTACATGGGATGTGAAGGCATATAGCAGAGGCACAGATGTTGCTAATGAGAAACTCTTTCTTGGTTATTGATTTTTCTTCCTTTAGAAAAGGAATTGGCTTTTCAGTTTTTTAAAAAATGTACCCCAGCCTTTGATTGCCTTTATTTATTGTATTTATTTTGCTGAGAAAGGTGTACCACATAAATTTTAATGGTTATACCAATAGGAAATTCAGAAGGACATAATGGAAGGATTGTTAATGGAATAAGTGGAATGATTATTCAAGTGCAAAGAAGCATATGTGAATTCCACTAACTGGGAATTTAATGAACTGTTGCTCAAGACGGGCTGTCTTTCTACCTCAAGGCAGCCTTTCAAAGGTTGGAGGAAGGATGTTGCATCTGATATTTCTGAGAAAAAGGAAGCATAAACCCAAATACATGTTTCTTTCTCCTGTTTCATTATCACAACAAGCCTGTCATATTAGTTAAATTGGGAGGTTCTCAATAGACACAAGGCCTCTCACGTTATGTTATATGAGAACATCTGCTGGACACTCCATGATAACACATGGTGAGCTTTCCCCTCTCTTCCTGCTTATTAGGCCCAGAAGCTGGGGTGGCTTGCTCTAGAAAACAATAAGGATAATGACTGTAGTAAAGGTTTCTTTTGCACTGCCAACAAATACCAGCCAGCCACTTCTGTATTATCTGGGATCTCTTCAGGACTATACATTCTGCCCAAGGCAACATAGGTTGGCTATTTCTTCTGGGAGGCATCATGGGCAATCAGTTCCTGACCAGATAACCAAACAGTGGAAATAGCCAGCAAGCCACTTCATACATAGACCAAGCTAAATGGATGAACATATCCGATCTCATACGTGTGCTCTTTCAAATGAAAGTGCAGCGCCAAAATGGCCGCCACGCTCTTTGCAGCCCCCCCCGGACTCAGACATCCGGGTGAGTTAGAGGGCATGGCCACCCCTCTATAAAAGGGGTGGCCATGAGGCAGCCGAGCTGCCATTTTAGAATAGCGACGGAGAGGAGAGGTTTTCTCCGTCGCTGTTTTTTCTCCATAGACTTCGGCTATTGAGCCCTTGCATTTAGTTTCCCGGCTGGGAAAGGAGGATTGCAGCATGCGGAGCCCCTGGATTGCTTGGCTACCGCAGTGCTTAAACTCTTGGAGTTCGATCCCTGGATAGGGATCCTGCCTTTCTTCTCCTAGGGAGACATGGCTCCCAAGCGGAAGGCCCTGGCGCTAAAGCTGCGGCCGAGGGGAAGAACTTTTACCGGCCCTGCGCCGGATGGGGGCCAGCCTTTGGGTCAGAGGACCAGGGCTGCGCCCCTACGGCAGGGCAATGTGCCAGCCTTGCCCACTGGTACCAGTGGGGCTGGTCAGGTTGACACATGGCAGCCTGGCTCCAGCTTGGGAGCTGGTCGGACACAGGCCGGCCCCTCCGGGGTTTCAGCCCTCGGCCCGCCTTTACCGGGCATGGGAAAGGGCGGCCTGGGGGGGCCTGGTGGTGGTGTCCAACCCTCTGCCCCTCCGGCGCCTCATGGGCCGGAGTTTTGGGCATGGCCCTATTCTGGCCCTGGCTCTCCTTTTGGGTTACCTTTTCCTCAACTGCCTAGTGGGCCACCCGGCCCACCCGGCCCGCCTTATGCTGGGGGCTCTGGGGCAGTGGATGCTCTGTTAGCACAGTTAGCAGTGCTGGAAGCATCCTTGGGCATTGCACAGCCTCCTTGGGAGGGGGGCGCTACTCTTTCCATTGGGGCCCCTTCGATGGCCCTGGCTACCTTGCCGGCCACAACACTTCAGCGGGCGGCCAGCCGGGTCGAGCTGCTTGAGACAGTCTGGCCGGCCCCAGTGGGTGTCTCGTAGCTCCCCATTCATACTGATGTCCAGACTGGGAGCAGTCAGGGTTGGTCCCAGAGCTCGATTCTGGTCGCGAGCTCCGACGCCCGCCGTGGGCCGGAACCCCCCCGGTGGGGGCGGCTCACGGGGGTGCACCTAGTGAGTATCAGGTTCAATTTAGCGCACCAACACCACAGCCCACTTCCAGTGGTGGGGTTCAGTGGCCCTGGCCTCGTCAAGTTGAGGCGAGTGGGCATCAGTTACCAGCCTATCCCAGTGCCCCATGGTTTCAAAATTGTCCCTCATTAAGGGTGGGGGTGTCCACCCCTGGGGCAGTGCTGAGCATCGCAGGGGCTATCCAGGTCTCGCTGTGTATGCCCTCTATACAGAATGTGCCGACGGCAGCTTTGCCGACGGCTGGTTATTCCTTGCTCCTGGGTGATCATTTGTCACAGGTCACGAGGGATAAGATTTGGCGAGGGGAGTACATGGATATATTCTCCCTATTGAACCGTGAGCCCACTAAGGAAGAGAGAGAGGGACAGGACGATAGAGACAAAGAGCTGTCCCGTCGTCGTAAGCCACCACGCACTTGGGCCAACTGGTTGCCAGCATATCTTATTTATATGGCGGTATACCTTAGGGCCCGGCCTGATCTGGTCATTCCTATGGTCCAATACTTGGACAATATTTACAGGGCAATGGTTGATTTCCCTGGCCCATCGTGGTTGGCTTACGATGAGGAATTTAGAATGAGGGTGGCCCTACACCCAGAGATGAGGTGGGATGAGCCCTACCAGAAATTGTGGCTCTTGTACATGACCCCCACGTGTCCGGCGCCTGGGGATAGGTACCATTGTGGCCATGCTGTGCAGCGAGCTGCTCCAACACAGGCTCCCCGCCAGCCGGCGGGGCAGGGGGTTCCAGCCCGCTTGCTGTGTTGGAGCTTCTCAGCTAATGGCGTGTGCAATAAGCGACAGTGTCGGTACAAACATGAGTGTCCCTCTTGCGCTGGCCCCCACGCCGCCTCTGCATGCCCGCGGGCTGGCGGGTCACGGGGCAGAGTTAGAGGTGGACAGGGGGCGGGCAGGGCTTCCTCTGACGGAGCTAGCCAGTCGAAAGGTCCCCTCCCCAGTTAATGTGTATATGCTGGAGTGATGGCTCCCAACTTATCCAAGAAGGGATGATGCGAGGTACCTTCTGGAGGGTTTTCAGTGGGGCTTTCGTATTCTGTTCGAAGGGGTTCGGGGACCCCAAGATTCCCTCAATTTAATTTCCCTGAAGGGTAAGGAGGGGGTAGCTGCCCTGAGTATTGCCAAAGAAGTGGAGGCCGGGAAGGTAGCGGGCCCCTTTTCCGAACTGCCTTTCCCTAACCTGAAGGTCTCCCCTCTGGGGCTAGTACCTAAAAAGACCCCGGGTGAATTTCGTTTAATCCACCATCTATCGTACCCGGCGGGTTCTTCTGTCAATGATGCTATTCCTGATGACCTTTGTTCGGTCAGGTATACGTCGTTTGACCAGGCCCTAAGGATGGTGCGCTCTTGTGGTCCCGGTGCCCTCCTGTCAAAATGTGACATTAAATCGGCATTCCGATTGCTGCCAGTGCACCCTGGGGACTTTGAGCTATTGGGTTTTAGGTTCCAAGGGAAGTTCTATGTAGATAAAGCCATGCCTTTTGGCTGCTCTATTTCATGTTCGGCATTCGAACATTTTAGCACTTTTCTTCAGTGAGCCTTTGTCTGCAGGTCCAGGTCTCGGTCTGTAGCCCATTACCTCGATGACTTTTTGTTCGGGGGTGAACGGGGCTCGGACACGTGCACACGTCTCCTCACTACATTTCAGACGCTAATGCGGGAACTGGTTGTCCCCTTAGCACCCGAAAAGACCGAGGGCCCATCTACTATGCTCACATTTCTAGGTATTGAAATCAACGTGGTCGCACGGGCATCCCGGTTACCCATGGATAAGGTCACCCGGATCTCCGCGATGATTTTGGCATTGATGGCCAAACGTAAAGTGTCACTTTGTGAGCTGCAGGTACTTCATGGACATCTTAATTTTGCTTGCAGGGTGGTGACACCCGGCAGAGCATTTGCCCGGCACCTATGTGACGCCATGTCTGGCCTGTTAAAGTGCCACCATAGGGTCCGACTGACCAGGGGCATGCGGGCTGACCTTTTGGTTTGGCTCACATTCCTACGGGAATTTAACGGGGTCTCTTTCTGGAGATCAGACCTTTTGGTTTCCCCTAGATTCCAAGTACAGTCGGATGCCTCCGGCTCCCTGGGATATGGGATTTATTTTGAGGGGAGGTGGGCTTATGGCCTCCTGCATGGCTTGGCACAGATCGCCTCCACAATCCTACCTTCCTTGAGTTCCTTCCTATCCTGGGAGTTTTGATACTATGGGGCGAGGAGTGGGCCAACTCAGTGGTCCACTTTTGGTGTGACAATGCGGCAGTGGTGCACATTGTCAACACTCAGACGTCTAAATCGCCTAGGGTTATGGCGTTGGTTCGCCAATTTGTGTTACGAAGCCTACGCCTAAATGTGCTGTTTAAGGCCAGACATGTCCCAGGCATTAATAATGATATTGCTGATGCTTTATCCCGCCTGCAGCGGGATGCATCACCTCGTGATTTGACGGATACACGTCATAGGGTGGGGTCAGTAGATAGTTTATTGACTCCGGTCAACAATTTGTGTCAACAAACAAATTGATACAAATAGTTACATGTAGCCAATTATCATTGGCATTTTGGGAGGAACCTTACCAGTGTTACTGCGGCCTGCTTGCCTTAAGAATTACAATTGGATGATTACACCAATTGAAAGTTATAATTCGGACTAGGGCATTATTCAATAAAAGTGGCCCAATGCCTTTATCCATATACCGGTGTCTGAGTCTTTCTTTGGGGGGTGCGCCTGCAAAGCAAATTGTGAACTATTTGGTCTATGATCTACTGTCTTATTATTTGGAATAGTCGCTGTGTTAGTCTGTGTTTCAGGCATACCAGATTAAAAACAACAACAAAAACCAACAACACTGTAGCACTTTAAAGACTAACTGCTATATTTTTAATGTGAGATTTTGTGGATCAAGTCCACTTCATCAGACACAGGAGTGAGACTTCAAGGCATAGGAGTGAGATTTCGATACCTTGAAATCTCACTCCTATGTCGGATGAAGTGGACTTGATCCACAAAAGCTCACATTAAAAATATAGCAGTTTGTCTTTAAAGTGCTGCAGCAATGTAAAGCAATATAAAACAAACATATAATTTAAAACAATATTTATTATTGATATGTATTATTATTGTCTATCAAAGAACAAAAACAAAGCCGCATTGTGGCAGTTCATTCACAGATACATCCTGCTCACATGATTGTAAAATAAATGTGTGTTTTCATCTTCAGACATCTGTTCTGCTGGCAAAATCTGAAATCTTCACAAGTCTTCTTGCTTGTTGATCCTTCTTGAGAACATTAATTGTCTCAAATCATTGTAAGAGCATCGGTTCCACGTTTTGACAAGTGTAGTTGTTTTCCCCCTTCTCTTTTAACACCTTTCCCTCTCCCTTCCTATTCCTCTGCTAAAGATAATGAATAAATTACAGGGAGATGACAAATGTGTTGATAATCAAGATGAAACACAAATGAACTGGAAGTGGTTTTTCTATCTAAAGCTGCAAATTGCTTCCTTTTTTGTGCACAAGAAAAACAAAATCTGGAGCCTAAAATTGATACCAGAGAGAGAAATTAGCATACAGTTCAAATAGGTAATCTTCAATGTTGTTCTCTTTTTTTCAGCCAGGAAGATGGTTGTGTTCATTTAGTTAACTCACTGTATTAAAATCACAGATCTGCCTTTATTCTTTCAGTTCATTTTGCATTATTGAACAGGTAATATTTTTTAAAATGCATTCTACTGTGTCTTTGTTCTCATATTTTGATAACCTCTTCTCATCATATTACTTCTTCCAGTTCTATCATCTAATGTAAGCGTGGCGCCAAAATGGCCACCATGCTCTTTGCGCCCCCCCCAACCCGGACTGAGACATCCGGGTGAGTTAGGGGACATGGCCACCCCTCTATAAAAGGGATGGCCATGAGGCAGCCGAGCTGCCATTTTAGATTCGTGATGGAGAGGAGAAGTTTTATCCATCGCATTCTCTTTGTAGCTCGCCTTTCGTACCCGGAGCGGTTTTGGCTTACCTCTTTGCTACCGCGGTACTTCGGATTCAGGAGCTGATCCCTGGACAGGGATCCTTCGGCGATCGAACCTTGATTTTCGGGAGAAATGGCACCCAAGTGCAGGGCCCCGACAATGAAGCCGTGGCCAAGACGAAGGGCTTTTCCTGGCCCTTCAGCTAACAGGGGCAGCCTGCGAGTCAGAGGACCAGGGCTGCGCCCACAATCCAGGGCAGCGAACGGAACTTGCCCACTGTTACCAGTGGGGCCGATCAGGCTACCACCTGGCAGGCGGGCACCAGCTTTCTGGCCGGGCCGGCACAGGCTGGCCCCTTGGGGACTTCAGCCCTAGGCGGGCCTTTGCATGGCCCAGGACTAGGTGGCCCAGGAGGACCTGGTGCGGGTTTCCGCCCCACAGCTCCTCCGGCCCCCCATGGGCCGGAGTTCTGGGCATGGCCCTATTCTGGCCCCGGATCCCCTTTTGGGTTGCCATCTCACCAACTGCCTATTGGGCCATCCGGCCCACCCGGCCCACCTTACACTGGGGGCTCAGAGGCAGTGGATGCTCTAATAGCACGTCTAGCAGTGCTGGAAGCATAATTGGGCATTGCCCAGCCCAGCCACCTTCCGATGGGGGCGCAACCGCTACTTCAACTGCGGCCCCTTCTTCGATCCCGGCCAACGCATCGGCCATGACTCTACAGCGGGCGGCCAACAGGGTCGAGCTGCTTGAGGCCATCCGGCCAGCCCCGGCTGGTGCCTCGCAGCTCCCCATACGACCTGATGTACAGGCTGGGAGCAGTCAGGTGTGGTCCCAGAGCTCGATGCCAGTCACGAGTTCCGACGCCCACCATGGGCCGGAGCCCCCGGTGGGGGCGGCTCATGGGGGTGCGACTAGTGAGTATCAGGTTCAATTTAGTGCACCACCAACACTGTCTACTTACACTGGGGGGGTTCAGTGGCCCTGGCCATGTCAAGTTAATGCGGGCGGGCAGCTGCTTCCACACTGCCCCATTAACCCCTGGTTGCCAAATGGTCCCTCATTCAGGGCAGGGGTGTCCGCCCCTGGGGGCGTGCCGAGCATCACAGGGGCTGTTCAGGTCCCGCTGCACATACCTTCCATACAAAATGTACCATCAATGGCTTTGCTGACGGCTGGCTATTCCTTGCCCCTGGGTGATCATTTGTCACAGGTCACGAGGGATAAGATTTGACGAGGGGAGTACGTTGATATTTTCTCCCTCTTGAACCGTGAGCCCACTAAGGAAGAAAGGGAGGGACAGGATGATAGAGATAAAGAGCTGTCCCGTCATCGTAAGCCACCGCGCACCTGGGCTCCCTCTGAAGGAGCTAGCCATGCGAAAGGCCCCCTCCCCAATTAATGTACACATGCTGGAGCAATGGCTCTCAGCTTATCCAAGAAGGGATGATGCGAGGTACCTGATGGAGGGTTTCCAGTGGGGCTTTCGTATTCCATTCAGGGGTGTTTGGGGACCCCAAGACACTCCAAATTTAATTTCCTTGAAAGGTAATGAGGAGGTTGCTGCAGCAAGCATAGCTGAGGAAGTTGAGGCTATGAGGGTAGCGGGCTCCTTCTTGGAACCACCTTTCCCTAATTTGAAGGTTTCCCCTCTGGAGCTAGTACCGAAAAAGACCCCAGGTGAATTTCATCTAATCCACCATCTATTTTACCCTGCGGGTTCTTCGGTCAATGATGCGATTCCTAATGACCTTTGTTCAGTCAGGTACACGTCGTTTGATCAGGCCCTATGGATGTTACGCTCATGTGGTCCCGGTGCCCTCCTGGCAAAGTGTGATATTAAATCGGCATTTCGATTACTGCCAGTGCACCCAGGGGATTTTGAGCTATTGGGTTTTAGGTTCCAACGGAAGTTTTACGTAGATAAGGCCATGCCTTTTGGCTGCTCTATTTCATGTTCGGCATTCGAACGATTCAGTACTTTCCTTCAGTGGGCCTTTGTTCGCAGGTCAGGGTCCCGGTCTGTGGCCCCTTACCTCAATGACTTTTTGTTCGGGGGTGAATGGGGCTCAGACACGTGCACGCGTCTCCTCACTACATTTCAGATGCTAATGCGGGAACTGGGTGTCCCCTTAGCGCCTGAAAAAACCGAGGGCCCAGCTACTAAGCTCACATTTCTAGGCATCGAAATTGACACTGTCGCACAGGCATCCAGGTTACCCATGGATAAGGTGACCCGGATCTCCTTGACGATTTTGGCATTGATTGCCAAGCGTAAAGTGTCCCTTCGTGAGCTACAGGTGCTTCACGGCCACCTTAACTTTGCCTGCAGGGTGGTGACACCTGGCAGAGCATTTGCCAGGCGCCTGTGTGACACCATGGCTGGCCTTTTAAAATGCCATCACAGGGTCCGACTGACCAGGGGCATACGGGCAGACCTTTCGGTTTGGCTCACATTCCTCCAGGGTTTTAACGGGGTCTCTTTCTGGAGATCAGACCTTATGGTCTGCCCTAGATTTCAAGTACAGTCAGATGCCTCCGGCTCCCTGGGTTATGGGATTTATTTTGAGGGGAGGTGGGCTCACACATGGCTTGGCATGGATCACCTCCGCGATCTTACCTTCCTTGAGTTTCTTCCCATTCTGGGAGCACTGATGCTATGGGGCGACGAGTGGGCCAACTCAGTGGTCCATTTTTGGTGTGACAATGTGGCAGTGGTGCACGCTGTCAACGCCCAGACGTCCAAATCCCCTAGAGTCATGGCATTGGTTCGTCAATTCGTTTTAAGGAGCCTACGCCTAAATGTGCTGTTCAGGGCTAGACATGTACCAGGTATTAATAATGATATTGCTGATGCTTTATCTCACCTGCAGATCCCCCGGTTCCGTGCCTTGGCTCTGGAAGCAGAGGAATTCCCCTCGCCACTCCCGGCCGAGATTTGGACGTTTGGCGAGGAGAGGTCAACCGGGCGATCGGCATGTCTTTGGCACCTCGCACGCGTAAGGCGTATCAACATGCTTTCATACAATTTAGAACCTTTTGTGAGCGACTGCGGTTGCCTGAAGTGTGGCCAATACCAGTGGATAAGTCATTATTCTCTTTTCCTCTTTTACAGACCCTGTGTGTCCCCGCACACCGGTGGCAGTATGGCTGATGGGCCACAGTTACGTGCACTGGGCAGCACAGTATGCTGCGGCGACAGAGTGGGGACCCCAGCTTGGACTTCGTGCAACCGCACGTATACGTTTGTACGGTAAGCGCGGAATGAGATGGCAGGAACTGTTGCCATTCCTGTTTTCCATCAGGGATGCTGAACCGCATGATATCCTTGTACTGCACCTCGGGGGCAATGACCTTGCCCAGGTCACTGGTCTTTCCTTAAAATTCATGATCTGCAGTGACCTAGCCTATTTACATTAAATTTGGCCGTCCACACGGCTGCTATGGTCGGACATTGTGCCGCGTCATACTTACAGGGGAGACATTGACCTCCGTACCCTTGACCGCGCTCGCCGCTCGGTGAACAGGGCTGTTGCCCGGTTCTTGGCAGACAAGGGCTTGAGGACAGCCATCCGGCACCCCACGATTAGTTTGCAAAATTGCGATCTCTATGCAGGAGATGGGGTCCACCTGTCAGCCAGAGGTATGAACCTCTTTCTGGATGATTTGCAAGTAGGCCTGGTGACCGAGCTGACGGTCTGGGGGGGGGCGGTGAGTCATCATGGACACCTCCCCGTGTGGCGGGTAGCACAGGTAAGATAAAGATTGATGACCCATAGGTATCCTGCAGGTTCGCAATTGACTGGCCAACACTTAGACAGGTACAGGGATAATAGCTTTGGCCGGTCAAGGACGAACCAGGCAAAGGGTGATGGCAGGAGCTTAACAGCCTGCATCACCTTGATATTTAATGGATACACATCATAGGGTGGGGTCAGTAGATAGTTTATTGACTCCGGTCAACAATTTGTTTGTGTCAACAAACAAATTGATACAAATAGTTACATGTAGCCAATTGCCATTGGCATTTTGGGAGGAACCTTACCAGTGTTACTTCGGCCTGCTTGCCTTAAAGAATTACAATTGGATGATTACACCAATTGAAAGTTATAATTCGGACTAGAGCATTATCTCAATAAAAGTGGCCCGATGCTTTTATCCATATACCGGTGTCTGAGTCTTTCTTTGGGGGGGTGCGCCTGCAATGAAAGTGCGGCGCCAAAATGGCCACTGCGCTCTTTGCGGGGCCCCCTACCCGGACTCAGACATCCGGGTGAGTTAGGGGGTGTGGCCACCCCTCTATAAAAGGAGTGGCCACGAGGCAACCGAGCTGCCATTTTAGATTCGCGACGGAGAGAAGTTTTCCCCTCCACCCCCTCCCTAGTGAACAGTGTGATTTTTTTGGTCGCTTCGGGGCCGGGTGGGAATTTTTGGCCTGAACCTACAATTGGCCCTTTGGTTCTGGCTTTTTTGCCCATCCCACACTGTTGCTAGTGTTTGAGAAAAGGGGTAAGTTGACTTTGGTCACTTTGGCGGGTAGCACTGGTAAAGTAAAGATTTATGACCATAGGTATCCGGCAGGTTCGCAATTGACTGGCCAACACTTAGACAGGTACAGTGGTAATAGCTTTGGCCGGTGAAGGACGAACCAGGCAAGGGGTGATGGCAGGAGCTTAACAGCCTGCATCACCTTGATATTTAACAGATACACGTCATAGGGTGGGGTCAGTAGATAGTTTATTGACTCCGGTCAATAATTTGTTTGTGTCAACAAACAAATTGATACAAATAGTTACATGTAGCCAATTGCCATTGGCATTTTGGGAGGCTAATACATTAGCATCCTTCCATTTTGGGGTACTTGTAAATTCTCACTTGTTTCTCCAAATGGTTCATTTTGTTTATTGCAGAAAATTGTACAATCCCCAAACTTCCCTTGGCACTTTCTTCCCAGATGTACAGCCCCCTCAATCCAAACAAATGTAATGGGATTTGTAGTCCAATACATCAAGAGCCATATCGAGTGTACAAATTACATTGTCATAGAATTCCATCCACCATGTTGTACTTTCTAGAGAACATTCAACAGGATAAACATCAAGAATGAAAAATGACATCTGTGTTTCATCAGGAGAACATAAGAACATAAGAACATAAGAACAGCCTTGCTGGAACAGGCCACAGCCCATCCAGTCCAGCATTCTGTCTCACACAGTGGCTCACCATTTCCTTCAGGGTATTCCCAAGCAGATGCCTCCACCTGCTTAGGATTCCCTGGAAATGATATTGAGAGATATCCTGCCTATCTCTCCAACCCGGAGGTTGTCCTTAAGTATCCATAATTATAGCCATTGATACACTTGTCCTCCATGAACTTGTCTAATCCTTTCTTAAAGCTGTCAAGACTGACAGCTGTCACCACTTCTTCTGGCAGGGAGTTCCATAGACCAGTAATCCTCTGGGTGAAAAAATACTTTCTCTTATTTGTTTGAGAACTAGTACCCAAAAGTTTCATCGAGTGTCCCCTAGTTCTAGTGTTATGCGATAGGGAAAACAGTTTTTCCTTATCTACTTTGTCCACACCGTGCATGATTTTATAAACTTCAATCAGGTCACCTCTTAGACGTCGTCGTTCAAGAGTGAAGAGGCCCAACCGTTGCAGCCTCAGATGGTAAGGAAGGTGTTCCAGTCCCCTAATCATTCTGGTTGCCCTCCTCTGCACTTTTTCCAGCTCCATAATATCCTTCTGGAGGTATGGCGACCAGAACTGTACACAGTATTCCAGATGGGGCCTCACCATAGATTTATAAAGAGGCAAAATGACACTTGCTGACTTATTTTCTATACCCTTCCTAATGATCCCTAGCATTGAGTTTGCTTTTTTCACTGCTGAGGCACACTGGGTTGACACCTTCATTGAGTTGTCCACCAGGACACCAAGGTCCCTTTCCTGGTTTGTCGCAGAGAGTTCAGACCCCATCAGTTTATAAATGTAATTGGGGTTCTTTGCCCCAACATGCATCACTCTGCACTTACTAATGTTGAAACTCATTTGCCACTGTTTTGCCCACTCCCCCAGTGTCGAGAGATCCCTCTGAAGCTCCTCACAATCTCTCACAGTTTTCACTTCCCTGTATAATTTAGTGTCGTCAGCAAATTTGGCTACCTTGCTTTTCACTCCTACCTCTAGATCATTTATGAAGAGGTTGAAAAGCAGGGGTCCCAGTACTGAACCTTGGGGGACCCCACTCTTTACTTCCCTCCACTTGGAGAAGTGTCCATTTAGTGCTACCCTCTGTTTCCTGTCCCTTAGCCAGTTGCTTGTAAGTTTATTCAAGAGCCTTTGGTGTGGGACCTTGTCAAAAGCCTTCTGAAAGTCCAGATAAACAATGTCAACTGGATCCCCCTTATCCACATGCTTGTTGACACTCTCAAAAAATTCCAACAGATTAGTGAGGCATGATTTGCCCTTGCAAAAACCATGTTGGCTCTCCTTTAGCAGCGCCTTCTCTTCTATGTGCCTATTAATTCTATCTTTTAGGATGGTTTCCATCACTTTACCTGGGACACATGTCAAACTGACAGGTCGGTAATTTCCTGGATCACCCCTGGATCCTTTTTTGAAAATTGGTGTTACATTCGCTACCTTCCAGTCATCAGGCACAAAGTCTGATTTGAGGGAAAGATTATATATTTTGGCTAGGAGATCAGCAATTTCATCTTTAAGTTCCCTGAGAACTCGTGGATGGATTCCATCTGGTCCTGGTGATTTGTTAGTGTTTAGCTTAACAAGACATGCAAGGACCTCCTCCCTGGTTATTTCTATCTGGCTTAATTCTTCGGTTTCCCTCCCTACGAAGATAGGCTCTGTTTTGGGCATGTGGCCTCTGTCTTCTTCAGTGAATACTGAAGCAAAGAATTCATTGAGTCTCTCTGCAATCTCTGTTTCCTCTTTAATAACCCCTTGCCTTCCATTGTCATCTAATGGTCCAATGGCCTTCCTAGTTGGGTTCTTACTTCTAATGTACTTAAAGAAGTCTTTGTTATTTCTCTGAGTATTTTTAGCTATATGCTCCTCAAAGTCTTGCTTTGCTTTCCTGATTGTTGCCTTGCATTTGTTCTGCCAGAATTTATGTTTCTGCCTGCTGTCCTCATTCGGACAAGCCTTCCATCTTCTAAATGAGCTTTTCTTGCTCTTGATCACTTCCCGAACAGCTCCTGTAAGCCACATTGGAGTCCTCTTGGACCTGGCAGTGGCCTTTTTCCTTTTGGGTATGCATTCCAATTGAGCCTCTGTTATTGTTTTTGTAAACAGCCTCCATGCCTCTTGGAGTGTTTGGACTCTCTCAATTTTCCCTTTCAGCTTCTTTTTTACTACTTTCCTCAACTTTGGGAAATTTCCTTTTTGAAAATTTAAGGTCTCTGTGTTAGATTTTATCAGTGACTTGCGGTCTATGTTCAAGTTAAACATAATTGAGTTGTGGTCACTGTTCCCTATTGGATCAGTCACATTAACATCTTGCACCAGATCCTGAGTATTACTCAGGATCAAGTCAAGGATTCTTGTACCTCTAGTTGGGTCTTCAACCATCTGTCCCAGGGAACAATCATTTAGCATATCTAGGAACTTTATCTCTTTATCATGTACTGAACAACAGTTCACCCAGTCTATGTGAGGGTAATTGAAGTCCCCCATTATAACCAGGCTTCCCTTCTTGGATGCCTCCTTTACAACATTCTCCAACTGCCAGTCTCCCTCAAGAGTTTGGGTCGGAGGCCGATAGTATATGCCTACTGTTAGACCATCCTTGTGGCCTGGTACTCTTACCCACAGAGCTTCTAATGGTGACTCCAAATCACCTAGATATTCCAATTCATACGATTTTATCACTTCTTTGACATACAAGGCCACACCACCTCCCACTTGCCCCTTCCTATCCTTCCTGTACAGTTTGCAGCCTGGGATAACTGTATCCCATTGGTTATCATCCGTCCACCAGGTTTCAGTGATACCAATAATATCAATATTCTTATTTATTGCTAAGTATTCCAGCTCCCCTATTTTGTTCCGGAGGCTTCTAGCATTTGTATACAAGCATTTATATATGCTTTTCTGACACAGTCTTTTGTGTCCAGTTGCATTGTTAGACTGCCTCTTGCATCCTTCTGCTAGAATGCTAGTGACTAGCTCCTCGCTCTGCTCAGTAATTTTTGCATCCTCCTCACTACTCAAGTACACACTTTCCCGAACCGGATGCTGCCCAGCTCCTGTCGGCTTTCCCCCAGTTATCAGTTTAAAAGCTGCTCTGCAGCCTTTTTGATGTTGAGTGCCAGCAATCTGGTCCCATCATGGTTCAAATGCAACCCATCCCTCCTGAACAGATTTGGCTTGTCCCAAAATGTTCTCCAGTTCCTGACAAATCTGAAACCCTCCTCTCGACACCACCGCCTCATCCAC
Organism: Bradypodion pumilum; assembly: GCA_035047305.1. NCBI lineage: Eukaryota > Metazoa > Chordata > Lepidosauria > Squamata > Chamaeleonidae > Bradypodion > Bradypodion pumilum. Next base: position 489,912,876 of record JAWDJD010000001.1, read on the forward strand.
GCATTGAGGCTTCTGAGCTCTGCCTGCCTGGTAGGTCCTGCGCGAGGGACAGGCAGCACTTCTGAAAATGCTACCTTGGAAGTCCGGGACTTCAATCTTCTTCCTAACAACCTGAATTTGGCTTCCAGGACAGACCGCTTGGCCTTCCCAACATCATTGGTACCAACATGTACCATGACAACTGGCTCGTTCCCAGTTCTCTCTAACAATCTATCTAGATTTCTTGTGATGTCTGCAACTTTTGCACCTGGCAGGCAAGTCACCATACGGTTATCATGTGCATCACAAATCCATTTCTCTGTATTTCTAATTATTGAATCGCCTAGTACAAGGAGCCTCTCTCCTGCAATCTGTTCATCTACATGCACCTCATCAACCATATTAAGGGAGAGAACCTCAGTTTGTTCCTGTTGTTTATCTTCCTGGACCTCATCAAGTGTGATGAAAGAGAGATCATCAGGTGGAACCAGTTGTTCCTCTGTGTGTTCCTCATCAGGTGTGATGAGGGAAAGAGCCTCAAATTTATTCTGTAATTTCAGACTCTCAGAGTGATCCCCTACTCTCCTCCTCCTTTGATTCACATTCCTCCAAACATCTCCCTCCTGAGTTAGTGAAGGGCCTTCTCCCTCAGAACTGTGCCCTGTCTCTTCTTTGTCCAGCATAGTCTGTTCCGCTCTGTCCAAGAACAGCTCAAGCTCCTTAATTTGTTGATGGTTAGATATGCGGGCCTCTAGCTGCTGGACCTTCTCTTCTAGTAGTGCAACCAGCTTGCACTTGCTGCAAGTGTAGTTCTCCATATGCTTTGGCAAGAACACAAACATGGCACAAGTATTGCAGGTAACTACAACTGTTCCCTCAGAATCCATTTTAACAAGTGCAGTATTCTGGGCCTCAAAAATGTACACGTTTACTACCTTTCTACCTAGTAAGACTATATTATTCCTTTGTTACTAGTGTGCAATCTCACGCACCATTAGGCGCGCGGGCCTCTAAAGCAGCTCTACTCCAACTGCAAAACTTACCAGCGCTCACTTCCTTTGTTTTGCTCTCCTCAGCAGCAGCTCTGCTTAAGAGCACATGCAGAGTCAAAAGGGCTGACCCTGAAAGAGCTCAGAGCTTTTAAAGGCTAGTGTGGCTCCGCCCCTATGAGTCACAGTTCAGGGAAGGGCCTGGTGTGGCTCTGCCCCCTGCTTCTGGAAGCTTCAAACTGCTTCCTCTGTTTGAACAGAGGTGGCTCTCAGCAGTTGAAATTATCAATTTAAATTAGTGGAAGCCTCTAAAGCAGCTCTACTCCAACTGCAAAACTTACCAGCGCTCACTTCCTTTGTTTTGCTCTCCTCAGCAGCAGCTCTGCTTAAGAGCACATGCAGAGTCAAAAGGGCTGACCCTGAAAGAGCTCAGAGCTTTTAAAGGCTAGTGTGGCTCCGCCCCTATGAGTCACAGTTCAGGGAAGGGCCTGGTGTGGCTCTGCCCCCTGCTTCTGGAAGCTTCAAACTGCTTCCTCTGTTTGAACAGAGGTGGCTCTCAGCAGTTGAAATTATCAATTTAAATTAGTGGAAGCCTCTAAAGCAGCTCTACTCCAACTGCAAAACTTACCAGCGCTCACTTCCTTTGTTTTGCTCTCCTCAGCAGCAGCTCTGCTTAAGAGCACATGCAGAGTCAAAAGGGCTGACCCTGAAAGAGCTCAGAGCTTTTAAAGGCTAGTGTGGCTCCGCCCCTATGAGTCACAGTTCAGGGAAGGGCCTGGTGTGGCTCTGCCCCCTGCTTCTGGAAGCTTCAAACTGCTTCCTCTGTTTGAACAGAGGTGGCTCTCAGCAGTTGAAATTATCAATTTAAATTAGTGGAAGCCTCTAAAGCAGCTCTACTCCAACTGCAAAACTTACCAGCGCTCACTTCCTTTGTTTTGCTCTCCTCAGCAGCAGCTCTGCTTAAGAGCACATGCAGAGTCAAAAGGGCTGACCCTGAAAGAGCTCAGAGCTTTTAAAGGCTAGTGTGGCTCCGCCCCTATGAGTTACAGTTCAGGGAAGGGCCTGGTGTGGCTCTGCCCCCTGCTTCTGGAAGCTTCAAACTGCTTCCTCTGTTTGAACAGAGGTGGCTCTCAGCAGTTGAAATTATCAATTTAAATTAGTGGAAGCCTCTAAAGCAGCTCTACTCCAACTGCAAAACTTACCAGCGCTCACTTCCTTTGTTTTGCTCTCCTCAGCAGCAGCTCTGCTTAAGAGCACATGCAGAGTCAAAAGGGGAGTCAGGAGGGAGTTGGAATGTAAGGATCACAAAGACTCTTCTTCAATGAATCTTCAACAGCACTTCACTCTACTAATTCAAGAGCACAGATTTCCTCCATGGGGACTATAGCAAGATGCATATGGGTTGACAAAAGACTGAAGGCACGAGTTGATGAACAGTCGTCTCATTGTTTATAATGCAATTCCCAGTGTTAATTTTCACATTTTTTACCATTGACCTAATAACATTAAGTTCAGTCACAAGTAGACTCTATCTTTTCCCCATGCTACATGGCAGGGGTGCCCAAACTACATTCCGTAGCCTGGATCTGGCCCCCAATGCTGATTCATCTGGCCCACAAAGCTCTTGTCGCTCCTGGAAGTGGAAGTAAATGTGCATTTTTTACTTCCACTTCCAGGAGCGATGAGGGCTTTGTGGGCCAGATGAATCAGCATCAGGGGCCGGATCCAGCCCCTGGGCCACAGTGACTAGCTCCCTGAACTATGTGTCTGGCCCATGGCCTGAAAAGTTTGGGCACCCCTGTTATATAGCACATTCTATTCAGCAGGCAGAGTTTGCTCTGATTCTAGGCAATGGAATCCCCACCCACTTGGGAAAATGGGAGAGGAAGTCCTGCAGTCCAGCACACCTGCTACCATGGTATACACTTTAATGCATTTTGTTGCCTCCCAGAACTTCCAACCTAGTATCTAAGCCTGGGATCTGCTTTCTTGCTGCTCTGCATCATTTCAACAACTATTAAGTCAGTGGTGATGAACCTATGGAATGCATGCCAAAAGGGTCACTTAGATCCCTCTCTGTCAGCATGTGCGCCATCTCCCTAGCACACAGTTCACCCCACCCCTCTGCCTAGCAGCCAAATGGGAGTGCTTCCTCCCTCCCCAGCACAGAGTTCACCAACCCCCTCTGCCCAGCAGCCCAATGGGAATGCTTCCTCCCTCTCCCAGCACAGTGGTCACCCTGCCCTCTGCCCAGCAGCCCAATGAGAGCACTTCCTCCTTCCCCCAGCTCAGAGTTCACCCTGCCCCTCTTTTTGGGAACTTGGACTCTAAAAGGTTCACCAACACTGCCTTAAACTTTTATTCTGGCTGGTGTGTGTGTGTGTGTGTGTGTGTATGTGTGTGTGTGTGTGTGCGTGTGTGTGCGTGTGTGTGTGTATGCGCATGTGTATCCGCGCGCGCGCGCGTGTGTGTGTGTGTGCATGTGCGTGTGTATGAGTGAGTGAGTGAGAGAGAGAGAGAGATTTTTAAACAACAAATCCTAGTTGGCTGAAACTCTTTGGTCAGCTTTGGAATGGAGAAAGATAAACAGTAATAAAGAAGGAAAACTTTGCTTTAATATCTGGAATACATAGACAAATTTACACAACCATGTGCAGGAGGATTTTAAGAACTCTAATATAGATGACACAACATCCAATTCAGCACTAAATCACTTCATAAATTGAACAAATAAAAGGGCTAGTAGGGAAGGTGGTAGACAGAAGAAGGCATGGCTTTCTATGGTGATAAATATACAGTGGAACCTCATATAATGAATGCATCATACGAAAAAAACCATACAATTAAGAGATTTTGAAAAATTGTTGCATTGTACAATGAAAATCTCTATGGGATGCATCATACAATGAATATTTTTCTTTGTACGATTTTTCCCATTGAGATTTTTGTTGTACATTTTTCCCATAGAGATTTCTGTTGTACAATGCATCCCATAGGGATTTTTTGGTGTATGATGCATGCAATGTACAATGAAAAAAATTGTATAATGAAGTGCCTTGTGGAACCAATTATTTTCATTTTACGAGGTTCCACTGTACTTACTTTGGCTGTCTGCTGTGAGGACAATTGCAAGGTAGTTTTCCAGGATAATTAAATGTTTTCTATATGAATGGCAACAATGATTTTAACTTGTACAAAATGATGGTATAGGAGACCTTGCATCCACCTGGGATAATCTTCAATATAGTCATTGCCTGGAAGGAAAAAATAGTGCGGACAATTTAGCCAGAGCAGAGCAGCTAAACAGCTTGATCCTAATGCTCTGCTGTGAAACACAAAACCTTGAAAAGCAAGAATACAATCTTTCCTAATTTAAGGCTCCAAGCCTGTTGTCAAGGAAATGCTGATTATAGGATCTCTTTTTTCTTTCTTTCTTTCTTTAATTAAAGCTAATCATAGTACCTGAAAGAACAGATACACTATCCCTTCTACTCTTTTATTGTTCCTTTAATGCAAGCTTTAATCTATTCCAAATTAGCTGGGCAGTTCTAATCCTCTTTGTTCAAAAGATCACTTCTCAAAGAAATGGATTAACAGACATTTAGAGAAGCTAGGGAGTTATGGGTATAAAAATATCATCCTTCTCCCTAGGGCGCTCTTTAGCAACTGGAATGGAGAAACCTTGTTTAGTGGACCTGCTTTTCTGCTTTCCTTGCAGGTACTGTGGTACCTGTAAGGAAGTCCATGCTTTATGGGAAATTTTAATTATTCCCCCATATTAACAGAGTATGAGGGAGAAAGAACAACAACATAGAAAAGAGGAGAAACAAGTTTAGTCTTAGCTTCTGCCTGCTCCTTTGGTCTTATTTTACACACACACAAGCACTGGAAGTTACCATTACCAAATAGAAGCCTATAAATTTTCACTCTACCCTAGATGTAAGCAGATGCTTGGATACCTAGGGACTGCAGGAGGTGAATCATTAAAAATAGTATTATGGGTTTAGCCCTAGATGGCAGTGGGCCAGGATCCCTTAGAGACCGCATCGTCCCAAGAGTGTCTGCGCGTCCAACCAGAGCGGACTGGAGAGGCTCTCTAATAGTGCCATCAGCTAGGGGTGCACATCTATCCAGCACCCGAAGGAGGGCCTTCTCCATGTCCACACCAACCCTCTGGAACCTCCTTCCAACAGATCTAACACTTCAAAGAGAATTGCTGCCCTTCAGGAAAGGATTGAAGACCTGGCTGGCAGGGCAGGTGTGGGGCCCTAATGGGAACACCGGCCCTGCCTGCTGGCTTATGTAAACAATTAAGAACTCTTTCTTCTTTTTACAGTGGGTGGGATGGGTGGGTGGGATATGGGTCTTTTAAAGTGGGTGGGATATGGGTCTTTTAAAGTGTTTTTATGTGTTTTTAGAACTTGTTGTAATGCCGCCCTGAGTCGGGTTCTACCTGAGTGGGCGGCATATATATAAATATGACTATTAAATTAAATTAAATTTAGAAAAAATGAATAAAGAATGACCGCATTATGTGAATTAATGTGTGCATGCTTTTTGCCACCCATCCGGCCCAAGCTGGCAGCCACTTAGAGGCCTCGGCATCCAGGGGAGGAGCCTACGCTCTATAAGAGCATGTCTCCTTCCCACCTCACCCTCTCTCTTCTGCTTTGTAACCTGGCAAAAGCACGTGCGTTTGAGTTTCCTTGTGTGACACACATAGAATAAATATCTACGAAGAGAGAGCCTTGAACAATTGCGCCCAAGCATCACACTTCTTCTGCTCCAGGCATGGGTATGGAGAAGAGGACTTCTCTGCACCCCGCGTGGGACTCACTGGTGCCCATGGCCTTGGCCACTCTGGACCTGACCGATTTTGTGGCCAGGATAATGGCCCTTGAGAGGGTTGCCACTCTAGTTCCGGCACCACTTCAATCAACCCCAGTGATGAGATGTCAAGGGACCCCAGAAGATGATACCATGACCTGGAAAGAGTTTGCCCAGCCCCTTCAGAAACGTGCGGACACCATGGAGGCAGCAGCGGTGTCTAAAGAAATGGCCAAAAAACTGACCAGCCATCTGGTGCTTCCGCGCTGACTGAGCCTGAGAACACTGTGACAGTGGTGTACCCTTGGAATACCTGGGCTGAGATCAGGTGAGTATGTGGGATCTGGGACTGCACCTGGGTGTTGGACCCCAGTGACTCATTTTTCTCCTACTACACAGCCACCTTTTTTGGCCTTTGTCTAGCCCCGTGCAGGCTACAAACTCCCCAGGTGGTCAGTCATCTGCTTTGGTCCCATGGACAGCTCCTTATCCACCCCCATGGTTTATTCCCCTGCTCCCCTACAATGTTTGGCAGTGGACACCCGGGTTGGGTTCTCATCCGTGTCCACCTGTGCAACAGTGCCTGCATCTGCATTGCCTTTTGGTGACCTGTCCCTACTGTTAGGTGACCAACTTCTCTCGGCAACGAGGGATAAAATCATGTGAGGTGACTATGTCGATATATTTTCCCTGCTTAACAGGGATTCAGACAAGCCAGAGAAGGATATGGATGACATGGATAAGGAGTCTGCCAGGAGAAAGAAGCCTCCTCAGACATGGGCTAATTGGCTGCCTGCTTATTTGATTTATGCAGGGGTGGCAGTCTGTGCCAGACAACAGCTCGCATTACCATTAATTCAATACCTAGATATCTATCGAGCTTATGTAGATTTTCCAGGACAGGCATGGTTTCTTTATGATGAGACTTTCTGCATGCACGTGGCCATTTGGCCAACCATGCATTAGGATGAGCCACACGCTCCGCTGTGGCTCCAATTTATGACCCCTTCTTGCCTGGTGTCCTGTGACTGTTAAGATTGTGGACACCTGGTGCAGCACCCCTTGCCGTCGCCTCCCGCCTGCCAGTTGGCGGGCCAGACAGTTCATCCCCAGTTGGTTTGTTGAGAGTTTGCTGGTCAGGGGTGTTGTTCCAAGGTGTGCAAATACCAACATTAGTGCACTACATGCGGATGCAGCCATCCAGCCACTGCCTGCACAAAAAGCAGCCCCCAGAGGCATAAGGGATATGATTTCTGGGTTGCAAAAAGAGCTAATCCTGAGCTGCCGCAGCCTGCATAAGGCACTCAGCCCAATCAAGCTTGATACATTAGTTTCCTGGCTTGCAGGTTACCCTTATGAGGAGACACACTATTTGTGGGAAGGTTTCACTTTTGGTTTCCGTATCCCTGCTTTGGGGGCCTGTTTTCTGCAATTGGCGCCTAACCTCCATTCAGTAATCAGATTGGACTGGTGGTAAGGCAGAGCATTGGTAGGGAGCTAGCTGTGGGTCAGGTGGTAGGTCCATTCGACTGACCACCCTACAAAAAGTTGAAAGTGTCCCCTATGGGTTTGGTTTCCAAGAAGGGTTTCAGGGAATTTTGTTTGATTCACCATTTATCATAACTGGCAGGTGGGTCGGTAAATGATTCAATACCACATGAGTTATGTATAGTCAAGTATTCCTCCTTTGATCAGGCAGTCCAAATGGTCTGATTGTGTGGCAAGGATGCCCTTATGGCGAAGTGTGATATTAAATTTGCTTTCCGCCTATTGCCTGTTCACCCAAAGGACTTTGAGCTCCTTGGCTTTGCCTTCGAGGGTCAATATTTCATAGATAAGGCTATGCCTTTTGGCTGCTCTGTCTCTTGCACAGCCTTTGAGCATTTTAGCACTTTTTTGGACTGCGCATTTCACCAATGTACTGGATCTAGCCATGAGATCCATATTTGGATGATTTTCTTTTTTTTTGGCCCTGCCCAATCCTCTAGATGTGCCGACCTCCTGCATGAGTTCTAGGCGCTGGCCCTCGAACTAGGAGTCCCCCTAGCAGATGACAAAATGGAGGGGCCAGCCACTTTCCTCATTTTCTTATGGGTCCTGCTAGACACTTCAAGACAGCAGTCTTGTCTCCCCCATGACAAGTTATCACAGTTATGAGACAAACTGTGTAACATGTTGTTGTGATGCAAAGTGATGCTGAAAGAGCTGCAAGCTTTGCATGGTCACTTAAACTTTCCTTGCAAGGTGGTCACACCAGGCAGGGCTTTTGCCCGCTACCTGTGCAATGCCATGAAGGGGCTGACCCAGCCATTTCACCAGGGTCACCCGAGCTTCGAGGGAGGACATCCAGCTATTGTTGGAGTTTTTGCTCCATTACAACGGTGCCTCTTTTTGGCATTCCATAATTAAGGTGGAGGCGCAAATGGCGGTGTTTACCAGCACCTTAGGCAGTTGTGGTTTCAGATTATACCACCTCACCCATTGGTGCTACAGCATGTGGCCTGCTCATTGGAGAGAACCTGGCATCATGAAAGACCTGACATTTTTGGAATTGTTCCCAGTGGTTGGGGCTGTGTTCTTATGGGGTGAGACCTGGGCTAATTCTGCAGTGAAATTTTGGGTGGACAATTTGGCTGAGGTTGATATTGTCAACACTATGACATCCCGATCCCTGAGGGTCATGTGTTTGATCTGCAAATTAGTTTTAAAATGCCTAGAGTACAAAATATTATTCAAAGCCCAATACATCCCCAGCATCGATAATCAAATTACCGATGCTTTATCCTGGCAGCAGATACAACAGTTTTGTACCCTCACCCCAGATGCTGCAATAGACTTGGACGTAATGCTGCCGGAGATATGGAACCTTGGCAACTTGGGGTAGACCGTGTTATAGGTGCAGCCATAGAACCTAGAACCCATCGCAGCTATGCCACGACTATTTCAGAATTCTGTGGGTTCCGTCACAGCTGGCTGTTGCAGGCAAACTGCCCTGCTCCTGCGGAGCATAATTTGCAGTTTATGGTTAACTTGTATTGCTTGGGGATACCCTCCCAGACCATCTGCTCCAAATTGTCAGCTCTAAAATTTTATACCAAAGTGATGAGACATGCTGATGCAGTTGCTGATTTGAGGACCATTAAGACCTTGGAGGAGTGGTCTAGAGAACGGGATAGGTCTTACAACCCCCACTTACCAATTTCTCCTAAATTGCTCACAGATAGGTTGGCCGCCTGGGTTGCTACCTGTGCGAGCCAATTTGAGGCAGTCCTATTCCACGCTGCAGCGATGGTGGCATTTTTGGAGCCCTCCATTTGGCTAAATTTTTGACCCCATCAAAGACAGGTGAGGCCAGCCAAGTTTTGCAGATGGCCGATGTGAGACTTGGTGACTGGGAGCTGGAGTTAATGATCTACTGGTCAAAGACTGATCAACTGGGCAATGGTGCCCAAGTAACTTTGCTTCACATTGGCCCTGCTTCCGTTTGTCCTTGTGTTGCCTTAGGGGTTTATCTCAGATTGTGAGGAACCAATGCTAGCCCTTTATTCCGACATTCAGACCATAGCCCATTGACTCGATACCAGTTCTGGGCAGTAACCAAGAGAGTTTTGACTTGTTTAGGAGCCGATGTGTGGATTTTCAACATGCACTCTTCTTAGATCGGGGCTGCATCAACTGTGGCAGAGGTGGGTTATTCCCGCAAGGACATTCAAAGGGTGAGCTGGTGGAAGTCCGAGGCTTACCGAACATATATTATACCTATGAAATATTGAACAAAGGACTGCTGCTTTTTTCCTTGCTTTCCAGGTTGTGTTACTCATCACCAGTGGCAGATTGTGATCATTGGTCACAGCTACATTTTCCAGGCTCTGCATGGGGCAAGGACCTTGGTCTGCATGGCAGATCATATGTGGATTGGCATGGGAAGCAGGGCATGCACTGGGGAGAGCTGATGCCATTCGTGAACTCAGCAAGGGGAGGCACACCTCTGGATATTATGGTCACCCATTTGGGTGGCAATGATTTGTGCCTCAAGAAGGGCATTGAACTGAGCACAGCTGTAAAAAGGGACCTGTCCCTTGTGAAGTGTTGGTAGTCCGACATCTGCTTGGTGTGGTCAGAGATCTTGCCACACTTTACATGGAACTGCACTGGAGAATTGACAAGGTGCACTGCAGCATGAACAAAGCCGTGGGTAAGTTTATGGCCAAAGGATTCGACACAGGTATTGAGCATCCCAAAATAAAAATTGAATTTCCTGGCCTCTACCGGCAGGACAGAGTGCATTTATCGGAGGAAGGTTTACAAAAATTCATCAATGACCTGCGATGGGACATCGAGGCCGAATTAGTGGCTTGAGGTGGGGGTATCTGTCCGTAAACGAACATCCTTGGTGGCGATAGTGGGGGTAAATGGTAATCAAAACTAGGTTAATTGACCATACATAATGGGGGTTCCTGACCATAACAGAAGGACAGAGGCGCTAGAGACATCTACTTTTGCGGGAAGGAACCCTCAATTACAAGGGAGCGGGCTTTTCAGCCTGAAGGAAATTGTGATCTAAGAGGTATGGAGTGAGATGTCATCACTCCATACAAGGTCATAATCAATAATCCAGATATGGGTAGATATACCCATAAGTTAATACCATTTACCCACTAGGATGCCCCATTGCAGGTCATGTTAATATTGTATTGTTATGTTTATCAATAAAGTGGCCCGTGTTTTGACCAACAGATGGTTGTCACCTGTTTCCTGTGGTGAATTGGGTGGCAAAGCTAATACCATAGTCTTACATATGTTAATGTGAAATGGTTCCATTGCGGACAGTGAGAGAAACTGCCAGTAAATTATTTAAAGGCTATAGATTGTCTAATTACGTATGTCAAAATGTGGACTCTTCTTATTTAGAATATTTTTCTACCCCATCTTTGTAAAAAAAAAAAATCTTATATAGGCTGCTTTTTAAATCTATGCTTCAATTTGCTACCAATCTAAAAATACAGAGAACCGAGCCACAGCTATTTGCAGGCGCACCCCCCCAATAACGGACACAGACAACATTGAAAGTGGATAACAGCAAAGGGCCACATTTATTGATTCAATGCCCTAGTCCGAATTATAAATTTGTATTGGTAAAACGACCAATCATAATTCCTAAGGCAAGCAGGCCGAAGTAACACTGGTAAGGTACCACCCCAAAATTGCCAACGGCAATTGGTTACAATGTATCAAATTGTATCAATTTGTTTGTTAACAACAAACAAATTGTTGACCGTAGTCAATAACTAACTCATGACCCCACCCTCTGACGCGTATCCGTGAAATCACAGGGGTGATGCATGCTGGTTAGCAATCATCATCACCCCATCGCCTGATTCGTCGTTGACCGGACAACGTTTAACTACTTTATTCCTGTCTAGTGTTGTCCAGTCAATTGCGAACCTGCCGGATACTTGTGGGTCATACTGTTTACCTTACCAGTGCTACCCGCCCATGTGACCAAAGTCAACAGTAGGAACGAAGAAAGACCCCTATATCAAACCATAGCAACAGTGTGGGGTGGGCAAAAAAGCCAGGACCCGAAGCCAATATGGGTCCCAACCAAAAATTCCCACCCGGCCCCGAAGCGACCATAATCACACTGTTAACTAGGGAGGGGGTGGAGGGGAAAAAACTTCTCCGCTCCGTCGCTGAGGCAAAATGGCAGCGCGGCTGCCTCGTGGCCACCCCTTTTATAAGGGAGCTGGCCACGCCCCTAACTACCCGGATTCTCTGTCCTGTGGGGGGGGGCCCGCAAAGGGCGCGGCGGCCATTTTGGCGCCGCGCTTGCATTGCAGGCGCACCCCCCCAATAACGGACACAGACAACATTGAAAGTGGATAACAGCAAAGGGCCACATTTATTGATTCAATGCCCTAGTCCGAATTATAAATTTGTATTGGTAAAACGACCAATCATAATTCCTAAGGCAAGCAGGCCGAAGTAACACTGGTAAGGTACCACCCCAAAATTGCCAACGGCAATTGGTTACAATGTATCAAATTGTATCAATTTGTTTGTTAACAACAAACAAATTGTTGACCGTAGTCAATAACTAACTCATGACCCCACCCTCTGACGCGTATCCGTGAAATCACAGGGGTGATGCATGCTGGTTAGCAATCATCATCACCCCATCGCCTGATTCGTCGTTGACCGGACAACGTTTAACTACTTTATTCCTGTCTAGTGTTGTCCAGTCAATTGCGAACCTGCCGGATACTTGTGGGTCATACTGTTTACCTTACCAGTGCTACCCGCCACACGGAGGGGCTTCACAGAAGACCTGACGCCCCCCCCAGACCGTCAGCTCGGTCAACAGGCCTGCTCGCCAGTCACCCAACAGGAGGTCCATACCTCCTCGCGACAGATGGACCCCATCCCCTGCATACAAGTCACAATTTTGTAGACTAATATCGGGGTGATGACTAACCCGTCCCCAAGCCCTGGTGGTGAGAAACCGCGCCACTGCCTTATTGACCGCGCGCCTAGCTCGGTCAAGGGCCAGGAGGTTAACGCCCCCTCTGTAAGAGTGGCGCGGAACAATGTCCGACCAAACCAGGGCTGTGGCAGGCCAGACATAATGCAAGTAGGCGAGGTCCTCGCAAATCGCATGCTTGAGCGATAAGCCGGTGACCTGGCCCAAATCATTGCCCCCCAAGTGGATGATTAGAATGTCAGGCGGGTCAGCCCCTAGGCCAGAAAAAAGGAAAGGCCGCAGCTCCCGCCATAACATCCCAGGCTTACCGTGCCATGAGAGACTGGCGTGGTCACCCAGTCCCAGTCGGGGTCCCCACTCTGTCGCCGCAGCGTAACGCGCTGCCCTGAGCACATAGCTGTGGCCCACCAGCCATACTGTCACCGGTGTAATACGACACCCAGGGTCTGTAAGAAAATTGAGAAAAAGGAAGGTAAGGTGACTGGATTGGTACTCATGGCGGGAGTGGGCGCACATAAAACTGAAAACATTGTGAGCCCCACCTCCCCATGCTGCGTATGTCAGCCCCAGAGTACCCAAAAGCAGCTGCTGTCGATGCTGCGCCAATACGGAACGAATGTGTGCCATAACGGGCACCTGGTAGTCCCACCCTGGTGAGGGCTCTGGCTGTCACCTTCCAAAACTGAAATTTAGTAAGGGGAGACCCATCTTGGTGACAGAAAAACGGGCCATGGTGCCAGCCACGCAGTGCCAGGTATTCCTGTAGGGCACCAACCGGACAGATGTCTGCCAAAGAACACCGTAGCAGTCTTACTCCACTGCCTACGCCATGCTGATCTGTTTTGGAGGAGCGAATCCTCAACTGGGCCCAGTCTTTGGCAACATATACATCTCCGAGTTCCAGTGCCCTACCACTTGCATCCGCCTTAGACAGCATCACGAGTTCGCTGATGCGGAGCGCTCCAAAAAATGCCACCGTTGTGGCTGCATGAAAAAGGGCTGCCTCATAATGATCAAAACAGAGGCCTGGCCAGCCCCGGGCCAACTGGGTAAGAACCCCTGGGGAAATAGGGTGCCGGTCATCCGGGCAACGCCCGCGCTCGCGCACCCACCCCTCCAAAACGTGTCTCACACGGAAGTCAGAGGTGGTATCCACATGACCCCCTACTTTGGCCATAAAAGCCAACGCCGAGAGCTTGGATGCTATGGTGCGAGGTGCAAGGCCCTGTGCATGCAGGTGAACCATGAACCGCAGAACATGGTCCACCGGGATGGGCCAGGTCTCTGGCCATTGAAATCGAGTAGCAAAAGCCTTATACAAATTGAATGCTTGTTGATACGCCTTACGCGTGCGTGGCGCTAGTGACAGGCCAATCGCCCGGTTCACCTCTCCTTGCCAATAGTCCACATCTCGTCCGGGAGTGGCGAGGGAAATTCCTCCGCATCCGGGGCCAAGGCGCGGAACCGGGAGATCTGCAGGCGGGACAAAGCGTCAGCAATATCATTATTAACCCCTGGGACATGCCTGGCCCTGAACAAGACGTTGAGGCGCAGGCAGCGCAGCACAAAATGGCGCACTAGATCCATGACCCTGGGCGATTTAGAAGTCTGTGCATTGACAATGTGCACCACGGCAGCATTGTCGCACCAGAAATGCACCACCGAATTAGCCCACTGTTCGCCCCATAGCATCAAAGCCCCCAGAATGGGAAAAAATTCCAGGTATGTGAGATCCCGCAGGCGACCTGTGCCTGCCCATGCCGGTGGCCACCCACCATAGGCCCACTTCCCATTGAAGTACATCCCATAACCCAGGGATCCTGAGGCATCAGACTGTATCTGGAAATTGGGGGATGCCAGGAGGTCAGACCTCCAAAATGAGACCCCATTAAACTCCCTCAGGAATTGCAACCAGACAAACATGTCCGCCCTGATACCCCGGGTAAGCCTGACTCTGTGGTGGGGCCTGGACAACCCTGCCATGGCGTCGCATAAGCGCCGGGCAAAAGCCCTGCCCGGTGCGACCACCCTGCAGGCAAAATTGAGGTGCCCATGTAGCACCTGCAGTTCCCTCAGGGATGCCTTACGCTTGGCCAGCAATTCCGAGATAAGGGTCACTATCCTAGACACCTTATCACCCGGCAACCTAGAAGCCTGTAGTACTGTATCAATCTCAACCCCCAGGAACACTAGTTTGGTCGACGGGCCCTCGGTCTTTTCGGGCGCTAAAGGGACACCCAGTTCCTGCATTAGCGTCTGAAATGTATTGAGGAGACGTGCACACGTGTCCCAGCCCCGTTCACCCCCGAATAAAAAGTCATCCAGGTAATGGGCTACAGACCGGGACCCTGACCTGCGGACGAAAGCCCACTCCAGGAAGGTACTAAAACGCTCGAAAGCCGAGCATGATATGGAGCAGCCAAAAGGCATGGCCTTATCAAAATAATATTCCCCTTTAAATTTAAAACCCAGCAATTCAAAGTCGCCCGGGTGCACCGGCAAGAGGCGAAAAGCTGACTTAATGTCGCACTTGGCCAGCAAGGCACCCGGGCCACACGAGCGCACCATGCGCATCGCATGGTCGAACGATGTATACCTGACCGAACAAAGGTCATCAGGTATCGCATCGTTAACCGATCGGCCGGCTGGGTAGGACAAATGATGAATAAGGCGAAACTCACCTAGGGACTTTTTAGGAACCAAACCCAATGGCGAAACCTTCAGGTTGGGAAAAGGGGGTACGGGAAAAGGTCCGGCGACCCTGCCCGCGTCTAACTCCTTTTTAATGCTGGCCTCGGCTACCTCCTCCCTTCCTCTGAGGGATAAAAGGTTAGGAGCATCCTGAGGGGATCTATCACCCATAAAAGGGATACGAAATCCCTGCTTAAAACCTTGGAGAAGGTACTCCCTGTCCTCTCCCCTCGGGTACGATGCGAGCCAGCGCTCCAGCATGTCCACCTTAATTGGGGAGGGGGCCTTTCGGAGAACTAGTTCCATCCGTGGCAGGCTTGCCAGCCCACTGTCCACCCTTCCCTCTGCCTCGCACCCCCCCAGGCTTGGGACAAGCAGAGGCTGCATGTGGACCAGAACATGTGGGACACTCGTGCTTATATCTGCAGTTCTTCCGACTGCAGGAACCATTGGACGAGAAAGTCCAGCACAGCAGGCGGGCTGGAACCCCCTGCCCCGCCATTTGGCGGGTAACCTGCGCTGGAGCTGCTCGCTGGACCGCATGCCCACAATGGTATCTATCCCCCGGGGCAGGACGTGTGGGGGTCATATACAAGAGCCACAGTCTCTGGCACGGCTCGTCCCATCTCATCTCGGGGTGCAGGGGAATCCTCATACGGAATTCCTCATCATATGCTAGCCATGAGGGGCCCGGGAAATCTACCATTGCCCTATATATGTTGTCCAAATATTGGACCATGGGAATAGCTAGATCCGGCCGCGCCCTCAAATACACCGCCATGTATATCAAATAAGCGGGGAGCCAGTTGGCCCAGGTACGCGGCGGCTTACGGCGGCGTGCCTGCTCCTTGTCCTTCTCATCCTGACCCTCCCTTTCTTCCTTAGTGGGCTCCCTGTTCAGGAGTGAGAAGATATCCACGTACTCCCCTCGCCATATCTTTTCTCTGGTAGCCTGCGCCAAGTGATCACCCAATGGCAGGGAATACCCTGCTGTCGGCAAAGCCGAAAAGGGGATAGCTGGCCTACCCAAAGGGACATGAGTTAACCCTGCCACCCCAAGTACGTTCCCAGCAGTGTAAGAACCAATGCCCACCCCAGCGGGCATGGTGGCAGTAGTTGTCGCCGGGTGGGTCGCCAGCGGCGTAGCCCCCGCACCACCCGCGCGAGGCCAAGGCCACTGAAAGGTCCCCCCTATATTGGGAATGTGTGTGGATGTACTCGTTTGGACCATATACTCACATGCTGCACCCCCGCGGGCTGCCCCCAACGGGGGTTCCGGCCCGCTGGGGGCGTCGGAGCTCACGACCGATGTAGAGCTCATCACCGGGGCTTGACCCGCGCCAGGTTGCTGGCTGGGGAGCTGCGAGGCAGTGGCCGGAGCCGCGCCACCCGCCTGCAGCAGCTCAACCCTCCCCGCCGGCCGTTGTCCTGCTGCCGATAGCACCTCCAAAGGTACCCCGAAAGGGGCACCTGCCTGACTAGCACGAGCCAAAGACTCCTCTAAGGCCGCAATACGGGCCAGTAAGGTGTCCACAGTAACCATGGGCAAAGAGCCGGCCGGCCCACCTGATCCTTGCATGGGGACAGTTCCCTGCACCCCATGGCCCAGATATGGCCATTGGCCAGGGCCAAAGCCCGGTAGGGCTGGTGAGGAAACCTGCCAAGGCAGGGCACCGGGCCACCCCCCGAGGCTAGAGGGCCCCGGGAGAGGCTGCGGCCCAGAAGCAGTCGGCCCAACGGGTTGGGCGGAAGGAGGAGCGGTGTCCACCGCTCGCGGGCCGCGGGCCGGAGCGCCCTCCGCGCCCGCACTCTGAACGGGCCAAGGTGCGATAGACTCCAAGCCACTAGCCCCGGCCGGGGATGGCAAAGGTGGCTGTTGAGGAGGCGGCACCACGGTCCTCCGACCTGGGTTGCGCCTCCTAACAGCCCGAGCTGAATTCGCAGCAGCCTTCTTCTTGGAAGGCATCTCGAGCAAAAAAGGGAAGCTAGCTAAGCAAAATCGACCCAAAAGGCTTCCCGGCAATACCAACGAGCGACGGAGGCGCAGGGAAAAAACTTCTCCGCTCCGTCGCTGAGGCAAAATGGCAGCGCGGCTGCCTCGTGGCCACCCCTTTTATAAGGGAGCTGGCCATGCCCCTAACTACCCGGATTCTCTGTCCTGTGGGGGGGGGCCCGCAAAGGGCGCGGCGGCCATTTTGGCGCCACGCTTGCATTCTTATTTGTTTAGTTTAGAATTTTAATGAGATAGAATGCCATAAGTTCCTGCATTTTTAAAATTGCAGAAATGATTCTTATTAATCCAATTCACAGTCCTGAGATAAAATTGGTAAAAGGTACAGTAGCTAAATAACATTTAACTTAATGCTCAATCTCATGGGTCACAGCCTTGGGGAATTAAGTTTTTGCGTGTAAGTCTGAAAAGAGGGGATCACTTACCATGTAGTTCCTGTCTGGAATGTCCACTCCAAAACATAAATACAATGTATGGTGAAACACTGTCAGACACATGGAGACACAAATGTGCAGACATGCACACGTATCATATGCATCATATGATGTGAGTAGGGGGAGTATACGGATTCTACAAGTTAGAGAGTGCTTACTGTATTTGCCGGCATATAAAATACATTGGAGTATAAGACACGCCCTGTTATTACCAAAATAGCCCAGTATAGGCCACCATATACAGTACAAGACGCACTCCATTTTTTCAGTGTATCTTATACCCCAGCAAATAGAGTAGATTTTGTGGTTTTATCAACACCACAATGTGCTCGTATTATTCTTGGCTGGAAACAAAATGAGCTTAAGTAGACTTGATCCTTGGGCAACTTCCCCACACAGGATACTTTTCAGATGTTTTTTTCCAGTACAATTCCCATTAGCCACAATCATTATGGCAAATTGTTGAAAATTATGTAGTATTTCAAAATATCTGGAGGGCTCCAACTTAGGGAATGCTGTACTAGAACCTTATATGTTCCAACAAATACACCGCCCTGGGTGGGGTACAAATAAATAAATAAATAAATAAATAAATAAATAAATAAATAAATAAATAAATAAATAAATAAATAAATAAATAAATAAATAAATAAATAAATAAAGTAGATAGGAGAGCCTTTCAAAACTCTACCAATCTTTGTAGTTAGCATCTACTACTTTCCATGAGAAATAGAATCCTCTTCCACACTTCACATCAAAAGAGCTCAAGGCAGAAGGATATTGGGTCTTTTTCCAGATCTTTTGCTTTTCTTGGGAAGTTCTGGAAAGGCTGCTGGGCAACAAAACTTGCATATCTCCAGAATCTCTTGGCTATGACAACAGAAACTCCCTCCCCCAATTAGCTAGTGCT
Organism: Bradypodion pumilum; assembly: GCA_035047305.1. Classification (NCBI taxonomy): domain Eukaryota; kingdom Metazoa; phylum Chordata; class Lepidosauria; order Squamata; family Chamaeleonidae; genus Bradypodion; species Bradypodion pumilum. Next base: position 489,931,198 of record JAWDJD010000001.1, read on the forward strand.
AATCACCAGATGGTTAGTTTACTTTCATGTTCTACTCTTAATCTTTACAGTTTGAGCAGGAGAAAAGCAAAGACAGAATGATTCTAACTTGCTTTGCGCTATCTTCTCATAAGAGAGACAGATAATTTGTCATCCTTGCCCCCCTGCACTTTTACCTGAAAGAAATGTAGATTTAGTAAGTCACTGACAGATTGTAAAATCCATGACATAATTCGTTTGTTTGGCAAGCTGCCTCTCTGTGGCCAGTGACATGTATATATACCTGTGCAACATGGCGAATCAATAAACAAGGGCCAATTAAGGCAATATTAGTCTCAGTATTGATTCTCCAAACTTTTAATTGCTGGCTTTTTGAGATAGATCAAGTCCTCTTAAACAGAAGAGACCTTATTTCTGAATAAGCATGCATAGGATCAAATGAAATGGTTTTTGGTCTGTCCAGCTCAGTATTGTCAACTCTTGATTGGTAACAGGGTTCCAAGGTTCCAGGCAGAATCCCTTCCTAGACATACTTGAGATTCTTGGCTTCCCTGATAGCCTCCCTTCCAAGTATGAACCAGGTTCTTTCCCACAACTGAAAATCAACATACCACCTCCATTGGCTGCTTGCTATGTTCTGTCTTAGCTCTTCCCATACCATCTTTCCCCGCTGAAAGAGAAATTGATTTAATTTTATTCCACTGTTTTAATAAAAGTAGCAACTTTGCATTTTCATTTGTTGACTCACAATGCAAGCGCCCTGTGCTGAAAGAACGTGCATAGTGTATCTGTTGTGGCCTGGACACCGGCAGGGCTGCCCAGCTGGCAGCTGCTACATTGAAGGTAAGAGAGAGAGTCTTACAGTAGGTTTTCAGGGTCTAAGCAAAATCATCATCAGGAGTCCAAGGTCAAAGCTGGTCGATAGCAACTGTAGGTTCAAGGGGTTTTCCAGAGGTGTTCAGGGTTCCAAAGGTTTCAGTCCAGGTCTCTTTCCATGTAGGGAAAGATTGGTCCCACAAAGAGCTTGCCAGCACACCCTAGCTTTAAGGAGAGTCAGACCCCACAGCTGAGGGTCGGTTCAAGAGGCATGTCCTGGCACTCCTTCTCAGCTGCAAGGCCTGTCTTAACGAGGCCCTACATCTCCCAAAGGTGCTGATTTGCTCTTTGTCAGCCCGATTGCTGGCACCTTGCCTAGCTGTCAAACTCTGATTATCTGGCCTAGCTTGGCCCTGAGGGACTGGCTCCAAAGTGACAGCTGGCTGCAGGGCTGGTGTCAGATCCATGTCCTCCTGTTCAGCATTTTGATCTAAATCAGAGGTTCCCAACTTTTTCAAGCTGGGGGCTGGGTAACACTATCTCAGTCAGCTTCGAGGGCCAGATGGCTATTTTGCCCAGCCATTTTTGTCCGAACAGCTTTGTAGAGGTGGCCATTTGTTTCTCAAATGCCCTTGGAGGGGTTGGGGGCCACATGAAAAGGGTCACAGGCCCTTATGTTGAGAATGCCTGCTCTAAATAGACACTCCTCAGTCTTGCCACTTCATTGCCTGCTACCCCACTTAGTTCTAACTAAAAATTCATTACAGAAGTTTGTACATGCCAATCTTGCCATGGCTTTTCTGATAAAATTCTCCCAAACCCATTGCTGGAACAATTCTCCCTGCTATTTGCATAATCTTCACATAGACAGTTGAGAGAACTCGCTCACAGCTAAGAGGTGATGCTGAAGAGACAGATTTCAAATGTGCCTTGTGTTTCTGGGCTTCAGTTTTACATACTAATTACTTCCACTCTCACTGAGCAGAGTTTTAGGAGGCCACTGAAGCAAGAAATCCTTTGACAAAGATCTTTAAACAGTGTGATGTTAAGAATTAATTATACCTCATAACCAATGAGGAGATGGTTGTCGGCTGCAGAATGTTAAGTGCTAAATACCTGCTGTCATCACTGGAGCTCCACATAGAAGAGAGGTGAGCTTTACAAAGGACCCTGTCATTAAAAGGAATATCCTCATATCCAAAACTTACTGGGTGCTAAGTGTATTGAAAACCATAATTAATCTTCATATTTCTCAGGGGTTTTATTGGAAACATGCAAAATCAAATTTTACAGAATTCATTGTATGTATTGCAAATGACAGTTTGGTTGAAAAACCAGGGAATCTAGTTTCATCTGTGAGTTTATCTCAAATGCCAGTTGAACTCAGAAGCTAGATCTGTAGACACATCTTATTAATATAAAATTAATATTAACGAATTTAAATTTGCTTCTCTCTCTCTATTTCTCTCAGTGTCTCTCTCTCTCTGTGTTGAACAGAGAAGTCCATGCCCCAGCAAAACATTTTTTCCAACTTTGTGATCCAAACCATTCTTCCTCCTAGTCACAAGCCAATATCTGTCTCTTTGTCCTGAAAATATTCACCTTGTCCAAGATGTGCACTCTGACTGTGTAACTCATGTGGACTTTTTGGTTCAGCCCAGTGGGTGGAGAAACCCTAAGAGGGGACTATGGGTCAGGATTTGAGTTAGAATCAGCATAGAGCTGGAGAGCTTTTACTGCTTTGGTTTAGGTAGAATGCTTTCAATATGTTTGTGCAAGATCAGCACTGGAAGGGTGAATCACCATTGCAAAGTTGTGTATTTGCATCTGCATTTTATTTTAGGTTTTTAGAGACTGCACATGAGGAGTTGATTCCTATGTATTGTAAATGTCCCTAATTCAGTTAATAAATAGACCTTGCACTTCATTCTCATTTACTTTCAAAGAAGAATTGGAAGCCTTCTTAAATTCTTCAAGAAACTGCTGCTCTGGTGCTGGTGAACAGAACTTAGAGTGTAGAAGCTGTAGCATCCAGTCTTATTATATCATTTTTTTGTTATATAAGTATACTAGCATAGGTTGCCCGGTGTTGTGTTAAATTGTGTTGGAAGGTTAAATTGTGTTAATGTTTTTTTAAAAATTGCTTAGTCTGTAATTTTAATTTTTAAAATGTTTATTTATGTAAAAAAATTTTGGCTTGGCTGTTATTAACTGTGATCTGCTTTTTTGGTTTTTTTTGAGGATTAATAAAAGAACAAAGTATAATATAATTTTTTCAAATTGTTTTATGTAAGCGAATAATGTTCTAGTGTTTTTGAATTTTTTTAATTAGTTGTACCATAGGTGATAATTTTAATAATGTAAAAGTAAATGTTTTTTACATTCAATGTTTTTTAAATGTGTTTAGATGTTTTTGGTTTTAATTTGAGTAAAAACTCAGCACAGGATTTTTAAAAGTTTCTATTGTGTTTTATTGACATATGTTTGTGATTTGTGTTAAAGTGTGTTTTAGTGTAATTTTTTGACTTGTTTTTATTGGTGTGACCTTTTGTGTAAAATTGTGAATTTGTGTTATGTTTTTGATTTGTTTTTACTGTTGTGGCCTTTTGTTTGGGGCTGTTGTGTGTTTTTGAATTGTTTTTACTATTGTGGCCAGCAGGTGTTTTTTCTCTCCTGGCCTCTGAGTGGAGCTTCTTCGGGTAAGTAGTCTCTTTCTTTATTCATTTCTTTTCCGGTCCTCGTGGAGGTAGGACATCTTTTGGTAAGTTTGCTTGTTTTCTTTCTTTTGTGTGTGTGGGGGTGTGTGTGTGTTGGAATTTGTATTTTGTCTGTTTTGTTTTTGATTGTATTGTTTTTTGGAGTTGTTTTTGTTTGTTAGTGTGTATTTTTGGATGTTTTTGACTGTGTTTTTAGTAATTTTTTAAAAAAATTATTTATTTATTTGGTGGTGGGGAGGGGGCGTGGTTGTTAGGGGTTAGGAATGGTGGGCTAGGTGGTGGGGAGGGGATGTGGTCATTGGGGGTTAGGAAGGGTGGGCTAGGTGGTGGGGAGGGGGTGTGGTCATTGGGGGTTAGGAAGGGTGGGCTAGGTAGTGAGGAGGGGGGCATGGTCATTGGGGGTTAGGAAGGGTGGGCTAGGTGGTGGGGAGGGGGGCTTTATCGTGTTATGGTGCTTTGATTGTGTGGAGTCGTGAAAGTAGATCGGGGTTTCCCCTTTAGTATCAGTGGGTGGGGGTTGCGATTCCCCTCTCTGCTGGCTCCCCTGGGGTTGGGAGGTTTGTGGGGACAAAATGGGTATGTCCCCCCAACCCTTCTGGACCCAAGAGACCAGGGAGAGTGGATCGATTCCCCCCTCCTAAAAAACCTCCGTCTTTAAAGAGAAGAAACCAAGCGGTTTCTTCTCTTTAAAAATGGAGTTTTTTTAAGGAGGGGGGGGGAATTGATCCACTCTCCCTGGTCTCTTGGGTCCAGAAGCAACCCCCCACCTACTGATATTAAAGGGGAAACTCCAGTCGGGACCTTCAGGCGCCATTGGTGAGGGAAAGAAGGGTGGTTGGTGTTTGCGTGGCTGTGAGGCGGTGAGTTGGGGTTTTTTAATTATTTTTCTGGCGCCGGCGCACAGGACTCTGGGGCTTGTAGTTATGGGTTTGTGATTTGTGGTTGTGGTGCGTTTTTTTCCTGTGGCTTGATTTTGATTGGCTGCAGCGAGTTTCTCATTGTTCTTTGTGGTTGCACCTCTCAGCCTGACTGGCTGTGGCGTGGTGCGGCACAAAGAACTTTGGGAAATGAAGTTTTCCCCCTTTTTTTGCATTTGTGGGGCTGTTGCCCCACTGCCGCTTTTCTCAATCCTTCGTTGACCTGCGGACCCAGTTCGGCCGTGTGCATGAATGGTGGGTGCAGGTCATTAGGGTGAGGCTTAGGAACCTATAGCAAGCGCCAACGGTTAACCCTTGGTTTTATAGGTTAAGATATACAAAAATATTTTGTGAAGTATGTGTTTGTATTACTTATGATAGATAGATAGATAGCTTTGTTTCAGCTTTGTAGCAATGTACATCAGGAATGTGCATATTTTTCTATACCTTAGATATATTGGAGTCATCGCTCAGCGAGGAGTCCATGCATCAGCAGACATCTCCGCAATGACACTTCTTACATGCAAATGAACCTGAGAAATCAAGTCCATCTGCATGCGGTTTTTAAGCCATTTGGATAGCATGTCACCCACTGGCTAGGTGGACCATGACGTGTGCCCTCTGCTTTCACCTTGCCTAAGGGATCCGACGGAGGATGCTTTGGTGAGTTCCTATCCCCTTGCTTGGACAAGAATTAGCTGCAAAGCTGAAAAGTATACAATGCATGAGTACAATGTCTCACTATGGAGTTGCCTCCATAGTGACCCATTGTCAAACATCTTGTCAAACACCATTGACAAGAGATGGGCAACACTGCCTAGTTAGACCGCTCAGTAATGTGCATATTTTTCTATGGGCTTTGAAAAATATGCATAGCTTCAGAAATGCCCATATCTAACTGCCAGGTATCTGGGACAGAAAATGAATCAAATACAAATGTGAAGAATACTAGCTAAACCAGGGGTGCCCAAACTATGGCCCAGGGGCCAGATCTGGCTTTTGACACCAATTCATCCAGCCCACGATGCCCTCATCGCTCCTGAAAGCAGAAGTAAAACACGCCCATCTGGGAGCGACGAGGGCGTCATGGGCCGGATGAAATGCTATTGGGGTCCAGATCTGGACCCTTGGGCCATAGTGACTGACCCCTTGAACCACATGACCGGCCCACGACCCAAAATGTTTGGGCACCTCTGAGCTAAATTTTGCTCTATGACCACCTTCATTTCTATGGAATATGTACAACATTAAGGTGGGAGGCCATGATTAAAACATCCTGGTACACAATTAGTAGTGTGTCAAATCATGGGTCTCAATCTGCCTTTCTCTTTTCCAGGTGCTTTCTACTTCTCTTACTTACTGCTCTTTAGTTACAGTAACTTCTTTCTATAGAAATTATTCAGTGTCACCAAGATGTAACAAAAAGCACAACAGAGTTTTCTTTCTCCACAACATAGGGGCTTCCTTCAGAACAACCAGGCCATATATGCGAAAGGTGTTTTCTCGCATTTCCCCCACACTTCCCTTCTCTTGTTTGCCTGCTGGGTGCAAGCAATCCCCCACACCACCACCAGTTTATTACAAATGTTAAAGTTTATCCTATTATAACAGAGGTTCAGTTAAGTTTTATCCACTATTTCAATAAGTTTAAAATACATTCTGATTACTCGTGTTCATGATTAATTGTGAGCACACAAAGTTTTTGTGTTATGGCTATTTAGGTTTTTGAACTATACATGTTTCATATTTGTATCCATATATGTAATCTCCCAATATATGCTATCCTTTGCTTGATAAATAGATATTGAAAAATAATCTCATCTTGAGTCTATTATGCCAAAAGCATGGGACTAAAAAAAATTCAGAACAAAGGAACATTATTGAACTCAAAGGATACAGAATATTTCCTTGAGGCACATTGCAATTTAAAAACATTTATAGCTGTGGAACATGCCGTAGGCTTCTGTGATTTCTCCTTAGGACTAATTATGTAAGAGCTATGTTCAGAGCATCCTTCAAGGATTCTGACAGGACTGATGTCTCAAAAAGTAACTTTTATTAGGTTTCTAACAGGCTGATTTCAAGTTGTTTTATCTGTAATAGTTGGATAGAAAGACAAACAAATTCAATAGGCAGGTAGATAGGGATCTCATTGTCTTGAGGGGTTTCCCTTTGCAGGCGCACCCCCAATAACGGACTCAGACACTGGTAAAAGTGGATAACGGCATTGGGCCACATTTATTGATTCATGCCCTAGTCCGAATTATAAATTTCTATTGGTAAAACGACCAATCATAATTCTTAAGGCAAGCAGGCCGAAGTAACACTGGTAAGGTACCACCCCAAAATTGCCAACGGCAATTGGTTACAATGTATCAATTTGTATCAATTTGTTTATTGACAACAAACAAATTGTTGACCGTAGTCAATATCTAACTAATGACCCCACCCTCTGACGCGGTTCCGTGTAATCACGGGGTGATGCATGCTGGCTAGCTATCGCCATCACCCCGTCGCCTAGTTCGTCGTTGACCGGACAACGTTTAACCAACTTATGCCTGTCTATTGTTGTCCAGTCAATTGCGAACCTGCCGGATACCTGTGGGTCATAATGTTTACCTTACCAGTGATACCCGCCCATGTGACCAAAGTCAACAGCATCACAGAAACCCCTATATCAAACCATAGCAACAGTGTGGGATGGGCGAAAAAACCAGGACCCGAGAGCCAATTGTGGGTCCCAGCCAAAAATTCCCACCCGGCCCCGAAGCGACCAAAGTATCACACTGTTAACTAGGGAGGGGGTGGAGGGGAAAAACTTCTCCGCTCCGTCGCTTCGGAAAATGGCAGCTCGGCTGCCTCATGGCCACCCCTTTTATAAGGGAGCTGGCCACGCCCCTAACTACCCGGATGCCTTCGTCCTATGGGGGGGGCCCGCAAAGGGCGCGGCGGCCATTTTGGCGCCGCGCTTGCATTGCAGGCGCACCCCCAATAACGGACTCAGACACTGGTAAAAGTGGATAACGGCATTGGGCCACATTTATTGATTCATGCCCTAGTCCGAATTATAAATTTCTATTGGTAAAACGACCAATCATAATTCTTAAGGCAAGCAGGCCGAAGTAACACTGGTAAGGTACCACCCCAAAATTGCCAACGGCAATTGGTTACAATGTATCAATTTGTATCAATTTGTTTGTTGACAACAAACAAATTGTTGACCGTAGTCAATACCTAACTAATGACCCCACCCTCTGACGCGTATCCGTGTAATCACGGGGTGATGCATGCTGGCTAGCTATCGCCATCACCCCGTCGCCTAGTTCGTCGTTGACCGGACAACGTTTAACCAACTTATGCCTGTCTAGTGTTGTCCAGTCAATTGCGAACCTGCCGGATACCTGTGGGTCATCATGTTTACCTTACCAGTGATACCCGCCACACGGGGAGGCTTCCAAAAAGGCTCACCGCCCCCCCCCAAGACCGTCAGCTCGGTCGACAGGCCTGCTCGCCAGTCCACTAATCCAGAGGTCCATACCTCCCCGCGACAGATGGGCCCCATCCCCTGAGTAAAGCTCGTAATTTTGCAGACTGATGGCGGGGAGGCTAATGACGCATCCCCACCCTTGTCAAAAGGAACCGGGCAATAGCCCCGTTCACGGAGCGTCGGCTCAGTCGAGAGCCCCGAGGCCGAACGCCCCCCTGTAAGCGTACCGTGGCATCGTGTCCGACCCATGAGGGATGTGGCAGGGCACACATAATGTGAGTAGGGCAGGTCACTGCGAACCGCAAGTTTCCGCGATAGGCCAGTGACCCGCCCCAACCATCGCCCCCAAGGTACGTAACCAGGACATCGGGCGAGGCAGCATCCCTGATGTAGAAAAGGGATGGCAACAGTTCCCGCCATAACATGCCGCGCTTACCATAGCACCTGGGACGTGCGGATGCACCCTGTCTCAGTCGGGTCCCACTCTGTCGCCGCAGCGTAACGCGCTGCCCCATGCAGCGTAACGCGCTGCCCTGTGCACGTGGCTACGGCCCACCAGGCTTACTGTCACCGGTGTAAAACGACACCCAGGGTCTGTCAAGTAAAAAGGGGAGGGGGGGGAGAAACAGTGCAGTGACTAAAACTGGTACTCACAGTTGATAAGGGCGAAGACAAAACTGAAAACATTGTGATCCCCACCTTCCCCTGCGGCGTAATCAAGCCCTGGAGTACACAAAAACAACTGCAGCAGAAGCCGCCCCTATCCTGAACAAATGGGTGCCGCAACGAGCCCCTGAGAGGCCAACACTGTCTAGTGCCTTCCCAGCACCCCCCAAATTGAAATTTAGTAATAGAAGACCCACCTCGGTGACAGAAAAACGCGCCATGGTGCGTGCCACACAGTGCACGGAAATCCTGTAGGGCACCAACCGGACAGATGTCTGTCGATGGACATCGTAGCAGTCTACTCCACTGCCCACGCCGTGCTGATTCGGTTTAGAGGAGCGTATCCCCAACTGAGCCCAATATTGTCCTGACAGACATCTTCGAGTTCCAGTGCCCTACGACTTGCATCCGCCTTATACAGCATCTCAAGCTCGCTGTTGCGGAGCGCTCCAAAAAGGCCACCGTAGTAGCCGAATGAAGTGGGCTGCCTCATTTATCAAAACAGAGGCCAGGCCAGCCCCGGGCCAATTGGGTAAAAACCCCTGGGAAAATCTTGCATCCGCCTTATTCAGCATCTCAAGCTCGCTGATGCGGAGCGCTCCAAAAAGGCCACCGTTGTAGCCGCATGAAGTGGGCTGCCTCATTTATCAAAACAGAGGCCAGGCCAGCCCCGGGCCAATTGGGTAAAAACCCTGGGAAAATCTTGCATCCGCCTTATTCAGCATCTCAAGCTCGCCGATGCGGAGCGTCCCCAAAAAGGCCACTGTAGTAGCCGCATGAAATGGGCTGCCTCATCCATCAAAACAGAGGCCCGGCCAGCCCCGGGCCAATTGGGTAAACAACCCCTGGGGAAATCGGGTGGCAGTCGCCCGGGAAACGCCCGCGCACGCGCACCCACCCCTCCAAAACATGTCTCACACGGAAGTCATTGGTGCTGTCAACACGACCTCCCACTTTGGCCACAAAAGCCAACCCTGACAGCTGAGATGCTATGGTGTGTGGTGCAAGGCCCGGGCATACAGGTAAACCATGAACCGCAGAGCATGGGCTACTGGGATCGGCCAGGTTCCTGGCAGTCGAATTGGGTACAGAATGGTCTGAAATAACTAAATGCATGGTGATACGCCTTACTCATGCATGGCGCCAGTGACAGGCCAATCGCCCGGGTCACCCCTCCTTGCCAACGTTCCATCTCTCGTCCAGGAGTGGCGAGGGAAATTCCTCCGCATCCGGGGCCGAGGCACGGAACCGGGAGATCTGCAGGCGGGACAAAGCAGCAGCAATATTATTATCAACCCTTGGGACATGCCTGACCCTGAAGAGAACGTTGAGGCCCAGGCTGCACAACCAAACTAGCGCATTAGGTCAATAACCCCGGCCGATTTGGAAGTCTGAGCATTGACGATGTGGACAACAGCCACATTGTCACGCCCAAAATGCCCAACCGGGTTGATCCACTCCTTGCCCCATAGCATCAGAGCACCCAGGATAGGGAAACATTCCAGATACGTGAGACCACACAGGCGACCCGTGCCTGCCCAGGATGGTGGCCACCCACCATAGGCCCACTTCCAATTGAAGTACATCCCATAACCCAGGGATCCCGGGGCATCGGACTGTATCTGAAAGCAAGGGGGAGCCAGGAGACCAGACCTCAAAATGACACCCCGTTGAACTCCCTCTGGATCTGTGGCCAGACAAGCTCGTCCGCCCTGGTACCCCGGGTAAGTCTAACCCTATGGTGGGGCCTGGATAATCCTGCCATGGCGTCGCACAAGCGCCGAGCAAATGCCCCGGCCGTTGCGACGACCCTGCCATCGAAATTGGGGTGACCATGTAGCACCAGCAGTTCCCTCAGTGATGCCATGCGCTCGGCCAGCAAGTCCGAGATAAGGGCCACTAGCCTTGACACCTTATCCCGCTGCAACCTAGAAGCCTGTGCTACCGTGTCACCCTCCACCCCTTGATTTATAGAAACCAAGTCCGATCCCTTGGGCATATAATGAGGAATGACATAAAGTATAGAATACGCCAACTCATTATGCAAGGGAAGATTCTTAGGAAGAGAAGCCCTGGATGTAGATGGAACTGAAGAACCTGAGAGACTGGTGTCAAATATCCTTGGAAGAACTATTCTGAGGAGTTAAAAACATGATTATAGCCAATATTGTGAATGGATATAGAAAAAGAAGAAGAAGAAGAAATTTGAATCCTTCACTGGTGGAACAGGACATTCACACCTGAAATCACCTAACTACGTGAAAATCCACACAACACATTTACAAAAAATACGAACGTGAAACACTGGTTTTCTAGCTAGCTTACCTGAAATGGAGAAATAGCACTCAGTAATTGACATCTAGTGATCTGGAACATTGGAATGCTCTTTCTATGCATCCACTTGGAAGCATGCTCATGTTTGTCATGAACATGGGTGGAACTGCTAGAGATGGGGGGTGGGGATTCATTAGCTTTACAATTCTGAAATAAAATAGCCTTTTCTCACCTCCTGAGACTGACAGTGGAATGAAATCCACCTCTTGCCTTAGAGGTCTGTACATTTGTGCGGTTTGAGAGAGGATGGATGCACGTAAAACCATGACCTGAGTCGCACCATAAGTAGGCCCATGAAATCACTGGTTCTAGCTAACCTTTGTCTCACTTCTTTGACCACAGATGGTTAATAAATTCTTCTTACTTGCATGAGATTCTGCTTACCCAACAAAGACTTCCACAGTTGGTGGTCCAACAATCCCAGTACTCACAACTTAGTTGTCATTTTCTGCCCACCAGGTGGTGCTGTTAGAAATTCCATTATAGTAACATGAGGTGACACTCCTTACTCTTTGTGATTTGTTACATTTTTATTGTACAGTATTTATATTTGCTTTTCAGCTTATAGTAAACTATGAGAAGTGAAAGCAAAGATTAGGCATTTTTGCCTGGCATTTCTGTTTTCTTTCAAATGACCTTGCATAGGAGAACAGCCAAATAGCTGTCTTCTCTAGATGACCATCTAGGCTGCAGTTTGAAAACTGCTTTTGTTTTTAAGGGCTTTTCTCCTTTATTGAACACTCTGTACATGCTTCAGAGGAACAGTGACAAATCCCATATTCTGTTCCTACAGGGTAATCTATTCCAGTTAATCAAAATGCATTGAAATTTCTACATATACTTGCACCCTTGCCTCATGAACTATAATTATGCTCCTTGGATCCAAGGATGGGCAGCATTAGAAATACAATGTTTCCATCACCAGAGGTAAGATATATGTGGTAATATATATTATATTGATATAATTTTATTTTATCCCCCCCATCTTTCTCCAGTTGCTCATTGGAAGGTCAAATAGTAAAGATGAAGCTAAAATACTTTGGACATCAAATGAGAAGGGAGGATTCACTTGAGAAGGCATTGATGTTGGGAAAGGTGGAGGGCAAAAGAAGAAGGGGGAGGCCAAGGATGAGATGGCTAGATGGTATTGTAGACACAATGGGCACAGAGCTGGGAGGGCTGAGGGGGATGGTGGAGGACAGAGGCGCCTGGAGGAAAATGGTCCATGGGGTCGCAAAGGGTCGGAGTCGACTGTGCGACTGAACAACAACAAATCTTTCTCCAGTAAAAGGACACAAGATGGCAAGTAGCCTTTGGTACTTGCCATCTTGTTTAATTTCCTTTTAAAGCAGTATGAGCAGGCATTGAACATTTTAACAATGCATCTTATGATTAGAATTGTTTGGTAGGATATATCCTGCTTCTATGTTTCTGCAAGAACAGATGTCATCACAAAGTTAAATTAAGGTGTTTCATTTGAAAGCTTGCATCATTTAAAAAGACTTGTTTATCCCCAACGAGTTATCATTTTTTTTGTTGAACTTTCCCCATTATGTTGTAAGTCAAATATTCTGATCTATTTTGTTGTTCAGTTGCACAGCAGATTCCGATCTATAGAATACACAATAATTACACATGTGTTAAGAACCCTACATGTTCGTAAAACAGGAACCTTCTCAAGGTCAAACAAATATATGTGACAGTACTGTGATTGGGATTTGGTTAGCCACCATCTTAACCCAAAGCCATTTCTTTCTTGCCTTGAGGAGTGCTAAAATGCAGAGCAGGTTCCTAGGAATGGCAAAAATGATATTAGAGAGATAAAAAGACTTTTCAGAGTTTGAATTGCAAAATACCACTCAAAAGGAGACAGCTCTGCCTAGGAATTGATGACTAGCTGGGAGACTTCTTTGCTGTAAGCTTTGCCTCAAGCCATTAACCTCTTCCAGTCATTATTTCCCATAGGAAAGGTCTTCTGACAGCATTGCTAGAACCCATTTGGGCTCCATCCCCTCCCCTCTTGCAGTAAAATTTCATAAGGAATGTCTCTGCCTTGGTAATAATAAGAGTGACTTGAATTGCCTGCTTCAAGACAGGAGGCTCATAGGGAGATGTGTTAGATCTTATTTTACACTACAGTATTTACATTTGTTAAAAAGAAATGTAAAAGTGTACTATTATAGACTACATGAGCTTCAAGGGATATCCTGTTCACACTTAAATTGGTTTATTTCAGGAGAATTTAGAATAACAAGGGATGAGCACGAGAATACAAAAGCTAGCAACTTGGACGACAATGTATACACACTTATCTTGGTTTCAGACATGTAGAACTTACTTCTCAGAGCTGTTTTGACTCATTGTCTCTTGCAGAATTTGTATTCTTAAGAACATCAAGCTTGAGATATCATTTACCCGTGACATTAAATAGTGTAATACACAAAAACAACATTGAGAATCATCTCACCTATAATCCCTGTAATACAGATTTCCAATTACTTCTGATGTAAAACAAAGGGAGTGAAAGAGCTTTACAAAAGAGTGATCTAGGGAGATAAAAACAAATTTCTCCTCCTGTCATACTAGGAGTTCAGGCTTATACCAAGTTGATTAGAAGGAAATTCAGGTTGGTGAAAAAAAGCTAATTCTTCATTCAACACAGTAGACCTGTGGAAGTTACTAATCCAAGATATGGCAATAGATACAAGATTCAATAATTTTAAAAACTGGTTTTAAAAAAACTGACCATGGGCCAATGGAGTAAAATCAAATATTGAACTGCATATGTGACAAAATGACTTTGGCACCCCAATTTCTCCACAGTATTTTGAGTTGAGAAAATGAAGGAAGGCAAAACTGTTTTTTGGTGGGGAGAGAAAAGAGGGATTCTCTAGCAAGCTGTTACTTGAGACTAGTGATATATAGAAGCAAAGCGATACCAGAAGAGACCTTGGGAGCATATGTGCCAGTAGTTCCGCCACACTATTAAAGTAAAATTAACTAATGGCTGCAATCCTGTTGCACAATTCTGTCCATACAGTGGGAAGGATGTAAATGGTAGCAGCATATTGTTGCTGACAGAATGCAAGCGCGGCGCCAAACTGGCCGCCGCGCTCTTTGCGGGCCCCCCACCCACCCGGACTCAGACATCCGGGTTAGTTAGGGGGCGTGGCCACCCTCTTTAAAAGGGGTGGCCACGAGGCAGCCTGGCTGCCATTTTAGAAGCAACGGAGCGGAGAAGTTTGCTCCGTCGCTTCCTTGCTCGCCTCTTTCTTAGAGGCTCGATTTGCTCCCTGGTTTCTCTTTTGATCGCATAAATCTTTCGCCTTTTACTGAAGATCTCCATGGAGAGAAACATTTATGGGTCTTAGCATAGCCTGAGCAACTCAGCGAGACCCAGGCTCTCTCTCTATTTTAAAATTCTGATCGGAGGTTTCCCTTCCTCTGAACAGCGCCGGACTGCAGTGGCTCAGGTGGCTAAAAGGCTGACTGGGAAGGAGAAGGTCAGCTGTTTGATTCCGGAGTACTGCAGGACGGAAGACTCAAGGCTCAGGTGACCCCCTTGGTCGCGCCTGGGGGGGCTCAGCCCACCCTCTCTACTTTGTGGGAGTGCCACCGGGCCGGAGGGCTTGGGCGGCACCCCCGCAGGTGGGTGGTGGGGTTATAGGACACACTGCCACCAATGAGCCCAGGCTGAGGGCTCGGGCGGGGGGCGGCACAGGCCTGCCCCACTGGGGTTCTTACCCCGCTGCTTCTTGCCCGGCTCGGGGCGTAGCAGCCCACTTGGGCACGGTGTGGGTTTTTGCCCCGCCGTCATTCTGGCCCCTCATGGGCCGGATTACCGGGCATGCCCCTATTCTGGCCCAACATGGGTTTATCCCTCATTTATTACTTGGTGGGCCATCCGGCCCATCCGGCCCACCTTATCCTGGTGGGTCAGCTGCTTCCACCACCTTTGGAACCATCCAAAGGTGGTGGAAGCAGCTGACCCACCAGGATAAGGTGGGCCGGATGGGCCGGATGGCCCACCAAGTAATAAATGAGGGATAAACCCATGTTGGGCCAGAATAGGGGCATGCCCGGTAATATGATGCTACCAGGGTGTTGCAACTCGGCGGTTCCGGCCCACATGCCGGCCACGGTTTCACAGTGGGCCGCCAACAGGGTTGAGCTGCCGGAGGCCTTCAGGCCGGCGCAGGCCGGCACCTCGCAGTTCCCCATCTGGCTTGGGCATATGGGAATACGGAGCTGGATGGCCATCATGAACTCCGACGCCCACCACGGGCCGGAACCCCCAGTGGGGGCGGCTCATGGGGGTGCACCGAGTGAGTATCCTGGTCAAATTAGCACACCTGTGACACTAGCTCATAACGTTGGGGGGGGTATAGTGGCCATGGTCGCAACAGGCCAATTACACCCTGGTTCTTACTGGGGTGACCGCCCCTATGCTTTTCCTTAATTTCTTTGGGGCCTGAAGAGCCTATTGCGTGTTTCCCCACTCCAATCCATGCCAAGGGTGGTTTTGCCGACGGCCGGTTACTCCATGCCCGTGGGTGACCATTTGTACCGGGCTATTAGCAAGACTACGTGGCTTGGGGAATATATTCACATTTTAACCCCCCCCCTGCAACGTGAACACACTGATTAGGGCATGGAGGGGCAGGACAACGGGGACAGGGAGTTCCCCTGTTGCCGCAACCTGCCTCCCTATGGGGCCAATTGGTTACCGGCCTATTGGACATCCATGGCAGGATATATGAGGGCCCGTACTGATTTGGCCATTCCAATGGTCCAGTGCTTGGACAATGATTGCCGGGCCGTGGTTGTTTTCCTTGGCCTGTCATGGTTAGCCTAGGTCAAGACCTTAGGCTTAGGGTGGCCCTTCACCCTGGGATGCCAGCAATGAGCCCTGCTAGCACTTGTAGTTACTATATGTGATTCCTACGTGGCAGCGCTTATGCCCCATGCGGAGAGTCCACTTTCGGGCAACCACCTTTGTGCCTTGATCTGCAGCTCTCAGATTGAGTTAGCTGCTACCATCTTCAACAGGGGACATGTTTTGCAGGGCACTGGCACTAGATTATGGGTTGCTCGATTGGGAGTGGGGAGGCTTCACTCCTCAAGGGCCGATCAGCCAGAAGAGGGTACTAGCCTGGCGCTCCCATATGTCTGGTTGCTCCCCCACAGGTGTTTGTGGCAGCACGTGGTTCACGCCCTGGCCTGTCGTCTGCTACCAAGCCGGGTCTACCATGACTGAACTAGAATTGGTACCCATTCCTTCCGGTTGGGCACCGCATCAGTTGTGGCTGCGTTTGGGTGCCCGGAGCCTGACATATGTTGCATGGGCAGGTGGGGATTTGCCCAGTTTTCTCTGTCTGTTTGTTCCTTCACTGAATGAGTGCCTTGTTCTGCTCTCTATTCTCCCTCCTTATTTTACAGACCCTGTGTGTTTCCGCACACTGGTAGTAGTGTGGCTTGTGGGCCACAACTCTGTGCACTTGGGCGGCGCAGTATGCAGCTTCGTCAGAATGGGGACCCCATCTCGGGCTACGCGTAACCACGCATATGCACTGGTATGGTGTGCACGGCATAGAGGTGGCGGAAACTGTTGACATTCCTGATGTCCATTGGGGATGCTGGGCCGCCACATGTTTTAATTCTGCACCTCGGAGGTGGTAATCTTGCACGGATTGCTGACCCAGACTTAAAGACTTCCGAGTGCAGTGACCTGGCATTTCTTTGCCATTTATGGCCGTCTACACGATTGCTATGGTCATACATCATGCCGATACAATATTATAGGCGAGACTTTGACCCAGCGATCGGACCATGCCCGACGGTCAGTAAACAGGGCTGTTGCCTGGTTCCTTGTCTAGAATGGCTTGGGGACAGCCATTTGTCGTCTGGGCATAGGGTTACAGGAATTTGGCCTGTATTCTGGAGATGGGGTTCGCCTGTCAACAAGTGGATGCACCTCTCTTTTGAATAACGTGCAAGAGGGCCAGGTGACCGAATTTTCGGTCAAGGGGAGCGGCCCCTGCTGCAATGTGGCAATGTTGCCAAGTGGAAGGTGCCTCTCCGAGAGTCACAGGTGATGCATAGCCGCATCAACTTCACCTGCAGAGTGGTAATACCAGGCAGTGCTTTTGCCTAGGGTCTGGGACACACTATGGCGGGTCTCGCTAAATGACACCGCAGGGTACGGCTGATCAGGGGTTTACGAGCGGACCTGCTGGTTTGGCTCACATTCCCGCAGGACTTCCATGCAGTTTCCTTGGGAGGTCTGAGCTTCTGGGCAGCCCCAGTTCCAAGTACAGTCGGATGCCTCTGGCTCCCTGGGGTGGGGGGCTTTAATTAAGGACAGTGTGCCTATGGTCATTGACCCCAAGGATGGCAGGGCACGGATCGCTTACGCAATCTTACGTTTCTAATTTTTTTTCTCAATTCTGGGTACCCTTTATGCTCTGGGGGGACAGGTGGCCTGATTCTGTGCTTCACTTTTGGTGTGGCAATGCTGCGGTGGTGCACATTGTCAATGCCCAAATGTCTAAATCCCCCAGAGTCATGGCCTCAGCTCGTATATTGTTCTTGGGTCCGCGCACTTTAAGGCGCTCCTTAGGGCTAAACATGTGCCAGGCATTTATAATGATATTGCTGATGCTTTATCCTGCCTGCAGATCTCCCGGTTCCATGACTGGGCTCCAGATGCTTGGGAGCTGCCCTCTCCACTCCTGGCTGAGATATGATGATTTGGCAAGGAGACGTGAACCGGGCGAATGGCATGTCTAGGCAACTCGCACGCGCACTGTGCATCAGCATCCACTCCTTTACTTTAGAGCCTTTGGTGGGAAAAGGCAATTGCCTAAAATGTGGCCGACATTGGTCGAATAGGTTTTATAATGTCTAGTACGCCCTTATGATCTGGGGTTGGCTTCACGCACCATAGCCACCAGGCTTTAAGCCTTGATATTCATGGCTAAGGCACAGGGACTCTGCCAGGGTCTTCTGCATACGCCATGTATTGGAAGGGTGGACATGTGTACGTGGCCGCCGCCCGACACACATCGCCCTATTCTCAGAGATATTCTGACCCACCTTGCACGAGGTTGGCATGGACGATGTTGCAGTAGGTAGGAGGAGTCTCTTTTCATGTAGCTACCGCTGTAGCTTTTTTTCTGGAGCTCGACGACTCAGCGAGCTGGTCCCATGGTTAAAGGGGGACGTGTTTTGTAGGGCACTGGAACTCGAAGATGTCTATATCACTCAAGAGTGGGCTGATGGGGATTCGTCCCTCGAAAGCCGATCATCATGGAGTGGGCAGTGGTGTATACTGCTATGACATACATATGCTGACATCGTTCCGGTTGGTGCCCTACATGCAATTGGCAGTGCCTGCTGCGTGCCCTGGCCTGTTTTTCTGCCACCAGGATGGGTCTCCCCTTAACAAATTTAAGTTCTGGAGTGTGACCGGTACCGCGCTTCACAGTGTGGGGCCCGTTATGGCACCCATTCATTTAGGATAGGTGTCGCATTGACTGCGGCTGAGTTTGGGTACTTGGAGGCGGATATATGTGGGCACGTGAGGGTGTGCATGTATTTTCCTTATATGTACGTCCCCTTACTGTATGAGTACCTAGTTATGTCCTTCACCCCTTCTCCTCTTTTACAGATCCTGTGTGTCTCCGCACACCGGTGGCAGTGGGGCTGGTGGGCCACAGCTATGTACACTGGGTGGCAGTATATGCTGCGATGACAGAGTGTGGACCCCAGCTTGGGCTGCATGCATCCGCACATATGCGGTGGTATGGTATGCGCGGCATGAGAGGGCGGGAACTGTTGCCATTCCTGATGTCCATCAGGGATGCTGGACCGCCTGATGTTCTTATTCTGCACCTCGGCGGCGATGATCTCACACGGATCACTGACCTTTCCTTAAAATGTCGAGGTGCAGTGACCTGGCATTTTTATATCATTTTTGGCCGTACACGCGGTCGCTATGGTCTAACATCGTGCCGAGACACCACATGGTTCTCCGTGGTTTAGACCATCCCTGGTGGTCAGTGGACAGGGCTGTTTCCCGGTTCCTTGCTGGGATCTGGCTTGGGGACAGCCAGTAGACGTCTGGGGATAGGCTTGCAAAAATTTTGACCTATAGGCAGGATATGGGGTCCACCTGTCGGCTGGAGGTATGTACCTCATTCTGGAGTAGGTGCAAGCAGGCCTGGTGACCAAGATGACGGTCTGGGGGGGGGTGAGTCATCATGGACGCCTCCCCGTGTGGCGGGTAGCACTGGGTAAGGTAAAGAGTTATGACCCATAGGTATCCGGCAGATAGGTACAGGGGAAACAGGTTTGGCCGGTCAAGGGCGAACTATGAAAGGGGTGATGTCAGGAGCTTCACAGCCTGCATCACCTTGATATTGGAATGGATACACGTCATAGGGTGGGGTCAGTAGATAGTATATTGACTCCAGTCAACAATTTGTTTGTGTCAACAAACAGATTGATACAAATTGATACATGTAGCCAATTTCTATTGGCATTTAGGGTGGAACCTTACCAGTGCTATTGCGGTCTGCTTGCCTTAAAGAATTACAATTGGATGAACACCAATTGAAAGTGATAAGTGATAATTCGGACTAGGGCATTATGCAATAAAAGTGGCCCGATGCCTTTAATACCGGTGTCTGAGTCTTTCTTTGGGTGGGTGCGCCTGCAAAGCCTCCTTTCATCATCGCTAGGTGCACACAGCTCAAACACAAAGGCCAAAATTCAGCTGCATGCTTATAGAGAAGATTTAACTTTTGTGGCCAATCACAATAAGTTAAGGAATTTCAGTAGGCCTGATTTGTCGTACTTTGTAATGCAATAGAGAATGTCTATGGAGATTTGTCAGCCTATTGCAATTTGCCAATGAAAGTCATGCCTTTTGCATAATTGCACAACAGGATTTTGGCCATTGCATTTCAGCTGGGTATACCCCCAAATCACAAAAGGATGCTGATGACATAATTCTCACTGTGCATGTAGACCACAGCCAAGAGGATTTTGGCCAATATTAAAGCTAGATTATATTGATTTTTCTGGACTAGGCTGGCAAGTCCAGTGGCCATGTTGACTGAGAAATTCTGGGAGCTGCAATAAAAAGCTAAATATTTCCATGGTCAAAATAAAACTAAAGTAACCCACAGTACAGGAACTAATTTCGCAACATTACATGCATGGGAAAACTGAGGAGATTGTTGTACTAAATATTATCCAATGTAGCTCTGAAATTGTCTGAAATGTCAATAATTTCAAAATTACTATAAAATAATTTTCTGAGAAATGTTAGCCAAGATCAACCAGATACAAATGATTAACACATGTGCAGTTGTAATCCTGTAAACTGTGGTGGTGAATTGTCACTAATTAACAAAACTGCCAGTTTTGCTCCTATTCATATGCCTATTACCTGACCAGTCACACAACCAGGGACATGACTAGCACTTCACTAATTATCATCTATTTGCTGCTGTGATTTGTGTGAGTTCATTTATGCATCTGTAGATCACTAAATGGTTTCCAACTTCAGTATACTCTGTTTATTATGGCCAGATATGGAAAACTAAAAGAAAGTGGCTATTGATTTTACACTGATTTTATGAACTTCCAAACACCTCTAGATCATTGTTTCAGGAAGGATGTTGGCTGAAGAATCCTTATCCAGGCAGTAGGAAAAGGAAAAAAATCCTGAAACAGACATGATCTTTAAATTCTAAAACTCCCTATTTCCCCACTGTTGTTTCCCCACTCGATTATTTTTTGCTTTCTTAGCTCTTCACTGAATAATGTTTTAACATATTATAATAAATGTGCCATAAAATGATGCATGTTAACAGAGCTGTCATAGCATGAGACAAGGAAAATGATATCACATAGTAAATGACAGCAGTGTGATCTCTGCTTTCTCTTTATATGTCTGAACTGGATCTGATGTGATGATATAATGAGATGACAATCTTATTTATTACCCAAATAACTAAAAGCTAAGTTTCTGGTCCAAATTAATAGATGAAGTTTCTACTAAACATAATAATGCAACATAAAGTCTAGCTACAGGAAAGTTCATTTAAGGTGAAAGACATAGACTGTAGGAAAGAGGGGCACTATGTAGTGCATAGAATGACAAAGAAGCATATAACTCTGGAAAATAGATAGGTATGATTAGGGATGGAAAGACTAGACGGGTACAATTAGGGATGAAGCCTTGGTGGCGCAGTGTTTAAACTGTTGCCCTGCAATGAAAAGGTTGGAAGTTTGATTCCGACCAGGGCTCAAGGTTGACTCAGCCTTCCATCCTTCCAAGGTCAGTAAAATGAATACCCAGTATGTTGGGGGCAAAATGACAATTAACTTGTGAACCATCCAAAGAGTGCACTGAGTGCTATGAGGCAGTATATTTATTTATTTATTTATAATTTAAACTTGTATGCAGCCCCCTCGTCCAAGGGCAACTCCGGGAGGCTCACAGCAATCTTAAAAACCACTTTAAAACCCTTTAAAAAAAACCATCCTTCTCAAAATCCTGTCACCCACCCCTCAGTAATAGGGATGCAGTATCTAAAGAAGCCAATGGATAGGGGCTAGTCCCCCGTAAGCCCTCCCCACACACTTGCCCTGCCAGCCAGGTCTTGAACCCTTTTCTGAAGGGCAGCAAATCCATCTGCAGGCGTAGTTCTATTGGCAGGAGGTTCCAAAGCGCTGGGGTGGACACAGAAAAGGCCCTCCTCCTTGTGCTAGAGAGGCGAGCCCCTCTACCAGAAGGCACAATTAGAGAGTCCCTCCAGTCTGCTCTCATTGGATGGGAAGAAACTCTTGGGGCGATGGGGTCTCTTAGGTATCCTGGCCCACTAACATATAGGGCTTTAAAGGTCATCACCAGCACCTTAAATTGCACCCAGAGGCAAACTGGTAACCAGTGCAGCTCCCGTAGCAGAGGCAAGGCACGGACATAACGCCTGCACCCCATCATTACCTGAGCAGCTGTATTCTGTACCAGCTGCAGCCTCCGAATGGTTGTCAAGGGCAGCCCCATGTAGAGTGTGTTGTAGTAGTCTAGTCTGGAGGTGACTAGGGCATGAGTGACCATGAGCAAGGAGTCCCAGTCCAGGAGCGGGCGCAACTGGCAAATTACCCTAAGATGGGTTTTATTTGCTAAATTTTCATAGATTTATAGTGTATTATAGGACACCAGGATTCCATTTCTTACTTTCAGGCAAGAGTGAGATAAGAAATTTCAATAATTTGTGCAAACTGTTTATATGAAACTAGTTTTTCCTTCCCTTTCAGAACTGAAGCACACATACAAATGGAGATAGTAAACACAAAACAATGGTTACTTATTAGAAAAGACTAATGGTTCTCTACCTTGGAGCCCAAGGAAGCACCAAGAAATTTTAGCCAGCACTGCCAATGGTGAAGGCTTCTGGGAGCTGTAGTCCAAGAACATCTGGAGTCTCAAGGTTGGGAACCACTTTGTACCCCTTCAGTATAAACTAATAGCCATTATTTACAGTCCATGACCAGTATAACAAGAACACAAAAGCATAAACACCACATCCTAAGCTAGACTGGACAGAAGTAATAAAAGGAAACTATACTACTAAAAACCGACTGAGAATTGACATACAACAGCAGGCCACCTATCTAAAAGAACAATATTACTAAAACCCCTTAATAATTACTAAAACCTAATGTTGTGAATATAAAATGCTAATATTTACAAGGAAAGAAGAGGGATAGCCTCGTTACAAGGATATAACATGCTCTCTGCTGGCGTTGTAATTTACTAAAACTCAGTAAATTATAGCCAAACCAATAATGACAAGGGTCAAGAGGAAACTATAAAAATAGTATAGATCAGCTGCTCAGCATGGGAACAATCTCAATAAACTATAAAGCAACATATACTGCGAGGCTTCATACAAAAAACCGCCACTTTGTGTTTTTGATGGCAATACTACTCTCCTGGAGTAGGAAGGAAACTTGTTGGGCAGGCAATTTTCCTGTGCGTTGGTGCAGCAGAGGGATTATTAATTTTGCACTGGTGTCCCTATAGAATGAGCAAAAAAGGAGAACATGCTCAATCAATTTAACATCCCCACCATCACATGGACATAATCGTTCTGAATAGGGTATTCCATTATATCTGCCCTCAAGGACAGCTGAAGGCATGCATCCACAGTGGGCCTGAGTGAATGCCAGCCTATAATTAGGGAGCTCTAATTGCTGCAAATAGGCTGTGGGAGCAACCTGGTACCTGATGGAATCATTGCAATAAAAACCAGGAGACTTGGCCATATCTTCTTGTCATTCTGTATCCCTTATTCTCTGTATTACCAACTCCCTGGCTTGTTGTGCTTCCATTGCAAGCAAGGTAGGTGGACACAAGCCCAGTGTAGCCAATTTATTGTATATTACATTCCCAGGAAGAGCGGAATGAGTCTTGAAGTGTAAGAAACACCAAGATGCCCAGAGAATTATGTATTTTAAGCCAATATGAAATTATCAGCATCCAGCACCTAGACTCCACCTTCACTAAGCCTGTCTCCAGCCTTAATCTTGCATTGGAAACACAGTGGGGGATCGAGAGAGCAACTCTAAGAAACTTTGATTGCACTCTCTCCACCTGCTTGTAACTGGCTAAATGGCCTAGCTGTGCACCATATATAAGGTGGGCGAATGATTTGGGTTCACACAATGGCTGCTAGTAGATAATGCCCCCCTGGCTCCAGTAGGCACTCCTCCACGCCTTCTGAACCACACGATCAATATGTGTCTTCCTAGAGCCTGAGGCATGGAAGAGGAACACCCCCCCCCCCCCGAATAGTTAAAGCTAGGGACCTGCTGAATAGGATGGCCCTCAATTTTCCAATTGTGAAGTTTGGGTTTGCTGCCAAAGACCATGATCCTTGTTTTGGCTTAGTTAATAATAAGGTGATTTTCCTTACAATAGGTGACCAGTGCTCTGAGGGCCCATCTAAGGCCCCCCGGTGATCTTGCCAAAATGAGGGTATCGTCGGCGTAAAACAATGAATTAATATGCCAATCTGCTAACTTTGGAGGATGGAAGTTTGGATCTGCCAAATGATTGACCAAGTCATTGATATAGAAATTAAACAGTAGTGGGGCCAATATACATCCCTGTCACACACCTTTCTGGGTGGAAACAGCAAAGGACAAATGACCCTAAGGGGAGCAGCACACCTTCAATGCTGAGTTCTCATGTACCACAGAGATCAAGGCCAAGAGGTGGTGATCAATGTAGATGACTTTTATTTTCTCCCACAGTTTGGTCTGTGAAATAGAATCAAAAGCAAATCTTAAATCTATAAAAGCTCAGATACTTCTCACGAAGGTGGTGTAGGATTAGGCAATTGTCCATGACTGATCTTCCTGAACTGAACCCAGCCAGTTCCTCAGCCAAAATAGCTTCCTGATCAACCCAATCTTTTAGCTTCCAACAAAGGTGGCTGGTGTAGAGTTTGCCGACCACACTAAGGAGACTTATAGGTTGGATGGGTCTTTTCTTTGCTCTTTCTTTAAAAATTATTTATTTATTTATTTATTTAATCCTTCAAATTTCTATTGCCGCCCAACTTGGCAATGACTCTGGGTGGCTAACAATTAAAAATGGGGACAATAACTGCCAGCCCCCAGTTCTGGGGTACATACCCCGTCCTATCCATAATACTAAATAGGAAAGCTAGAACAGGTGCCCACCAACCAGCGCTATTTTCAATTAACTCTGGGAGAATACAATCAATACCTGCTGCCTTACCAGGCTTAAGTTGGGCAATCAGATCCTTGGTTTAAGTTGCATTATATCTGCATTGTGTTAAAGGATTATTTTGTTCAAATTTGCCTGCTTTGCACATAGTGCAACACAATACCATATCCTCTCAAGAAGTGAAAAAATAATTTTCAGTTCTTCAGCTATTGTAGAGAAACCTCTGGATATGGTAAATCATCTGTGTCAGAGATAAGAAACTTTCTTATAGCAGATCAATGCTTGTCCAGCACACATTTAACACAACATATCAAGGATATCAAGAAGTTCAGGGGGGGGGTAGCCTTTATTGACCTCTTGGTCATCTATGCTCTCTTCTTCATCAAGCACCACTGTAAAAATTCTGTAATCTAACCAAGGATTATAAAATAATGGAAGTAATACCAACCCTTTTACAAAATCATAGGTTATAGTTTTTTTTAATTTTGAAGGACAATGGAGCCAAAGAAAGAATAAAAAGAATGGTTCGTTCCAGAGCTTCTGTGTTGCTTAACATGTGCACCAACAAACAAATACTTCCTCAAAGTACTAGAAATTTTATTTATGCTGATGATCTCTCACTTGCTGCTCAGTCAGACAGCTTTCAGATGGTAGAATATCTTCTAACAGATGTATTCGAAGACCTTGGTACATATTATGATAGAAACCCAATGGTGCTAAGACTCACATATGTGTCTTTCATTTGAGAAACAAGCAGGCATCTAGGAAACTTCAGTTTAGCTGAAAGGGCATCAAACTGGGCATTTTGTTCCCAAGTACTTAGGCATTACTTTGGATTATATGCTGATCTATAAGAAACGTTGCCAAAATGAAAAGCAAAAGATCTCTGGGGGAAAACCCAGTAACTTTTGAGAGCTGTCAGGAACCAAATGAGTCTCACAACCACAAACACTAAGAACTAAAGATTTGGCCCAATGCATTTCTGCAGGTGTATATATATGCTAGCTCAGTGTGATATAGTTCAATCCGTGTAAAACATTGTAACATACCTCTTAATGAAAACTGTAGAATCATTACTGGATTCTTGAAGCCAAACCTGAATGAAAAAGTCAATCACCTAGCAATGATATATGGAAAGAGCTAACTAATAATGAAAGATTCAAAGCATTTATATCAGATACACATCCACACCTGCATCAAATAGAAAGCTTTTGTTATAGAAAGCTTTTTTATGACTCCTGAAGAAACAAAAGAGAATGCTGATGTATGAAAAGAAAGAACTACCCATCTCTTAATGGAAGTCTAGCCTCCAGTAAGATGAAGCGCTGGGTTTCTTAAAAGTCACTTATTAGACCATGGGATAGAGCTGACAGAACAAAAATGGACTAAGAAACCTTTCTTTCCAGGTGCAGAGCAGAACAGACAACATCACACCCATGTCAGTGTTTTTTATTCCCCTGAATAAAAGACTTGATGCTAGCTATCTAAAATATTCTTGAAGTTGCCCATCATTGGGTGAAAATTATCTGATATATTTATTGAATGTACTGTAATGCTTATAAAGTGGAGAAAGAAAGAAATGCTTGTGTTCCTCATTATGCACCAAGTCTAATAGCAATTTGTGCCATTTCACTTATGCTGGTATAATTAAATAATAGAATTCTGGCCTGTATTTGTGATATTCAGCAAAGTTTTGCGTGAAGTACAACTCTGAAGAATTTTTTTTAGGAAACGGAAACTGATTTTGCTTCAGGAAGAAATATAATTAGTTAGTAGGAAATGGACTTTGGCCAGATTCAATTGACATCTGTTACCTGCAGTAGTGAAGACCAAGAAAGATGACCTAGTTCTGTGATAGCAAACCTTGGCCAAGTCCCCATGAATCCACATGAATGGGTTTACTGTGCATATGTGTAAACCCATTTGTGTGGATTCACAGAGACTTGGGCTTCCGGAAATTGAAGTCCAAGAACAGCTGGAGTACCAAGGTTTGCCATCACTGACTGTCATGTCCAGACTTTGTAAAAAATAGTCCAGCAAACGATGAACAGAACAACGAACAACAGTTTATTGTAAAGCCTTGCAGGCCACTATTACAAGGATATCCGGACAACAGATAGCTATACATATCCCACATAATCGGTCTCTCTGGAATCTACCATTGTGGTAATAACTGAGCTATACCTGCATGTGAGCGTACAGAGAAGACCCAAGGTTAGCCTGGCGAGGTCTAACCTGCAGCAGAAAAAGGGAAGCATAGATCCGTCCTGGCCACACCCTTGTTTACCTGTGGCACTTATATAGTGACTCGGCGGCAGTTATTCAATGATACAAAGTAGTAACCCGCTGGATAACCTTAATTAACCAATCATAACATGATACATGAGTTTTAACCAATCAGGAACAGGATCCAAAGTTGCACCCAATCATAGAACTCTAATTAACATAAGGAGCGCACCCAGAAGGGGAGAATATGTGCCAAATCTTGCTCTTAATTCCGATGGTGGGAAATCGCCATATTGTCTTGCAAAACTTTAGTGTATGGGACCAAAGACACCAGGACAGCCGAAGAGCTGGCTTAACACAACTTTATTACATGCTGGTCAGAGGGAACATGAGGTAATGGCGGACGAACAGCTCAATATATACAGTGGCTATACATTTGAATGTGGCTCCTTGATAGCCTATTGGCTACAGGCTGCGTGACGTCATTGCAGGTCACGCCCTTCTTGTCCAGGTGAAGGTAGTGGCGGGAATCTTCCTGCGCTGTTGTTCTAGGTGAGTCTTGGACCAATGAGCTTGGACGCTCGCTATTGCCATCTAGTGGTCACTAGCTCGCGTCCTATTAAGGTTACAGTGATTCAGCTGGAGGTTACAATGTTACACATAGAAAAGGTTACATTGGATACACATGGATAGGTACATTGTTTAAAGGTACAGGCTTTAGGACACAACACCCCTCCCCCCTAGGATGAGACGAAGTCTCTTAGCCAAGATGGTTTATTGCACTCGCGTTTGGGCCACGATGTGGGTTGGCCCACCCGGGGGCCGCTCCCGCTTCCTTGTTCCCTGGACCCTTGTCCTGTAATGGGAGAGGGAGACTTGTTAGCGGCTTGCTGCGGTTTTGCAGTTTTAGGGGGAAGGGTAGATTCCGTTGTGGTTGAACCGGGGGCACCAGGGGCTAACGTAAAACCCCTCTTCTCGCTTGGATGGGTGGGGGACCACTCCGAAAAAAACCCCCGGTTCTGAAAATCAAAATCAAACTCTGTTGGGGATCCCGCGGGATATCTATGAAGATGAATTCCTTCTCCTCCCCCCTTGGGCTAAACGGGTGGGGGAGAACCCTAACGCTGAATTTATGTTCGCGCCGTCGGCGCCCTGACTTCCTGGGACCCGGCTCCGGAGCTGGTCCGCGTGTCGCCGCCAAAGTAGACCCGTGTTGGTCTCCACGCAGTACGAAACGGGACCGGTTTGTTCCACGACCACCCCCGGCACCCAGGCTGGCCCCGCGCTGGCGTAGTTCCTGCAATGTACCGGGGCACCCACGCTGAAACTCTTGGTGGCTTCTAACCCTATGTTCCTCCCCTTGTCCTCAACTCTCGTGGGATCCAGTCTGGTGAGTATGGTGGTCAGCTTCCTGCGCATTAAAAGCTCCACAGGGGAGTAGCCTGACGCTAGCGGGGTCACCCTGTACCCTAGCAGAAACTGACACACTTGCAGGTTGAGGTCCCCGGGGCCCATGCGCCGCAGCGCGTCCTTTGTGGTGCGTACGAGGCGCTCCACTTGGCCATTGGTGGCCGGGTGGAAAGGGGCGGAGGTGATGTGCCAGATGGCGTTAATCTCTGTGAATGCCCTGAACTCAGCGGACGTGAAGCAACTAGCGTTATCGCTAATTAGGGTGTCGGGTATGCCAAACGTGGAAAAAATTCTCCGCAAATGCTTAATTGTCGCGGCCGAGGAGGTGCTCGTGACTGGGATGACCTCCAACCACTTGGAGAAGGCGTCCACAACAAGGAGAAACAGGGTTCCTCGGAACGGGCCCGCAAAGTCTATGTGTATGCGGGACCACGGCCCCTTAGCCGCGTCCCACTCCCTGTGGGGAAGACGGGCCTCCTCTGGTCTGGAGCATTGGCAACTCTCACAAGTGCCGACCATGTGCTCGATGTCGGCGTCTAACTGGGGCCACCAAAAGTAGCTTCGGGCCAGCGCTTTGGAGCGCACGATTCCGGGGTGGCTGACGTGCAGCAGTTTAAGCACCCGCGGTCGAAGGGATGTAAGGACCACCACCCGCTGCCCCCACAAGAGGCACCCCCTCTCTAGGGACAGTTCCAGCTTCTTCCTAAAAAATGGGGCGAATTCCTCTGCTGGGGAAGACGCCGGCCACCCTTTCTGTACCCAGGAGCAAACCGCCGCCAACGTCTTGTCCTTTCTTGTCGCTGTGGCAATGTCGGCGGGCACTACGGGGGGCGAATCCAGCACCTCTATCATGAGGACCTGATGGTCCCGCTCCCCCTTGCTCACCTGGCTGGGCGTCAGGGGGAGGGGGGACCTCGATAGAGCGTCCGCATGGCTGATCTCTTTCCCGGGCCGGTACACCAACGCGTGCTGGTAGGCGTTGAGAAAAATGGCCCACCTAAGCATTCTCGGGGACAGGATCTGTGGCGTGGGCTTATCTATGGTAAAAATGCCTAGTAGGGGCTTGTGGTCAGTCACGATGGTGAAGGGGCGGCCATACAGAAAATCGTGAAATTTTTTGGTCCCCGCAACTATCGCCAGCGCCTCCCTGTCTGTTTGGGCGTAGTTTCTCTCCGCTTGGGACAGGGACCTGGAGTAGAACGCTATTGGGGCCTCCCTCCCGTTTCCCAACGTGTGGCATAACACCGCCCCCACCCCCACCGGGAATGTATCACAGATCAGTACCACCGGCCGTTTGGGGTCGAAATGGGTCAGAATGGCGTCAGACGCCAGGAGTTGTTTCAGTTCCGTGAATGCCCTCTCCTGGTCATCGCCCCACATCCATGCCGCATCTTTCTTGAGCAACTTGTGAAGCGGCTCAGCCACCGCAGCCTTCCGTGGAAGGAAGGAGTGGTAGAAATTTAAGAGCCCTAGGAATGACTGCAACTCGGGCTTGGATGTGGGGTGAGGGGCTTTCTTGATGGCGGCAACCTTGGATTTGGATGGTTTGATCCCCTCGGGTGTTACTCGGAACCCTAAGAACTCAACCTCCTTCGCGAAGAAGACGCATTTGTCTTTTCGCAACCTCAACCCCGCCCGTTCAAACGCCGGCAGGACCTTGTTTAGCCTTTTAGCCAACTCAACCTCACTCCTCCCCGTTATCAATACGTCATCAAAATATGGTAAAACGCCGTCCAGCCCTTTGAGGAGGCGTTCCACGAGCGACTGGAAAATTCCAGGCGCCGAGTTCACGCCGAATTGGAGGCGCGTCACCTGGAACGCCCCCTTATGCGTGATTATGGTCTGTGCAGCAGCTGCGGCAGGGGTTACCATGAGTTGCTGATAGGCCTGAGCCAGGTCGAGCTTAGCGAAACACTTTCCCCCATGTAACCTGGCTAGCAAATGGCTGACTACCGGCACCGGGTTCGCATTAGGGCGGATTGCCTTATTAATGGTGCACTTATAATCGGCGCAAATGCGAACCTCCCCATTGGCCTTCAATGCTGTGACAATTGGAGTTTCCCACTCCGCGGAATCAACAGGAACAAGAATCCCCTGGCCCACCAATTTGTCCAGTTCCGCCTCTATTTTGTCCTTGAGTGCAAAAGGCACCCTGCGTGGTTTAAGTCTGATTGGGCGGACCTCCGGGTCCAGGTCGAACGTTACTGGGGGTCCATTGAATTTCCCAAGTCCCTTCTTGAAGACTTCGGGGTGCGCGTCGCACACCTCCTGTATCGGGTCAGACCCAACGGTGTGCACCCCCCCAATGAACAGACCCAGGGGCTGAAACCATTGAGTCCCGAGGAGGCTGCAATTACCTCCCTTAAGAACGACTAGGGGGAGTTCCGCGGCGTGCCGCTTGTACTGAACCTGGAAATTCCCAACCCCCAACACCGGGATACTGTTCCCTTGCACGTCCCGAAGCGTGGACCTCAACGCTTTGAGCTTGGGCCGTACGCGGGGGGCAATTCTCAAAAACTCCCTCTGGGTAATAATGGAGTAAGAGGAGCCAGAGTCAATCTCCATCCTAACAGGGGCCCCTTGCACCAGTACCTCAACAAAGTAACGGGGGTGTCCCATGGACACGCTGAAAACCGGGGCGTCATCGTCGCTGTCGTCGGAGATGCGGCCCACGCCATCCTGCTTCCTCGTGGGCCGGGCGCCATCCTTTAGTCTTGTTGAGCGGTCTGGCCTCGTTGGGCAGTCGGGCGAGCTCCTCCGGTCCCTCGCTGGGCGGTCGGGCGAGCTCCTCCGGTCCTTGCGTCGTTGTCTGCAGACTTTGGCTATGTGCCCGCGTCGCCCGCAGTTGTGGCACTCGGCCTTTCTGAACGGGCACCTGGCACGGTCGTGAGCTGCCCCGCAGCCGTCGCAACGCCGGCCCTCCTTTCGGACCCTCCGGACGTCCTCGTCGTCGCTGCTTTCGGCGGACGATTTCGAAGTTCGCCGGGCTGCGTGCACCAAACTCTCTGCTTCGTCGGCCTTCGGCCGCCAGTCCTGGAGCTCTTGCACCCCGGCCTTCGTGGCTTCCGCGGCCTGTGCCGCTTTCAGGACCTCCTGCAACGTGGGGGGCGGCTCCTGATTCATTAGCGTGCGCTGAATCTCGGCGTCCTTCAGGCCGCATAGCACGCAGTCCCTGAGGGTGACTTCCAAATTTTCCCATTTGCACGGGCCGGCAGCCAGGCGCAGGGCCGCTACGAAAGCGGCGACCGACTCATCAGGCGCTTGGACTCACCTCCAAAACGTGCTCCGAGCGGGAAACATCGCTACCGAGGGCCGGAAATGGTCTCTCAGCACCGTCAGGAGCTCTTTTGCCTTGAATTCAGCTGCCTTTCTGGGTGCGATGAGGTCAATCAGTACTCTCTTTCCGTCGTGCCCGAGCATTCTCGTGAGGATGGCTCTCTTTTTTGCCTCGTCCGTCACCTCGAACTCCACCAGCGCACCTTGGAAGTCCATTTCGAAGAGTTCCCAATCTTGCAGTTTCTTGATGTCGAAACCGGCGTATGTCTTGGTCCCGTGGGCAGCCATTATCCCACCTTCGTCGCCAATTTAGTGTATGGGACCAAAGACACCAGGACAGCCGAAGAGCTGGCTTAACACAACTTTATTACATGCTGGTCAGAGGGAACATGAGGTAATGGCGGACGAACAGCTCAATATATACAGTGGCTATACATTTGAATGTGGCTCCTTGATAGCCTATTGGCTACAGGCTGCGTGACGTCATTGCAGGTCACACCCTTCTTGTCCAGGTGAAGGTAGTGGCGGGAATCTTCCCGCGCTGTTGTTCTAGGTGAGTCTTGGACCAATGAGCTTGGACGCTCGCTATTGCCATCTAGTGGTCACTAGCTCGCGTCCTATTAAGGTTACAGTGATTCAGCTGGAGGTTACAATGTTACACATAGAAAAGGTTACATTGGATACACATGGATAGGTACATTGTTTAAAGGTACAGGCTTTAGGACACAACAAAAACATTGCTGGAGCAGCTTGCAATTTTACTTGAATACACAACACTGACCTAGCTGGTTTGCTTCACTGGTCATGCATGTAAGAATAAGGAGACACAGCAACATTTTTTTACCAGTTCTTGCAAGTACTAGTTGTAGTAATAGTACCAATGATGTCATGTTGTCTGTTTCTGCTGGAGTCTTTGAGATTTGGCCATTATTTACTCCTGGTTGGATGCATTACTTCATAACTATAGTATCTTATAACACTGTATGGTACCAGATACCATAATCAAATTCTATGACAATTATCAATACCTGGCACCACGGGGAACTGTTTATTATTTATTTGTTTATTTATATAGTGGTGTTCATGATAGAACCATTTAGGACATGCTGGCTAATTTAGAACAAGTCTTGTCTAAGGTATTTTTCCCTTGTATTAAAAATTGCTATACGATTGCTGGTGTGTAATTGCACAGCTTTCCAAGAAGGGGGAATTAGATATTTTTAAAGGGTGATGACCATCTGCATCGTGCATATAAATTAGTGTCCTTCAAGTAGATGATGTAAATTCATTACCAAACAAACAACGTCACCAATCACTTTGCAATCTGCCATGTTCTCTATTTTTCTTGTTGTAAATTCACCTCACTAAATTCACTTGCCACCTTATAGATAATAATAGAAACATGTTTAGCATATGCTTTGTGTAAGAGGAGAGCAGAGGTGAAGATAACTGCAGACAGAGATAATTGCACTGAACAACAGAGAAACTATATAATGACTGACTTAAATTAGTCCTCTTATGACTTGCACCAGAACTTGGCAATGTGACTTTCTGTATTAGTTCCCAGACTCCTTCAGTCAGCATGGCCTTTGGTTTCTGGGAACTATAGATCAAAAAATGAAAATTCCAGCCTGTGGAGCATATTAGATTTGCTATGCCACAACCAAGTTTTATTTTCTTTCTGTTCCAAAGAGATGTTTACCTTGCAGCCATCTTGCCAAAACCAAGATGGCAAAGGGAAAAGACACAATACTGAGAAACATAGCTTAGTGTTTCTTTAACCACACTCCCCTGAGTATGTTATACCACTCGTGCAACAAAAGGAAAAGCAATTGTATCAGCCATAAGCTTTATTCCCACTATCTTTTGTGGGAAACATCTGCAGTTGGCAGCTCTTTCTACTTATTGTAGCTGTCCACGAGATGTACAATTCTGATATTCAAAGGATTCCAGATTGCGTTGAGAACTCCCTCCACACATTGGAAATGTTCTCCAGTGCTGATATTGAATCACAATAGAGTGGATCAGGTCAACTGTTTCTTCCCCATTCTTATGCAATTCAATCATTGGGTGTAGGAGGACAAATGAACAGAATTCTTATTGAACAATATTATCTTTGGGCTGATAGGGGGTGAAGAAACATGTGTACAATTCACAATCTTACTTTCCATATTCACTACTGAAGCATTTTTATCAGTTCAGTCAGAGACCCTGCAAAAAAAGGGTTTGAAGTTGTAACTCTGCTCAGGAATTATAAATGATGGTGTAGTCTGTTGTGGATACATGACACTGTATATTATCACCCTGTAAATTTTAATTTATAATGCAGAGTACATCAGGCATAATGCAGGGCTGGACGAATCACAAGTTGAAATTAAGCTAGCCAAGAAAAATATCAGCAACTTGAGATATGCCGATGACCCCCGAATGGCAGAAAGTAAAGAAGATCTAAAGAGCCTCTTGGTGAAGTGTAAGAGGAGAGTACAAAAGTTGGCTTGAAACTCAACATAATGAAAGATCATGGCATCTGCACCATCATTCCCTAACAAACTGAAGGGGGAAAATGGAGGCAGTGACAGACTTTAGTTTCTTGGGATCCAAGATCACCACAGATGGTGACTGCAGCCATTAAATAAAAAGATGCTTACTCCTTGGGAAGCAAGCTATGGCAAACCAAGGCAGCATAATAAAAAGCAGAGGCATCACCTGTTAGTTTTTGAGTGAGTGTTGTAGCAGTCTGACTTGCAATAGGTCCAAGAAAGAAGACTATATACCAGGCTTGGTTAAATCAAACTGGTATATTAACATTTACAAAGGAAATTAGCATTACATCCAGCAATGTTCAGCTCAGCTCAGCTCTGCTCTGCAGCTTCTGTGCAGTCTGTGCTGCTTCTGTTCTGCAAGCCTACCTTTGCAAACAACTTCTATTTCTACAGGAAGCAAAACACTTAAGGTTACAATGTATCTTATTAACTGTTAATCAGAGCAAAGATGAGCCATGGTGATTGCTTGCACCTGTTCCTTGTTAACTGACCTCCTTCTGACCTTATTATCTCTGCTCATTGCCTCACTATCTATACCTATAAAATGGTGTGTTAACCATTGGAATGTGACAAAGGATGTTGCACCAGGCCCCACTGGCCCGTAATGGGCCTCCGTTCACTTGCCCGAACCCAGTTCACAGGTAACTGTCGGGTTGAAATTTTCGGCTGGGGGGCAGGAGCATGGCCCATGGGAAAGAAAGACCCCCGCCATTGCCCTTCCTTCCCATGGGCCAGCCAGCATGGCCCGCGGGAAAGAAAGCCACCCCCCTGAAAAAGTAAACACAAAAACACAAATCAAAACAATCAAAAATACTCAAAAATTCAAAATCCAAAAAGGAAACACAAAAACAGCCAAAAACAAACAAGAAAAAACACAGACACCCATGTCCAAAAAACCCACCCCCCCCAAAAAAAAACCCCACAGAGCTTACCATAAGATGTCTTCTATCCATGAGGACCAGAACTCAAATGAGAAAATAAAGAAAATACTTACTGGAAGTGACACCCAGAGGACAGAAGAGAAAAATTGTAGAGAGTAAGAAAAGCTCACCACCCCCACCCAGAGGCCACAAGAGAAAAAACATTCAAAAATATTGAAACTAATAAGATTAATTCCAAAATTAATCAAATAAGTTATAAAAACATTCAAAAATAGTCACACTAATCTCAAAAAATACCAAAAAACAATAACAGAAATCACTTTTCACTCAAAAAACAAAACAAAACAAAAAATAAAAATACGTAAAAATAAAGATTTAAAAAACCAAAATTAAATTTTAAACTAAATAAAATTAATTTACATTAAATAAAATAACATAAAATAAAATTTGCATAAACATAAAACAAAAACCTTCAAAAACCAATTTAAAGAGCCCGGCACTGAGGAAGCCGGCACGCAACAAAACAAAACAAAACACTGGGAGCGCAAGACCACCGCAGGCGGACGCAGCACCTTGAAGCCACAAAATCACAAAACCTTACAACACCGTTTAAAACAGCCCAGCACCATTGGTTCAAGAAAAAACCCCGAAACCCTTTACTATCCAACACAATTTTAAAAAGCCCAGCACCACCGGGCAAAATATGCTAGTCTTAAAGGAAAACAACCCTGACTGCTCTTTGGAAGGACAGATACTGAACCTGAAGCTCAAATATTTTTGTCACCAAATGAGAAGTGAGGACTCACTGGAGAAGGCTCTGATGTTAGGAAAGATGAAAAGGAAAAGTAGGGGAGGCAAAGGATGAGATGGTTAGGTAGTATCATTGACATGGTGGACATGGATCTGGGTGGACTCCAGAGGATGTAGACTACAGAGGAGCCTGGGCCATGAAGGGTCAGCTTCAACTGTGCGACTGAACAACATATGGATACATTACCTACCCTTCCACACTTTGTTCTCACAAAGGGAGAAGAGGCGAGATTTCTGTTTACTTTTAGAATCTTCTTCAAGTGCCGTATCCATTCTGGATATTGGCTATCATCATGGTGATAGTCTTCCTCTTCTTAACTCCTCAGAACAGTTCTTCCGAGGTCATACCACACCAGTCTCTCAGGTTCTTCAGCTATGAAATCCATCTATGGTCAGGGCCTCTCTTTCCAAGGAGAGAATCTACACATAACCCCCGGCCGGAGGGTTTTAGAGACACCCACAGCCACGGAGGAGGACCCCCTGATGCTCTCCCCACCACCCACTCCACCAGCACGGGGATGGGAGCCAGTGCAGCTGTGGGCGCTGTCGCCTCCCTCCTGGCCCTGCCTGGCCAGGACTTAAGGCCATAGAGACGGCAGGACTTTCGTCGCTGCCTCCGGTCTTCTCTGCGGGGCAGATAGGTCCCACAGCGATGGACGCCGGGGCAGACTATCTTCACTGGTGTACCAGGGCCCCGCCCACATCTCCAGCCAGGACTTAAAGACCATAGAAGCAGCAGGACCACCACTTCCCACTTTTGGACTTTTAGGGGGCTGGAGTGAGTTTTGTGCTGTATTACTGAGTTGTCACTGTTACCTTTTTTATTGTATTTCGTGCTTTGCTCTTGTTATATTGTATTTTTTTGCTATATTGTATCTTTATTTGACGTGTTGTGAGCCAGCCTGAGTCGGCCTGTGCTGAGTAGGGC
The DNA here is from genome assembly GCA_035047305.1 of Bradypodion pumilum. Classification (NCBI taxonomy): domain Eukaryota; kingdom Metazoa; phylum Chordata; class Lepidosauria; order Squamata; family Chamaeleonidae; genus Bradypodion; species Bradypodion pumilum. The sequence continues at coordinate 489,967,959 of JAWDJD010000001.1, forward strand.
AGGATATAAATCAAATAAACTTAAACATAAGCAAGAAAATTGGGAAATCTACCCAGGAGCAACATTCAACTTGGTATTGCATCTGTGGAAAAGGGCAGCGCAAGGCCCTAACATCTCAGTATTTTCATCACACTGACATTTATAATGCCTAAAACAGGCTGATATGAGCCCAAAGACCTGTGTACTCCAACATCTAGAAATGTGATTTTGTTGCTGCTTTTGAACTGTAAGCCCTAGAATTCTCCAGAATTCACTTGTTGTGCAGTGGTGCAGAATTGCAGCCAAAATTTTTCCTCACAACCTGAGTTCAGTCCTAATAGGTTCATGGTGGACTCAGCCTTCCACCCTTCTGAGGTCAGTAAAATGAGTACATCCAGCATGTTGGCCGCAAAATATTTGTGAATTACTTTGTGAATTGCCCAGGGAGTGCTCTAAGTGCTATGGGGTGGTATAGTAGTGTAATTGCTATTGATAATTGCTGCTCAAAAAAGCAAATTTGAAATCTGCAGGATTGGCTCCCCCACCCTTGAGATAGGCTTGCAAGTTGTTTACTTGCACCATCAGCTTCTCTGACCATTGCTCCTTGTTACTGATTTGGAAAGAAAGGTAGAAAGTTTCCATGGTGTTTTCTGAGAATTGCAGTTATTCAGGAGGCATCCTCCATTTAGAAAACTTAAATGGTTTTCTGAGTGAGCTGGATAATGGGTGGAAGTGGGAATTAGCAGCAGTAGGTTTTCACATGTAAACTGTTTGTTACTGAAGAAGTAAGGCATATTGCCCTCAAAGGTTTTCATTCTTTCTTTATTCGTGTCAGATGCACCACCATCATGTAATAACATACAAAGCTAAAATTACCATATCTAAAAATAAAATAGAATTTAAAAAGGCTAGATGACATCTGCCCAATATCAGGCCAAATCAACAGCATTTCCTCTTGCCAACATAAGGTCCTCCTCAGTGCATGGTGAGGGGCATTGTGTGCATTGCATCATGTAGGGGATGGTTTGTACTTCTCCACATTCACACAGGCTGTCATCTACAGGGAAGCCCCACTTTCTTAGATTAGCCCTTTATCTTCCTACTCCAGGACACAGTCTATTTAAAGCTTTTCACACAGGCCATGGTTGTTCTTGGCCAGGTTAGTAGAGAGTCATGTGGTTCTGCCCAGTTATCTGGTAGCTCCTTGTTCGCCTTCAGTGAAGTGCTGTCACTCAGAATAATGTTCTACAACTAAGCAAAATAGCAAAGTAATAACAAGTAATAAACAGTAGAAATGTTGTGTTTGAAAAAAATTACCCTAGAACTTTCTGTCAAAGGTCCTTGAAATGATAAAAATTTTCTTTTTGCTAATCTTTATAATCCTGGGGACATAATTTTAATTTCAGAAAATTCTTCTGAGTGTTTTGCTATACAATTCTCTTTCAGAAAGTGTTGCTTCTGCAAAGAAGGTTAGATCTCTTTTCAGCATCTCTCTTCTTTTTGTAACATACAGATGTAGCCATTATGGTAATGCACTTCTTCAATAGAGCAAATGGATTTAAAAGTACTTGTGATATATTTTGCCCTTTTATTTCCAGGTACAAAGAACTTCTGAACTAAATACTGCATTAGACAGTATCCCAACACCTTTTAGAAATTCAATAACATTTCTATTCCCTTTTTTTGGGTTTGACAATGGCCTAATTCCACATATTTGACAATTTGACAAGGGCCTAATTCCATATGGCTTGTTAACAAATGCTCCAGTAAATCATCTCACCTGTTTTGTAAGGGGGATAAACTGGCACATCCCATGAAAGTCTTTCTCAAGTGTGATTTATCTACTATAATCTTTTTGAGTGATTATTATGGTATAATTGGCAATTTGTAAAACTGTGTGGTAGCCTAAAATGCAGCAGTTGGGTTAGACTGTCTTCTTCATAAGCCTTGAAGGGTTCAAACTGTGTTCATCTTAGAAGTATAGAAAAGTTAGCTTTAGGGGGAGGTGTTATGTGCCATCAAGTTGAAACTGAATTATAGCAATCCTAATAAAGCTTTCAAGGCAATTGAGATATTTAAGAAGTGGTTTTACTGTGCATGCCCTCAGTGAGTTTCCATGGCTAAGCAGGGTACCAACCTGCATATGCATGTTGCAGGTGGATGGGGCTGGCATGTATAATCCCTTATGAATCCTCATGCATTCTGTGCCAGAACTCTTAATAAATAGGACTCTAAATAAACAAGAATTCAGGAGGGGTGGAAGATACAAAAAATCAACAATTAAAAGAACAAATGTGAGATGAGAATGTCAGTGTCATGTGAATTAACATTTGCACACATTTTGCCAACCATCCACCCCAAGGCGACAACCACCCAGAGGCCTCGGTGTTTCTTGTGGGAGTTCATTATACTTTTAGCTTAGAACATTTTAGCTTGAAACTTTTAGCTTAAACATGTGTGGCATATAGCTGGCAATTGTGGTTAGCCTTTCCTGCGCTGACCACAACAAGAGCTGAGGTTAGCTACTTCCTGCATCAACAAGCGCTTCCTGCCTCTGCAGAGATTCTACCTCTATGCAGAGATTCTGGTTTGATGCAGAAAAGCGTCTCTATGTAATCTTCATATCTATGCTTTTGGTATTAGCCTTTTACAGCTGAAGTTAGATCGTAGCTACTGCTGAATATACAGGTAACAGCTTTTGCAAGGGTACCGCCACAGAGAATAGGCTTTGGGCCTAGTCTGGCAGGATATAAGCTACTGCGCATGTAATAGTAAGAGATATAGGTAATGCCATATATGGTTATGCTATAGAGAATGTCATATTATTGGCTGAATACCACTGCACCTATGCTTGCGTATACATCCTGTGTATGCTGTCGTAATACATCCTGTGGAACCTGTGTATTTTTCAAGAAAAACTTGCTCCCCGGTGCCGGAGCAGCTCTCTTTCTTGCGCACCTTTAACTCTGACTGCTGTTTCAGTTTCTTTTGACTTTATGCTTGCACCCTTGTTGAGCTGGATTCTCAACAAGTGCTTGGTCAATCTCTGACCTGATCTCCTTTTCTGTAGCCACCCTTTGGCTAGAATTTCTCCACATCTGGTGCCCCATGTGTGAGGCAATTCAGATTGTAATCTACCGGATCCAGATTACAATCTCCCTTCACTTCGACCACACTCACGACTTCAGCGCTGCGGCCCCACAGTCCTCACCCACGACCGGCTAGGTCCAGGATGTCCCTCGTCATCCGTTTAAGGATCCCAGGTGAGTGACACAGTCAAGTTAGAGTACTTAGACAAGACAAGACAAGACAACATGGGCAGTGGTCTCTCTTCTCTGCAACAAAAGTATTGTCAGGATCTTAAACACCTCCTGCAGAAAAATGGACATGCAGTATCAATCAATGAAATAGAGCAACTCGTTAAGGCAATTTACGATGTTTGTCCATGGGCCCCAGAAAACGGGACTTTAGAGTTACAAGTGTGGGACAAAATTGGGACTCAATTTCAAAACCACCCCAGAGTCAGTGTAACTGTACAACTCCTGTGGTGCAAAGTACGAATCTGCTTGCAAAGTCTCAACCCAAAAAATATTTTGTTGGCGCAAGGAGTGACAGTATCTCTGCCACAGATTCTGCCGCCATGTCCGTTACAAAGACCGGACTTAAAACGGGACTCTGATCCTACGGCACCACCACCATATGCCACCCCACCAGATCCTCCTGATCTGAATAATAAACAACCGAAGAACATTTTTTTGGCCCAAAGCCTGGCCACCTCCATGCCACAAATACTGCCACCTGCTACTGGAGATCCTCTATCCCCAACAGCACCCGCGCCATATGGGCCACAATTGCCTCCGAAACCCCCTGATGAAGGTGGAACGTTATATCCTGCTTTGCAGCAATCAAGTACTGTTACCCCGTTCTCTGCTGCTTTAACTGTGGCTGTTCTGGACTTGGAGGCTGCTATTACATTTCCAATCATCAGAAGTGCCTCAATAGTTGCAAATGCTCTAGCCCTCCCTGCCACCTCATCGCAGATAGAAGCTATTACTGCATGCAGAATGGCAGGCAGAGAGGGTTCTGAGGGCAGCACAGAGGACCTTGGCTCATCCCTGAAGTGCCCCCCATCACGAAAGGTGGAGAAGAGAACCAAGCAGGAGAAGCCGAGTGATAAGCTTGATTCCTCACTTGGGGGCAGGAATTGGAAGGATGAGCCAGAGGAGGAGAGCAGAAAACCCAAAATCAGAAAGGGGTCTTCTCGCAAATCCAACATGACAGTTTTTCACTTGGTTAAGATTTAAATACTGCAACTGAAAGAAGACCAGAGAAAACGTGGCATGGATCCTTCCTCTATGGATGGCAGGTTTCTACCAAAATACAAGGTGGGAGAGGATATACTCCAGTTTTTGGCTAAGTTACTTGCAAATTCTGGAGAAGCTGTTTTTTTGGGTTCATGCATTTTCTACCTGCTGAAATACAGATGGATGTGCCTGGAGAGTGAAGGACTGAGTGAGTAACTGAAAAGCTGAAAGATGTGCTTGTTTGGAGGGCAGAGGGTTGCCTGGTTGTTTTGTGACCAAGAACTGTGCTGGAGGGAAGATGGTGTTTAAATTCTAGTCTGAAGAGATCTTCAATCAACATTTGGACTCTTAATTTGGACATTTTAATTTGGACTAAAAAGTTTGTGTGGACTCCAAAGATGAATTGGCCTTGTTTGCATTATAAAACCTGAAAACCTCTTTAAAATTGTCTAAATGCTCTGCTGGTGGGAAATGTTGTTAAAATGATATGTGTAGTTTGTTTGCTAGAATTGTTAGAGAAACTTTCTTGTAAGGAAGAAAAGAAATGTGCTTGCCTGTTTTAAAAGTGCATACAGTGAACTATGACAAAAAGCATGATTTTACAAGAAGAGCATGGTTTTTGTCACCCTAATGAGGGGGGTGTCGTGGAATGAAGGTCCTGCTCATTCCATGTTTCCTGCCTCCTGAAAAGGGGGGGGAGATGCCCCTGCAAGATGGCAACACCTGGGAGTCATGGCCACATGGCAGACTTGGGGAAGAAGGGATGGAACCTGGTGTGTGATTTACATGTCTTCTTGTTGGAAGGTCATTGGGGGTAAACCCTAAGGAGGAGGGTAAAAGGGAGGATCATGATGGGAGGGGTCTTATCCGAGAGGAGGAGACCCTCACACATTCAAGGAGTCGCTCTTGAAAAGCTGGCTGGCAAACAGCCAAAATGTAGTCTCTTGGAAAGGGGGGGCGACCAGCCTTCTTCCTCCCCCCCCCCCACAACAGACTGCTTTAACTATGTGTTTTTGATCTTTTACTGAAATGTATTTTGGGACTTTGCTGTGCTTGTAATACAATTATGAAAATGCCTGGAAGAGTTTTTCACTGTAACCCTACATATGTAACTGAGTTTGTTATATTGCAATGGTGTTATTCGATATGTCAGGCATGTTTCATGTCTAGTTCCATGGTGCAATCTCTTGTGGAGAGGGTTGTAATAACATGGCACTGGTCATCAAACATGGCATCTTCATGTTTCTTAGAGGAGCTGGTTGCCCTGTAGGTGGGCCTCTTGACTCCCTCTTGCAACTTTATGGTGTTAAAAAATGTTTTCTACTATGGATAAAGATGCTCATCTTTCATCACCTGACATAGATAGTCAATTTATTTGAAAGCCAGATATTGTTTAGATAAATTTTGACCCTGATTGGTTTTAGGCCAGATTGAGAAAGAACTTCTATCTGTAGGAGATTGTCACTAATGATGTAGCTACTAATTGCCATAGGTGTTTTTATAGTAAGCTGCATTATGTTATGTTGTTGTATTCAATGTGTACCAAATCTTATGGCTGTGAGTAAGAGCTGTTTTCATGCATCAGGAAGATCCGCAGGGTTTACTCAAAACCACATCTATCAAGCTCGCTATCAGAATGAGATCTGTCAGGGTAATTATTGAGCCGTTCCCCGTATGGCAGAGGAGAACTATGATGGTGGGGAGTATGTATATTGTTTGCCAACAAATAACGTGGAATATGAAGATGGTAACTCAGAATCTGATAGCGAGATTGAATTCCAGCGTGTGTATAATTGGCAAACTATGTCCCGCAAAAAATAATAAATTTAAGAAGTGGAAATGTGGGAGTTCATTATACTTTTAGCTTAGAACATTTTAGCTTGAAACTTTTAGCTTAAACATGTGTGGCATATAGCTGGCAATTGTGGTTAGCCTTTCCTGCGCTGACCACAACAAGAGCTGAGGTTAGCTACTTCCTGCATCAACAAGCGCTTCCTGCCTCTGCAGAGATTTTACCTCTATGCAGAGATTCTGGTTTGATGCAGAAAAGCGTCTCTATGTAATCTTCATATCTATGCTTTTGGTATTAGCCTTTTACAGCTGAAGTTAGATCGTAGCTACTGCTGAATATACAGGTAACAGCTTTTGCAAGGGTACCGCCACAGAGAATAGGCTTTGGGCCTAGTCTGGCAGGATATAACCTACTGCGCATGTACTAGTAAGAGATATAGGTCATGCCATATATGGTTATGCTATAGAGAATGTCATATTATTGGCTGAATACCACTGCACCTATGCTTGCGTATACATCCTGTGTATGCTGTCGTAATACATCCTGTGGAACCTGTGTATTTTTCAATAAAAACTTGCTCCCCGGTGCCGGAGCAGCTCTCTTTCTTGCGCACCTTTAACTCTGACTGCTGTTTCAGTTTCTTTTGACTTTATGCTTGCACCCTTGTTGAGCTGGATTCTCAACAAGTGCTTGGTCAATCTCTGACCTGATCTCCTTTTCTGTAGCCACCCTTTGGCTAGAATTTCTCCACAGTTTCTATAAGAGCATGTCTCTTTCTTGCCTCACCCTCTCTCTTCTTCTTCATAATCTGGCAAAAGCCCCTCCCTCCCTCCCTTTTCTTAAGTATGGCAATTTTGTGGTTGTTCTGGGACCAAGAGGGAATTTTTTCATCATCACTGATTGGCCTTTGTGATGATGTTTTTCGCCCTCTCTATACTTATGAGGAGGAGCTAGCGGTAAACAATGTAAACCCAATTGGGTGGTAGTGGGGCAAATGGTAATCAAAACTATGTTAATTGACCATACATAATGGGGGTTCCTCACCATCACAGAAGGACAGAGGTGTTGGAGGCATCTACTGTCGTGGGTGGGAACCCTCAGTTACAGGAAACGGGCTTGTTCGCCTGAAGGAAATTGTGATCTAAGAGGTATGTAGTGAGACGTCATCACTCCATACAAGGTCATAATCAATAATCCGGATATGGGTAGATACACCCATAAGTCAACACCATTTACCCACTAGAATGCACCATTGCAGGTCATGTTAATATTGTATTGTTATGTTATTAATAAAGTGGCCCTGTTTTGACCAACAGATGGTTGTCGCCTGCTTCGTGGGGTGGATTGGGTTGCAATCTCCTGCATAAACATTTCATAGGATCTCTTGAACCCAATTAGTGTGGACAGTTGCTAAATTGTACTGGAAAACTATTTTTTTAATCATAGAGATGTTTAGTACTCTTACTATTATTGTTCAATTTTTGGGTTAAGTTGTTACAGTTTCTTGGCATGCCATAGCTTTCCATTTTAATATTTTTGTGCTGGGAAATTGTCAATTATTCCATAAAGGTAGGATTTTTAAAAATTCAGTTGTGCTTGGATTCAAATAGAGCTTTGCCTGTCAAATTACAAACAGGCCTAAACAGCATGCCATACATCTCAACAGAGCAGTTGATGTGTCTTTTGTATTTCCTTTCAAACAAGTTTTATCCTGAATATTAAAACGAATCATTCCCAACAATTAAGCAACCATCTGCCTTCTTTTAGATTAAAAAGGTGGAGGAGGGGAATGCCAAAGTTAGACCATTAAAAAGATTGAATTTGAAATCAGATGCTTTCACACCTGTTCAACAACCTGTCTATTTCTTTAGTGTTTATTTGTTGAATACCATTGGCTTAAAGGTGGAACTACAAGATGCCACAAGGCCAAATTTGTGTTATATAAAATATGCACTATTTACAGTCCTAAGGGAACCTGCTGACTTAGAGGTGTTCCACTGAAAGAAATGGCATCTATGTCTGAATAAAAGGGATCGAGCCATTAGGATTAGATGATTAGCTGAATGATTCTATCCGTGGTGCAATTTTTTGGAAAATGAAGACCGCACTCTCATTCTATGCTTTCCTGTGGTGAAAAGGATTCCATTGGTATCTTTGAACATTTATGGATGGGTTTTAGCAGCAGCAGCAGCATTTTTTAAATAGAATGTACTCAGAAGTAGTTTATCATTCCCCCTGTAGCCTCTCTGTGGATTGCAGTTTGACTGAGGAGGAAAAAAAGAAGCCTGGGCACGGCAGCCAATCATTTCACTGCCTCTTCCAGATATGTAATTCCTTGCTTGCTTTGCTTTGTCTATAATAATACATGTGAGAATGAGGAGCTGCAGAATTTGTTTTCCTTTCCCCAAAAGTCAGTATGTTTTTTTGTGTCTTTTCAGAAACAGAAGGCTTTTCAGAAACAGAAGGCTATGAATGAGTTTTTGTCAAAACTCAACTATATAAATAAAGTAATGCAAGTTGTGTATAACTGTAATGGTTGTGGTTCTGTTGTATTGAATTTTACAGATTAGATCAGGGATTCTCAACCTGCGGCCTACGGGCTGGATATGGCCCACAGCACCATTTCATGTGGGCCACCTCCACCACACCAGGAAGTGCCATGTGGTGGAGGAAGGGAAAATGGCCATCCGGCCCCTGAAGCTGTCTGAGGGAGTGTGACCTGGGCCCCGGTTTTAAAAAGTTGAGAACTGCTAGATTATATGCACAGGAGGGATTGTTTTACGGTTTCCTTTCAAACAAGTGTGTTTGCTGTGTGTGTGCTTTTGCTTCTCCCAAGGAAAGTACACTAGTTTTGTACGGAGAAAGTTGGTGCAAATTATGGAGAGCACAATATTCTTCTTTCATGTACCAATCAAACCTTGGACTGCCTAAATGTAGCCACTTTCTTTGCTTTGTTGTTGCCCAAACACAAGTCCTCATCAGTGCATGTCTCTGGTAGCAAAAAAAAACCTCTGTGGCCTGCTTTTTGCCTAGAGGTGAGGAATTGTGCAGGACCTGAAAGTTTCTTGTTGAAGTGTCTTGTCCTTGTTGAGTTACAGTGTCTTGGCAGTGTTTTGTTGGGCCCTAATCAATAAGGTTGATGAGTGTAGTGAGTGTCCTTTACATCTCTTGTCTCTGCTAATTCAGTTGTCCTGGCAGGTCAACCTCATAAGCTCTGGCAGAACCACAACTTTTTTCAAGGTACAGTGGAACCTCATACAACAATCGCCCCATATAGCAACAAAATCATATAACAATTAGGTTTTTGGGGGAAATGGTGTCCCGCATAACAATTTTCCCTATGGAGAAAACAATTTTTAACAATTTTTCAATGGGAAAAACCACTTAGTGAAAAAAATTGTTGTACGATGCATCCCATAGGGAAAATTGCTATATGATGCATGCATCATATAGCAATTGTTTTGTACAACAACAAGCCCTATGGAACGGATTAAAATCATTGTATGAGGTACCACTGTATTTCAAAATAGCAGCAGAACTACAAGTGGAAGGGCAAAACTGCTACTAACTCTAGCTCTATGAATTGTAGAGACAGAATGCAAGCGCGGCGCCAAAATGGCCGCCGCGCTCTTTGCGGCCCCCCCCCACAGGACGAATGATCCGGGTAGTTTAGGGCGTGGCCAGCTCCCTTATAAAAGGGGTGGCCATGAGGCAGCCGAGCTGCCATTTTTAGCTAAGCGACGGAGCGGAGAAGTTTTTTCCCCTGTGTCTCCGTCGCTCCTTACCTAGATTGGAAGCCTTTTGGCGGCGAATCTTCTCTTTCGGCTTCCTTTTGCCTTGAGTGAGATGCCTCCGAAGAAGAAGGCGCTTTCGAGTTCGGCTCGCACGAGTAGGAGGCGCAATCCGGGTCGGAGGACCACGGTGGCGCCTCCCCAGCAGCCGCCTTTGCCGGCACCCGCCGGGACCGGCGGGATGGGGTCGATCACCCCTTGGCCGGAAGCGGGAGACCCAAGCATGGGCTCGGTGAGGGCTGCAGCCCGCGCCCCGCAAGCGGTGGACACCGCTCCTGGCTCTGCCCATTCTGCTGGGCCTGCAGCAGTTGTGGCGCAGCTCCCCCCGGGGCCTTCTAGCCTTGGGGGGTGGTGTGGCCCCCTGCCTTGGCAGGTGCCTGCACCGACCCTTCCGGGCTTCGGTGCGGGACAATGGCCCTACTCGGGTCCCGGGGTACAGGGACCTGTACCCGCGCCTCTAACGGGCGGGCCGGCCGGCCCTTGGCCCCAGGTCAGCGTTGAGGCCTTACTGGCCCGTGTGGCGGCCCTCGAGGCCTCCCTGGCTCGGGCCAGCCATGCTGGGGCTACTGTGGGGTTCGTTTTGAGGCGCCGTCGGTCGGGCAGCAGCAGGCGACGGGACGGGTCGAGCTGCTGCAGGCGCGTGGCGCAACTTCGGCCACTGCCTCGCAGCTCCCCGGCCAGCAAGCAGGTGTGGGTCAGCCCCCGATGATGAGCTCTACGGCAGTCGTGAGCTCCGACGCCCCCGGTGGGCCGGAACCCCCGGTGGGGGCGGCCTGCGGGGGTGCAACATGTGAGTATGCAGTACAAGCCAATACACCTACACACATTGCCACTACGGGGGTGGCCTTTCAATGGCCTTGGCCTCGCGCGGGTGGTCCGGTGGCCCAGCCGCCGGCGCCCCACTCGGCGATGACAACTGCTACCCAGACCACTGGGGTTGCAGGTGTTCCCTACCCTGCCAGGAATGTATTGGGGGTGGCGGGGCCAGCACAGGCCCCTTTTCAGATGCCTGCGTTGGCTGCGGTCCCGGTTTCGGCCTTGCCAACGGCGGGATATTCTTTGCCACTGGGTGACCACCTAGCACAAGCCACCAGGGAGAAGATATGGCGGGGGGAGTATGTAGATATCTTCTCACTCTTAAACAGAGAGCCCACCAAGGAGGAGAGGGAGGGGCAGGATGAGAAGGATAAGGAGCAGGCACGTCGTCGCAAGCCACCACGTACTTGGGCCAACTGGCTGCCGGCTTATTTAATCTACATGGCAGTGTACTTGAGAGCGCGGCCGGATTTAGCTATTCCGATGGTCCAATATTTGGACATCTATAGGGCGATGGTTGATTTTCCGGGCCCCTCGTGGTTGGCTTATGATGAGGAATTTCGTATGCGGATTCCCCTGCACCCCGAAATGAGGTGGGACGAGCCGTGCCAGAGGCTTTGGCTTCTGTACATGACGCCCACGCGCCCAGCGCCAGGGGAGAGATACCATTGCGGACATGCGGTCCAGCGAGCGGCTCCAGCTCAGGTTCCCCGCCAGGTGGCGGGGCAGGGGGTTCCAGCCCGCCTGCTGTGCTGGACTTTCTCGTCCAATGGTTCCTGCAATAGGAAAAATTGCAAGTACAGGCATGAGTGTCCCACCTGTGCGGGCCCCCACGCAGCCTCTGCCTGTCCCAGGCCTGGAGGGACACGGGGCAGAGGGAGGGGCGGACAGTGGGCTGGCAAGACTGCCGCAGATGGAGCTGGTTCACCGAAAGGCTCCCTCCCCAATTAATGTGGACATGTTGGAGCGTTGGCTCGCATTGTACCCGAAGGGGGAGGATGCAGATTACCTACTTCAGGGCTTTAGACAGGGGTTCCGTATTCCTTTCATGGTAATAGGTCCCCTCAGGATGCCCCCAATCTTTTGTCCCTTAGGGGGAGGGAGGAAGTGGCTGCCGCCAGTATTAATAAGGAGGTCAATGCGGGCAGGGTCGCTGGCCCTTTCCCTGCGCCCCCGTTCACTAACCTTAAGGTATCGCCCCTGGGCTTGGTGCCCAAGAAGTCTCCAGGCGAGTTTCGCCTTATCCATCACCTGTCCTACCCAGCCGGCCGATCGGTCAATGATGCTATCCCTGATGACCTTTGCTCAGTCAGGTATACATCTTTTGACCACGCGCTGCGCATGGTGCGCTCATGTGGCCCGGGTGCGCTGCTGGCTAAGTGCGACATTAAGTCGGCTTTTCGCCTCTTGCCGGTGCACCCGGGCGACTTTGAATTGCTGGGTTTCAATTTTCGGGGCAAATATTACTTTGATAAGGCCATGCCTTTTGGCTGTTCCATATCATGCTCGGCTTTCGAGCGTTTCAGTACCTTCCTGGAGTGGGCTTTCGTCCGCAGGTCAGGGTCCCGGTCTGTAGCCCATTACCTGGATGACTTTTTATTCGGGGGTGAACGGGGCTGGGACACGTGCACACGTCTCCTCAACACATTTCAGACGCTAATGGAGGAACTCGGTGTCCCTTTAGCGCCCGAAAAGACCGAGGGCCCATCTAACAAGCTAGTATTCCTGGGGGTGGAGATCGACACAGTGGAGCAGGCTTCTAGGTTACCGGGGGATAAGGTGTCCCGGTTAGTGGCCCTCATCTCGGATTTGCTGGCCAAGCGCAAGGCATCGCTGAGGGAACTCCAAGTGTTACATGGTCACCTCAATTTTGCCTGCAGGGTGGTCGCACCGGGCAGTGCTTTTGCTCGGCGCTTATGCGACGCCATGGCAGGATTATCCAGGCCCCACCACAGAGTCAGGATTACCCGGGGTATCAGGGCAGACATGTTAGTCTGGTTACAGTTCCTGAGGGAGTTCAATGGGGTCTCATTTTGGAGGTCTGACCTCCTGGTTTCCCCAAATTTTCAGATCCAGTCTGATGCCTCAGGATCCCTGGGTTATGGGATGTACTTCAATGGGAAGTGGGCCTATGGTGGGTGGCCACCGGCATGGGCAGGCACTGGTTGCCTGCGTGATCTCACATACCTTGAATTTTTTCCTATCCTGGGGGCTTTGATGCTGTGGGGCGAGGTGTGGGCCAACTCGGTCGTGCATTTCTGGTGTGACAACGCTGCTGTTGTCCACATTGTCAATGCACAGACTTCCAAATCACCTAGGGTTATGGACCTAGTGCGCCAGTTTGTGCTGCGCTGCCTGCGCCTCAACGTTTTGTTCAGGGCTAGGCACGTCCCAGGGGTTAATAATGATATTGCCGACGCTTTGTCCCGCCTGCAGATCTCCCGGTTCCGTGCCTTGGCCCCGGATGCGGAGGAATTTCCCTCGCCACTCCCGGACGAGATATGGACCATTGGCAGGGAGAGGTGAACCGGGCGATCGGCCTGTCACTGGCTCCCCGCACGCGTAAGGCGTATCAACAAGCTTTTAATTCTTATAGGGCATTTTCTGCCCAATTTCACCTGCCAGGGACCTGGCCTATCCCGGTGGATCATGTTCTGCGGTTCATGGTTCACCTGCATTCCCAGGGCCTCGCACCTCGCACCATAGCATCCAAGCTCTCGGCGCTGGCTTTCATGGCCAAGGTGAGGGGTCGCGTGGACAGCACCTCTGACTTCCGTGTGAGACATGTTTTGGAGGGGTGGGTGCGCGAGCGCGGGCGTTGCCCGGACGACCGGCACCCTATTTCCCCAGGGGTTCTTACCCAGTTGGCCCGGGGCTGGCCAGGCCTCTGTTTTGATCATTATGAGGCAGCCCTTTTTCATGCAGCCACAACGGTGGCATTTTTTGGAGCGCTCCGCATCAGCGAACTTGTGATGCTGTCTAAGGCGGATGCAAGTTGTAGGGCACTGGAACTCGAAGATGTCTATGTTGCCAAAGACTGGGCCCAGTTGAGGATACGCTCCTCTAAGACTGATCAGCAGGGCGCAGGCAGTGGTGTGAGACTGCTATGGTGTTCTTTGGCAGACATCTGTCCGGTTGGTGCCCTACAGGAGTTTCTTGCACTGCGTGGCACGCACCATGGCCCGTTTTTCTGTCACCAAGATGGGTCTCCCCTTACTAAATTTCAGTTTTGGAAGGTGACAGGCAGAGCCCTCGCCAGGGTGGGCCTACCAGGTGCCCGTTATGGCACACATTCCTTCCGTATTGGGGCAGCCTCTACAGCAGCTGCTTTTGGGTACTCCGGGGCTGACATACGCAGCATGGGGAGGTGGGGTTCACAATGTTTTCAGTTTTATGTGCGCCCACTCCCGCCGTGAGTACCAACCAAGTCACCTTACCTACTTTCCCTCATTTTTCCTTACAGACCCTGGGTGTCGTATTACACCGGTGACAGTATGGCTGGTGGGCCACAGCTACGTGCAAAGGGCAGCGCGTTACGCTGCGGCGACAGAGTGGGGACCCCGACTGGGACTGGGTGAACACGCCAGTCTCACATGGCATGGTAAGCCTGGGATGTTGTGGCGGGAGCTGCTGCCTTTCCTTTTTTCAGGCAGAAGTGCTGCCCCGCCTGACATTCTCATCATGTACCTGGGGGGCAACGATTTGGGTCAGGTCACCGGCTTGTCGCTCAAGCATGCGATTTGCGAGGACCTCGCCTACTTGCACTACGTCTGGCCTCACGCAACCCTGGTATGGTCAGACATGGTCCCGCGCCATTCTTACAGAGGAGGAGTTGACCTCATGGCCATTGACCGCGCTAGGCGCGCGGTCAATAGGGCAGTGGCGCGGTTCCTTGCCGACAAGGCTTGGGGAAGGGTCAGTCGTCACCCAGCTATTGGCCTAGAAAATTATGATTTGTATGCAGGGGATGGGGTCCATCTGTCGCGAGGAGGTATGGATCTCCTGTTGGGTGATTGGCGAGCAGGCCTGTTGACCGAGCAGACGGTCTGGGGGGGGCGTCAGGCCTTCTTTGAAGCCCCTCCGTGTGGCGGGTAGCACTGGTAAGGTAAACAGTTATGACCCACAGGTATCCGGCAGGTTCGCAATTGACTGGACAACACTAGATAGGAATAAATTAGTTAAACGTTGTCCGGTCAACGACGAACTAGGCGACGGGGTGATGGCGATAGCTTGCCAGCATGCATCACCCCGTGATTTCACGGATACGAGTCAGAGGGTGGGGTCATGAGTTAGATATTGACTACGGTCAACAATTTGTTTGTTGTCAACAAGCAAATTGATACAAATTGATACATTGTAACCAATTGCCGTTGGCAATTTTGGGTGGTACCTTACCAGTGTTACTTCGGCCTGCTTGCCTTAAGAATTATGATTGGTCGTTTTACCAATACAAATTTATAATTCGGACTAGGGCATGAATCAATAAATGTGGCCCAATGCCGTTATCCACTTTCAATGGTGTCTGAGTCCGTTATTGGGGGGTGCGCCTGCAATGTGGGCCTTACAGTAGATCCTGCAGTGCTTTGAGAGGCAAAATGTGATAGTGGCTTTGATAGGCTGTTTTTCAAGTGACATATTAATTACAGCATCTGTGAAGAGCATCTCAGCAACATTGCCAACACCTCTGATTTCTTCCTAAACACCATTCAGGATTAGAGCCTGCCCATTTGACATCTGGTGTAGCAATCCCCTGAGATGTTGACTTGAAAACACTTCCTCAGTTCTCAAATAAAAATACATTTTGACTTCATGTATCAAATTCAGTCAGAAAATGAAGAACAAATAAATGCTTGGAAATTATACATTTCAGACTGTCAGAGTACAGGACTGAAATTTTTAATTAGTCCAGAAAAAATGGGAATAGTATAGAAATTATTGCATCTGAAATTCATTTGAAAATAAGTCTTAAGTCTAAAAGGGGAGTAATGATACTAAGCTTATGCAAAATTGATATTTTTCTGATGTTTCCCTATATTATGAAATCTCAGGTTGATGAATTTATGGCTGAACTGTATACTATATGGTTAGTTAATTATGTGTTGTCAGGTTGGAACTAATTTATAGTGACTTTACTAGGGCTTTCAAGGAAAGTAAAAATAAATAAATTAAGGAGTGGTTTTAACCAGTTCCATATCTTCAGTGAATTTCCATGCCTGAGCACTTTCTTCCCAGAGACTGTCCAAATGGATCTGCCTCACCATTCACTTGGCATACCAACTGGCCTTCAAGCCTCCGCCTGTCACTGTCAGGGCCCATTCTACCAGGTCTGTTGCTACCTCCACAGCCTTTCTGGAGGGCATTGCCCTTGAGGACATTTGCAAGGCAGCTACATGGTCAAGACCTTCCACTTTTGTCAACCATTACAGACTTGACACCAGGTCTCTGCCTGATACCAGACTTGTCCATTCCGTCCTGACTGCTGGCCTCCGACCGTCCATTCAGAAGGCTTCCCGGGTCTAGAGCTTTCCATCTCCATCTCCAACCCCTTCTCTTCTACCAATGACATCTCAGCAGTGACTGCCCACCTTCCAAGTAAGTGAGCTTGCTAATCTCCCATAGGTGTGGATCCACAAACAACACGAAGGAGAAAGACAGGTTGTACTTACCAGTAACTGTTGTTCTTCGAGTATGTTGTTTGTGGATTCACACCACCCACCCGTCCTCCCCTCTGTTGGTTGCACTGCTGAGTTACCTTATTTTCTCCAGTGCTTAGCTTTCAAAGGAACTGAAGAGAGAGGCGAAAAATGGCACCGAGGGCGGGTGGAGATGGTGGGCGGTCCTAATGATAAACTTTATCCAATCAGCTCTACAGCTCCAAACTGTTCATCACTCTGTCCACTACACCATGTTGGGTTATCTACATACAGGTCACACACACATCCTATATCTGTAGGTGATACATTCCAATATAGATACCTGAAACCCTGGAAAGCAGCAAACCCTATATTACAGACCACGTAGCTGAGACATACAAATAATGGTTGGGGGGGGGCAGTGTTCTCTGTAGAGCTTTTACCTACTCACAGGATTCCCTGGAAATGCAGTCTCTTCATTTCAACATCACACTGTAAGTGGCTCTAGTGGCCAGCTCTGTTAATGTGCCTTGGAAATATATAATGAGGGCAGAGAAACTGGGCAGG
Source organism: Bradypodion pumilum (assembly GCA_035047305.1). NCBI lineage: Eukaryota > Metazoa > Chordata > Lepidosauria > Squamata > Chamaeleonidae > Bradypodion > Bradypodion pumilum. Next base: position 489,984,841 of record JAWDJD010000001.1, read on the forward strand.
AGTGGTTAGCTGAAGGTGACACTGGTGGTGGATCTTTCACAGACAGCACCAATGACATTCAAGCTAACTTTTGTTATTACTGCACAAAAGAGTGCAATGGCAAAATTCAACTTGGATCTTTTGAAAGGGTACTCTGGAATATTTAAAGTGGAAAGAAAGAAAGAAAGAAAGAAAGAAAGAAGTTACTGTTTTACAGACTGTGGACATTATTTTCCAGCAAAGCTTTTGTTTTGTTAATTTTCCCCATCTTGGTTTTGTGTCATAAAATTTTAATAGCCACCGTCTCTTTTTGTTGTGTTATGTTATTTCACAGTGTGCTTGGCCAGTTAAATTATTCCCCAGATCTAATCACAATAAATACAACATAGAGTCTTGTAAGTGAAAGAGAGGAGAGAGAGAAAATTGGGAGAATTTTGTTAACACAGCTGCATTAATTTAATTAGCTCACATTTCAGAAGAATGCAAACAAACAGCTTCACATGTCCTGGCTGGGGCCATGTGATTCTTTGGATGTTTCATCAATAGACCTCTAACTGTATCTCACATATGGGAAGAACTGGTACTTTTGTTTATACTTTTGTTTCTTCATGATGGGGAAGTGAGGGGAGGTGTCCATATGGCCCATCACTACACAGTCCTACCCACCCGGTGGTGAGTCAGATTTTTGAATTTCTCACAGAATTCTGAAGTGGTGCTCGCAAGTTGAATGCATGAATAGGGCTCATACCTGTCAAGTTTGGGATTTAAAAATAAGGGAAATTTTGACCACACCCCTCTGTGGGTGTGACCAAAGCTGTGGGTGTGGCAAAATCTGGCCATGTGACTTGCTGGGCTCTAGTCATGCCTGCCACATGACCATGAAAATGTCTACAAACACAGACAGCACTGGCTCTTTGGCTGTAAATGGAGATGAGTACTGCACCCTAGAGTCAGATACAACTGGCTTTTGAGCAAGGGCAACCTTTACATTTACCTATTGTTAGATCCAATGCTGCCTGTCATATCTGACTCTAGGGTTTAATGCTCATTTCTGTTTATAGCCAAAGAGCCAGCACTGCCTGTTTGTAGATGTTTCTGTGGACATGTGGCAGGCATGACTAGACACCAGAATGTTGTTACCTTTCCCACCAAAGTGGTCTCTATTTATCTACTTGTAATTTCTTGCTTTTGAACTGCTAGGTTGGCAGGAGCTGGGACCGAGATGGGAGCTCAAACAGTCATGTCGGCCTTCCAGCTAACAAGGTGAGCTTCTTAACCACTGAGCTGCAGTGGCTAAAGTGGCTAAGGTGCTGACTGGAAGGTGGCAGGTCAGCAGCTCGATACCTGAGTACCGCAGGACGGAGTGAGCTTCTGCCTCTGTCCCAGCTCCTGCCAACCTAGCAGTTCAAAAGCAAGAAAATTTAGGGAAACAAATAGGGTATCTGGATTAGTCCAAGCCCCTTCCCCTCATCTTCCTGTTTGTTTATGCTTGAGTCCCACCAACCTAGTGGGGCCTCCATCCCACCACACAGACGTGGCTCATCTTCTTCTGCCTCTTTCCTCCCACCTAGGGCCTTATTTTTTCACCCTCAGGCATTTCTTTCCCTAGGGTCTACCATATGTTTATCAGACCACCACCTCATGATGTCATTATTTGTACTTTCACTGTTATTTTTGCAGTTCTGAAGATATGTTACCTGTATTATATTGAAATTTGTCTGTTTGAGTGATGATTAATCTATACATAATGCATTCAAACCATGCCTCACATTCCACTTTTTTTAATTGCAAGTAGATAAATAGGGAATACTTTGGTGGGAAGGTAAACAGCATTCCATGTGCTCCTGTAGTCATGCCTGCCACATGACCATGGAAACGTCTGCAGAAGCAGACAGCGCTGGCACTTCGGCTTTGAAACAAAGATGAGCACTGAACCCTAGAGTCTGATACGACTGGCTTTCAAGCAAGGTAAAGGTAAAGGTATCCCTTGCTTGAAAGCCAATCATATCCGACTCTAGAGTTCAGTGCTCATCTCTGTTTAACCTGGTCCAGACCCTGGCCCCTCACCCACAACACACACACAAACACACACACCATCGCTCTCCACACCCACACCCACCCACACCCACACACACAAAGGTGAGTCTCTCTCTCTCTCACACACACACAGAGCAAAGTAAACAAAAAGACAGAGATACTTACTTACACACACAGGAAAGTAAACAAAACAAAAAGACATAGACATACTCAGAAGGGGCAAGTGCCAGGGCATCCATGCTGGCCCTCTTTTCTTCTTCCTTTCCCCCCTCCCCTCGCACGGCCCACGGAGGAGTCAAAGGAACGAAGCAGAGAGATGAAGGCCCCGCCCCTTCTCTCTTCCCTTCCACAAGCGAAAAACCACAGCGGCCTCTGGTGGCAGGAAAAAAACTGCAGCTTTGGGATTTTTTTTTTAAAAAATGTGTTATTATGGGGAAATTAATAAAATGGAAGGGGGGGAAGAGGGGTAAAAATATGGGGTTTTCCCCGCCAGTAAGGGATACTTGACAGGTCTGATAGGGCTTCTTCCCCAATATGAACTCAGATCCACTCCTCACATTATGAACAAAGGTGCATTAATCTGTGTGCAATGACACCAAATATACATTGGGGCTGAGAAAGATAATGATACAAATCTCTATGGTCCACAATCATTGTATGCACAGAGTTAAATCAACCTGCAGAGTTAACAAAATCTGTGAGCATTTGCTGTAAGAAACCTATGTTTATGATTAGTAGGAGAACAAATCAAATCAAAGCAAGCACGCTTATATAACACCCCACATCGCTTAGTACACTCTCTGGGTAGTTCACAAGTTAATTAGCATTTTACTCCCAATATGCTGGGTACTCAATTTACCAACCTGAGAAGGCTGGAAGGCTGAATCAACCTTGATCTCTGGCCAGGCTCTAACTCAGCAGTTTTACCACTGCACCACCAGGGCTCCTAACAAGCTAAAAGAATTCTCAGGAGTACTAAGAACAAGAGCATAGGAACAAAGTAGATGCTGGCATTCATTCAGAAGATGTTTGTAGCATCAAAAGGCAAAATTTCAAATTAGTAGTTTTCCTTCTTCTGTTACAGAAAGATATTTAGAATATTTTCTCCCCCCCCCCCCACCCGGTTCTCATCTCCTAGAAAATGATCAGTAGATACTTTCATATACACATATGAAGATTCTCCGCTGATGTCTCATTTCACACATGGAAACAAATGGCCAAACATGGAGAAAGTTGGTTTGGTTGCTACTCTGGAAAAATGGGGAGGAACTTGGTCATTGTCAGCTGCTACTCGTATTTTATATTTCTTACATTTCTGTTGCCTGCCAACTTAGCAGTTCGAAAGCAAGACATTGCAAGTAGATAAATAGGGACCACTTTGGTGGGAAGGTAACAGTGTTCTGTGCACTCTGGTGACTAGTCATGCCTGCCACATGCCCATGCTAATGTCTGCAGAAGCAGACAGCGCTGGCTCTTTGGCTTTCAAACAGAGATGAGCACTGAACCCTAGAGTCATATACGACTGGCTTTCGAGCAAGGGAAACCTTTACCTTTACTACATTTCTGTATCTGAGTATACATTTTTCCTGGAAATCATTTTCAGTGACAAACTGGACAAATGCCATTGACATGAATTTGTTTAAGGTGGATCCCAGCTTGCCATGAAGTGACCCACACACTATGATCATGGAGCCATCTCCTGCGCATACCTGTCAAGTTGTCTCCGTAGAAATCCTGGAACTTCTCTGGGTGTGGCGCACATGTGCAGAAACCCCTTCGTGCATGTGCAGAAACCCCTTCACGCATGCGCAAAAACCCCTTCACCCATGCACACCGCTGCCTCGGGGGCACATGTGCAAAGGGGTTTCTGCACATGTGCAGAAACCTCTTCACGCATGCGCACCGCTGCCTCGGGGGGAGTGCATGCGCAGAAACCCCTTTCTCTGGCCGGCCCAATGTGGGATGACGGTAGGAAAGAGGGGAAAGGAGGGCCAAAATACGGGATTTCCCAGGTAATCCGGGATACTTGACAGGTATGCTCCTGCGGCATGTATGAAATGAGACATGTAGGATTTAACACTGGGACTGCAATGGACTGCCCACAGCCTTGAGGATATTGACAAGGTGTGCCTTCACAGCCAGTCCATGTGGCATGAACTCTTCCACCTCCATGACTATTGGGCATCAGAGTAGTGACGTGGTTCATCCTGTGCTCATTTTGCTGTTGGGCCCAATATGATGGTTTCCAGTGGCATTTCCTCCCCTGAGGGGGCTTTCACCCCACCTAAAGGGGCTCATCCACCATTAGCCATTGGCCCCTTTAGGGAGTCAGGTTATTTACCATCACCCAACACTCGGCGTTGATTCTCTGGCAGTACAGTCTACTTCATTACCATAGTGGGATGTCCGACCAGACATTAGAACTTGGTAGACATGATGTGAATCGGCATAAATGAGATGCTATTAACATTTTTCTAAAGAGAGCATTTACCATTTGTACATGAGGACAAGATGTTTAAGTATCTGAGAGTCATTTTTTTTTGTTTAGGCTTTACACAGAATTAGACTTGCAAGTTAAGTATTCCACTGTCAACTGGAGAGTTGTTATAAATATCCTGCTCAGTATTGATGACGATGGAACTCTAGCAGCAAAAAGGTATCACACTGATCTGGCAAAGTGCTAACTAAGTGTGGTTGTGATTGATCATGTGATCTGCTGGTACAAATAGTCACAGAACAACACATGCCCATCACCAGACCAGCAACTTCCTTTTTTTGCTATCAGAATACTTTTTTTTGTCTCAGTAATCGGTTTAAATACTGTTTCTTTATTACATGTGCAGAATGCAAATAGCTGAATATCCAGTTGTTTCAAGCTGGCTGTTGAGAAGCTGATTCTGAGAATCTTACAAGGAACTTGTTAATTGCCAGCCGGAAATGTCTGAATGTTGTCCTGTTTGCCTTATACTTTGTGTAACAAAACAGCCAGATTTCAACCAGTATAATACACTGACACAAAAATGGCTTCTGCTATTTTTAATGATTCATGAGACTGAAAAACAAAGGTAATTTATTTTTGCTATCAATAAATTGCTCCCATTTGGCAGGAGGGGGTGCTGGAATCTCCTGTGCGTTCAGGGAATACGAGCAGTGAGCATTTAATATTGTTTTGCTAGGCTTAACTTATTAGCCCTAAATAAACTGGAATTCCCATTATAGTTAAAAACCAGTGTACATTTCATTCAGTGTACTTTTTAAAAATGTGTATGGTTGACAAGGACCGAGAATACTTCCTTCTCATCATGAATTTTTCAGGTACCAGCAAAACTAGAATACTAGAATCAAAAAATGTGTGAGATGGTGAGAGCCGTGGTGGTGCTATTTTAAACTGCTGTACTTCAGCCAAAATATTGTGTGTTCAATCCGGACAGGGTTCAAGGATGAATCAGCCTTCCATCCTTCCAAGGTTGGTAAAATGAAGACCCATTATTATTATTATTATTATTATTATTATTATTATTATTATTATTATTATTATTATTATTATTATTATTATTATTATTATTATTATTATTATTATTATTATTATTATTATTATTTAGTATATTTTATACCGCTTTCCTCACCTATTGGTGACCCAAAGCGGTTTACAGACAAACAAAGATGGCAAATTACATAAAACTTGAAATACAATTAAAAATTGTGGCTGAACATCCGAGGGAGCCTAAGAGACGGCATCCAGCCTCAACGTCAGTGACGGAGCTTGGTACTCAACATCCTCTGCAACATCCTTGGGCATCTTAAGGCCCATGTCATGGGTAACAGCCGCTCCCACTCCCCTCCAACCGGCTGAGGGGAAGAGCTTAGGGGGCTCTGTGGCAGGGATGAAGTTGGAAAATGTCTTCCTGCCATGGAGCAACGGCCACATGTTGGGGGGCAAAATGCTAATTAACTTGTGAACCACCCAAAGAGTGCCAAAGTGCTATAGAACAGTTTTGTTGTTGTTGTTCAGTCACACCGTCGAGTCTGACTCTTTGCGACCTATAGGATGGTATATAAGGGTAATTGTTATTGGTATGGTACATAGAAGTATTGTGATAAATCTTATAATATGTGTGTCACAAGTTAACACACTGCTGACAGCTCTGTTGACTTTTGTGATTTTTCCCCTTACATTAAACTGCTGCTTTTTTGTTATGAAAATTCAGATACAGCATTCCTGAAAACATTTCGGTTTGATTAAATGGTAATTGAAAAATAGCCTTAAAGTGCAGTCAAATGTTAATTCTACTCATTCATTTTTGCAAATGTGTTAACTTTTTGTGCATTCCCCCTTCCATCCACACCTTTTGGTATTTAGAAATAGCAAGATTGCTCTCATTTAACTTTAACTATAAAAAATACACAAAAAAGGGCTCAATCTTGCCCTTTCCAAGATACTGGCAAGCCAAGGTGCTATTTGCAATACAGTATATTATAATGGGTTGCCACTTATGTTTCATTGGTGGCTCTTAACTTCATTTGAAATATTTTCAACCTAAGCATAGCCCATCTTTCACATCTCTGCCTTGAAAATATGAGCACAACATGAAATAAAGCTGGGAGAGGACCACATTGTTTGGCGATAATTTGTGGTATAAGATTAAATTACTTTTCAGTTAGCTAATTCGCTTTCTCTCCATAAACGTGCATTTGATCATTTCAACCAGTTCTTCCTTTTTCATGTTGCCATTCATTGAGGAGACCTTTCTATTCAGTTTTTGGCTTTTTAATCAAGATGTGACTTTTCAGAATCATTTTATTCCTTGTTTTTCACCTTTGAAACTGACCAAGTGCCAGTTATCTTAAACGTGCCTGTCATCACCATGACAGCAAAAGCCATCGACATTATTAGACCACAAACTGGCCAGCCCCGGTCAATTGCTTAATATTTCCCTCAATTTCTCTTTTATAGACTCCCTCAATCATTTCAGAATTGTTTTTCCTTTCTTTTCTTTTTCTCAATGAGTAGTTGGCAGAGCCGCCCTATGACATATCTGTCAAGATTTAGAAAAATGGCCCTGTCAAGAAATCTATATATATATAAGAGAGATCTAACGCTCATGGGTCTGGAATAGGCTCCCGCATCCCTCAACCAACCCTCTCCAAATTTGGCAGGCACATACTTTGGGCCTGTGCACTTCATTATGTCTGGGTCCAGAGGCAGAGGGTGGGGCGTGGGCCCCACAAATTAAAAAATATATAAACCAGCAGCCACAACATCCCCTGTGGCATGCCTCAGCCAATTGGGAGGCTGCAACGAGCATGCAGGAGAGGCAGGACAAGGGCTGAGTGCATGGGAGAAGTGGGGCGGTGGCAGCGCAGACACAAGCCCAACAGCTGACGTGTGCACGCAGACTGTGGAAGTGGGGAGAATGCCAAAGATGCAGATGGGGTGAACGGCCACCCTGGCCAGGACAACGCAGGGCTGCCCAAGAGCGTGAAAAAAAACCCGGCAGCTTCTGATGCTCGGGTACATGCCCACAGGATGAGGACCCCTCGGGCAGGGACACCTCAGGTGAGCCGGTGCAATGGCCTGGGGGTGTGATGGACCCGGCAAGTCACGCCCAGCACCAAATCACAGAGTGAGTGGCCGGCCGGCAGCTATACCAAGGAGGCCTGGGAGCCCTCGGCTGCGGCCACGGAGCTGAAAGTAATGGATGCAAAACAGCCTACCTTGCCAGGTAAGGTGAGCAGTATGGCCCGAAAAACCTCGGCTGCTCCAATGGGGGTTACTTCTGATGGCAGCAAAAGACCCTTCCAGCCTAGGTATGGTTGCTCAAAGCCTGGAACACCGGCGGGAGGGGCAATGGGTGCCTCCACTGGGCGCCCGGTGTCCAAGCACTCCCACTGACAGGAAGCAGCGACAGATCCCAGTCGCCACCCCCCAAAAACCCCTAAAGCATCACGGCAAGAAAATTGTGATTGCAACCATAGGAACTGCCCCCGATGGGCGCAGAGAGAAAGGGCACCACCTTCTCAAAAATTTCCCGGGCAGAGCCGGGCAGTCAAGCTAGAATATCATAATAATGGGTTTATAACATAAGAACCTTAATGTATTCACATGTTCTTATTAAGTTTCACTTAATACCCCATCTACCACCATTACAAGGCACAAAAATAGCTCATCAAAATGATTTATGGCCCCCACCCCACCTCTTCCCCTTCCCCCTTCCCCCTTCCCCCTTCCCTGATCCCCTTGTCCCCTACCCCTAACCTGCTATAACTGGTCAGAAGTCCCGCCTCTAGGCAAAAACTTCCATGAGAAGGGCAAGTATTGTACTTGTGAGCTCATCAGGAACCAATAGGGTTGGTTTAGATCCCCATGTTGTGGATGTGGAACCCTTTGCTGAGATAGGTAGCTATTTGACTTGCCTGGGAAGAAGGGAGAAAGCTTTGGGGTTTTACTGGACCACACACTAACTGGGGAACATGATATTGAGGCTACAAGTACCCAGCAGACCAAGGGGAAGCCTGCCTCACTTCTGAAAACTAAAAAGGCAGAAGGGCAGCTAAAACCTAGTACGTGTTTGTATTCTCAAGGAAGCTATAGTCCTGTGAGTATTACCAATCCCTCTATAATGCTGGCTATCCGGTTCACAAATGGGATAGCTCCTGAAGCAGTAAAGAAAAAAGGGCTTTTCTGCAAAGCCCCAGGGTAGTGAAGCCACAGCCAATACAGATAGGAGTGCAGAGTGCACCCAGTGGTGGTCTAAGCTGGAATGTGATTGTGGCTGTGGCATAAACGAGGTTTTCAGAAGTATAGCCATATTGCAATTAAACTTATATACCTGTTGTGTTCTAAGAGTGTAACCTTCCAACATGTGATATCAATGTATCTGAACCAATGTAACCTTACCTATGAGTAACAATGTAACCTTCAGCTGTATCACATAAACCCTGTAATAGGACGCGAGCTAATGACCACCAGCTGGCAGCAGCGAGCGTCCAAGCTCTCTTGGTTCAAACCCATCAAGGACCGCAGCGCGGGACGTTTTCCCGCCGCTACCTACACCTGGACAAGAAGGGCGTGACCAGCCATGACGTCACGCGGACCAGTAGCCAACGGGCTACCGTGGAGCCACATTCAAAAGACGCTACTACCATATATATAGAGCTGTTCGTCCGCCATTACCTCATGTTCCCTCTGCCCACCATGCAATAAACCTGAGTTACCCCAGCCTTTGGCTGTGCCTTGTGTCTTGACTCTCATACACTAAATTGGCGACGAAGGTGGGATATGGATCCCCATGGAGCCAGGACACAGAGCGGGTTCAACATCACCAAACCGCAAGACTGGGAGCTCTTTGAGATGGACTTCCAGGCGGCACTGGTGGAACTCAAAGTCAAAGAAGACGACGGGGAAAGGAAGAGGGCCATCCTCACCCGCATGCTCGGGATGGAAACCAAGCGGACGCTGGTGGGCATCCTCGCACCGAAGAAGGTGAGCGATTTCAAAGCCGGTGACATCATGAAACTGCTGCGTGAGCGGTTCCGACCCTCGAGGGCAATGTTTCCCGCTCGGAGCGCGTTTTGGAGGCGAGTTCAAGCGCCGGACGAGTCGGTAGAAGCCTTCGTAACGGCTATGAGGGTAGCCGCCGCCCCCTGCAAATGGGACCACATCCTAGATATGGCCCTCAGGGACGGAGTGCTGTGTGGCCTGAAGGACAAGGAAGTGCAGCGCAGCCTGATGAACAAGGAGCCACCCCCCACGTTGGAAGAGGTTGTAGAGGCCGCGGAAGCCGCGGAATCCACGAATGCTGGAGTAGATGAGATGCACAAGTGGCGTGAGTGGCGTCCGAGGGCCGGCAAAGCGGAAAACTCTTCCCACTGGAAGTCCGGTCAGTCGGTGCATGCAACCCGACCGACCTCGAAATCATCCTCAGAAAGCAGCGATGGCGAGGAGGTCCAGAGGTCCGGAGGGGCGGGCGCCGCTGCGATGGTTGCGGAGCGGCCCATGAGCGCGTGAAGTGCCCATTCAGGAAAGCCGAGTGTTTCAACTGTGGACGTCGGGGGCACATCGCCAAGGCGTGCAAGAAGCGGAAAGAGGACCAGAGACAGTCACAAGACCGCTCAGCCAGACCGGACCGTCCAGCGAGATCCAAAGATGGCGCCCGGGCCACGAGGAAGCAGGACGGCGTGGGCCGCATCTCGGACAACAGCGAGGGCGACGCTCCTGTGTTCAGCGTGTCTGCGGGACAGCCCCATTACTTTGTTGAGGTACTAGTACAAGGGACCCCCATTAGGATGGAAGTTGACTCGGGGTCCTCCTATTCTATAATTCCCCAGAGAGAGTTCTTGAAAATTGACCCCCACGTGCGGCCCAAACTTAAGGCGTTGAGAGCCACACTACGGGACGTACAGGGGAACAGCATTCCGGTGTTGGGGGTCGGAACATTCCGGGTCCATTTTAAGAGACATTCTGCGGAACTTCCCCTAGTGGTGCTAAAGGGGGGGAGTTGTAGCCTCCTCGGAACCCAGTGGTTTCAGCCCTTAGGTCTGTTCATAGGGGGGGTGCATGCCGTAGGCGAGGACCCAATACAAGCGGCGTGTGACGCACACCCCGCTGTGTTTAAAAGCGGACTGGGAAAGTTCAAGGGACCCCCTGTAGCCTTCGACTTAGATCCGGAGGTCCGCCCGATAAGACTTAAACCGCGCAGGGTACCGTTCGCGCTAAAGGACAAAATAGAGGCGGAACTGGACAAACTGGTGGGTCAAGGGATTCTTGTTCCTGTGGATTCCGCGGAGTGGGAGACTCCGATTGTAACAGCACTGAAGGCTAACGGGGAGGTGCGCATTTGCGCTGATTATAAGTGTACCATTAATAAGGCAATCCGCCCTAATGCATACCCGGTGCCAGTGGTCAGCCACCTTCTGGCCAGGCTGAATGGGGGAAAGTGTTTCGCTAAACTCGATTTAGCACAGGCCTACCAGCAACTCCCGGTAACCCCCGCCACAGCGGCGGCACAAACTATAGTCACACATAAGGGGGCGTTCCAGGTGTCGAGGTTACAGTTCGGCGTGAACTCGGCACCTGGCATTTTTCAGTCGCTTGTGGAACGCCTCCTGAAGGGGCTGGAGGGGGTGTTGCCATATTTTGATGACGTGTTGATAACGGGGGGGAGTAAGGCCGAGCTGGCCCACAGATTGGATAAGGTCCTGACCGTGTTCGAAAAAGCGGGGCTGCGACTGAGAAAAGACAAATGTGTATTTTTCGAAACAGAGGTTGAGTTTTTAGGGTTCCGTGTCACACCCGAGGGAATTAGGCCGTCCAAGTCTAAGGTAGCCGCCATTAAGAAAGCCCCTCGCCCCACTTCCAAAACCGAGCTACAGTCGTTTCTGGGGCTTCTCAATTTCTACCATACCTTCCTTCCACGGAAGGCGTCTGTTGCCGAACCGCTCCATCGGTTACTTAAAAAAGAGGTAAAGTGGCAGTGGGGTGACGAGCAAGAAAGAGCATTCACAGAGTTAAAGCAACTCCTCACATCCGAGGCAATCCTGACGCATTTCGACCCCAAACGGCCCATAGTTTTAGTCTGCGATGCATCCCCGGTGGGGGTGGGGGCGGTGCTTTGCCACGTGTTGAACGACGGAAGGGAGGCCCCGATAGCATTTTATTCAAGGTCCCTGTCCCAAGCGGAACGGAATTACGCACAGACCGATAGGGAGGCATTAGCGATAGTAGCGGGAACCAAGAAATTTCACGACTTTCTGTATGGTCGGCCGTTCAAGGTCGTTACCGATCACAAGCCCCTGTTAGGAATATTCACTGCAAATAAGCCCACGCCACAGATCCTATCCCCGAGGATGCTGCGGTGGGCTATTTTTCTTAACGCATATCAACATGAGTTAGAATACCGGCCAGGGAAGGAAATCTGCCATGCAGACGCGCTCTCGCGGTCACCGTTACCCTTGTCGGACGACCAGAAGGCAGGGGCAAGAAGAGACCGCCAGGTATTATTAATAGAGGTTTTGGAGTCACCCCCGATAGCACCGGCCGACGTTGCCAAGGCGACCGGAAAGGATAGAACACTAGAGAAAGTATGCTCGTGGGTGCAGAAGGGGTGGCCGGCGTCATCCCCAGGCGCGGAATTCGACCCATTTTTCCGAAAGCGAGTAGAATTGTCTTTAGAGAGGGGGTGCCTTTTGTGGGGCCAACGGGTGGTGGTTCCTACGTCCCTGCGGCCGAAGGTGCTAAAGCTGTTGCACGTCAGCCACCCGGGAATCGTCCGCTCCAAGGCGTTGGCCCGGAGTTACTTCTGGTGGCCCCAGCTGGACGCCGACATAGAGCATTTGGTTGGCACTTGTGAGGCATGTCAGTGCTCCCGACCGGAGGTGGCCCGCCTCCCGCACAGGGAATGGGACGCAGCAAGGGGACCGTGGTCCAGGGTACACGTAGATTTTGCTGGCCCGTTCCGAGGAACCATGTTTCTCCTGGTGGTGGATGCATACTCAAAGTGGCTGGAGGTCATCCCGGTAAAGAGCACATCCTCCGCCGCTACCATTCGCCAGCTAAGGAGGGTCTTTTCCACGTTCGGTTTACCCGACACTTTGGTCAGCGATAATGCCAGTTGCTTCACGTCCGCTGAGTTCGCAGCATTCATGGAGGCAAATGCAATTCGGCATGTCACATCCGCACCGTTTCACCCGGCCACGAATGGCCAAGTGGAACGGTTGGTGCGCACCACAAAAGATGCGCTGCGGCGCATGGGCTCGGGAGATCTAAATCACCAGGTTTGTCAATTTCTATTAGCGTATAGAGTGACCCCCTTAGCGTCGGGATACTCGCCGGCGGAGCTGCTGATGCGGAGGAAACTGACCACGCTGTTGTCCAGGCTAGACCCGTCGAGGGTCGAGGACAAAGGGAAGAATATAGGGTTAGCGGTCTCGAAAGGTTTCGGCGTAGGCGATCCTGTACACTGCAGGAACTATGCCAACGCAGGCCCAGCCTGGGTGCCAGGGACGATAATAGAGCAGACGGGGCCAGTGTCTTATCGGGTGGAAACTAGCACCGGCCTCCTATGGAGGAGGCACGCGGACCAACTGAGGCACCGAGTGAGCGAGGGGCCGACCAGTGGGGCACAGCGACAGGATTCAGCGATAGGGTTCTCCCCCACCCGTTTAGCCCAAGGGGGAGACAAGGGGGAAAGCAGCGAGCCCGACTCATATCCTTTTGATACCCCAGTTCTATCCGAGCCCGGGGGGAGGGAAAAGGAGTGTGCGGCCGCCGCTGCCGCTTCCCCCGAATCCGATTTTGATTTTGATTTTGATTTTGCTAGCCGGGGGGGGTTTTCGGAGTGTTCCCCCACCCATCCAAGCGAGAAGAGGGGTTTTTCGTTAGCCCCCAGTGCCCCCGGTTCTTCCCAAACAAAGCACACACCTCCCAACAAAGCCGCAGAGTCGCGGCAAACCACTAACAAGTCATCCTCTCCGATTGCAGGGCAGGAAGCCAGGGAGCAAGGAGGAGGGAGCGAAGCCGGGGCAGGGCAGCCCGCGCCGAGACCCCAGCGTGTTCGAAATAAGCCATCTTGGCTGAGAGACTTCGTCTCATCCTAGGGGGGAGGAGTGTTGTGTTCTAAGAGTGTAACCTTCCAACATGTGATATCAATGTATCTGAACCAATGTAACCTTACCTATGAGTAACAATGTAACCTTCAGCTGTATCACATAAACCCTGTAATAGGACGCGAGCTAATGACCACCAGCTGGCAGCAGCGAGCGTCCAAGCTCTCTTGGTTCAAACCCATCAAGGACCGCAGCGCGGGAAGTTTTCCCGCCGCTACCTACACCTGGACAAGAAGGGCGTGACCAGCCATGACGTCACGCGGACCAGTAGCCAACGGGCTACCGTGGAGCCACATTCAAAAGACGCTACTACCATATATATAGAGCTGTTCGTCCGCCATTACCTCATGTTCCCTCTGCCCACCATGCAATAAACCTGAGTTACCCCAGCCTTTGGCTGTGCCTTGTGTCTTGACTCTCATACACTAAAATACCGCCCCATAGCACTCAGTGCACTCTCTGGGTGACTCACAAATAATTAGCATTTTGCCCCCAACATGCTGGGTACTCAATTAACTGACCTCAAAAGGATGGAAGGCTGAGTCAACTTTGAGTCCTTGTCAGGATTGAACGGACAATCTTTCAGCTTCAGCAGTTTAACCACTGTGCCACCAGAGCTCTTGAAGTCTGAGAACATGGCTGTTTCAGACAACAGGCAGTTGTTGGGAGGATCTCTGAGATCTGCAGAGGCTGTTAATGGCTCTGTGCTTTTGAAATCAGCCATCCAGAGTGAAGATAAATTGGAATATGGTATCCCTGACTCCTCTATGCCTACACATCGAATATTCTCAGAGAAACAGCTAAAGGAGAAGGAAGAGCCTTTAGATGAAACCTTTGAAACTAATGAGGATGATGGGAGCTGCTTGGTAAGAAGTGTATTTCAGAAGGTGTAGTAGAGGCTATGGGGATGGAGTCTATGTGAGGGGAAGGGGAGGGGAATGTGAGGGTGGGTGCCATACATCATTTTGAAAGGAGCTACATTATCCTACTACTCACAAAGTCTTTTAGAATGAAAATGCTGACTTTTAAAAGAATGGACTCCTCCATGTAATAGAAGCACAAGGTCGAAAAGCAAAATGGTAAGGCAAAAAATTTGAATTCTCTCAGAAAGGAGCGATGTCTGAAATAAAGAAGGGTTATATGATCACAGCAAAGAGGAAGAGATAGATAAGCTTTGCCATTTGATATGTCCAAGTGAAAATAGCTGAATTTATTGCTGAGGTTGAAGTGCTAATATTAAACTATACTTTCTCCTTCTTTCCCTCCTTTTTATTCAGCATTTTTTCTGAACGGAAATTACGCTGTTTATTAAGGCTGGAATCCTGAAATCCTTCAGCTGCTTTATAAACATTGCAAAACCAATTGCAAGCATCCTGTGTTGCTGAATGGATATGGCAGAATAATTGCTTAACATTTTGAACAAACAAGCCAAGCGGGGTTAGAGGAGAGAAAATACATGGTAGCTGGAAAAAGGAATCCAAAATAAGAAATCACACAATCCTACTGATAAGACTGACAACATTGGATATATGCCAGTTACTAAGACTTGTCATTGGGTCCACTGGCTCATCCTCACCAGCTTCTTTTAACCCAGTGATGGCGAACCTTGGCACTCTAGGTGTTCTTGGGCTTCAATTACCAGAAGTCCAAGTAGGCACTCCTGCTGATCAGGGTTTCTGGGAATTGAAGTTCAAGAACAGCTGCAGTTGCAACGTTCGCCATCACTGTTCTAACCCATGACACTTATTC
This sequence comes from Bradypodion pumilum, assembly GCA_035047305.1. Taxonomy (NCBI): domain Eukaryota; kingdom Metazoa; phylum Chordata; class Lepidosauria; order Squamata; family Chamaeleonidae; genus Bradypodion; species Bradypodion pumilum. The sequence continues at coordinate 490,000,210 of JAWDJD010000001.1, forward strand.
TATTGCCATTGCAAACAAATAGAATTGCCAAATAAAATAATAATCTAAATGGATAACAACCCATATTCATGGTTATTTCTTTTTATCAAAAAGTAAAAATTGGGAGGGTCAAGAGGAACAGGAAGAAATCTACAGTCTGTCATCCCCTGACACCTCTGGCCTGGAGTTCCCTATTCATAGGCTCATGTTAAGATGGAAGTAGCAGGGGGACTGGTTGAAGCAGAGACGGAAATGAGAGAAGAAGCAGAAGTGGTGAAGGAGATTTGAGGAGGAGTTAGAAAAGATCAAGGAAGGGTTTGAAAGGCTTGAAGGAATAGATGCAAGGAAAGCAGAAGGAGGAGAGAAGAATGGTAGATAAGGAACCCAGAAAAAAGCTGGGAGCAGTATTACAAGGGTGGGCTTGGTAATTAAACAAGACTCCTGATCCAGAGATTAGGTTTGTCTAAATGTTCCCCAAGTGATTGCAGAACAACAAGCCTGAGAGAAAGAGCCCCAATAGGAGAGAACATGAATGTCAGGAGTGATGAAAGTGGAGTGAGAGAAGGTTTCAGCCCTACCAGCATATTTTTGACTAAATATACAGAGTACCAACTTGGAATCTTCCACATGCAAAATAAATGATCTATCACTATGTCCCATGATAATGAACTCACAAGTAAACCTCAGGTAGGCTGATCTCTTTTAAAATGAGCTCTTTTTGGTTGGAAAAAAATATTGCTTTTGCCTCCTGGCATTGATATTAATAGAAATAGAGTATAGAAGAGAACCTTGATAGAAAAAGCTAATTTTTCAACCTAACTGGGTCAGAAGATCATTAACTAATTTACCTTCCAATGGGTTTCTCAATGTTTAAAATCCCCCCACCCACCCATGATGTTGACATTGTACTACTGTTAGGATCATACATTCCACTTGATGTTATTATGATGGATAGTTGTCTTTGTATATGATGTAAACCTCTCAATTGCAACAGAAGTAGAACTCAAAGGGTTATTGCCAAGTAAGTGAAGCATGTATAGACCTAACAAAGTAATAAAAACTGCTAAGGATAAAATTTAGTTCAAACAGTTCAGCATCCTTCAGACATGCATTCTGTTGTTCCAAATCTCAACTCTTCAAGGAAAATTGGTGGTAGTGGGAATAAAATATTGAATTTCTTTTCACTTCTCTGCAATCAAAAAAAATGTAACCTACAACAGGAAGGTTAATTTTTTCTGCTGGAACTTGGAAGGACAAAGAATGAACACTTTGTCTGAAATAATACTAATAACATGTTGTGTTTACACAGAGTGCTGACAGACCAACTTTGCTCTCACTGTCTAACTCATTTCTACACAAATTAACAATATTGGCAGTTTATGTGAACCTCAGTCTGGTGTCAAAAAACCTCAGGTATCTTTTATTTATGATTGCTGGCAAAATGTATCTACTTCTCTCCTAGTGGCCTACTGACCAGGAAGAAAGGTGAGGAGGAAAGTAGATACAGAGAAAGAGGTGTTTGAAAGAAAATATCTCTTGATTGTAAGCCTGAGAGATAGTACCTTTCTTGTTGACAGTTCTAAGTCATTCTGAAAGTTGTTGTTGTTAATGAACAGTATCAATAATGAAAAATGATTATTCAGTACCAGATACTGTCACTTTTCAAGCAAATATCGTAATTTGCGGCTAAAATTGTGGAAGAGAAGCACAAATGGAGGTATCAAAAGACTATCCATAAAATGAGTTCCAGAAAACAACAGCAGTGGCTTTTATATGTCCTTTCATAATAATAGATGGAATTTTAATCTCTTGATCTGAAATATCCAAATGACCTTGGGTTTCTCATTTTAGATTAAAGCAGTAAAAGTCCAATTTCCCACAGCAGTGCTACTTCATTCATTCTTTGCAACATCGAAACACTGCTGCTTTAAATGACTTTGGTGAATATCAAGGAAATGTACAAAAAAAAAAAAAAGCAAAGCCAGTGCCACAAAAATAAGCACATTTAATGAAGTAAGACCACCATATTCACTAAGGTCTAATGAAGTGGAAGATTAGTTGCAGCAACCAAATTTCTCTTGCGACTTTTATGAACTAACATTTCCTTTCCCTTCAGGCAAAAATGAAAAAGGCCCCAATTTATCAAGTATTCAGCAGCCAGAATGTTAGAATAGGAGGGTAAAATATAGTTGGAAACATGATGGATGGCAGAGATGTTGAATGGCACCCTTTACTTGTGGACCTGCTTTCCAATAAATGTGTTTGTTATATTGCACTCTCACAGCTACAAATTTGTTTGTAATTGATATAATGGGACTTATTTCTAAGCAAACTAGCTTACAATTGTGTTGCCACCTTAATGTGCCAGATGGTGTTGTAGTCTTAATGTACCTTATTCTCTTATATGTGTAGGTCAGCATTCAATGTAATGAGGATTGATATATTGTACCTTTATAAAACAGCATCTTCTTCAATCAAGGAAACTTTTCTAGTGCATCTTGAACATGGAAGCTGCAGCTGTATCTTCTATGGAGCATTTCTCCAATATTGCATTTGGATAGCTTTTCCAATGACAGATTATCCAAAGATTCCAGAGATGCCGATTCTCAGTGGAATTCTGGTACACTGGCATACTTTCCATCCCAAATTCTTTACATCCTGTCTATGTAGACATGCTCAATGTCAGGATAGTAGTTAGTGCCGGGTTAGGGTGTTAGAGATGAATCTCTTAGGGAAGTGATGACAAACCTTGGCACCCCAGATGTTCTTGGACTTCAATTCCCAGAAGCCCTTATCAGCAGGAGTGCCGAGGTTTGCCATCACTGCCTTATTGGATGAAGTGAAGATTTTATGCTCAACACAATTTGGGAGAATCAGTAGGCCATGCAGTGGACACCATTGGACAGTGTTGCAATATGACCAATGTATGGTCTTGGGAGCTGAGTTGGAAATGATCGTAGTTATATCTCCCTCATTCTGTTGGCCTGTGCAGTAGCTAGCAAGGATCAGCACTGCACAGGGCAGGGAATTCACCAGTCCAGGCTATGAAGGTGAAGAGGAATGTACCTGGTCTAGCACCAGGTTCCATACTACCAGGCCCCTCCACAGGTTAGGTTTTCATTCAAATTTTAATACAGTTGTGGCCCAAGTTTACACCAAATTTGTCTGTGTCCTACATCTTTATTTTGGTGATGGGGGGGAGGGGGGAGGCCTGAGGTGGCATCACAAGCACAGGGAGTCAAAGCTAGGGTTAGAAGAACTAAGCACTCAAAAGCCTATGCTTGGCCAGTTGATTCTACCTGTTTGCTTTCACAACATTCAATGCTGTTTAATATATTTCCATCACATCTATGGGACAATGTGGAAATTTTGATAGATACAGTACTACTACCAGTACCAAAATTCTCACTCATTTCTACATTTTTCTGCCTTTTTAAAAGTAGTTAAATAAGTGTCAAGATCATATGATACATTTGGATGTACTTGTATAGCTAGTTACTCAAACAGTCTAATACAGCTTAGTATAAAATTACATGTTACATGTAGTTTCTTTCTTTATTTGTTTCACATGCACCACCATACAAAACTAAAAGCACCAGAAGTTACATGCCGTGATTGCCATAGAGTGATTTGCTGTGTTGTCTGACTTCAATTCTCCAGAGACTTGATAAACCATGTTGCCTTTTAAGTTACACCTCACAGGCACTGACTGAAAACCCAGGCAAAACTTCTTGAATCTTGTGTCTGTGTTTGGGGACCTTTATGTAACATATGAGCATGAATATTTGGAATTTTAGGAGAGTATGTAATATTGCACACTGGAAACAAACCCAGTTTTAGCTTCACTTTATTGAACCTATAGTGAGCTGACATTTCAGCTTTTACTTTAATATTCCTGAGATTGATCTTGGCTAACTAAAAAGTAAGTTGAAATGTTATCCCATAAACTGTTCTTGAGATTTCTTACATTATTCCTTTCAGCTGCATTTTACAACATTAGCAACCTAATCAGGAGCCTCAATGACCTTCGTTGGTTTCATGGTTGTGAAATAACCAGATTTATATCCAAGGGATGCCTTGTTATTCTCTAGAAATAGCTTTTAATGATTACTGGGAGGGGAGAAATCTCTAATGTTTCATTTGAATGGAGATATTTTTGGGTAGTGGAGAGAAGAACTGAAATATACTGAGATATATTGGATGGGGACGAAAAGACTTTTCCTGTAAATTTGCTTGCTAATAGTTCTGCTTTGTTCTTCCTGTAAAATCATGTGATAAATATTAGAGAGTGGACATGGAATGCAATAAACAAGATTTCAAGCAAGAAATCAACCACTTCATGATCCCTTCCAAAAGTACAATGAAATTTAATAGATCAGAAGAATTACACAGATAATCTTTATGATGTAAATCTGATGATTGGTTTCGAAGCTATTTTCTAGCCCCCACCCTGTCTTTGTTCCTATGTCTGAAGTCACACAATTCTTAGTCTGAGCCTCAGTTGAATATTAATCTATCCTGGGCCAACTCAGAATTCCCATTTCCATTTCTAAAATCATATCACTGTCAAGTGGTATAAGTCCACCAGTATAATCCTGAATTGGGTCTTAGTTCATTTTTTAAAGGAATGTTTCAAATTTTACTGATATATTTAGACCTGAATGGATATACTTTGATATTTTAAACAATCAAATGTACAATATCATTTAAGAGTTAAGAAGCTCCAAAATGAAATTTGTTATGCTGTCTGTTGAATTTGGTCAGTGCAAATAACAGATAAATTTGTTTAAATTCATTTTTAAGCGTTTACCAAAATTTGAACATTTATTCATATCAGTATATAGTGGGGGAAAACCCTAGCATAAGAAGAAATACCATGTCTAGAGAAAAGGAAGTAACAGTACCACTCTGTCCTGCTTCAGTCATACTTCGCCTAAAATATCTGTCCAGTTCTGGGTAACACAGTTCAAGGGTAGTGTATGCTGGCACAGATGTAGAAGAGGGCCATGGCAAAAATTAGTGAAAAGTCTGGAAACATCTGGAAAGATCATGATGACTATTTGATGGATTAAAGTATTTTCACCCTGGAAAGGAGAAGTTTGAGATGTGATGTGATGTGATAACCACCTCTAAATATTTGTGGGGCTGTCACAGTGCAGCTGAGGGTAGCTTGGTTTCTGTTGCACCAGAGATTAGGACTTCATATAATGGATACAATAAGCAATACAGGAGATTTTGGCTAAACATTCGGAACTTCCTAATGTTAAGAACCTTATGGCAACAAAAGCTGTTTCAGAGTGAAATAAACTACCTCAGAAAGCAGAAGGGTCTCCTTGGATGTTTTCAAACAGAGGTTGGATGGTGAACTGTCAGGGAAGCTTTAACTTGTTACTTTTAGAGGGGTTGAAGAAGAGTCCCTTCAAACTCCACAGTGCTGATATTTGAACATGGAAAGACCATGAAAACATAACAAAATAATATAAATAAAAGAGAGCAAAACCCAAGGGGAGGGTGGGGGATCGTCTTAAGTTAAAATCAAGTAAATCAACAGCAGTGTAATATGCCAAACAAACACTACAAGATTTTTTTCTTGCACAGTGCCTAAAAGGAGTAAAAAGATCTTCACGTGGTGCTAGCAAATATCTTCATTTGTCTGGAGAAGTTATTACATTGTTCAGAGGGAGGCCTTGAAAGGGTTCTTTCTTTAGAAGCCCCTCAAAGCAGGATGGACTTTGAAAATTATTTTAGTGTTGTAATGGCTCTCGGAGTCCAGGGTGCTGAAGGTGAAGGAAGGCATGGGAGACAGGAGTGCTGAAGGAAAGCCAGCCGATCCCGATGGCTGGGGAGGGCTGTATTTATTGAATTACATAGAGGTCTCCACCGCACATCCTGTGTGAGACCTCATGACAGGATACATTTTCTACGTGGCATTCTGCTGGCTAAGTTACATTTGCCAGCTCTAAGAAGTTACTGTATACATTTGCACCTGCTAAAGGATTGCACAATCTAAGCGACCTTGGAGACTTCCTGTGTCTAGCTGACGTGTACTGATACAGGCTTGTGTTTCTCCTGGAAGTTTCCACTATTATGAGATTATGCCTACTTCTTTCAGTGCCCCCAGCTAAGGCAATATGGAGTCACTCTTGCTACCTATATAACTTGCCCGTTCCCAATTTCCTTTCCTGTCCTAGCTCGGTTGGTTTCCAGCCTGTGTTCAAGCCAGACGAACCATTCTGGAAGGGTGCTATCCAATCAGTGAAGCGGGCAACCCACATTTTAGCACATGAACAAATTTATATGGTTACAGAAACTTGTTTTAACTCTTTGTTCTATTTATACCTTGAGGAGATGCTGAATGTTTTCTGTCTTCTAATTGTTCTGTCATCAACACAAGAAGGCCATGTTGATTTGTACAACAGAGAATTTTCACTTAGCATTTCTCCAAGATTAGAAAAAGATGCTTGCTGTGGAAACTATAATCCAAAAAGGTAATTTTTCCCATCTCTGGTGCATTTGTTAGCTTCTACATCTCTAGTAGGAACAGTAAACAAGATGAGGCAGACCACACAAAATCTTGCTCTTGTAGACTCAGTAATTTCACTCCCACCATCATGTGCAAGATTTGCCCTACCACATGCAAGAGGAGCACCATTTCCCTAAATGGCAGTGGGCCAGGATACCTAAGAGACCGTATCATCCCGAGAGTGTCTGCCTGTCCAACCAGAGTGGACCGGAGGGCCTCTCTAGTTGTGCCTTCAGCTAGAAGGGCCCGCCTCTCTGGCACACGAAGAAGGGGCTTCTCCATGTCTGCACCAGCCTTCTGGAACCTCTTTCCAACAGAATTGAGGCTACAGACAGAACTGCTGCCCTTCAGGAAAAGTCTGAAAACCTGGCTGGCAGGGCAGGTGTGGGGCCTTAATGGGAATATGGCTCCAGCCTGTTGGCTCATCCCCAGTTAGTACTTAGTTAATATCCCTCCCTTTGTGTTGTTGTATCCCCCCCTTCCCTTGTATTTCTTTTTATTCTTTTAATTGAGGTGGGGGATAGTAGGGTGGGGAAGTGAGTGGGTGATTTGGGATTTTAAAATCTGTTTTTATACATTCTTAACTGTTGTACGCCGCCCTGAGTTGGGTTCTCCTAATTGGGCGGCATATAAATTTAAATAAATAAATAAATAAATAATGTATTTTCCTCTCACATTGATTTTTTTTGAATCTTGGACACGTTGATGGTAGCATGAGATGACCAGTAATGGCTAAATCCTATTTTTCCAAGTGTTGCTCCCACAGCCAGGATAGTGTATTATGAAGTCTCCTGAGACATTGTTGGGTTTGCACTTGATTAAAAGTTGGGAGTTGTGCATTGTCTGAAACACTACAAACTATCTAACAGAAAATGTCACTAGCAATTTGAGGTAGTTTTGCCTTTTAGAACTTAATAATAAGAGTAATATCATTTTGCATGTCTATGAAGCCTTTCATCAAAATGCACTTGACTTTGAAAGTGGCAGCATTTCAAAACTAAAACATTAGCATCACAATATCCTGGGTGGCAGGTAAGAGTTATCTCCTATTTCACAAATGAGAAAATTAAGGCTAAGTGACTTGCTTTCATAACTCTCAGCCCCTGAACCTGCCACAGTTTGACACCAACAGTCAAAATGGAAGACAAATCACTGAAGAAGGGCAACACCTGACTACTGCTTTGTGTCAAGGTATAATTGACAGATTAGAATGTTATATTTCTCAAAATGAAAACCTGTTTCAAAGCAGTATTTTTCTTTTGTTCTTAGAACAAAATAAGTACATAATTTACTGTCTTGATGCTACAATAATAATACCTTCAGGTAGATTCAGTTTAGCTCTCATCCACCCAGCTAAAAATAACCCGAAAATCAAATAAATCCAATTTGACTAAGTTATGAAGTATTGTATAATTCTACTGTAATTCCATTCAGTTTGATTTGGTTGATTTGATTTGTTTTATTCGATTTGTATGCCGCCCTCTCAGCATACGTCGACTCAGGGTGACTCACAACAATCACAACATAAATCAACAATACAAAATAAATACACAAAAATATAATATACAATGTACAGAAATTCAATCTACAAAAGCAACACAGTACAATTTATACAATAAAACACACTTGAGCACTAAAATATCAATGGAAAGTAGATAACAAAAAGTCCTTAATGGAGCCCAGTATCCCTGACAGAGCCCGGGGCTCAATGTTCCCAACGGAGCTCGGGGCTCAACCTTCCCGACAGAGCCTGGGGCTCAACGATCCAGACAGAGCCTGGGGCTCAACGTTCTCGACGGAGCCCGGGGTTCAATGTTCCCAATGGAGTTTAGTAGTTTAGTGGTAGGTTTAGTAGTAGGTTAGATTCAGGATCCTGGGTAAGGTTAGGGCTAATTATACCAGTTGTCCACAGAGGGTGCCAAAAATATATACACATTTTAAAAGACATATCTATGATTTACTTTTTGAAGTTGAATTGAATTACAGTAGCAATGTGTACTTTGACATTCTTTCCAAAGAATTAATGCTAACGTCACAAAGTGACAAGATATTTGGAATCTATCAGTTCTGCTCTTTAGCATTATTTTTCAGTGAAGAGATAACTTTTTATCCCCATGGTCAAAAATTCAAATTAGAATAGACCCATTGGATGATTGACTGAATCAATGGGGATGCAGTGAGTCAACTGCTCCCTCAGTTCCTTTGATTTAAGTGTGTCTATCCTAAATGTAACTTACTAAGATAAAGTAAGTCACAGTTACAGTAGGCCCATTTGAATCAATGGATCATATGGAGTAGTTGACTCACTGAATCTTCATTAATTACCTGTATATGGGACTATTCTAGTTCAATGTATTATACTGAGCAACTGAATTTTAGCCAACGTATCACATTGGCCAAATCAAAAAGGTATCTCAATGCCTAACAGTAATTGATTTACTGAACAACTTTAGTTCTAGTTTGTCTGTAAACATTTCCATATAGTACATGGCCTTTGACTCAAAAATGGGGACAATTTGAAACTTTATGAGTACTAATCTGTGATTTGTTTTAATAATTTTCTAACAGAAAAAAACCTTGTGTGATTTCAAATGAAGTTATATAATTGGAGGGGAAACACACATTATTTTCGGTTGCTGAATAAATTAGAATAGGATATTATTTTACTTAATATAGGAAGAAAAGATCATGCAATGGTAAGAAAAGGCAATTGTAGAAATGTCTGAAGACAGGCAAGATTGAGGGTATTAGTGGCTATAGAAATTCTTACAGCCTGACAGACAAATTCCAAAGTCTGTGTAATTAACAGATATCATTACTTTGCAGGGTCTACAAAGCAAGATCATTTATTTTTATTTTCATTATTCTATACTATTGGTTGCAGAATCAATGAAACAGCGATTTATTTTGGCTGCAACTTGGACATTTGATTAGAAAAGAGACACTGATAACTTTCTTTTTCCCCACACTGGTCATGTTTAATTGATATAAAACTCAAATTCAGTCAGACAAGGAAATTTAAAAAAACTCAAAATAAAATATTAATGAGGCAAGACAATTAAACAAGGGAGGACAAAAAGCTACAGCATATCCAGTTTACTGATACCTCCCTTCCCAACAACATGCAGGTAAAATATATATGAATATGTTAGATAGGATATTTTACCATCTAGCAGTTAACCTGATGACTGGAACAACAGCAGGTCAGCAATACAAGACCTGAGTGTTGCATCTCCTGTCAACCTAGAAGTTCGAAAGCAAGAGTGTGATGAGTGTTTGCCCCCTCACTGGGTTTTTTTTTTACCCACCCTTCCTGCCTTGCTTTGCCAGTTCCCTTTTTCATGCTCCTACTGGCAAGCGTACAGGGTATGAGAACTTTGGTAGCGGGTATGTGGCCTTTCTCTGTGTGGCCCTGTCACTCTCAATTTCCAAATCAATAGACACAAAGGGTCTCAGAGTAATTATATTTATGAAAGTAAGCTAAGAAAATGGGTATAGCATGAGAAATCAAACTTGCAATGCAGTCATTCAAAAGGAAATACAAAAATAAGAAACTTAATTAGTTCCCTAGACCCCTGGCCTTATCTAAATCTGTACTCACACCTTGTGAGGCTCAACCCTGGATCCTTCCATGGCGATTGTTCCATGCAACAATCCTCTTACATGCAGGCCATGCTTTTCCAGCTTCTTGGCAATGGGATTGCAAGAGTGTACCAGATCTGGCCCTCTGTTCCAGATCTGGCCCTCTCAGTTCAAGCTTCTCCATTAGGTAAATCAGGTAGCGTTGAGCAAAGAAATCACTCCAAGTCTCTTCAGGCATTTTCATAATTGTATTATAAGCATAGCAAGGTTCAAAGTACAGTTCCTTAAAAGCAATTAAAAGAAAAGAAATAAAAAAGCAAGCTGTTGGGGGAGGGAGAAAGCCCGTCGCCCCCTTCTTCCAAGAGCTCACATTCTGGCTGCTTTCCCGTTCAGCCTCCCAAGCACCACTTCGCTGGGAATTTAATAGCATTCCACAGACTTTGGTGTCTAGGTATGCCTACAGATGACCATGAAAAAGTCTTCAGATGCAGACAGCACTGGCTCTTTGGTTGTAAACGGAGATGAGCACTGTACCCTAGAGTTGGATATGACTGGCTTTGCAGGCGCACCCCCCAAAGAAAGACTCAGACACCGGTATATGGATAAAGGCATTGGGCCACTTTTATTGAATAATGCCCTAGTCCGAATTATAACTTTCAATTGGTACTCATCCAATTATAATTCTTTAAGGCAAGCAGGCCGCAGTAACACTGGTAAGGTTCCTCCCAAAATTGCCAACGGCAATTGGCTACAATGTATCCATTTTGTATCAATTTGTTTGTTGACACAAACAACAATAAACTATCTACTGACCCCACCCTCTGACGTGTATCCGTCAAATCACGGGGTGATGCATAATGAAAAGCTCGTGCAATCACCCCTTGCCTGGTTCGTCGTTGACCGGTCAACGTTATTACACCTGTACCTATCTAAATGTTGGCCACTCAATTGTGAACCTGCCGGATACCTATGGGTCATAAATCTTTACCTTACCAGTGCTACCCGCCAAACGGGAAGGCGTCCATGATGACTCACCGCCCCCCCAAGACCGTCAGCTCGGTCGCCAGGCCTGCTTGCACCACCCAGACGAGGTACACACCTCCAGCCGACAGGTGGACCCCTTCCCCTGCCTACCGGCAAACTTTTGTAAGCCTATCCTCAGGTGTCCAATGGCTGTCTCCCAGCCATGCTCGAGCAAGGGACTGAGCAACAGCCTTGTCCACTGACTGCCGGAACAGTCCGTACCACGGAGATCCACATCTCCCCTAAATTGGTGTCTCGGCACGACGTTAGACCATAGCGACTGTGTGTAAGCCACACATGATATAAAATGCCAGGTCGCAGCCCCTTGACAATTTAGTAACAGCAGTGATCCGTATAAGATCGTTGCCGCCAAGGTGCCTATTAAGAACATCGGGCGGTCCAGCATCCCCTACGGACATCAGGAATGACAACAGTTCCCGCCCCCTTGTGCCACGCATACCATACCATCGCATACGTGCGGATGCACACAGCCCAAGTCGGGTTCCACTCCCTGTCGCCGCAGCATATACTGCTGCCCAGTGTACATAGCTGCGGCCCACCAGCCCCACTGCCACCGGTGTGTAGAGACACACAGGATCTGTAAAAGAGGAGAAGAGGTTAAGGATATAACTAGGTACTCATACAGTGAGGGCACGTACATATAAGAAATTGCGCGTACACACATGTCCGCCTCCGAGTACTCCAAACGTAGCCGCGTTCAATGCGACGCCAAATAAATGGGTGCCAAAATGGTCCCCCACACCGCGAAGCGAGTCACCCTTAGTAACATTACTTCGGCAAGGGTAGACCTATCCTGGTGGCAGAAAAACAGGTTGAGGCGCGCAGCAGGAATTGTCGAAAATCATGTAGGGCACCAACCGGACAGATGTCTCCAATAAAACTTCGTAGCAGTCTGACTCCACTGCCTACGCCGTGCTGAACAACCTGTGAGGACCGTATCCCCACTTGAGCCCACTCATGTGTGACAGAGACATCGTCGAGTTCCAGTGCCCTACGAGACACATCCGCCTTACACAGATGGTACCAACTCTGGCACCCACTCACTGATGTGGAGCGCTCCAAAGAAGGCCACCGTGGTAGCCGCATGAAAAAGAGCTGCCTCATACTTGTCAAAACATAGGTCAGGCCAGCCTCATGCAAGGTGTGTGAGCACCCCTGGGGAAATTGGGTGCCGAGTGTCCGGGCGGCGGCCACATTCCCATGTCCACCCCTCCAAAACATGCCGTATGCGAAAATCGTTCATGCTGTCAGCAAAACCCCCCACCTTGGCAACAAATGGCAATGCTGACAGCCTTGATGCTATAGTGCGGGGAGCGAGGCCCTGACTGTGTAAATGAACCATGAATTGTAAAACCTGTGCCACTGGAATGGGCCACAACTCTGGCAACCGAAGTTGCACACGAAAGCTATTAAATTGAACTAAAGCATGATGATACGCCTTACGCGTGCGGGGCGCCAAGGACATGCCAATCGCCCGGTTCACCTCTCCTTGCCAAATGTCCAAATCTCGGCCGGAAGTGGTGAGGGGAATTCCTCTGCGTCCGGAGCCAAGGCGCGGAACCGGGGGATCTGCAGGCGGGATAAAGCATCAGCAATATCATTATCAATGCCTGGTACATGTCTGGCCCTGAAAAGCACGTTAAGGCGTAGGCTACGTAACACGAATTGGTGAACTAAAGCCATCACCCTGGGTGATTTAGATGTCTGAGCATTGACAATGTGTACTACTGCAGCATTGTCACACCAAAAATGGACCACTGAGTCGGCCCACTCCTTGCCCCATAGCATCAAAGCTCCCAGGATTGGAAAAAACTCAAGGAATGTAAGATCGCAGAGGCAATCCGTGCCCCGCCATTCTGGAGGCCATTGGCCATAAGCCCACCTCCCCTGGAAGTAAATCCCATATCCCAGGGAGCCGGAGGCATCCGACTGCACTTGAAACCTAGGTGAAACTAAAAGGTCGGACCTCCAAAAGGATACCCCATTGAAGTCCCGCAGGAATGAGAGCCAAACCAAAAGGTCAGCCCGCATGCCCCTGGTTAGTCGGACCCTATGATGGCGCCTTGTCAGGCCAGACATGGCATCGCACAGGCGCCGAGCAAATGCCCTGCCAGGCGTAACCACCCTGCAGGCAAAGTTAAGATGGCCATGCAATACCTGCAGCTCACGAAATGACACCTTACGTTTGGCCAGCAAGGCCAAAATCATCGCAGAGATCCGGGTAACCTTGTCAATGGGTAACCGGGATGCCTGTGCGACCGTGTCAATTTCGATACCCAGAAATGTGAGGGTAGTGGATGGGCCCTCGGTCTTTTCGGGCGCTAAAGGGACACCCAGTTCCTGCATTAGCATCTGAAATGTGGTGAGGAGACGTGTGCACGTGTCCAAGCCCCGTTCACCCCCGAACAAAAAGTCATCGAGGTAATGGGCTACAGACCGAGACCCGGACCTGCGAACAAAGGCCCACTGAAGGAAGGTGCTAAAACGTTCAAATGCTGAACAGGATATAGAGCAGCCAAAAGGCATGGCCTTATCTACAAAGAACTTCCCTTGGAATCGAAAACCCAATAGCTCAAAGTCCTCAGGGTGCACTGGCAACAATCGGAATGCCGATTTGATGTCACATTTTGCCAGGAGGGCACCCGGACCACAAGAGCGCACCATCCGTAGGGCTTGGTCAAAGGACGTATACCTGACCGAACAAAGGTCATCAGGGATAGCATCATTGACAGAATAACCCGCCGGGTACGATAAATGGTGGATTAAACAAAATCCCCCCGGGGCCTTCTTGGGTACCAACCCCAGAGGGGAGACCTTCAGGTTGGGAAAGGGTGGCACAGAAAAGGGGCCTGCCACCCTCTTGGCCCCAACCTCCTTAGCAATACTCAGGGCAGCCACCTCCTCTCTACCCTTCAGGGACAGTAAATTGGGTGCACCTTGGGGTCCCCGCACTCCTTTGAATGGGATTCGGAAGCCCCACTGGAAACCCTCAAGGAGGTACTTTGCATCCTCTCTCCTTGGATAAGTTGAGAGCCATCGCTCCAACATATACACATTAACTGGGGAGGGGGCCTTTTGCCTGGCTAGCTCCCTCAGCAGCCGCTGTGCCTGCTCCCTGTCCACCTCTACCTCTGCCCCGTGACCCGCCGGCCCGCGGACACGCGGCGGCAGCGTGGGGGCCAGCGCAAGAGGGACACTCATATTTATATCGGCACTGCCGCTTATTGCACACACCGCTGGCCGAGAAGCTCCAACACAACAAGCGGGCTGGAACCTCCTGCCCCGCCAGCTGGCAGGAAGCCTGCGTTGGAGCAGCTCGCTGAATGGCATGGCCACAATGATACCTATCCCCAGGCGCCGGACGCGTGGGGGTCATGTATAATAGCCACAATTTCTGACAGGGCTCATCCCATCTCATCTCCGGGTGCAATGGCACCCTCATTCTGAATTCCTCATCGTAAGCCAGCCACGACGGGCCAGGAAAATCCACCATCGCCCTGTAAATATTGTCCAAATATTGGACCATAGGAATCGCCAGGTCTGGCCGGGCTCTGAGATACACCGCCATATAAATAAGATATGCGGGCAACCAGTTGGCCCAGGTGCGTGGTGGCTTACGACGGCGGGACAGCTCTTTGTCTTTGTCATCCTGTCACTCTCTCTTCTCCTTAGTGGGCTCACGGTTCAATAGGGAGAATATATCCACGTACTCCCCCCGCCAAATCTTTTCCCTTGTGACCTGGGACAAATGATCACCAAGGGGCAACGAATAACCAGCTGTCGGCAAAGCCGTCACTGGCACATTAGGTACCCGGGGCATGCGCAGCAGAACCTGGACAGTCCCTGCGATGCCCGGCACTAGCCCGGGGGCGGAAACCCGCACCCCCAATGTTGCACCAGTCTGGAACCAACGGGCACTGGTATAAGGTTGCAACTGATGCCCACTCGCCCCGACATTACGAGGCCATGGCCACTGAGCACCGCCATTGGAAGTGGACTGAGATGTGGGTGCATTAACTTGAACCTCATACTCACTAGTTGCACCCCCGTGAGCCGCCCCCACTGGGGGTTCTGGCCCACAGCGGGTGTCGGAGCTCGCAACCGGAATCGAGCTCTGGGGCCGCACCTGACCACTCTCCTGCTGTATCTCTGGCTGAACTGGGAGCTGTGAGACACTGGCCGGGGTAGGACGGAGCGCCTCCAGGAGCTCAACCCGGCTAGCCGCTTGCTGCAGTGTGGCGGCCATTGAGGCAGGCGGAGGACCCAAAGGTGCCCCCGCAGCAAATGAAGGGCCCCAGGCACGGAGTTGTGTGCCATCCCTAAGGACACCTCAAGCACCGCTAAACGCGTTAGCAATGCATCAACTGCCACAGATCCCCCAGTATAGAGTTGGCCGGGTGGGCCGGACAGCCCACCAGGCATTGGACCAGAAACCCCCACATGAGAGCCCGGGCCCGAATAGGGCCATGCCCAAAATTCCGGCCCATGAGGGGCTGGAGGTGGAACGTGCTGCGCACCAGCACCGGACCCACCCCCGCTGCCTGGACCCATGGCCGGTATCTGCAGGCCAAGGGTCAAAGCCCCGGAAGGGCCAGCTGAAGGCTGACCTGCCGAGGGCCAAGCAGCCTGCATCGCCCCACCGGTATTGGTGGGGGTCGAGTCCTGGTGCGTGGGCACAGCCCTGGTCCTCCGACCCAAGGGCTGGCCCCCACGCTGCGCAGGGCCAAAAGTCCTCCCCATGGGCCGCGGCTTCGTCGCCGAGGCCCTTCGTTTAGGAGGCATATCTAAGGAGCAGGATCCCTTTCCAGGGATCGAAGAGCAGAGAAAAGGCACAGAGGAGCCCGCAAGCCAAAGGCTCTGTGCCAAATCCTTCCTTCCCAGCCGGGAAGGACCAAGGGGGAAAAAGCAGCGACGGAGAAAACTTCTCCTCTCCGTCGCTCTTTTTAAAATGACAGCTCGGCTGCCTCATGGCCACCCCTTTTATAGAGGGGTGGCCATGCCCCCTAACTCACCCGGATGTCTGAGTCCAGGTGGTGGGGGGCCGCAAAGAGCGCGGCGGCCATTTTGGCGCCGCACTTTCATTTGAGCAATTTACTGTTACTAATCCCATCAATGTAACCATTATCCTTTTTATATCATTTGTATCCTGTTCTTCCAGCAAGAAATCCAAAAAGCTACTGACATTCCACAGTTGACTACTGAGTACCTGTTCTCTTCAAAGAACCTCAAAAGTATTCTAAAAATGAATATGAAGATAGACTACAAGCGCATTAGCATAATACTCAGCAATCCATTAACCATTGTACCTTAACAATGCAGCATCTCAAAATGCATCAAAATTTCAGTGTATTACCCATCTCAAATATATCATATTTTCTGTAGAATAGCCATTCCTATTAGCATTTAAATCAGGAGTTCTCTACCTTTTAAAGCCGGGGCCCAGGTCACACACCCTCAAACAGCTTTGGGAGCCGGATGACCATTTTGCCCTTCCTCCTCCATATGGCACTTCCAAGTGTGGTGGAGGCGGTGGGGGGCTACACGGAATGGTGCCATGGGCCGCATTTGTCCCAAGGGCCGCAGGTTGAGAATCACTGCTTTAAATTGTTAAAGGAAATGATTTGTTTTACCTCTTCTTCCTCCAATGAGTTTTTGAGGAATTTGGATGGGGGGAAATGCCATAGAGATTATCCTTAGCCAGAGAAGACCTAAAACATTTCCGAAAGTATTGGTTGGAAATGATATGATGACTGGAAAAAGGTCTATAACTTTTTTGTTCTCTACTTTCCTGGCACCAAAATTACATAAAATGCAACAGGGCAGGAGCTGATAAGTGGTGTTGTGCATGTAGTGACAGAAGCAAAAGATAGTAAACATGTCTTATTTATCAAGCAGGCATTCAGTATTGTAACATCCCAAGTTCCCTGTAGTCCAAAAGAACACTTTCCTCACTATTGTTATTGGGAGCAGGAACAATTAAAAGGTACTACTTGTTGCTGACATTGTTTTTTTTAACAACTTCACATGCTGCCTGTAATAGGGTATTGGGAGGTACTTTTCTGGGCTGGGATGGCTGTCTTTCTACCCAGTATCAATTAGTAGTCCTTCTTGCCACTGAATTCATAGAGAGACCACCTCTCCCTACACTGTGTTCTTTCCCTCTCTTTTGTCATTTCGTGTCAGTTGTTTTGTTCCCTTTTCTTTCCTCCATGTCTAGGCTAGATGTGAAACTGCCAAAATGAAGGCACCTTTTGATGACTTCATTCTGCAGTTCCCCTCACCTGACCAAGTGTGAGAAAGACTAGCTGGCAACACAAGGTTGCTGTTACCAAGGTCCGCCAGATTGTGATTCAAAAATACCACACTCTTTGAAGAGGCTCATTTTGTTGCGAATGATCTGTTTGTTTAGTTTTGAGCCTGCAGGTAGTAAAGAAAGCAGCATGTACAAATAATTCCAAAGAACTGTAAGTTAAATAACAAATGTTTTATTCTTTCTCCTACAAATGTCTCAGAGTGAATTATTGAGACTTTGAGTGCCAGTTAATGGGAAAGGGGTGGACTTTTGGAAATTTGTAGTTATTCTTCTCTGTGGGTCTCTGTACTTCTAACCTTGTACCTAAAGGGACTTTTACTAGAAACTCAAAACTCTGCAATGCTGAACACTGTGTCAGCCTTGTAATATGTTACTTTAATGTCTCTCCTCTGAAATACTGAGATTGGAGCAGCCTCATAAAACCTTTGATTAAAGGAACAGCTAGCTGTAACATAACTGTACTTCTCCCTTCTTTTATTCCTACCATGTGGGGAATTTGACATGAAATTATCAGTTTGGGGAGTTACATAATCTGTGTCTCTATGTAGTAGCAGATTTATGAATCTTATTAACTATTCAGATGCAGATTCGATGGGACAGCTCTGAGAATCATGACATAACCAATATGGGGAATAGTCTTATTTGTTTAAACTACAAGCCAAATCACCAATCAAAAACATCACAGAATCCCATAAAGAGTAGTTAAGGGCAAGCATTGGCATATTTATTATGAAGTGATACTTCTCTTCCTGCCTCAAACACAAGGAAGGCTTGCTCTGGCACTGACCATAATGTGCCTGTTGCCTGTACTTCTGATACATTTTTATGTTTGAGGCCAGGAAGATTCATAGCATTTTTGTATGAGCATTTTTGTATGAAAAGTAAGATTCTGAAAGCCACAAACAGCAGAGCAGGGACTTTGTCAGCTGAACTATTATCTTCATGATATATTTTCTGCTGTGAGTGTTCATTGTGTGAGGCACCATTGTTCTCTAATAAAAGATATTTTCCCCCTTAAGTGTCCACAGCTGTCATATGAAGCTTATTTTTCCCCTTGAAGACTAT
This sequence comes from Bradypodion pumilum, assembly GCA_035047305.1. NCBI lineage: Eukaryota > Metazoa > Chordata > Lepidosauria > Squamata > Chamaeleonidae > Bradypodion > Bradypodion pumilum. The sequence goes on from JAWDJD010000001.1 coordinate 490,018,716, forward strand.
TGAATGCATTTTGTAGACCAATCAAGTAATGGTGAGAAATTGCCCCCGCATTATTCACTCCGGCAGCTGGAGATGCAGCTGTTAAAGCTGTTCTTTAGAAAGGAAAATAAATTAAACTGGGAGGAGTAAAAATAACAAACCAAGAGGGGAAAGAAAAGAAAAACCAGAAGACCTTGTATAAGCTACAGAAGCAACTATATTTCAAGAATGTTAAGGAGGGTGTTTCACAGAGAGAAAGCATTTGGGAGCTTTCCTTTTATCCTTTTTCATATCCTTTTTTCAGACATTTTGTAGCCTGAGAGAGGATGGGGAGAGATCATTTGCTGTGGTACAGTATCAAAGTATATTTGCTTGACAAGGTCCATCACCCTCAGAAGCCGAGAGCACTCAGAAAGGTGGTAATTTTTGCAAATGAGCTAGCAGTGCAGTGATGTTAAGAATCATGTCCCTTTCCTCCACAAAATACAAAATACACAAACAAGGAAGAAATATCTAGCTGAGATGCTTTCTAAAGCAATTTTGATACCTGAAAACATTTTTTCCAGGGGTAGTACTTTTTCCCTAGGGGTAGTACAGAACTGGGAGGGCTGAGGGGGATGGTGGAGGACAGAGGCGCCTGGAGGACAATGGTCCATAGGGTCACAAAGGGACGGAATTGACTGTGTGACTGAACAACAACAACAGTACTTGAAAGCAAGCAGTACGTGTGTCTCTGTGTACACATGTTTTTTGTGTAGTGGGGAGAGTTACATGGAAGAAAGACAGATATGTACACCAATAAGACCATGCACAGCTTTGAATGTCCAATAGAGATAGGCTAAAATGGCCAAGGACCAGCTGAGACAACATTAGGCCAACTTAATTATGCTGGGAAAGATTGAAGGCAAAAGGAGAAGGGGGTGGCAGAGGATGAGATGGCTAGATGGCATCGTTGACACAGTGAGTGTAGATCTGGGTGGACTATGGAGGATGGCACTTGATAGAGGAGCCTCACTAATCTGTTGGAATTTTTTGAGAGTGCCAACAAGCATGTGGATAAGGGGGATCCAGTTGACATTGTTTATCTGGACTTTCAGAAGGCTTTTGACAAGGTCCCACACCAAAGGCTCTTGAATAAACTTACCAGTCATGGAATAAAGGGACAGGTCTTGTCCTGGATCAGCAACTGGCTAAGGGACAGGAAACAGAGGGTAGCAATAAATGGACACTTCTCCAAGTGGAGGGAAGTAAAGAGTGGAGTCCCCCAAGGTTCAGTACTGGGACCCCTGCTTTTCAACCTCTTCATAAATGATCTAGAGGTAGGAGTAAAAAGCAAGGTAGCCAAATTTGCTGACGACACTAAATTATACAGGGTAGTGAAAACTGTGAGAGATTGTGAGGAGCTCCAGAGGGATCTCTTGACACTGGGGGAGTGGGCAAAACAGTGGCAAATGAGTTTCAACATTAGTAAGTGCAGAGTGATGCATGTTGGGGCAAAGAACCCCAATTACATTTATAAACTGATGGGGTCTGAACTCTCTGCGACAAACCAGGAAAGGGACCTTGGTGTCCTGGTGGACAACTCAATGAAGGTGTCAACCCAGTGTGCCTCAGCAGTGAAAAAAGCAAACTCAATGCTAGGGATCATTAGGAAGGGTATAGAAAATAAGTCAGCAAGTGTCATTTTGCCTCTTTATAAATCTATGGTGAGGCCCCATCTGGAATACTGTGTACAGTTCTGGTCGCCATACCTCCAGAAGGATATTATGGAGCTGGAAAAAGTGCAGAGGAGGGCAACCAGAATGATTAGGGGACTGGAACACCTTCCTTACCATCTGAGGCTGCAACGGTTGGGCCTCTTCACTCTTGAACGACGACGTCTAAGAGGTGACCTGATTGAAGTTTATAAAATCATGCACGGTGTGGACAAAGTAGATAAGGAAAAACTGTTTTCCCTATCGCATAACACTAGAACTAGGGGACACTCCATGAAACTTTTGGGTACTAGTTCTCAAACAAATAAGAGAAAGTACTTTTTCACCCAGAGGATTACTGGCCTATGGAACTCCCTGCCAGAAGAAGTGGTGACAGCTGTCAGTCTTGACAGCTTTAAGAAAGGATTAGACAAGTTCATGGAGGACAAGAGTATCAATGGCTATAATTATGGATACTTAAGGACAACCTCCGGGTTGGAGAGATAGGCAGGATATCTCTCAATATCATTTCCAGGGAATCCTAAGCAGGTGAAGGCATCTGCTTGGGAATAATACCCTGAAGCAAATGGTGAGCCACTGTGTGAGACAGAATGCTGGACTGGATGGGCTGTGGCCTGTTCCAGCAAGGCTGTTCTTATGTTCTTATGTATGCTGTGGTCCACAGTGCCGGATCAGCCATAAAGCAGGAGTAGCAAATGCTATGGGCCCCGCATCTCTTGGGCCCCCAGCCCCCGTGCTCAGTTAGAATGAAAATCCAAATTTAAATATTCTGTGCATTTGAGTGGATATTCAAAAAATGTTCACTCGGAGAAACTTGCCGATGCCTCATTGGCGCGATCAATGTACACCAAAAAGTAAAGATGCAAACGCAGATGGAGCCGTCTTTGTCTGCACATGCATCTTACACACTAGTCTTTAGCAGAACTAATTTGTGTTGAGTGGCAGAGTCGATCGATGTGTGAGATGTGTTTGTTTTATAGGCTTATTCCAGCACTGATCTTCAAGTGCGTTCGTATGCGATTTACTTAGACAAATTGATTTGACTAGTGTTATCTCGAGAAAAGTTTGTTTTTACTAGTGGTGTTTTATTTTATAGGTGTCCTGAATCCTAAACCTAAGCAAGGGCCTCTTGACATGATTTGCTACAGGCCTCGCACTGGCTTAATCCAGCACTGGTGGTCCATGAGGTCGTAAAGGGTCGGACTTGACTATGTGACTGAACGACAACTGTGTTGATTCCGAACACCTCCAAGCCAAGGAAAGTTGGAAGTTACATACAATGACATTTTCCTTTCTCATGCCTAAATTTATGCTAGAATTGTGGCTCTTCTTGGGCTAGAATTTGGGTTTGGTGAAACCCAGCTCTTCCCTCACCTCACATTATTTCCATTCATTTCTTATGTTCTATGTAAATACTTAAAAAGAACATATTGATTTTTAAGATGCTAGGATGAACTATTCAAAAACTGGTCAAGCCAAGCTAATTATATCTTTCTTTTTATATATATCCTCATATACCTGGTAGATGAGTGGAAAGCTGTGAATGTAAAAAGGCTTTTTGATAAAATTCCTTATGATATTGTTGCAGCCAAGATGGTAAAATACAGGCTAGATTATGCTATTGTTGAATGAACAGTCTATATCTAAAAACCTCTCATCAAGGTTTCCTTATTAACCTTAAAAGAGGTGACAAATAGGGTAACACAGAGTTCTGCCCTAAGCCCATGTTGTTCAAAGTCTCTATAAATAACTTGGATGTGGGCATAGAAGTAATACACATCAGATTAGCAAATGGCACAAACCTAGGAAAGGAAACTTCAGAAAACAGCTCATGCTCTGGCTTGTTCCCTCAGTTAGCCAAATGTCAAGTGGACATTGGTGTTGCATGGTGGTCCAAAGCTCATCTGAGCCACAGGAGGGGGAAACAGCCCCCACCCCATAGCTCCACACAGTGTGGAGGCAAACCTTCATTGGAATGTAAAAGAGCTTTAAATTTAAGTATTAATATACTTTTAAAAATGGCTGGTTGACTAGATTAGTTTGTTGAGTATCTGACTGCTGAGCAAAGGTTGGGAGTTTGATTTCCCACTTTCCCCCTCAAAAGAGTCAGCCTGTGTGGATTTGGGAAAGTTTGGCAGTCCCAGGACGCCCCAAAAGAATGAAAGAATAAACCCCTACTGAGTACTCTGTGCCTAGAGAGCCCTGAAAATGGTCACCATAAGTCAGAATTGACTTGATGACACTCAATTATTTAATTATTTAAAATATGACCATTTGGAATTCTACATTTGTTTTGTATATCAAAACCTCAGATTCACAGATTGGCATTAAAACCTTGTGGTTAGAGGACAGATACAGTAGTTTGATTCTGTGCTGTAATTTTTGCCAAGAATGCTAAGAACTCCAAAAGATGTCATTGTGGAAATCTCTGTAGACTCTGTTCTGAAGTGACAGGATTTAAGTATGATAGGATCAATGTGTAGGAGTGGGGATGAACTGTGAAGCATGTAATGCTATCTTGGGAGAAATACTGTTTACAAAAAACATTGAGGAGCAATCAGCACAGACATACATAAAACAGTGCCAAGCCAGTTTCATAGTAATACCTAGTATTTATTTATATAACACTCCAAAGGGTTTCATATACATCAAGCTAGGTCAACAAAATTATGCAGCTAGGTTGGCAGTGAGGGATAGTGACTTGTCTGAAACTATTTAATGAGTTGAATACTTCTTTGAACTTGTGATTTTTCAATTCCCTCTTCAACTGTGACACTCATTATAAGTTCTCCACTTCACTAAGTTTTCAATAAGCAACTTACTGAACACTTCTGTGACCTGCTGTTCCTTAAAGAAGTTCAGTACACTATACTTGGTCTCTCCACTGTTGTTGTCACAGATTTATACACCCTGGGTAAATCACATGAACATTGAGTATGCAAGTCACCCACAATATAAAATCCTTAGAGAGAAGCAACAATTTTGTTTCAGTTCATGTCAAACACAATTTTACCCAGAATGCACATGGTTTTTCAGTATCTAGTATGGAAGCAACTTGAAATCTTTTAAAATAATGTTAGCAGAGCATGATTAATAGATTTTTTAATACAGGATCAGGGTTTGGAATGCTTAACTTTTTAAATTAGGATTCCTGCCTCTTCTCCTTCCTCTGAGATGCTACTCACAAATAGATGGAAGGGAGATTGGACATGGTCTTCTCCATGTATTGAATTCACTATCTGGTTAATACAAATAGGTGAAGAATTTTACTTCCTTTTTGTTTTTGAAGAATTTATCAGGGCTTGCAAATTTCTTAATGTTTGGGATGAAAATTATATCACTTATCCAAAGCTGGCTGGAAGCTTAGCGGTTTAGATATCTGGCTGCAGAGCCAGAAGTTGGGTGTTTAATTATCCACTGTGGCTCTTGGGAAAGGAGCCAGCCTGTGTAGCCCTGGCCAAGCTGTACAGTCGCAGGGTACTTCCAGAACAAGGGAATGGTAAATGTGTGTATTATCAACCTAGAAAACCCTGTACAGGGTTGTCATAAGTCAGAATTTACTTGAAGGTATGCAATTTATTTATTTTCCAGAAATTCAGCGTGGCACAAAGCAAACTGACAAATTATCTCATCCCAGTTCCAAAAATATTGGGAAGGACAAAGATTTGGTATATTGACAGAACTGGGAAATGTTATTCACATGATTCCTACTGAAGATTTGATCTTCTTAATTTGAGAAGGCAGCATTCTTTTAACTGAATCTTTTTATCCAAAAAGTCAAATATCTGAACTGGGTCTAAATCTTCCCTGGTTTTTGTATGCCTAATTTTCTGTTCCTCTAAATGTAATATTCATAATAGATTTCTGCCATTATGTTTGGCTTTTCCATTAAAGAGGTCTAGGATTGAAATTCCCAAATCACCTCCATTATAGCAAGGTCTTTGTTATAGACTAACCTTAGAATTTAGTAGTCATGGCCACTCACGTGCACAAATCTGATGATATAAATTTGGTCTTCCCCTAGTTTTAAAGTGGCAATAAAAACATTTGGGGGAATTGAGAGGAAATGTTTATGAAGTAATTTTCATGTTTATAAATGGGTTTCCGAGCATACTGATGTTGAACGATATTGCTGGAAAACAGCTGTGTACCACAGTAAAGGAAGTGAGGTTATAATAGCAAGAAGATGATTTGGGATTTTATGGTGGCTTTTTCGTACGTTGGTGACATGCTCATATAATATATTGGCATAAATGTGACAGGATATTGGTCAGGAAGAAAGGGAAGTATTATAAAGGCATCTTGATATTCATAGTTCACCATCATATTTGAATGAAGTTTGAGAAGCTATTTTATTAGTCATGTTAATGCTTTCTTAAAAGATGCCCTATAAATGTTTAAAAATAAATAGGTAAACTGGTACAGAAAATAATAATAATGTGGAGCAGGGTTATTTCTGCAAGCAAATGGTTCCACTCAAGGAGTATCCCTGAATGAGATCCAAAGGTTGGAGGCAAATCGGAATGCAAAGTACTATAAATCATGATATGACTCTATAAAAAATACAAAATAGAAGGCTTCTAAAAGCTGATGGAGAACAGGTGGCTATATCTGTAGTGCTCATGCTGCTTCACAAGTCAAGAATTTACAATGCTTTGGATGCAGGATCTAAGCAATGACCTTGCATGCTTTCTCCTCATTGTCCTTACACAGTCCTGTGGGGAAATGATAGTTGTCCATTTGCACCACCTTGCCAGTTATATGCTGCTATATATGTTGTATGTTGAACAAGGGAAGAACTTGGTGCTTGGTCGGGGCCACTCATACAATAGATGCTAGGCCTGATGGGTAAACTCATTAGCAAATGTGTAATGCTAACCATTTGCAAGTCAAGAGGAGGAAGCTTCACAACTAATTTGAATAACAGGTATTACCAGTTGTAAAAAACACATTGACTTGTATACTTATCTGTTGTGTTAACCATTCTGTACCTCTGTATAAATTGATGCCATGACGTCTTACTCTTATGTCTGATGAAGTGAACTTGATCCACGAATGCAAACATTACATTTGTTGTTGTTCAGTTGCACAGTCAAGTTTGACCCATTGTGACCTCATGTCTTTAAAGAGCCACAACATTTTTGTCTTTTCTTTTGTTTGTTTCTGATATGCTTGCCAGCTAAGGTTTCCCTTTGCTTTCGATATCACAATGAGAAATTTTCCTCAGTCTATGGATTACAGGTTTCCTGTAGTGGGAAAGTACAAACAATTGTTTGCTGTTTTGAATAGAGTAACACAGAATTTTTCAACCTTGTGTCCCCAGGTGTTCTTGGACTTCAATTATCAGAAGCCCAAGTCAGCATGCCTGCTGTCAAGGGCTTCTGAGAATTGAAGTCCTAGAACATCTGGGGGTCCAAGGTTGAGAAACTCTGGAGAAACACATGATAGTTAGGTGAGGAGAAAAAAATCTTGATTGCTGGCCCTGACTTTGCTGTTTTTCCACTAGTAGGCAATGAAACCGCTCTTTGCGCCCCCCCCCCCACCCGGACTCAGACATCCGGGTGAGTTAGGGGCGTGGCCACCCCTCTATAAAAGGGGTGGCCACGAGGCAGCCGAGCTGCCATTTTAGAATTGCGACGGAGAGGAGAAGTTTTCTCCGTCGCATTCTCTCTTTAGTCTTCAGCTATAGAGCCTTGCAGAGGTTTGCGCGTTCGTTTCCCGGCTGGGAAAAGAGAATTAAAGTACCCAGAGCCTTTTAGGATTGCTTCTTGGCTACCGCGGTACTTACACGCTAGGAGCTCGATCCCTGGATAGGGATCCTTCAGTGACTTTTCTTCTCCTAGGGAGACATGGCTCCCAAGCGAAAGGCCCCGGCACTGAAGCCACGGCCGAGGGGAAGAACTTTTCCTGGCCCTGCATCGGATGGGGGCCAGCCTTTGGGTCGGAGGACCAGGGCTGCGCCCCCACGGCAGGGCAATGTTACATCCTTGCCCACTGGTACCAGTGGGGCTGGTCAGGCTTCCACTTGGCAGCCGGGTGCCAGCGTCATAGCTGGGCAGGTACAAGCTGGCCCCTCGGGGGCTTTGGCCCTGAGCGCCCCTTTGCAGGGCCCGGGACAGGTTGGCCCAGGGGGGGCCTAGTGCGGGTGTCCCCACAGCTCCCCGGCCCCCCCCATGGGCCTGAGTTCTGGGCATGGCCCTATTCTGGCCCTGGCTCCCCTTTTGGGTTGCCTTTGGCCTATCTGCCTGGTGGGCCGTCCGGCCCACCCAGCCCACCATACACTGGGGGCTCTGAGGCAGTGGATGCTTTGATCGCATGTATAGCAGTGCGGGAAGCATCCTTGGGCATTGCCCAGCCACCTTCTGAGGGAGGTGCTACCACTTCTTCGACAGGGGCCCCTTCGTCGGCCCCGGCAAACTTGCCGGCCGGGACGCTTCAGCGGGCGGCCAACCGGGTTGAGCTGCTTGAGGCTGTCCAGCCAGCACCGGCTGGTGCCTCGCAGCTCCCCGTCCATCCTGATGTACCGGCTGGGAGCAGCCAGGGGTGGTCCCAGAGCTCGATTCCGGTCGCGAGCTCCGACGCTCACGGTGGGCTGGAACCCCCGATGGGGGCGGCTCACGGGGGTGCGACTCGTGAGTATCAGGTTCAATTTAGTGTACCACCAACACTGTCCACCTACACTGGGGGGGTTCAGTGGCCATGGTCACGTCAACTTGATGCAGGTGGGCAGCAGTTATCACATTATCCCAATAACCCCTGGTTCCAAAATGGTCCCTCGTTGAGGGCGAGGGTGCCCGCCCCTGGGGCCGTGCCGAGCTTCGCAGGGGCTGTCCAGGTCCCGCTGCGTATATCTGCTATACAGAATGTGCCGTCGTTGGCTTTGCCAATGGCTGGTTATTCTTTGCCCCTGGGTGATCATTTGTCACAGGTCACGAGGGATAAGATTTGGCGGGAGGAGTACGTAGATACTTTCTCCCTATTGAACCGTGAGCCCATTAAGGAGGAGAGAGAGGGACAGGATGAAAGAGACAAAGAGCTGTCCCGTCATCGTAAGCCACCGCGCACCAGGGCCAACTGGTTGCCGGCATACTTTATATATATATGGTGGTATGCCTCAGGGCCCGGCCTGATTTGGCCATCCTGATGGTTCAATACCTTGATAATATTTACAGGGCGATGGTTGATTTCATGGGCCCATTGTAGTTGACTTACAATGAGGAATTTGGATGAGGGTGGCCCTACATCCTGAGATGAGGTAGGATGAGCCCTGTCAGCAATTGAGGCTCTTGTACATGACTCCCACGTGACTGGCGACTGGTGATAGGTACCATTGTGGTCATGCTGTGCAGCGGGCTGCTGCAACACAGGTTCCCCAACAACCGGTGGGGCAGGGGGTTCCAGCCCGCCTGCTGTGTTGGACCTTCTCAGCTAGCGACGTGTGTAATAAGCGCCAGTGTCGTTCCCGACACGAGTGTCCCTTTTGCGCTGGCCCCCACGCTGCCTCCGCGTGCCCGCGGGCTGGTGGGTTACGGGGCAGAGGTAGGGGTGCACAGGGGGTGATCAGTGCTCCGTCTGATGGAACTAGCCAGGCAGAAGGCCCCCTCCCCAATTAGTGTACTCATGCTGGAGCGATGGCTCTCAGCTTATCCAAGAAGGGATGATGTGAGGTATCTGCTGGAGGGTTTCAATGGGGCTTTCGTATTCCATTCAGGGGTGTTAGGGGCCCCAAGATGCTACTAATTTAGTTCCCTTGAAATGTAACGAGGAGGTTGCTGCACTGAGCATAGCTAAGGAAGTTGAGGCTATGAGAGTAGCGGGCCCCTTCTTGGAACCACCTTTCCCTAATTTGAAGGTCTCCCCTCTGGGGCTAGTACCGAAGTAGAACCCGGGTGAATGTCTTCTAATCCTCCATCTAGCTTACCCTGCGGGTTCTTTGGTCAGGGATGCCATTCCTGATGACCTTTTTCAGTCAGGTAAACATTGTTTGTTCAGCCCCTACGGGTGGTATGCTCATGCGGTCCCGGTGCTTTCCTGGCACAGTGTGATATGCACTCGGCTTTCCGATTACTGCCAGTGCACCCAGGGGATTTTGAGCTATTGGGTTTTAGGTTCCAAGGGGAATTTTACTTAGATAAGGCCATGCCTTTTGACTGCTCTATTTCATGTTCGGCATTCGAACGATTCGGTACTTTCCCTCAGTGGGCCTTTGCTCGCAGGTCGGGGTCCCGGTCTCTAGCCCATTACCTCAATGACTTTTGGTTCGGGGGTGAACGGGGCTCGGACACGTGCACGCGTCTCTTCACTACATTTCAGACACTCATGCGGGAACTGGGTGTCCCCTTAGCACCTGAAAAGACCAAGGGCCCAGCTACTAAGCTCACATTTCTAGGCATTGAAATTGACTCTGTCGCACAGGCATCCGGGTTACCCATGGATAAGGTGGCTCAGATCTCTGCAGCGATTTTGGCATTGATTGCCAAATGTAAAGTGTACCCTCGTGAGCTGCAGCTACTTCATGGCCACCTTAACTTTGCCTGCAGGGTGGTGATACCCGGCAGAGCATTGGCCAGGTGCCTGTGTGACGCGATGGCTGGCCTGTTAAAATGCCACCACAGGGTCCGGCTGATCAGGGGCATACGGGCGGACCTTTCGGTCTGGCTCAAACTCCTCCAGGGTTTTAACGGGGTCTCTTCCTGGAGATCAGACCTTATGGTCTGCCCTAGATTTCAAGTATGGTCGGATGCCTCCGGCTCCCTGGATTATGGGGGGTTTACTCTGAGGGTGGACTTACGGCCGAGGGCCTCACGCATGGCTTGGCATGGATCGCCTCCGCGATCTTACCTTCCTTGAGTTTCTTCCCAATTTGGGGAGCACTGATGCTATGGGGCGATGAGTGGGCCAACTCAGTGGTCCATTTTTGGTGTGACAATGCGGCAGTGGTGCACATTGTCAACACCCAGATGTGCAAATCCCCCAGGGTCATGGCATTGGTTTGTCAAATGTTTTTGAGAAGCCTACGCCTAAATGTGCTGTTCAGGGCCAGACATGTGCCAGGTATTAATAACGATATTGCTGATGCTTTATCCCGCCTGCAGATCCCCCGGTTCCGTGCCTTGCTCCGGAAGCAGAGGAATTCCACTCGCCACTCCTGGCCGATATTTGGACGTTTGGCGAGGAGAGGTGAACCGGGCATGTCATTGGCACCTCGCACGCGTAAGGCATATCAACATGCTTTCATGCGATTTAGAACTTTTGCGAGAAACTACAGTTACCTCAAGTGTGGTCAATACCAGTGGACCAGGTTTTACAATACATGTTTATCTTCGCAGTCAGGGTTTGCCCCCCCCCCCCGTACTATAGCCTTCAGGCTTTCGGCACTGGCATTTATGGCCAACGTGGGGGGTTTCAATGACTGCGTGAGTTACTTCCGCATGCGTCGTGTTTTGGAGGGGTGGACATGTGAACGTGTCCGCTGCCCGGACATGCGTCATCCCAGTTCACCAGAGTTTCTGACCCACCTTGCACAAGGCTGGCATAACTTATGTTAGGATAGGTGTGAAGTGGCTCTTGGTCGCGCAGCTACCACGGTAGCCTTTTTTGGAGCTCTCCGCATCAGTGAGTTGGTGCCAGTGTTGGTACCATTGTGTAAGGCGGATGTGTCTCGTAGGGCACTGGAACTCGACGAAGTCTATGTCACGCATGAGTGGGCTCAATTGGGGATATGGTTCCCAAAGGTTGTTCAGCACGGCGTAGGCAGTGGAGTTAGATTGCTACGAGGTTTCATTGGAGACATCTGTCCAGTTGGTGCCCCACATGAATTTTTGGCAGTGCTTGCTGCGCACCCCAGCCTGTTTTTCTGCCACCAGGATGGGTCTACCCTTACCAAAGTAAAGTTACGGAGAGTGACTGGTGCCGCGCTTTGCGGTGTGGGTCCCGTTTTGGCACCCATTTATTTAGGATAGGCGTCGCGTTGACAGCAGCTACGTTTGAGGTACTCAGAGGCGGGTATATGTGTACGTGTAATTTCTTATATGTACGTCCCCTCACTGTACGAGTACCTAGTTATGTCCTTCACCTCTTCTCCTTTTTTACAGCTCCTGTGTGTCTCTGTGTGTCTCTGCACACCGGTGGCAGTGGGGCTGGTGGGCCGCAGCTATGTACACTGTGCAGCAGTAAATGCTGTGGCGACAGAGTGTGGACCCCAACTTGGGCTGCGTGCATCCGCATGTATGTGATGGTATGGTATATGCGGCACAAGGGGGCAGGAACTGTTGCCATTCCTGATGTCCGTCAGGGATGCTGGACCGCCCTACATTCTTATTATGCATCTCGGCGGCAATGATCTTATACGGATCAAGGCTATTCCTTAAACTGTCGAGGTGCAGTGACCTGGCGTTTTCTATCATGTATGACTTACACACGGTCGCTATGGTCTAACGTCGTGCCGAGACACCGATTTAGGGGAGACGTGGATCTCCGTGGTCGGATTGTTCCGGCAGTCAGTGGACAGGGCTGTTGCTCAGTCCCTTGCTGAGCATGGCTGGGGGACAGCCATTGGAAACCTGCGGATAGGCTTAGGTATGTCGGCTGGAGGTATGTACCTATTTCTGCGCTTGGTGCAAGCAGGCCTGGCGACCGAGATGACGGTCTGGGGGGGGGGGGTTAGTCATCATGGACGCCTCCCCGTGTGGCGGGTAGCACTGGTAAGGTAAAGATTTATGACCCATAGGTATCCGGCAGGTTCGCAATTGACTGGCCAACACTTAGACAGGTACAGGGGTAATAGCTTTGGCTGGTCAACGACGAACCAGGCAAGGGGTGATGGCAGGAGCTTATCAGCCTGCATCACCTTGAGATTTAACGGATACACGTCATAGGGTGGGGCCAGTAGATAGTTTATTGACTCCGGTCAACAATTTGTTTGTATTAACAAACAAATTGATACAAATAGTTACATGTAGCCAATTGCCATTGGCATTTTGGGAGGAACCTTACCAGTGTTACTGTGGCCTGCTTGCCTTAAAGAATTACAATTGGATGATTACACCAATTGAAAGTTATAATTCGGACTAGGGCATTATTCAATAAAAGTGGCCCGATGCCTTTATCCATATACCGGTGTCTGAGTCTTTCTTTGGGGGGTGCGCCTGCAATGAAAGCGCGGTGCCAAAATGGCCACCACGCTCTTTGCGGGGGGCCCCCACCCTGACTCAGACATCTGGGTGAATTAGGGGGCGTGGCCACCCCTCTATAAAAGGGGTGGCCATGAGGTAGCCGAGCTGCCATTTTAGAATTGCGACGGAGAGAAGTTTTCCCCTCCACCCCCTCCCTAGTGAACAGTGTGAATTTTTGGTCGCTTCGGGGCCGGGTGGGAATTTTTGGCCCGAACCTACAATTGGCACCTTGGTTCTGGCTTTTTTGCCCATCCCACACTGTTGCTAGTGTTTGAGCAAAGGGGTTAGTTGACTTTGGTCACTTTGGCGGGTAGCACTGGTAAGGTAAAGATTTATGACACATAGGTATCCGGCAGGTTCGCAATTGACTGGCCAACACTTAGACAGGTACAGGGGTAATAGCTTTGGCCAGTCAACGACGAACCAGGCAAGGGGTGATGGCAGGAGCTTAACAGCCTGCATCACCTTGAGATTTAACGGATACTCGTCATAGGGTGGGGTCAGTAGATAGTTTATTGACTCCGGTCAACAATTTGTTTGTGTTAACAAACAAATTGATACAAATAGTTACATGTAGCCAATTGCCATTGGCATTTTGGGAGGAACCTTACCAGTGTTACTGCAGCCTGCTTGCCTTAAAGAATTACAATTGGATGATTACACCAATTGAAAGTTATAATTCAGACTAGGGCATTATTCAATAAAAGTGGCCCGATGCCTTTATCCATATACCGGTGTCTGAGTCTTTCTTTGGGGGGTGCGCCTGCAAAGACTTTTCTTTCAGGTAGGTTTTTCCTTAGAGACTGGCTGTCTATGAGGCAGTTCTTAAAATGGAATTTCTTATGCCTTTTTTCTCTTAAATGTGTCTTCAGTATTGCTTTTATTTACTATTTTTAACAATCTTTTAAAAATTCTTTTAAAATATTGTAATAATTGTTTTTAGACTTCATGTTGGCTACTTAATTATGTAAGCCACCTTGCATCCTTTTATAAGGGAAAGGCAGAGTAAAAATATGTTTTTTAAAAGAGTAGAAGAAATGTGTGAATCCAAGGACTGAGAAAAACTTAAGTTGGCATTAAACATTGATAGAACAGTTTTACATTCTAGCAGCCTTGACAGAAAAATTGCCCCAGTATTATCAAAACAATCTTGAAGGAAAGCGTAGAAGAATGAGAGTTAATATGTAAATGATAGCATCACCATATGTGTCAAATCTTGCAGCAATAAAGGGAAAATAGGGTTGAGTTATTAAAAAAGAAGTGCCAGATTACTCCTCGTGGAAAATGTGATGTCTGTTAAAGTAACTCAATTATTTGAAGCTATTACAAATCTCCAAAGGGGAGCAATGAAATAGATCGACAAGAAAATATTAAGTTGGGTTTAAACTTTCCAAAAATGCCTAGTTTCTAATATTCTAATTCAATATTACCCTTCTTTCTGAAGGCAAATATAATATATATTTTCCATCTACTGCAAGTTTCACAAGTTTGCAAAAAGCTGATAATTAATGCATCTAGTCTACTATTTCCTCACATAATTGGCATTGTGTTTGGCTCCCTTCTGAACAATAGCAGTTTAGTCAATCTTTTCAAGTTCAGGTTCCTTGTGAGAAGAGTGAGTTGGATACATTAAAGCACAGGTATTATATGAACATGTGGCAGTGGTAGGATTGTAAATGTCCAACTTCTCACTCTTTCTTCATACAATCTAGTCATAATCAAGTCAAGGATAGCTACTCCTCTAGTTTCTCCCTTTACTTTTTCTAGGAGAAAATTATCAGCCACGCAAGCCAGGGATTTCTTGGAAGGGCCAAATTGCGATGAATTTGTCCTGAAACATAACAGGATAATTGAAATCTCACAATATGTTGTGTATCTTTTACATTCTTGCAGTTTGTGTTTCAAAGGTTTCATCTGCATCTTCTCTTTAATTGAGTGGTTGGTTAGTAGCAGCTATCATGGTTTTTTGCTCCAATTTTATTAAACCAGCTGCTCTCGATGTGACAATCAAGCACATTCTCCTGAATTTCTATGCAGAGTATGTGTTCTTGACATATAAATAATGTGTTCTACTCCACCTGCCTTTCTACTCTTCTTGTGTTTTTTTTTGAACAATATTTATCCTTATATTGTTGTACTCCAGTCATGGGAGTCATCCCACCAAATTTCAGCTTTCCATATCTTTCTATATAAAACAGAGGTGTCGTGCTGTATGTTACTCATACAAACCAACACTCCTGCACCAATTGCACAGGGAACTGCGCGCCCGCCTACCTCGCACACCTGGGTTGTCTGGCGCGGGGGACCAGCAGCCCATTTTGGGGTTTGTCACCCCAAAAACATGCTGGCAGGTAGAAACAACCGGGGATGCAGTAATGCACATGCGGCAGAGTCCGTGCAGGCACAAAAGCCTGCCTGGAGTTTCAGGCGGCACCTCTGCTTGGAACTCCAGGCAAGCTTTTGTCCCTGCATGGACTCTGGTGCATGTGCATTACCACCTCCCTGGTTGGGAGGTGCCACTAGTTTGCTGCTATTTTGGCTGGGGGATGCAGCCACCAGGCCTGTGGAAGGCGGTGGTGCGGTCAGTTCCTGCCTGACCACCTGTCCCATTTTTGCTGGCCAGCAGCCACCACAGACTGACTACTCTGCCCTCCTGGGGGGCAATTTGGATGGCAAGGAGGATGCATGGGGGCCCATGCTGCCTTCAGCAGACCATGTGGCACCTCCAGTGGAGCCTCCCTTCCACCTGAGGTGCCTCTCAGGGGGGTGAAGGAGCACAGACAGAAGTCAATGCATGGCCCTCCTGGACCTACCCTGGCGTGAGCTGGAGGGGTACGGCTGAGGGGCCAGGACATGCCAGCCACCCCCTCAAGGGTTCTCAAAAGGCACATGTGGGGGAATTCCAAAGACTCGTCTACCCAGTCTGAACTCATTACAGTAGAACGTGCCACACAATCTAGCCTTCCGCGGGGACTACAATTTCCACCATCTATTGCATTGCTCTGAAGGCTGCTCCTGTGTGAGGAGGGAAATGGCTAGGTACAATGTTCTTAGCAGGGCTGGCCATGCAATGCACGGTGGCGATTGTAGTCCCCTTGAAAGGCTACACTGCCCAGCACATTCTATTGTAATGAGCCCAGACTGGGCAGGTGAGTCTTTGGAATCCCCCCAAAAGGTACCCTTGCAGGGGTCCCCAGCATGTCCTCATACCTGTCAAGTATCCCATTTTCCCCTGGAAAACCCCTTATTTTTATCCCTCTTCCCACCCCCTCCCATTTTATTAATTTCCCCATAATATCCCTTATTTTTTTTTTAAAAAAACAAATCCTGACTGGAGCCCTCACAGGCGAAGCTGCATTATATTTTTCCTGCCACCAGAGGCCGCTGTGGCTTTTTGCTTGTGGAAGAGGAGAGAGAAGGTGGTGGGGGCCTTCTTTTTCATTTCCCTGCCACATGGTCATGGAGGCTTTGTTTTTGCTGCTGCTGCTGGTCAGAGCCACCATGGGACAGGAGTCTACTCTAGGTGAGCAATATTTCATATATGCAGGGGCAAATCAGCTCTTGGTCTGGGGCAGAGACTTCTCTCTCACTCTCATGGTTCATTGAGCTGTTTCTGCCCTGCTTCCTGGAGGCTTTCGTTTCTGTTCTAGAGTTAACTTGGGAAGGGGGGGATGTTGCTTGATCACTATATGAGAGAGAGAGAGCGCTGAGGTTTATTTTGCTTGCAGTTGCCTGAATGGGTTCCTTTTACAGTAGGAAAAGCTGCTGCCAAAGGTTTCCCCACCCTGCCCAACAGGCACCCCACCTTCTAACAAACCCTCTGGAGGGAGATTAACTCAGCTGCTGGGAGGCTTGGAAACTACAGAGGTTGCTTTTTACTTTACTTTACTAATTCCCTTCCTTATACTGGATCCAACATTCTCAGATGTTGGTGCTTCAATTGGTTGCAGTGAGGAACAAATAGATTGGTTAATTTGGGGGCTCCTCCACCCTAATGGGGTGCGTGTGTGTCTAGCCATGTGCAGGGCTAGTTCATTAAAGCCAAGCTTCTTACAAGCAGTTGGTAACCCTAGGTTTACTATTCTGCACTTTGCTTCCCAGGAAAAAAATTAAAAATGAGTAAACAAGAAAAAAAAAGTCCCCCAAGAAGATAGGGAAAGGGTTCTTTGGCCCACACAGCTTTGTGCCCATTGCATCCACAATACCATCTAGCCATCTTATTTTTGGCCACCCCCTTCTTTTGTCCTCCACCTTTCCCAGCATCAAGGCTTTCTCAAGTGAATCCTCTCTTCTCGTTTGATGTCCAAAGTACTTTAGCGTCATTTTTACTATTTGACCTTTAATGAGCAGTCATGGTTGATTTCTTCTAGGATCGACCTATTTCTAACACCACATTTCAAAGGCATCTATTTTTCTGTGCTCAACTTTCCTAATGGTCCAGCTCTCACACCCATACATTACCATCGGGAATACTATTGCTTTGACTATGCAATTTTTTGTTTGTAAGGTGATGTCTCTACTTTTAACTATGTTCCCCAGGTTTCTCATAGCTTTTTCCCCAAGCATCAGTCACCTTTTTATTTCATGGCTACAATCACCATCTGCAATGATCTTTGATCCTAAGAAAGTAAAATCTGCCAGTCGTACCCAACTCCTAGGGTGCAGTGCTCATCTCCATTTACAGCCAAAGAGCCAGTGCTGTCTGTGTTTATGTGGCAGGCATGACTAGAGCCCAGCAAGTCACATGGCTATATTTGGCCATGCCCACAGATTTGTCCACACCCACAGAGGGGTGTGCCCAAAATTTCCCTTATTTTCAAATCCAAAACTTGACAGGTATGCGTGTTCTGCCCCCCAAGCCAGACCCCTACAGTACTGCCACACTGCACAACTGCCCCACCAAGGAAAGGACAGTGGGTTGGGGTGGGGGCATAGGGGGCACCTAGCTTGGGTCTCCCCTTGGGCCAGGTTGGGTCCCCCACCAGGGTAGCAGCAGTAGAGTGGAATGAGGGCTGGGCGGACCCGGGCCTGGCTCTCTCATTGGGCCGGATTGGGTCCACCACCTGGGCTACACCGGGTACCCCTGCTAGTCAAGTCATATGTGCTCTCCTGAGCTAAGATGTCTAATTCTTGTTTGATTATTATTTTTTGGGAATAGTAGCCGTATTAGTCTGTGTTTCAAGAATATCAAAGAGTAAACAAAACAAAAAACAAACAAAAATGCTGTGGCACTTTAAAGACTAGTTGCTGTATTTTAATGTTAGCTTTTGTGGATCAAGTCCACTTTGTCAGACATAGGAGTATTTGTTTCCCATATTCCATTTTTATACAGACATTGGAGATTGTGTGATTTGTGCCCTGTTTTCTTCCTACATTTTTATGAAGATTATTGTTATTGGTATGATTAGAGTATGGAAAACAAACAAGAGAGTTAGACATCTTAGTTCAAAAGAGAAAACATAACTCAATCTGTTTCTTTTATTGTACACTAGCATAGTTTTGCCCGGCGTTGCCGGGCAGTTTTTATGTGTGTATTTTTGGTTAGGGGTGGTTTGGGTGGTGGTGTTTTGTATTTGTTGTTTGTGACTTTTTTGATCTATTTTATTACATTTATTTGTGATTTTGATTTATTTCTCTTTTTTTACTTGTTTTTACTCTTGTGGCCTCTAGGTGGGGCTGTTAGCAAGAGGGCTGCTTTGCATTTTTTTGACTTGTTTTTAATCTTCCGGCCTGCAGGTGGGGCTGTTCGTAATAGTGTTGGATTCTTTTTTGTTTGACTTGTTTTTTCTCTCCCGGCCTCTAGGTGGGGCTTCTTCCGGTAAGTAGTCTTTGTTTCTTCAGTTCTGTTCCGGACTCGTGGAGGGAGGACGTACTGGTGAGTTCTCTGGGTTTTTTTGTTCTGGGTTTATTATTTGTTTTGTTTTTTTTGTGGTGTTAGGCTGGGAGGTGTTTCTGTTTGTTCTTTTGTGGTTTTTTTAGGTTTTAGATGTGTTTAATTGTTTTGTTTATATCTGGTTTTTATTTTTCTGATTTCTTTTGTGTTTATTTGTTTAATTTGTGGAATTTTTGTTGTTTGAGTTAGGTATTTTCGTGTTGTAGTTAGGTGTTTTTTCTGTGTTTTCGTGGTATTTGGGGTATTTTTTAGTGGATTTTGTTGTTTATTGTTTTGATGGTTAATGTGTTTTTTAAATTATTTATTTATTTTTGTTTTATTAATGTTGGTGTTTTGTGTTTTGGGTAAATGTTTGGTTTTGTTGTTGTTGTTATTGTGTATTTTTGTGTGAAGAACGGCCTGCCTGTCGGTTCCTCTTTTCCCCATTGCTGCTTTGAAATTTGGTTTTGATGCAGCAGTGGGGAAAAGGAGGAGCCGGCAGTCAGCTCGCTCTTCATCCGGTAAGCTTCATTAGGTAGGTTGGGGGAGAAGGAGGCAGAGAAGAGCTATCTGCCTGATGATGGTTCTCTCCTCTCTGACTCCTTTTTCTCCTGGCTTACCTAACTAGAGATCGGCAGGCAGCGATCCATAAGCGGTGGTGCTCTTCTTTGCGGATTTCTGGCTGCTGCTTTTCTATTACCTCCACTGCTTTTTCGTGCTAGTTCTCGAAATAGTGGTGTCGGTAATACAAAGGCAGGAGCCAGTCATTCACCAGAGAGTGTGCTTCCCCTGATGAACTGCTGCCTGCTACTGTTTTTTTCCCACCCTGGCTCAACTTACCTTCAGGCCAGCGGTGGTCTCGCCATGTCTTCGCCGGGGTAGCATGGAGGAGAGGGAGTCCCTCTTCTCCCCATTGCTCTGGGAAAGAAGGCCGGGGTGTGTCTCGCTGTGGTTGTTTGTGTGTGTTTGTTTGCGAGGCCATGAGGTGCTGCATCTGCCTGTGGCGGACTTGGGCTCCCATTGTGGCAGGCCGGCATGTTTTTATTTTATTTTTTCTGCGCTGGATTTTTCAGCGTTCTGTGCGCTCGCACCCTTCATCCTGATTGGCTGAAGTGCTCATGACGCCTAGGATGCTGGGACTTGGAGGGTTTTTTTTTTTGCGTTTGTGTGGTGGCTTTTTTCTGTGGCTTGGTTTCTATTGGGCACAGCGTGTTTCCCAGTGTTCTCTTTGCTTTCGCCTGTCAGCCTGATTGGCTGAGAGGCAGTGCAGCATGGAGGATGTTGGGAATTGAATTTGAATTATTCTGTTTGCGTTTGTGGGGCAACTGCCCCACTGGTGACTGCCAGAAACTTGCGGCAATGTGCGGGCCAGGTAAAGGTGAGTGCAGGCGGCTCAGTACAGGATAGTAGCGATGGGTATGGGAGCG
The DNA here is from genome assembly GCA_035047305.1 of Bradypodion pumilum. Lineage (NCBI taxonomy): Eukaryota > Metazoa > Chordata > Lepidosauria > Squamata > Chamaeleonidae > Bradypodion > Bradypodion pumilum. Next base: position 490,038,883 of record JAWDJD010000001.1, read on the forward strand.
TTTGTTACATTCCAACAGTTAATGTCTGGATTTATAGGTTAAGATAAGCCTTGGTCCATCTTTACCTCTGACTTTATGTCTCCCCCTTTCAATTCAGTTTAAAGCCCTGCTGATGAAATTCTCTATGCTGTGTCCAAATGCATTCTTTCGGGTTCTTGTAAGGTGCAACCAATCTCTTATTCATTCATTCATTCATTCATTCATTCATTCATTCATTCATTCATTCATTCATTCATTCATTCATTCATTCATTCATTTATTTATTTATTTATTTATTTATTTATTTATTTATTTATTGTTAGATTTCTATACCGCCCACTCGACCACGGCCAACTCAGGGCGGTTCACAACATGAATAAAACAGATAAAAACAGAGTTAAGAACCCACCCCTAAAAAGGGGTGCAGGTACCGAGGATCTGTGGGAGGAAGGCATACTCCTTTATACCAACCACCCAATGGAAGCCACCCCTCCACCTGCACCCAAAGGGCAACAACTCCGTCTGGAGATGCATTTCTACTGGCAGGAGGTTCCAAAGGACCAGTGCGGACACAGAGAAGGCCCTCCTCCTTGTGCCAGAGTTGTGAGCCCCCTGGCCGATGGCACAATTAGAGAGCCTCTCCAGTCCACTCTGGTTGGATGGACAGACGTCCTTAGGGTGATGCGGTCTCTGAGGTAACCTGGGCCACTACCATATAGGGCTTTAAAGGTCAAAACCAGCACCCTGAATTGCACCCGGAGGCAAACTGGTAACCAGTGCAACTCCCGAAGTGAGTTGTGAGTTGTCCCGTAGTGGTGAGGCATGGGCATAACGTCCACACCCCATCACCACCCAGGCCGCAGCATTCTGCACCAGCTGCAGCCTCCGAATGGTCATCAAGGGCAGCCCCACGTAGAGCGCATTACAATAATCTAGTCTGGAGGTCACCAGAGCGTGAGTGACCATGAACAAGGAGTCCCGGTCCAGGAACGGGCGCAGCTGGCCAATCACCCGAAGTTGGGCAAAGGCCCTCCTGGCCACAGCCACCACCTGTTCTTCTAGTAGCAGCCATGAATCCAGGAGGACCCCCAAGTTGTGCACCTGGTCAGTCTGGGGCAAAATAGCCCCATCCAAAACCAAAGATGGTAGCTCTCGAGATAGCACAGGACCCCCTATCCATAGCCACTCAGTCTTGCTAGGATTCAGTTGTAGCCCATTTGCCCCCATCCAGACCCCAACAGCCTCCAGACAACTGGAAAGGACTTTGACTGCATCACTGGGGTCCCCATGGGCCAAGATGTACAACTGTGTGTCATCCATGTATGGGTGGTACCGCACCCTGTGGGAACAGATGATCTCACCCAGCGGCTTCATGTAGATGTTAAATAGGAGAGGAGAGAGTACCAAGCCCTGAGGCACCCCATATTTTAGGGGCCTAGGATTGGACCTCTCACCCTCCAACCACACCGACTGGGTCCGGCCCCTCAGAAATGAGGAAAACCAGGACCACACAGTGCCCTGGATCCCCAATCCTCGGAGCCATTCCAGAAGGATACCATGGTCAATGGTATCGAACGCCACTGAGAGGTCAAGAAGAGCAAGGGTGGACGGATGACCTCCATCCCACTCTCGCCAGGGATCATCCATCAGCATGACCAATGCAGTCTCAGTACCATATCCAGGTCTGAATCCTGACTGGAAGGGGTCCAGATATTCCGCTTCATCCAGTACCCCCTGCAACTGATGTGCCACTGCCTTTTCCAATACTTTCCCCAAAAAGGGGAGGTTGGAAACAGGTCTGTAGTTGGTTAGGACTGCTGGATCGAGGGATGGCTTCTTCAGGAGGGGGCGCACCAAAGCATGTTTCAACGGTGCAGGAAAAATCCCCTCCCGAAAAGACGTATTAATTATAGCCCCAACCTAACCACCTGTCACCGTTTTAGAGGCTTTTATCAGCCAGGTGAGACAGGGATCCAATGGACAATTAGTGGTGTGGACCGCCACAAGGTGCCTGTCCACTTCATCTGGGGCAACTGGATCAAACCGATCCCAGATAACACAGCAAGACTGTGCACTGTTCCCCCCGGACCCCAAGATTAAACCCTGAGCGGATCCGATCGGTTTTCTCCCCCAGATGGTCAGCAAAGTCCTCAGCCTATCCCTGCCTACCAGGCACAGCCCCCCCCCTACCAAGGAGGGACCTGGTCACCCGAAACAGGGTGGCTGGGTGATTATCAGCAGAGGACTCTATCTGCTGGACTCTTGCCAGCAGTCCATCTTCTAGGAAGCATGGCCCATGGTACTAAAATCCAAAACTGTCATGTCAGCTCCACCTTTGTAGCCAGTAATTTGCAGAGTATTTTCCTTTGCCTTTATATTCTTCTGATCTTTTGTAGGTATGGATGAGAAGACTATCTGGACCCCAGAGTCCTTGAATTTCCTTCTCAGAAATTCCAAGTATCTGAGCTTTTTGTGAAGCCACATTGGTCTTTTGGTCTTCCATCTTTTTTGTGGTTGGAATTGTTTGTACTTGTGCTTTTAGAATTTCCTTTTTTAGAAAGTTCCACCTATCTTATATTCCTTTTCCTGTTAGTATCTCCTGCTATGGTACTTTACCTATCATTGTTCTGAGTATATTAAAATTGGTTTACTTAAAGTCCACCAAATGTTTTTTCCCCTTTGAAATCTAGAATTTGAGTAGAACATGGTCACTTTCCCACAGAGTTCTTGTTATTGCCACTTATTCTACGAAGTAATCTCTATTGGTTTACCATTTCCTTCTTCTGTTCAATTCTGATGAAAGTTAGCCCAAGCCTCACTGCTGTTGTCAGTGAAATGTCTTCAACCAGCATCACCTTCCACCATTAGCAGCCCTCCAGAATTGTCTCTGATCCTATCACCATTGGAACAAGCTATTCTGTTCTGCTGATGTGACCATTATTTCTAAAGAGGCTGGATGCATCTCAGTCTGTTATGTCAGCTTTTACCATTCTGCCTTGGGTGACCCTGCTAAAAGTTTAGACTCTTGAGAAGTTGCAAACTAATTGTGAAGAAATGGCTTTGATGAAAGATGGAAACAATCTTAAGAACAATAATGCCTTATTGCTTTCTCAACATTACACAGAAAGTACAATACATTCAGGATTTGTTTGCTTTTGCCAAATTGTTCGGGTTGCAAAATGGGTATGAGAAAAGGAAGAAAATGAAGAACGTGAAAAGCCGGCCTAAATTATAGACAGGAGGATATTCTAAAGGTAGGTGGTCCTTTTTTCTCAGTTTATATAGCATCTCCCCCACACACACACACACACTTTTTACTAAAATGTCAACAATAGGCCAGCAAAGGCCATTTCCTCTTTTTCTTAGGATAATTGTCACTACTACCATTATTTCCTGAATCCATTTTCTCTCTACACATTTAGAATTCTAAAATATGTCTCCCATACATTTTTATCAAAATGTACAGGATTCAAAGAACTGCAGTGAATCATACTTCAATCAGGAACACAAAAAAGTTCACATTTCTAACATTTACAAAACTGGATTTTAAAAAAAATGTCAGGAGGAAGGAAGAACTGATGGACCATTTTAACGAATTTTAACTCCTTTAGAAGGAGGAAGGATGGAGAAAGAGAGAAAAGTTATCTGTATTTTTATTTGCAGAACACTGTGAACTGGAAAACGCATTAAGATTACTGACTGTGACGGGACAAAAACCACAGCTTCCTCTGACAAATTGTCTCATCCAACGTAGTCTAGGGTATTAAATCTGAGATTGCTCTGACCTTTCAAAGTATAACATAACAGATGCTTATTATATCCTGATATATACAGTCAAACTGGTGTCAAGGCAGGTCATCTAGCTCATGAGTAGGTATGACAGATGTGTCAATCAGAGAAATTGCAAAGACGGCTATTTCTAATTCTCATTAGATGATGGCTAAGACTGAGGAAAAGTTTTCTGCACTCCTTTCAAGCTCTAAATATTAAACCAGAAGAGGTGAAGCTAAAGCTATGGAGAGAAAAAACAATACATCTTGCTGAATGAAGAAGTGCCAAAGAATCTCTCCCACTGTGATAAGATTCTGGCCTGATGATCTGGAAGTCGCTTAATAGAATTTGAAGTGAAGTAGGAAGATCAAAGAATTAATCAAGCAAAATGTGGCTACTAGTATACAGGAACATTTTCTGTGAATGTGGAGACATTTGATAAATGTAGTGTTAATGTGCATGCAATTTATGTACAAAAGAAGATCTAAGAAGCTGAGAAATCTCTATTGAAGTAGCCCACTTCTGGTAAAAATAGTGGAATTTTTAAATACGTTTTAAATTTTGCCAATATTTATTTATTAGATTTCTATTCCACCCATCTGGGATATTTTCCCACTCTGGATGGTTCTATATTTCACATAGTCTCTAATTCTAATTCATCACAGAACAAGCATGGTGCACTCCTAAAAGTAACAGTGCCACAATACAACTCTGTCTGCCCTTTAGAGGTTATGGTCAGCAAGTTTGTGGTGGACCTGATCCATGAAAGCTAACATGAAAATATAACAGTTCTTCTTCAAAGTGCTGTTTTTGTTTTGTTTATTCTCTGATATGTTTGAAACACAGACTAACATGTATACTATTCCTGACTGGCAGGAACTCTTCAAAATATATGATCTGTTTCCTGAGCTATTCTGCTTAACAAGGCTTCTGCTCTATCATTTCTTAAGAATTCTGTAAGTGCATTGAGGCAACCTTTACCCATGAACTCCCAGACACTTTCGATTATTTTTAATTTGAGGATCCTGACAGCTAAAACTGCTGCTTGTCATGCCTTTCTCAATCCCATAATAAACTCTGGCAGTATTTTTCACACGGCTTGTATTGCACAAATAACTTTTGGAGAGCATGAAGAAGGGTGGTCCAGTGCTTCTGAAAATGTTTCCCTAAACCTGCAACAATCATATTTCAGAATCTAAATAATCATAGCTTATTGCTATCATGGTAAGAGACTTGGGATTGGAAGCATTCCGCATTTACATGGAAACAAGATGAGAAAACAGGTTTGTTTGTTTGTTTGTTTGTCTGTTTGTCTGTTTGTCTGTTTGTCTGTCTGTCTGTCTGTCTGTCTGTCTGTCTGTCTGTCTGTTTGTTTGTTTGTTTGTTTGTTTGTTTGTTTGTTTGTTTGTTTGTTTGTTTGTTTGTTTGTTTGTTTGTTTGTTTGTTTGTTTGTTTGTTTGTTTGTTTGTTTGTTTGTTTGTTTGTTTGTTTGTTTGTTTGTTTGTTTGTTTGTTTGTTTGTTTGTTTGTTTGTTTGTTTGTTTGTTTGTTTGTTTGTTTGTTTGTTTGTTTGTTTGTTTGTTTGTTTGTTTGTTTGTTTGTTTGTTTGTTTGTTTGTTTGTTTGTTTGTTTGTTTGTTTGTTTGTTTGTTTGTTTGTTTGTTTGTACCCCGCCCTATTGGTGCAAGCACTACTCCAGGCGGCTTACAAAAAGAAAATACAACATCATAGTAAAAAACCCTGAAAAACGTCTGAAGCTCAAAACATTATTAAAACCCCTATTTAAAATATAGTCATAAAACAAATAAACTTTACTATACCCACCCTAACCCGTTAAGAAGGTTGTTCCTGTCATCCTCCCAACTGAGCAAGCCTTTGAAATTAGCCTGGGAAGCAGGTTCAGGTTCCAATATGTTCTCACCTGGTGCCCAGCCTTCTGGGCTTCCAATGGCAGGATTTAATTTCCAAAAATTGCATGCTGGGAAGGTTCACATATTCACTCTCCTGTCTGCCTCAAGAAAAAGCAGCATCAGCCAACCATTGATCATATTGGCTATGTTAAAAGAAAGAAAGACAAAAGCAGAAAATTCTGAAATTATTCAATCTAAAATCATCATAGAATCATGGGCAAAATCCTGTTGTGTAAATTATATCGGCACAAGAGAAATTATGTCACCTGTAGCAACATTTTGCTCCTTGCACAATTTAGACTGCCATTAATCAAAGGGTTCCTTCCTTGATTTTGGGGCACATGCAGAACTGTCCAATTTATCCACAGTGAGAGTAGATTTAAATAATGAGGAATCAAAATGTGATGGTTTAATTAGTGGCGGGGGACATTATTTTCCTTATGGTTGAGTAAGTTATATGGGACGATTTTGGCCATGGGGGTCACATGACACATTTGTCTGATCTAGCCCCATGCCAAAGCAGGAAACCCTTGGCATCCAGTGGGGTAAATGAAGAAGCAAAGAAGAAGAACATCTACATGAAGCCGTTGGGTGAGATCATCCATTCCCATGGGGTGAGGTATCATCAGTACGCTGATGATACTCAGCTGCATATCTCGGCCCGTGGTGATCCAAGCGATGCTGTCAAAGTCCTATCCAGTTGTCTGGAGGCTGTGGGGGTCTGGATGGGGCACAGCAGGTTACAACTGAATGGCTATGGATAAGGAGCCCTGCATTATCCCAGGAGCTACCATCTTTGGTCCTGGATGGGGCTATTCTGCCCCAGACAGACCTGGAGTGCAACTTGGGGGTCCTCCTGGACTCACGACTACTGCTCAAAGAGCAGGTGGCAATCGTGGCCAGGAGGGCTTTCACACAGCTTCATGTGAGTCGCCAGTTGTGCCCGCTCCTGGACCGGGACTCCTTGCTCATGGTCACATATGCTCTGGTCACCGCCAGACTAGATTACTGTAATGTACTCTACATGGGGCTGCCCTTGGTGACCATTTGGAGGCTGCAGCTGGTCCAGAATGCCCATGCGTTATGCCCATGCCTCACCACTGTTTCGGGAGTTGCACTGGTTACCAGTTTGCCTCTGGGTGCAATTCAAGGTGCTGGTTTTGACCTTTAAAGCTCTACATGATAGTGGGCTGGCCAGGATACCTAAGAGACCGTGTTTCCCCAAGTACGTCTGTCCATCCAACCAGAGTGGACCAGAGGGGCTCTCTAATTGTACCATTGGCTAGAGGGGCCTGTCTTTTTAGCACAAGGAGGAGGGCCTTCTCCGTGTCCACCCCTGCCCTATGGAACCTCCTACTGACTGAGTTACGGCTACAGATGGAATTGCTGCCCTTTAGGAAAAATCTTAAAACCTGGCTGGTGGGGCAAGTATTGATGGAGGGGTTGATGGAAAGGTGATCCCCACCTGCTGGCTTGTCTAAAAAGATTCCCCTCTTCTTTGGGTTGGGGTGGGTGGATTTTTAATGTTGACAATATTTTAAATGTTTTATTGGGGTTTTTTATATAATGTTTTTTAGGTTTTATATCTTCAATTTGTTAGCCACCCAGAGTCACCACGGCGAGGGGGCAGCAGTATAAAAATGACCAATAAACAAACAAGTAAATAATAAATAAGAAGCCCTTTGCCAACACATGAAAATGCAGGGGTGGCCAAAAAGCACCTTGTTAAAAACATCTGAAGAAGAATCCACTTCCTTCTGAGGCAATCTGCTCCACCATGAAACAGCTTGTGCCATTATGAAATTCCTTTTTCATTCAGCTGAAATTCTTTTTCTTGCAACAACAATGTGTTAGCTAAACCCAAATGGTATTGGCAGCTGGGGCATAGAAGTTTAAACTGGAGGGTTAAGGCCACCATTTTATTGGATGCAGATGCCAATAATTCTGGGACAAGCATGGAGGAAAGATCCAGCAGCAGCCATCTGGCCTGCTGGCTGATGGAACCCAAAGTGACAGCAGGCTGGTGTTAACCACATGGGTAAAGGCCACAGTGTAACCCTGCCCTGCCACTAGTGTGGTCAACTGCCCAGAGGCTGGGTGTATGCAAGGTCTCTCTGTCCTCAACTCTCTTAATGAGGAGGCAGCTTGACCTCTACTTTATCCACCTGGATCCATCTTCATGCCCTCAGTAAAGCTGTGACAGAGAGCATTGTTTTATTATGTGACCATGATACACTCCAGTAAAACTTTCAGGTGGCTGTGTGAATTATGCCTCCGAACCATTACAAGATTTTATATACCTCTCAGACAAAATGGAGTGGAAATATCCCCCCCCCCAGTCTGCCTTGAAGCCTAACCCTGTCCCTCCAACTTGATTGGTGGGGAACAGAAGCAGAAGAAAATACATGTACAAGCTATAGGGCTGTGATGGCAAACCTTGCACTCCAGATGTTAAAAACATAAGAACAGCCTTGCTGGAACAGGCCACAGCCCATCCAGTCCAGCATTCTGTCTCACACAGTGGCTCACCATTTCCTTCAGGGTATTCCCAAGGAGATGCCTTCACCTGCTTAGGATTCCTTGGAAATGGCATTGAGAGATATCCTGCCTATCTCTCCAACCCGGAGGTTGTCCTTAAGTATCCATAATTATAGCCATTGATACCCTTGTCCTCCATGAACTTGTCTAATCCTTTCTTAAAGCTATCAAGACTGACAGCTGTCACCACTTCTTCTGGCAGGGAGTTCCATAGACCAGTAATCCTCTGGGTGAAAAAGTACTTTCTCTTATTTGTTTGAGAACTAGTACCCAAAAGTTTCATGGAGTGTCCCCTAGTTCTAGTGTTATGCGATAGGGAAAACAGTTTTTCCTTATCTACTTTGTCCACACCATGCATGATTTTATAAACTTCAATCAGGTCACCTCTTAGACGCCGTCGTTCAAGAGTGAAAAGGCCCAACCGTTGCAGCCTCAGATGGTAAGGAAGGTGTTCCAATCCCCTAAAATTTCTGGTTGCCCTCCTGCACTTTCTCCAACTCCATAATATCCTTCTGGAGGTATGGTGACCAGAACTGTACACAGTATTCCAGATGGGGCCTCACCATAGATTTATAAAGAGGCAAAATGACACTTGCTGACTTATTTTCTATACCCTTCCTAATGATCCCTAGCATTGAGTTTGCTTTTTTCACTGCTGAGGCACACTGGGTTGACACCTTCATTGAGCTGTCCACCAGGACACCAAGGTCCCTTTCCTGGTTTGTCGTAGAGAGTTCAGACCCCATCAGTTTATAAATGTAATTGAGGTTTTTTGCCCCAACATGCATCACTGTGCACTTACTAATGTTGAAGCTCATTTGCCACTGTTTTGTCCACTCCCCCAGTGTCAAGAGATCCATCTGGAGCTCCTCACAATCCCTCACAGCTTTCACTACCCTGTATAATTTAGTGTTGTCAGCAAATTTGGCTACCTTGCTATTTACTCCTACCTCTAGATCATTTATGAAGAGGTTGAAAAGCAGGGGTCCCAGTACTGAACCTTGGGGGACCCCACTCTTTACTTCCCTCCACTTGGAGAAGTGTCCATTGAGTGCTACCCTCTGTTTCCTGTCCCTTAGCCAGTTGCTGATTCAGAACAAGTCCTGTCCCTTTATTCCATGACTGGCAAGTTTATTCAAGAGCCTTTGGTGCAGGACCTTGTCAAAAGCCTTCTGAAAGTCCAGATAAACAATGTCAACTGGATCCCCCTTATCCACATGCTTGTTGACACTCAAAAAATTCCAACAGATTAGTGAGGCATCATTTGCCCTTGCAAAAGCCATGTTGGCTCTTCTTTAGCAGCTCCTTCTCTTCTATGTGCCTATTAATTCTATCTTTTAGGATGGTTTCCATCACTTTACCTGGGACACATGTCAAACTGACAGGTCGGTAATTTCCTGGATCACCCCTGGATCCTTTTTTGAAAATTGGTGTTACATTTGCTACCTTCCAGTCATCAGGCACAAAGCCCGATTTGAGGGAAATATTATATATTTCGGCTAGGAGATCAGCAATTTCATCTTTAGGTTCCCTGAGAACTTGTGGATGGATGCCATCTGGTCCTGGTGATTTGTTAGTGTTTAGTTTAACAAGACATGCAAGGACCTCCTCCCTGGTTATTTCTATCTGGCTTAATTCTTCGGTTTCCCTCCCTATGAAGATAGGCTCTGTTTTGGGTATGTGGTCTCTGTCTTCTTCAGTGAATACTGAAGCAAAGAATTCATTGAGTCTCTCTGCAATCTCTGTTTCCTCTTTAATAACCCCTTGCCTTCCATTGTCATCTAATGGTCCAATGGCCTTCCTAGTTGGGTTCTTACTTCTAATGTACTTAAAGAAGTCTTTGTTATTTCTCTGAGTATTTTTAGCTATACGCTCCTCAAAGTCTTGCTTTCCTTTCCTGATTGTTGCCTTGCATTTGTTCTGCCAGAATTTATGTTTCTGCCTGCTGTCCTCATTTGGACAAGCCTTCCATCTTCTAAATGAGCTTTTCTTGCTTTTGATCACTTCCCGAACAGCTCCTGTAAGCCACATCGGAGTCCTCTTGGACATGGCAGTGCCCTTTTTCCTTTTGGGTATGCATTCCAATTGGACTTCAATTCCCAGAAGCCCAAGCACCCTGTGAATCTACATGAATGGATTTACTGCAATTCATCCAGCCTGCACTGCCCTCATCACTCCCGAAAGCGGAAGTAAAGCGTGCCCATACGGGCGCATTTTACTTCCGTTTCCAGGAGCGATGAGGGCAGCATGGGCCAGATGAAATGCAGTGAACCCATTCATGTGGATTCATAGGGTGCTTGGGCTTCTGGGAATTGAAGTTCAAGAACATCTGGAGTGCCAAGGTTCACCATCACGGCTATAGGGGATTTCTAAAAAGAAGATTCCCAGGGGCATGGCTAGGATGGTGCCTGAATAACATGTACTAAGATCTGCTCGCACCATGAACAAGGTTTTAATATGAATAATTGCCAAAAAAAAACCAAGAGTTAAGCTCTCAGAGAAGTATCAGTCAGAGCCTTAAAATATACTCTTTTTCCCTGTGGCTGTATTGGAGTTCGAGTTCGAGGAACGGACAGTGAGTGAGGCGTGGTGTAGGACACGCCAAGCAAGCCATTCAGAGTCGGACGGGGCTCCTGTGATTTAAAGAGGAAATTGGGCTCCGAGATTTTCTTTTTCTTCAAAAAAGAAAATAAATAAGTGCTGGCAGCACCAGACGAGAGGTCCTGGAACAGAGGTACTGAAGGAGGACAAGTAAGTGTGGAAAGAAAGAGGAAGTGAATGTAAGAGGGAGAAAAGAATGGGAAGAAGTAATGGTGATGAGTGAAAGTAAGATCGAATGTTAAAGAGCGGAAGAAGACAGGGGGAGTAAAATGGATGCTTAACAATGGAGTGTTGGAATAGAACTGAAGAAGGGAAAGCGTGACAGTGAGAGAAGCAGTGTGAAGGGAGAGAAGATGAAGAAACAGGAAAGTTAAGAAAGAAAAAGAATGGGAAACAGAGATTGTAATTGGAGGTTGTGGCTGGAGAAGGGAGGAGGAACCTCACCTGGAACTGCTGCTGTGGTTTGGATCTTAATGGTGGATTTATTTCAGGATTTTTTATGTTTGGACTGAGTAGTTTAACTTCGTGGAATGAGATTGGCTTCTTTTTTTCTGGATTACCATTCTTGATTATCGTGTTGGATTATTATATTTTTTATTCTGGATGATTGTTTTATTCACCTTCCTGTGGAATTAGTATTGTTTTGAAATTTTTTGTTTCGTCACTTCAGTTTTTGAAGGTTTTTTTCCCCCTGGAACTTTAATAGTTGGAGGTAGGAGAAGAATTAATTATAAAGATTATTTTTCTCATTTTTTTCCTGTGGGTTTTTCTTTTTTTTCTCTTCTCTTCAATATAAATACTCTCTACCCTTTTGGATGACCAGGAATTGATTGGAACCAACGGAATTGGATTGCGGATTGGATTATAAATCAAAAATAATAGTAGTAACTTGTTTTGATTGGAACTATTAACAGCTCAATTTTTTATTTTTTGCATCAATTGGATATATTCTGAGTGCAATTGGACTATAGTAAGAAGAATCAAAATTGGATTATAATAACAAAATAATATTACAGATTTGACTGTTATATTAGTAAAAAAGTTTATTTGGACAAATTGAATAAATTGGATATAATACTATTTGGATTACAAATTAAGAAGAAAGAAAAGAAGAATAGAGAGAAGAACAATGAAAAGAAGACAAGAAGTGAGATCTGGAGGAACTTGGTTTAAAAGACAATTGTTTTGGAACATAAATAACTGTACTGTCTTTGTCTCAAAAGTGTGGGGAAGGAATTATGGATAAGAAGAAGGATGACCAAGCAAAGAGGGAGGAAGGGAAAATGGCAGGAGAAGATGATCCCGTGGTGAAACAAAAAATAATAATAGAAGGGAAAAAAGATAAGGAAAAGAAAGATACCAGAGAAAGGGCAAATAGTTCACCAGTACAATTTGATGAGGTGGTTATGATGACTGAATTTGGATAATTGTGTAATAAATTGGAGAGGATGGAAGAACATTTGCAAAAAAAATGAGGAAACAAGAGCTGAATCTCATAAAAAGCTTGTTCCGATGTTTAAGGAATTTGTTCAGAAAGCAAATACTAATTTTGATAATTTGCAAAAAGCTATTGTATCCACTGAATTGGTTAAAACAGAGGTAAAGGAAACTCAGAAAAAACAATATGAATTTAATATTATGATGGAAGTACAGGAGAGGAGAGTGGATATGATAGGCCATGAGAAAGCAAAATTTGGTTATTAGAAAATTGTCAGAGAAAAAGCCAGATCGGTTGAATAATCTCAATACGGGTAAAAATTTTGTGGTTGAAGACATAGTTAATATATTTCAATTGGGGTCAAAAAGGATGGGTAAAGTTCGAAATGTTCTGGTTAAGTTCTCAAATGTTGGTGGCAAATTGAAGGTGATGGCTCACATAAAACAAATGGGATCTGGTGTTTTAAAAATTGATGGAGATGATGTGGAAGTTTATAATGATATTTCTATTGAGGAGCAAAATTGGAGATATAAAATGAAACCTGCAATGAAAATTCTTCAAGATCAAGGGATTAATTATTATTGGAGGTTTCCGTTGCAGGCGAAAAATTTTATGCTTAAAAATGCACACAATTGATTTGGGAATGGACCCTCTGGAGTACTTTCGAATGATTGGCCTAATTAGAGGAGGTACACAGGAATGGTCATCCCTGAGACATGCATTGATGGAGACAGGGGCTATTGAGAGGATGCAAAGTGAGGAAGAAACTGGAGGTGCAGTAAGAGGGAAGAGCCTTGGGGAAATGAGCACGGTTGAAGTGATGGAGTCTGATGAGGGATGAATATTTACAATTAATTAGCGACATGGATAATCAGGCAAAACTAATATAGAGAGCGCATGAGCACGTAGTGGATATTTAGGTACATCTTCCGTGTCCTCCCCTCTCTTTGGGAAATTCTTTTTTTTTGCAGAGGCGGTTTTTTGGAAAAGAAGTAGAGGGGTGTAGAAGGACAGATTTTTATTTTTAGTTTTGATTGTAGTTTCATTGTTTTATGAAGTTTGGGTTAATGGGGATATAATGTTTAGTTAAATGCACTGCCTATGAGGATCATGATAGAATTGAGAGATTTTATGTAAGAAAGTTTCCATGAAGGTTATTAAGATATTAAGATGGAATGTGAAAGGTACTGGCTCTCAACTCAAACACAAAAGATTGGAATCAGCTCTTAGAAAAGACCGTCCAGATATAATCTTTTTGCAAGAAACACATCAAAAATCGGAAGATACAAATAAATTATTTTTAGGTTGGACACAGATTTATGAAAAAGCATATGGCACTTCAAAGGCAAGAGGGGTCATAATATTAATTTTGACTAGATTGGGTTTTACTATGACAAAAAGTATCCCGGACCCAGAAGGTAGATTTTTGATTGTAAAAGGTATAATAGATGATGAAGAAATAATCCTTCTAAATATATATGCTCTAAATGAACAAGATAAATTTTTAGATAAAGTATATTGAATTTTGAAAAAAGAAAAGATGGTAAAAATGATAGTAGCAGGTGATTTTAATTTAATTAGGTCAAATATGGATTGTACTAATGTGGTAAGAGACAGAACGGGATCAAAAATGAAAATATTAGATAATTGGATCAAACTTTTAGGATTAAAGGATGCATGTAGAGAATTTAAAGGTTCAGAAAGAACTTATACTTACTTTTTGCAAATTCATAATTCATATTCTAGAATAGATTTTTTTGTGACAGATAATATACTTAAGAATATAGAAGAAATAGATGTTGGAATTTTTAAAGAGTCAGACCACGCAAAAAATTTAATGCAATTGGGAGTAGGAATGATAGAAAGGAAGCAGAATAGTTGGAGATATGATTCGAAAATTTTTAGTGATTCTAAGAATAAGGAAAATATAGAAATGATTTGGAATCAATATTGGCAATGGAATGATACAGGTGAAGTGACGTATAATATAGTATGGGATGTCATGAAGTCAGTTTTTAGAGGAGAATGGATCAAATTAAATAGTATACGAAACAAACAATTAAAGGATAAATATGAGAAAATTGAAAAAGAAATTAAACACCTTCAGGAAGAACATATAAGAACAGGAAAGAAGAAAATTCTTGAAAATATACAGAGATTGAAAAGGGAGTTAATAAGTAAAGATATAGAAAAAGTTAAAAAATACTTGATATATCTAAAAAGAGAATATTTTGAATATAGTAATAAAAATTTGAAGTTATTAGCTAGATCCGCGAAAGAAAAGAGAATTAAAAGAGAAATTGGCATTTTGATAAATCAACAAGGAATGTGGTGTAATAAAACAAAGGAGAAGGTTGATATAATAAAAGGGTTTTACCAAGAGTTATATTCCGACAAAAATATAAAAGTAGAAAGGTTAAGGGAATATTTGGATAATTGGAAGGGAATTAGAGTTAGAGAGGAACATAAAGATAGAATGGAACTTTAATAACAGAGAAAGAGATCAAAGAGGTGATACAGAGGTTGAAAGGGAACAAAGCACCAGGCAAGGATGGATTTACTGCGGAATTTTATAAAGAATAGCAAGGGTTGCCCGGCGTTGCCGGGCTTTTTTCTCCGTGTGTTTTAATAAAAAATGAACCAATTTTATTTTTGCAATAGTTTTAAATTGTGTTGGAAGGTTAAATTGTGTTTATGTTTTTTAAAAATTGCTTAGTCTGTAATTTTAATTTTTTAAATGTTTATTTATGTAAAAATCTTTTGGCTTGGCTGTTATTCCCTGGGATCTGCTTTTTTTTTTTGAGGATTAATAAACGAAGAAAGTATGATATAATTTTTTCAAATTGTTTTATGTAAGTGAATAATGTTTTATTTTTTTGAATTTATTTAATTAGTTGTACCGTAGGTCATAATTTTAATAATGTAAAAGTAAATGTTTTTTACATTCAATGTTTGTGTGTTTTTGAATTGTTTTTACTATTGTGGCCAGCAGGTGGTGCTGGTAGGGGTTATTGTATTTTGACTTTTTTTTCTCTCCTGGCCTCTGGGTGGAGCTTCTTCTGGTAAGTAGTCTCTTTCTTTATTCATTTGTTTTTCAGTCCTGGTGGAGGTAGCACATGTTTTGGTAAGTTTGCTTGTTTTTTTTTGTTTTGTGTGTGTGTGTGTGTGTGGGCGGGGGGGGGGGTTGAATTTGTATTTTTTGTCTGTTTGTTTTGTTTTTGATTGTGTCTTTGTTCACTTCGTATTGTTTTTGGTGTTTTTGTTTTTGTGTATTTTTGGATGTGTTTGACTGTTTTTAGTAATTTTTAAAAAATATTATGTATTTATTTGGTGGTGGGGAAGGGACGTGGTCATTGGGGGTTAGGAAGGGTGGGCTAGGTGGTGGGGAGAGGGGCATGGTCATTGGGGGTTAGGAAGGGTGGGCTAGGTGGTGGGGAGGGGGGCTTTAGTGTGTTATGGTGCTTTGTTTGTGTGGAGTCGTGAAAGTTGATCGGGTTTCCCCTTTAATATCAGTGGGTGGGGGTTGTGACCCCCCTCTCCGCTGGCTACCCTAGCGTTTTGAGGTTTGTGGGGAGAAAAGGGCTATATTGCCCCCACACTTCTGGAACCAAAAGATCAGGCAGACTGGATCGAATCCCCACCCCCCCTCCTTAAAACAACTCCATTTTTAAAGAGAAGAAAAGACGGAGTTGTTTTAAGGAGGGGGGGTGGGGGATCGATCCACTCTGCCTGTTCCTGTGGGTCCAGAAGGGTTGGGGCAATATAGCCATTTTCTCCCCACAAACCTCCCAACCCTAGGGTAGCCAGCGGAGAGGGGGATCGCAACCCCCACCCACTGATATTAAAGGGGAAACTCCAGTCGGGAGCTTCAGGCGCCGTGGGTGAGGGAAAGAAAGCCGGCTGGTGTGTGCTTGGCTGTGAGTTGTTTTTCTTTTTCATTTTTCAGGTGCCGGTTTCCTCAGCGCTCTGCGCGCTCATGGCGCGCAGGACGCTGGGGCTTGTAGTTATGGGTTGCTACTTTGTGTTTGTGCTGCATTTTTTTAAAATGCTTTTCTTTCGATTGGCTGCGGCGCGTTTCCGAACGCTGCCCCATGCGAGAGCCTCTCAGCCTGATTGGCTCTGGCGCGGCGCAAGGAATGTTGGGAAGTGAAGTTGTTTCCCTTTCTTCGTGTTTGTGGGGCTGTTGCCCCACTGCCGGTTTTTTCAATCCTTCGTTGACCTGCGTACCCAGATCGGCCGTGTGCACGAAGGGTGAGTGCAGGCAAGTAGGGTGAGGCATAGCAACCTATAGCCAGTTCCAACGGTTAACCCTTGGATTTAAAGGTTAAGATTTAGAGACTCGGTAACTCCGAGACTTCTGAAGCTGTTTAATTATATATTAGATGGAGGACTATTACTGACTTCATGGTATAGATCAGTAATTGCCTTGATCACCAAACCGGGAAAAGATCCAGAGAAGATAGTATCATATAGGCCAATTTCATTGATAAATCAAGATGCTAAAATTTTTGCCGCAATATTAGCAAATAGGTTAAATGAATTTATGAAGGAATATATAAATAAAGATCAAGCTGGGTTTTTGAAGGGTAGATATATGGCAGACCTTATAAGGAGAGTAGTGGACTTGGTGGATATAGCGGAGCAAAATAAGGAAAAGATTGGATTGTTATCTTTGGATATTTTTAAAGCTTTTGACTCTTTGCAGTGGGTTACAATTAAATAAATTATAAGAAATTTTGGGTTTGGTATGAAATTTATAAATTTAATTGACCAGTTATATCAGAAAGGCACAACTAGAGTAAAAGTGAATGAGATATTTACAGAGGATATAAAATTAGTAGCTGGTACTAGACAAGGATGTCCATTATCACTGATACTATTTGTGATGGCTATGCTATTATTAGCGACATTTATAAGAGAATATAAAAAGATTGAGGGAATAGAAGGAATACAAATTAGTTTATATGCAGATGATATGATGATTATAATGAAAAATCCAGTGAAAGCAATGGAGCGAATTCAGGTACATCTGAGGGAATTCGAGGAAATGACAGGCTTAAAAGTGAACTGGGATAAATCAGCGGTAATTTTCTGTAATGTAGGTGAAGAAGAACAAAAAAAGATAAAGAAAAGATATAATATACAAATCAAAAATAGTGTGAAATATTTAGGAATAAATATTAAAAATAAAATTGAAGAACTTAAGAAACTGAATTATGATAAACAAAGAATGGAAATTAAAGAAAAAGTAAAACAATGGTTTGGTAGGGTTGTGTTATGTAAGATGAAGTTACTGCCAAAAATAAATTTTTTGTTTGATGTTCTCCCAATTCAGTTAAAGGAAAAAGATATAAAGAGTTTTCAGAGTATGTTAAATACTTTTTGTAATGGAGGGAAAAGACCAAGAATTACAAAAAGTTTATGGTATGTACCGCAAAAAGAAGGTGGTCTGGGTCTTCCAAATATTAAATATTATTACAGAGCATTTCAATTAAAATATTGCAAAGATTATAGCAAAGTCTGAAGTTATCTGGGACGAGATAGAGATAAAAGAATTACAATGAAATGGTAATGCAATTTTTTGGGGATAAGGAGATAAAGATAAAGACAAATAATCAGTTGACAAAAGCAATGTTAGATGTTTGGAAAAATACTAAGGGGAAACTCGCACCAGAAGTATCTCTGATAATGGACATGGAAGACATAAAGATGTTTTGTGTAAAAGTAGACAAAAGAATAAAGGATATACTTTTGAGAAATGATGTGTTTCTGTTAAAAGATTGGATAAAAATGTGTGATAAACTTGAACTAAGAGCTGAAGTGTTCAAACAGATGAAATTGAATTGGCTACAAGTAATTTTGGTAAATAAATGGGGGAAGAGATATAAAGTTGAGCTTAGTTTACAGAGGGATAAAACAGAATTTGAAGAGATAATTTGTAAAATAAGAAAAGGAGAAATGGGGATAAAGGGGTTAGTAAGTAAAATATATACAATTTTAAATAAGGATGAAAATTCACAAAATG
Organism: Bradypodion pumilum; assembly: GCA_035047305.1. NCBI lineage: Eukaryota > Metazoa > Chordata > Lepidosauria > Squamata > Chamaeleonidae > Bradypodion > Bradypodion pumilum. The sequence continues at coordinate 490,057,143 of JAWDJD010000001.1, forward strand.
TTTTGAGAATGTTATGAGAGGAGGATCTAAATATAAAAATTCCTGAATTACATTGGAAAAATAAATGGAAGAGAAGAATTATGAGAAACCTTTCGATTAGATTAAAAGAACATAATTATAAAATATTATGGAGGTAGTACTTGACTCCAGTTAAATTACATCGAATGGATAATAGCAAAATGAGAAATTGTTGGAGATGTAAAAGCAATCTTGGAACATATGAGCATATGTGGTGGAGTTGTAAAGTGATAAATGCTTTTTGGAAATTAATTGAGAAAGAAATATCAGAGATTTTTAAAGTTAATTTTAATCTGGAGTCGGGTATTGCCTTACTGACAGAATTGGATAATATAAATATGAATATAAATAAAAAAGAATTGTTATCCATAATGTTAACTGCTGCAAGATTATGTATAGCAAGAAAATGGAAAAGTGATCTAGTGCTGAAAATGGATGAATGGTATAAGGAAATATGGGAAATTGCTTTGAATGACAAATTGGCATGTGAATTGAATGTGAAGAAAGGTATTTTGAAAGAGAACAAGTTCTGGGAAATATGGAGGCCGTTTGTGGAGCATGTTTTAATATGGAATAAAGGAGACTAACCAGTACTTCAGCATATGAGTTTTTGGAAAGATTAAATCAGAAATCTGATCCTCATGGCTTGCATATATCACTGGCTGTTATTATTTTGTAATATATTAGAATGAACCTTATAAATTTTTGGAATGTTAAATATATAATCAAAAATAAGGAAATAAGGAAAAAATGGTTGATAAGCGATATATAGTATAGATATTCATGTAAAGATATAAGTCATGGGGTATAGGTTGCAAGAAGGTATGATATATATGAGGTTCAAGAATTGGTATTGTTTACAATGCCATTATAATAGAGTGTAAGCAATTCAATGTATTAACTTGTTTTTCTTGTTTATGTATTTTTTCCTTTTTAAAATATATTTTGTATTGTTTATTATATTTTTGTTATTTTAAAAATTAATAAATAAAATATTTTTTAAAAGAAGATTCCCAACCCCAAAAGGGTGTCTGCCATGTTGCCAGCCTCTACTGCTGTTGGTGTCCAGGTATGCCAGGGACAGCAGTTATTCTGTCACCTGTGCTTATAGTGCTTCAAATATTTGAAAATGGCTAATACCACTCCTTGCTTTTATAGTGTCCATCCCCAATTCCCTCAGTGTTTTGTTGCCAGTCTTTTCCCATAGATTGTGTACCCATAGATTGTGTACCCATGAAAATCAGTTTACTGACAGCACGGAAGACAGATTCAATATGCTGAAAGCAGAAAGTGGCAGGTGTTAGCAAACTTGGCTCTCTGGGTGTTGTTGGACTTCAATTACCAGAAGCCCAAGTCAGTACAATTGCGAACCTCTGTTCTAGATTTACTTGAAGGTTTTCGAGATCTGAATGGAGAAGGCAAGTTCTTTCTTCTGAAGAAAAAAAAAAGCCAGCTGAACTGATTAAAGGCACTTCAGAGAAACAATTACAACTGGGTCCAGCAGTACCCTCATGCTATAAATTTCAGATCTTAAAATCAATCCCCTCTAATCTGACTGGTGAATGTGAACTCCAGAGACCAAAGAATCACTCTTCATCTGCACATTTGTTTAAACCTACACAAATAAAAACTGGGTGGGAATTCATCTGTAACATGTGTTAAATGAAGATAGTTTAACAGGAAAAATAAAGCTGAATTTAGACAACATAAACTGAGCCATAACAGTAAGCATTATGCCACATTTAACACAGAAAATTAAAAAATTAAGGTGAACTGTGATTAGTTTGTTCGCTCATTTCATGCATAAAATGAACTGATTTTGGTTATATTACCAAGTAGTTGTTCTTTCCTTCCTTGCAAGGGCTTGGAAATCATATAGACAGAAATATGCTCTGAAAGTTGCTTAGTGGATATAGTAAGCTCTAGCATTCTTCCTACCCCATGAGTACATATGCATGGTGTAGTTAATTCTGCCAAACACAAATTTTGCTTCCTGGCTTTGGCAAGTGATAGAAGAATAATACATGTAGAGCTGGAGAGAAAGAAACGTGACTTCCTTGTGCGCAAGTTTATTAGCATTGTCACTCACATACTGTAATTAATCCCAAATGAATCCCTCTCAGAAATGGTTCTCAGTCGGATCACAGTTCTTAAATATCATCATTGCTTATCATAATTAAAATTTTATTAGCTAAATTTCAATCCTGTTGGCAGCATTTCCATGGAGAAAACTTTAATGCATTGTGAATGATGCTATTTTAAACATACGCATATATAGAATAGCAATTCTTTGTGAATTGGCTGCTCACGTGTGGGTTCTAAGAGCACTCATGCTTTAATAAACCCAAGGGAAACTGAAACTTCTTTCAGGGTTGTAAACTTCTCCTTGGAAATGGAAATGTGTAGCTGAGCAGTTAACTAAGCCCCTAGTGGTTGATGTGCCACTTCTGTGAAACTGATGTGAAAAATATCCATCCCCCGCCCCCCAGAACAAATTGAATTAAATTATGAGTAAGACGGAATGGAAGAAGGAAGACGATCACTAAAATTGAATTAACTAGCAATACTGGCAGATGACACCAATATTTGTGTAGTCCCGTTTGTTTTCTTAAAATGCTGGAGCTGTTAGAGAAAACACATTGAGCATTTGTATCCCCAGAAGACTATTGCTTCCTTCACAGCCTTTTCCCACTTCAGTTTAAAAACTGAAGAGAGATGGAACAACTCTGCAGGAGAGACTCAAGGGGTTTAGTGAAAAGCTCCATAATGGAGAACAGAAAACAGAACATGGCTGGGAAGTGATTTTTTAAAAGAAGGCACTGAGATTCAGTGAAAGGCAAACAAGTTTAGGAACTGCAGTACAATTTGGCTGTGATACTCAGTGAGATATGTTGCCATGCTCCATGGGAGCTGCTCTGCAATTGATTTCCATAGGATAACCTTTTTTTCTTGTTTTGGCTCACATAACTGACTCCAGACTGAACCTTCTAATTTGTAGAACAAGGATAAAGAACTGCTGGCCCAACTCACCGGCCTGCCGAGGACTCCACTGCTGGCACAGCTGTTTTTGGGGCCAGCCCCTCCCTGCCTGGCAGGGATAAAGAACTGCTGGCCCAACTCACCGGCCTGCCGAGGACTCCACTGCTGGCACAGCTGTTTTTGGGGCCAGCCCCTCCCTGCCTGGCAGGGATAAAGAACTGCTGGCCCAACTCACCGGCCTGCCGAGGACTCCACTGCTGGCACAGCTGTTTTTGGGGCCAGCCCCTCCCTGCCCGGCAGGGATAAAGAACTGCTGGCCCAACTCACTGGCCAGCCGAGGACTCCACTGCCAGCACAGATGTTTTGGGGCCAGCCCCTCATTGCCCGGGAGGGATAAAAAACTCACCAGCTGGAGATTCAAGGCAGTTGCCACTGCGGACAACATCTCTTTCTCTCCCAGCCTTGTTGGGGGGGAGGGTGGGTGTCAAAAGGACACCCACAACCATGGGCTGAAGGACTTCTTCCATGTTTTCGGACTCAGTAAGTGGGTGTAGATTGTGTTGCTTTATAATGACGTGATTTTTGTATTTGTAAGTCGAACAATTAATTGTATTATTGACTTGACTTGAATTTTTGTAAAGTTTATTGTAATTCATATTATTTATGGTATTTTGCACTATTTCTGTATGTTGTATTTCCCCTCCCCCTCTCCTTCCCCCATACTTATGATTTGCTTTGTATTTATTTGATTTATTTGTAAACTGCTTTGAGTGGTCAATAGACTAGTAAAGTGGTATATAAACATACTAAATAAAATAAATAAATAAATAAACTAATTGTAAGTTTATTTTTCAGCTTCTCCTACATTATTAGATTGTTGCGTCCAAACCCCAGAAGGATTACTCGAACAGAGCTGGTTCAAACAACAACATGGTTTATTGCAAGGGGCAAAAGAACAAGGAACAGGTGCAAGGCAACAGCCTTTATACAGAACACAATGGATACATTTACCCACAGCTTCCGGAGAAGCAGGAAAACAATAGCGAATCATCTTTCATAAAAGTGGCACCTATTTTGCAAAGGCGTGCTGAGGCAATAATAACTTGAATACACAACATCTCTCCCCCCTAATGGGGGACCCAATCCCTATATCTTTGGGGCAGCCTGCAGGCCCTTTTTGGTCACCCTAACTGAGGGGAGCTTTGAAAAATGGGTATATGGCACCCTGTGTTCCTACGGTTTCTGCAGAACCCTTGGAGAAACCAGACCCCTGAGTGGACCCATGAGCTTCATGGGTTGGTGTTACCACAGGACTTGGGGGACTAGGAGCTGGCTCTCTCTCGACTCTAGGGACAGCCCCTTTCGGGGGGCTACCTGGAGGAACATGTGCTGGCGGTGATTCAGCTGGAAGTGGTTGGCTGAACAAGTCTGAACCCACTTCAAAGCCAGGGGGTTCCGAGCCTTCCTCCAATTGACTTGAGCACTAAAGGATTCATCTAACTCTACCTCCAGGGAAGCGTTTTGTCCAATAACTCGGGGGTGCCTTTTGTCTGCATGCCTTCTCCAAACTAGTCCATTGTCCATGATCACTTTGTACGAGACTGGACCCATCTGCTCTAGGACCTCTCCCCGCAACCATTGTGACCCAAAGGCATAATTGCGACAATACACAGACTGTCCCAACAAGAATCCTTTTGAATTGCATACATCAAGATTCCTTCCCTTATCCTCTATGTTGTTGAGATCTAACCGGTCAAAAACCGAGGATAATTTCCTTTTCATCAGCAGATCTGCTGGGGAGGACCCTGAGGCTAGAGGGGTAATCCTGTGTGTAAATAGAAATTGACATAACTGCAGACCCAAATCACCAGACCCCATTCTCTTAAGGGCCGCCTTGACTGTGCGGACTTGCCTTTCTATCTGCCCATTTGTAGCAGGGTGGAAAGGGGCAGCCGTTATGTGATGAACCCCATTTCACTTTAGGAAGTCCTGGAATTCTGAGGACATAAACATTGATATGTTGTCGGATACGACAATGTCGGGCAGCCTGAAGGTGCAAAACAATCTTCTTAGTTTGCAAACTGTAATGGATGCTGACGTGCTCGAAACTGGGACTACCTTTAACCATTTGGATAATGAATCAACAACCAATAAGAACAAAGCCTCATGGAAAGGCCCGGCAAAATCAATGTGAACCCTTGACCAGGAGCCTTTTGCTGTGTCCCATTCCCAGGTGAGCTGGTGAGTCTCCTCAGGCCTTGACGCCTGGCATTCTCTACAATGCCCCACCCAGTCCTCGATGTCCGAATTGAGTCTAGGCCATCAGAAGTAGCTCCTAGCGAGCGCTTTAGAGTGAACTATACCAGGGTGACTTATGTGCAATGTGCAAAGAACCTTCCCTCAGAGTGCTGGGGAAATGACCACCCTTTCTCCCCAAACCAAACACCCCCGTTCCAATGATAATTCATGCTGTTTAGTGTAATAGACCTGAAACTCATCAGCCACGACATAACCTTAGACAGTAGGGAGTTCTTTACTCATGCAGCTGCAATGTCCTCAACGGACACGGGCAGGGAATCTAATACTTCTATCATAAGGACTTGGTGGTCCGCAGTAATTTTGCCCACAGATCTGATGGGGGGACATGGAGAGCACATCCACATTAGAGATAGAAGCACCTGGGTGATGTTGCAAGTTAAACTGATAGGCCACCGAAAACATCACCCAGTGAAGCATACTTGGGGACAAAATCTGCAGTGTTGGCTTGTCAGGGGCGAACACTCCCAAGAGCAGCTTGTGATCATAAATGGCCATCCGTAAATGAAATAATGGAATTTCTTGGTCCCCACGATAATGGCTAGGGCTTCCCTATCGAATTGCGCATACCTTTTCTCCATATCTGACAGGGATCTCGAAAAGAAGGAGATCAGTGCCACTCTAGCCTCCCCAGGTCATTGCACAGAACTTCCTCAACTCCTACAGGGGAGCATCACAAACCAGAACAACCGGCTTATTGGAGTCAAAGTGAGTGAGGATAGCATTGGACATGAGGAGTTTCTTAACCTCCTTGAATGCCTGCTCCTGTGGGGGACCCCAAAGCCAAATGACTTGCTTCTGCAAAAGACCATGAAGAGGGGCTGCAATGGTAGCCTTCTGCAGAAGGAATGAATGATAGAAATTCAGAAGACCTAAGAAGGATTGTAGCTCTGATTTAGACGCTGGGTGCAGGGTGCTCAAAACAGCTGAGACTTTAGAATCTTCTGGCATGACACCCTCAGCGGAAACCTTAAATCCAAAAAAATCTACTTCAGTGGCGAAGAAACAGCATTTCTCCTTTTTCAAGCGGAGACCTGCATTGTGAAAATGCTCCAGTACATTTCCCAATTTAACAGCCAGGTCCTCCCTATCATGCCTTGATATTAAGACATCATCAAAATAGGGCAGGACCCCAGGAAGCCCCTTTAGTAATCTTTCCTCCAGACCCTGGAAAATTCCCGGGGCCACGTTTACCCTGAATTGGAGGCGATTAACCTTGGAAGCACCCATGTGAGTGCTGATCGTCTGGCATAGCGCCAAGGCTGGGGTAATAGGCAGCTGCTGATAAGCCTGAGCCAAGTCGAGCTTGGCGAAACAGTTACCCCCATGGAGCGAAGCAAGGAGGTGTCTGACCACTAGCACAAGATTACGAATTCGGGCGAATAACCTTATTTATAGTGCATTTGTAATCCGCACAGATGCGGATGTCCCCATTTGACTTAATGGCTGTTACAATCAGAGTTTCCCACTCGGCGGAGTCTACCGGCTCCAAAATGCCCTGCGCTTACTGAGCCCCGCCTCGATACGGTCCTTCAGTGCAAAAGGGCACCCTGCAGGGTTTCATCCTGATGGGGACAACAGTAGGATCCAATGCAAAATGGACTGGGGGGGCCCTTGTATGTACCCAACCCCAAGCAGAACATGTCCGGAAAACTGTCACAGACAGACTGAATAGGGTCAGACCCCACTGAATTAATACCCGGAATAGCGATACCCAGGAGTCTCCAGGAAATTGCTCTTACCAGTCTTTACCACAACAAGGGGAAGAAGAGCAGATATGTTACGGAACATAAGAACATAAGAACAGCCTTGCTGGAACAGGCCACAGCCCATCCAGTCCAGCATTCTGTCTCACACAGTGGCTCACCATTTCCTTCAGGGTATTCCCAAGCAGATGCCTTCACCTGCTTAGGATTCCCTGGAAATGATATTGAGAGATATCCTGCCTATCTCTCCAACCCGGAGGTTGTCCTTAAGTATCCATAATTATAGCCATTGATACTCTTCTCCTCCATGAACTTGTCTAATCCTTTCTTAAAGCTGTCAAGACTGACAGCTGTCACCACTTCTTCTGGCAGGGAGTTCCATAGACCAGTAATCCTCTGGGTGAAAAAGTACTTTCTCTTATTTGTTTGAGAACTAGTACCCAAAAGTTTCATGGAGTGTCCCCTAGTTCTAGTATTATGCGATAGGGAAAACAGTTTTTCCTTATCTACTTTGTGGCTCCGCCCCTATGAGTCACAGTTCAGGGAAGGGCCTGGTGTGGCTCTGCCCCCGTGCTTCTGGAAGCTTCAAACTGCTTCCTCTGTTTGAACAGAGGTGGCTCTCAGCAGTTTAAATTATCAATTTAAATTAGTGGAGGCCTCTAAAGCAGCTCTACTCCAACTGCAAAACTTACCAGTGCTCACTTCCTTTGTTTGGCTCTCCTCAGCAGCAGCTCTGCTTAAGAGCACATGCAGAGTCAAAAGGGCTGACCCTGAAAGAGCTCAGAGCTTTTAAAGGCTAGTGTGGCTCCGCCCCTATGAGTCACAGTTCAGGGAAGGGCCTGGTGTGGCTCTGCCCCCGTGCTTCTGGAAGCTTCAAACTGCTTCCTCTGTTTGAACAGAGGTGGCTCTCAGCAGTTTAAATTATCAATTTAAATTAGTGGAGGCCTCTAAAGCAGCTCTACTCCAACTGCAAAACTTACCAGTGCTCACTTCCTTTGTTTGGCTCTCCTCAGCAGCAGCCCTGCTTAAGAGCACATGCAGAGTCAAAAGGAAACATACATGAAAGTTCCCAACACCCAGCACAGAAATGTGTCCACCTTGCACATCACTCAGCCTGACCTTCAGGGCCCATAACTTGGGACGGGCAGACAGGGGAAGGCAGAAAAATTATTTCTGGGTGATAATCGAGAAAAAAGTTCCCGAGTAAATCTCCATATTGACCTGATACCCCTGGATATTAACATCAGCAAAAAACTTCCCGGAGACTGTTTGAACCCTGGTGCCGGAACGGCGGCCCTCAAAAACCTTGGAAATCACATAGTCCTTCTCCTGGCAAGTACTTTCCTTGTATGAGCCCTTGGACTCTTGATGGCAAACCTTTAAAATGTGACCCTTCTTCCCACACCGGTGGCATTCAGCATCTCTGAAGGGGCAGTCAGTGCAGAGATGCCATCTCCCCCACCCTTGCATGATGGTGTCCTTGTACGCATTCGAAGGCACCAGCCACCACTGCCAAACTTGCTCTATGTCGTCTTCTCCCTCTGAGTCACTGGAGGACGATGGTGGACTGAAAACTTGATGCTTATGGACAGCCATGCTCTTTGGCAATGGATTGGCTGACCTTGACTGCAAAAACTGGACCCCAGTATTGGCTATCTCTGCAGCTTGAGCCTCCTCAAGCACTGCCGCAAATGTTGGAACATCTCATTTCATCAGGCGCCATTGTATGGCCTCGTCTCTAATGCCCACCACCAAGCTGTCCCTCAGGGCGATGTCCAGATTTTCCCATTGACATGGGATGGCGGCAACGTATTCAGCAACGGATTCTCCGGCCCCTGGTCACGTCTATAGAAGGCGGCCACTCATGCTGGAATCACCGCAACCCTGGGCCTGAAGTGGTCCCGAAGGATGGTCAGAATGTCTTTAAGCGCCATGTCTCTGAGCAACCTCGGTAGTACGAGATCATTGAGGAGCAACCACAAAATGTGAGGAACGTTGACCTTTTCAATGCTGGGTCGATTCTTTGAGAAGTACAGTAGTTCTCAAACTGGAACTCATACATAGTCCATGATTCAGGATTTGATATGTTGAAGGGGCCCAACAACACTGGGGTGGCCATTGCCATCTTTATCCCACCTTCATTGCCAATTGTTGCATCCGAACCCCAGAAGGATTACTCGAACAGAGCTGGTTCAAACAACAACATGGTTTATTGCAAGGGGCAAAAGAACAAGGAACAGGTGCAGGGCAACAGCCTTTATACAGAACACAATTGATACATTTACCCACGGCTTCCGGAGAAGCAGGAAAACAATAGTGAATCAGCTTTCATAAATGTGGCGCCTATTTTGCAAAGGCAATAATAAATTGAATACACAACTTAGGTAAAACCTGTTCTTAGAGGCATAGCACTGCTCAGGGGCAAGAGTTTTGCTAGTCCAGTCTGGAGAGAGGACAATGTGTCTCCTGCTCTGGGATCAGAAATAGCCCTAACAGTCCCTCCGCAGGTTAGGGGATAAAATCAATTAATAAATGTGGCCTAATGCCTTTCACGATAATTCTGTGCATAGCTGTCAAGTATTCCTTATTGGTCAGGAAAACCCCTTATTTTACCCTCTTTCCTGCCGTCATCCCTTATTAATTAGACTGCAATGCCCTATTGCCGCCATTGGAGGGCAGCACAGGATAAGCTTAGCTGTCAAGTATCCCTTATTTCCCGGGAAATTTTCCTTATTTCCAAATCCAAAACTTGACAGGTATGATTCTGTGTCTTGCCTCTTTATTTAATGGGTGGAGTGGGGAGTAAATCAGTTCTCTGTTGTATTTGTTTACAGCAGAGGTTCTCAACCTTTTCAAGCCATGGGCTGACCATGTCCCCTCAGACAGCAGAGCAGGCCAGACTGGTGGTTCCCCACTGTAAACGTTGCTGTAAAATGCATCTGCAGCTGTTGTAAATGCATTTATGACAGCCACAGGCACATTTACAGCTGTTGTAAATGTGCCGACTTTTGCTTCTGTTGGTGGTAGCATTGGCAACGCAGGCCACATGAACTGGTGTCTTGTGCTGAGTCTGGCCCATGGGCTGTAGGCTGAGAACCCCTGGTTTACAGTCTGTTATATTCCGGGAAGCTGCCTGAAAGTTCCCTCTCACCAATAAACAAGATGCACAGAGAGTATATATGCCTTTAAAGCAGTGTTTCACAACCTTTCCCCCCCACCTAAGAATCTCTAACATCCTGATCCTCCCCCTCCCCCATGACATATAATAAGCCTAAAAGGCCATTCACTGTTAATAACTCATTCTTGAATTGCCCCCATCCCTTAAAATCAAATTGCTCCCCTGTAGGATGTGCAGGTATGTTAGGAACCATGGCTTTAAAGGGGGCGGCGGAGTCTCACCTGGGTGCAGCAGCCTGCTGGTTTCTCACCTCTTTCTACTTCAGCAGCTTTCCCTTCATGTTTTGTGGGCAGCCTTTAGAAAAAGAAAACACAGTAATCGGTATAAGTAGAATTTATGAAAAAATTCAGTCGCTGTCATACTGTTATTTTGGACTGCCATTATCTTCTGACCTCTGGCCATCCAGCTGGGACAAATGGTCATTCAAAACATCTGGAGGAGAGTTGTTCTTCTAATAATAATTGTTGGCCATTAAGTCAGTTCTCACATGCAGGAAAAGACAAAATGTGATACAAGTTGAACTAGTGGGAAGTAAGTCAGTAAGGAACTTGCTGTCTGATTATATGGCAGCGTGGAAATAACTCATCAAGAATCCCAGTTCAATTGCTAGTCCCAGTTAGAGTAGAATCAATGAAATTTACATAGTGCCTCCATCAAGGAGGAACTAAAGCATATGGGTACAGGAAACTTAGAGTTGCAGCTTTGCCAATATCTGCTTGCATACAGGGTCACTCCCTTGGCTTCAGGCTCTTCACCCTCAGACCTCTTGATGAAGAGCCAGTTGTCTACGGTCCTTGACTATCTAGGCCCACTACATGTTGAGGACAGGGGTCTCAACATTGATGCCAGTAATACTAAGTTTTCCAGGTTGGACAGGCTGTTCATTGCTGCACCTATGCACCAGGTTTTCCTTGGGTGTGTGGGGGGAGTGACTGAACAAACAGGGCTCATGTCATACAAGGTCCTTATGGACAAAGGGTTAATATGAAGGAGACACACAGATCAGATGCATCCCCGGGTTTGGCGAAACAACGCCACAACAGAGTCAGAGTCGTATCCTTCATCAAACGGAAGTCAGGAGTTAGACTTCAACCTGGAGGAAGAGCTGTTCACTCTGCCAATGTCAGGTGACCTTTCACAGGCACCACTCTCACAAGAAAGCCCCCCTAGAACTGACCACCGCTGAGTCTGCAGTAGAGGTTGGCCCTCACTCTACGGGTACAGTTGCAGAAGCAATCCCCAGTACAAGGGATTCCCCTCAAATACCTAGCATGCCTAGGCAATCCAGCGGGCCAGCCCACTGTTCCACAGCTCCTGGTCAACCCTTATCCCATGCCCTAAATCCTGACACATTCAGGCGCCTTAAACGGACATGTGGAACACCAAAAAGATGGGGGGGGAGTGGGTCCCTTGCTAGGGGGGAGGAATGTTGCATCCAAGCATTAATTGTATAACCGCTATGAGCGCCATAAAGTCTATGGTGGAATCGGACACCTTTTGCAAAGGCGCCATTTTCAAATGTCTGTCAAAATAGCTGATTCGTCAGTACAAACTTTCCCGATTCCCCAGAAGCCCGCCAAAATGTATTGAACTGTGTAACTGCCATTCTCACAGTATATAAGCCAGCCACCTTGTACATGTTCCCCAGTCCGGTATTATGAGCTGAATAATAAATCACTTGTGTTTGATCCTGCTGGCCAGAATACTTCTTCAAGCGCCGGATTCAACAAATACTGTACTTGAATCTTACACTGTTAGTGAGATTTTTGTCATAGTGTTAGCATCATACAAATAACATTTTGCTAATTGTATGAATTAGAATATATATATTTTGTGATGAAAAAAATGTTAATTGTTGATATAAACCTAATGGACAACAGATGAATTACAGAGGAAAGAGGAAAAGAGTTTGTCATTTTTTGACAAACTATACAGAAGATACAAAACAACAACAAACCCTAAGATAGTTTATTATGGAAAACTAATTATTAATGAGCTCTCTTAGGACTCAGGGGAAGTTGTTTTCAGAATATAAGCTACCTAATTATCTAAGCTGAGAAATAATTAGTACCCGTGCCAAATTTTGTTTTTAAGCTCTTGCCATTTCAGAGATATTTGAAGACAAAAAAACTTTCAGAAAGTTGCCAGTGGCCATATTTCTTTATATCTTTACTTTTTTGGTCCATTTGAAACACTGCCATGTCACTTGTATATTACTTGTGCCAAGTCTTAGCTGTGATACTGTATGGCAGTACAGTGTATGCCAAGCCTGTGTATAATTTCTTTTCTGAGAATAAACAAAAATACTTTAAATGTCCTCAGGCTGTTTTGACAGTTTTTATCAGTTTGAGTTCATTATCACAGGGAAAGATAATATAGGCAGCAGCCATATTGTAGGAATGCTATAATTGTGTCATTATTTCAATAAATTGACATAAATGTGAATTAAGACCTTGACACTATGCCTTTATTTATTTATTTAGTTAGTTATTTTAGACTTACTGGCCAAATAACATTTTCTTCCCTTTTTCATAGGAATACTTCAATACAATAGAGTGCACGCACGCATGCACGCACGCACGCATGCATGCATGCACGCACACACACACACACACACACACACACACAGGAGGCCAGAAAGAAGGCAAGGCAGTAGAAATAAATGAATCTAATTCTTTTGTTATTAAATTTTTATCATTGGTAAGAGTAATAAAAATATTAAGGAGCTAATAAAATGGAATTGAAGATAATTTTCAAAGTCACATTCTCACAGCTGTGGATAAATTGTTATGGAAAACAAACACCAGGAGGTGAAAGAAAGCTATGGAAGCAGCTTTCTAAAGTACGATGCTCTTATTAGGAAATGTAAAGCATTTGGAGTTAATTAAAATAATTAATAATGTAATTAATTGTATTTTAAATCTGTCTATCAACAGACATTAATTATCTTGTAGCCCTTGAACAACATAATGAGAGCATCTTTCTTACCAATTAGTGAGATACTATATGTGTTGTTTGGAATATGAATGCAAGACAAGGTAAGATGAATTAGAAAATGAAATGTTTTCCCAACAAAAGTAAAATCTTGGAAAACAATTAGCTGATTAACACAGGATTTTGGCTTTGCATGATATCCAAGGCCAGAATTTCACTTCTACCACAGTATTTTTAGGTAGTAAACTCCAAAGATGTTCAGTATACAACCCCCTTAATTTAAAATTAGGAATAATTACTCGGTCCTTTAGATTTTGTCACATCATCAAATTACATCATCTGTGATTTTGATCTTTCATTACAAATCAAAGAGATTGGTGGTAATCTGAATTTACAGATTGATTCAGACCTGGGGCACAAATCAAGTAAAATAGGATCTAGGTCACCACAAACCAAACTAGGATCCATCTCAAACTACCGAACTGACTTCAAAGCTGACACAGGGTACCAGCCTACACATTGTCCTAATTAAGAATATTTTTGTGGTGTTCTGGCACAAACAGGAACTTGGCAAAAGATGAATCTAGATTCTTCAAAATAAATAAAGATCAGAACTGAGAAAGATCAAAAAGAGGAGACCCGGTGTTAGATTCTGAAGTAATGAGAGACCAGCAGAGTCGGGTCTAACCAGTGACTTATTCAGCTAAGTGATTCAGTGTGACCCAACTCAAACTATGTACAACTCGGCCTCTATTTATACTGTGTTTGGCTGTTCTTACAAAGATACATTTCGGTGGGTAACAACAGGATTGGTTCCTTATTTTGAAATACAAATAAACAACAACATATTTACATTTATACATTTGAATCCAGTGCCTTTTGTTCTAGGTGCGATTTGCTGTTTGACAGGTCTCACGAAGCTTCAACCTGTCAAATGGTAGCACGGGAGAGAAAGAGTTCACTACTGCTTGACAGGTCTCGCAAGGCTTTGACCTGTCAAATATAATGTGGTTGAAATACAGTTCAATACATAATATCCGGGTCTTTAAAATACTTGGAATGCTTGATTGTATTTTTCATATGTGTTTGTTTTGTTTAAATAGTAGTCATGTGTTTTCAGGAACAAAATCCCTGTTTTCAGTTATCCATAGGTTTAAAAATATCCAATATAAAATCCTGAAAGACACAACATATATGTATTTGTGTGGTAGATTACCAGTGCTAGCCACTAGAACAGGAATTCTCAATCTGCAGCCCACGGCACCATTTCATGTGGTCCTCCACCGCCTCCACCACACCAGGAGGAAGGGCAAAATGGCCGTCCGGCCCCCAAAGCTGTCTGGAGGAATGTGACCTGCCCCCTGGCTTTAAAAGGTTGAGAACTACTGGAATAGAAGCCACTGTCTGCAATGTAAAATACAGAGTCGGCCTACAAGCTGAGTAGGGTGGGGTACGAATTAAAAATTGAATTGAATTGAATTGAATTGAGTTCACTGTTACATGTGATTTCAGGTATCCATGGTGGTAGTGGTCGGCATTGGCAGGTTTGCAACAGTTCACCAGAACCAGTAGCAGAAATTCTGGCTGGTCCTGCCCATCCAAGTTTTGAAATAAAGTAGTCCTAATTCAGGCGCAACACAGGACTTCCCACTGGCCATGCCCACCATACCACGCCCACAGTGTGGTAGTAATTTTTTGGGAGCCCACCACTGCATGGTAGGCTTCCTAACCTATTCTCTATGGATAAAGGAGGGTGGTGTGTTAACATAGTTAACAATTTTCATAACATCCAAAATATGCTGATATCTGAATGGGGTGGTGGTGGAAGAGTCACACAAACATGCCACATACAGTAGTTCACATATTTGCTATAATATTAGAGACTAAATCAGGGGTTTCCAACCTATGGCCCATGGGCCGGCCCCTGCACGTAGCACCATTTCATTTGGCTTGCTGCCCCCCCCCTCAAAAAAAAAAGTGGAAGCGGGCATGTTTATGACAGCCATAAAATGCACCCATTCATATGTAAACATGGTTATGTTAGTGTTATGTATGTTAACTGTGTTTTCTGACAGGAGCGGAATGTATCTTTTCTCATGTATCTATTCTTATGCAAATAAGTGGATCGAAAATGTGCACACTCTGTTAGCCAATGAGCTTGTTGTATTATTGTTACTGTTACTGTTTATAGGAGCAGAATGTATCTTTTCTCATGTATCTATTCTTATGCAAATAAGTGAATCGAAAAATGTGCACACTCTGTTAGCCAATGGGCTTGTTGTATTATTGTTACTGTTACTAGTGTATATAAGTCTGAGTTTTGCCCCATCCAAACAGTGTTCAAACTCCACTAATAAAGAGCTGAATTTCACTACTTCATTCGTCTGCTTCTTCATTCCTTGAACACTAAAGTTAGCCATAAATGCACCCGCGGCTGTCATAAAATGCAGAAGCAGGTACATTTACTCCTGCTTCTGGAGGCGTGGTCTGGCCCACTCAGCAATACCACCATATTTTTATCTGGTTCAAGTGTAATACTAACAAATGCTTTTGGTGTCCTTACACTTGAACCAGATAGACAACAGATTGCTAGCATATCAGAGAGTAAACAAAACAAAAAGGAAAAAAACTGTTGTGTTATATGTTGTTATATTATACCACCATCACAGAATCTACTTCAGTAGAATTCTCATCCATAGCCTGAAGCTACTGCACAGAACGAAGGAAGAACTCACATCATTGTCAATAGATGCTAGGCCTGAAGGGTAAACTCATTAGCAAATGTGTAATGCCACAGTGTTTGTCTTGTATCCATCTACTAACAATTTGCAATTCAACAGGGTGAAGCATTACAACTAATCTGAATAACAACCAAATATCTTCTGCTATTACCAGTTGTAAAAAACCACATTGTTATGTCAATTAACCATTCGGTACCACTGTACCTGATGTGTATAAATTGATGACATGAAGTCTCAATCTTATGTCTGATTAAGTGGACTTGATCCACGAAAGCTCACATTAAAATACAGCAGTTAGTCTTTAAAGCACCACAACATTTTTTGGTTGTTTTGTGGTGTGTGTTTTTACTCTCTGATATGCTTGAAATACAGACTAAGACTGTTACCATTTCAAAAATGTCAACAGATTACTAGTATCCTCAAAGCAGGCTTCACATACTTATTCATTATTACAGTAAATCATAAAAACAAACACATGTACCTTCATAACCCATCCATAATTTGCCCATCAATAATTAAAGAAGCTACTGATTGGGCTGAAGGATGAGAGTGCAAAAGCTGGCTTGAGACTCAAGATCAAGTAAACCAAGATAATGCAAGCGCGGCGCCAAAATGGCCGCCGCGCTCTTTGCGCCCCCCCATCGGACGAAGGCATCTGGGTAGTTAGGGGGCGTGGCCAGCTCCCTTATAAAAGGGGTGGCCATGAGGCAGCCGAGCTGCCATTTTGCGAAGCGACGGAGCAGAGAAGTTTTTCCCCTCTTACTCCGTCGCTTTTACCTTGATTGGGAAGCCTTTTGGCTGCTGACTTTTCTCTTTTCGGCTTCCCTTAGGTTGGCTGAGATGCCTTCGAAGAAGAAGGCGGCTGCGAGCGCGGCTCGTGGGGTTCGGAGGCGCATTCCGGGTCGGAGGACCGCAGCTGCGCCCCCCCAGCAGCCGCCTTTGCCTGCACCCACCGGGACCGGTGGAATGGGGTCTATTCCCACTTGACCGGAGACTGGGGGCCCTTGCACGGGTCCAGTAGGGGCTGTGGCCCTCGGCCCGCAAGCGGTGGACACCGCTCCTGGTGTTCCCCATTCCGCTGGGCCTTCCTTCACAGGGGCGCAGCTCGCTCCGGGGCCTTCCAGCCTTGGGGGGTGGTGTGGTCCCCTTCCCTGGCAGGTTGCTACATCGGCCCTACCGGGCCTGGGTGCGGGGTCGTGGCCCTATTCGGGCCCCGGGGTACAGGGACCTGTACCCACGCCTGTAGCAGGCGGGCCGGTTGGCCCTTGGCCCCATGTCAGCGTGGAGGCCTTACTGGCCCGCGTTGCGGCCCTTGAGGCATCTCTGGCCCGGGCTAGCCACGCTGGGGCTCCCTTTGGGGTTCATTTTGACGCGACGTCTGCTGGGCAGCGGTAGGCGACGGGACGGGTTGAGCTGCTTGAGGCGCGTGGTGCGACCATGGCCACTGCCTCGCAGCTCCCCAACCAACAGGCCGGTGCGGGTCAGGCCCCATCGACGAGCTCTACGGCGGTCGTGAGCTCCGACGCCCCCAGTGGGCCGGAACCCCCGGTGGGGGCGGCCCGCGGGGGTGCAGCATGTGAGTATGCGGTCCAAACTAGTGCACCTACACACGTGGCCACTTGGGGGGGCTGTTCAATGGGCTTGGCCTCGCGCGGGTGGTGCGGCGGTCCAGCCGCTGACGCCCCACCCGGCGACGACAACTACCACCCAGGGCCCCGTGGTGGGGGGTGTTTCCTACCCTGTGGGGAATGTTTTGGGGGTGGCTGGGTTAGTCTAGGCCCCTTTTCAGATGCCCGCAGTTTCTGCTGTGCCTGTGTCGGCCTTGCCGACGGCGGGGTATTCCTTACCACTGGGTGACCATTTGGCACAGGCCACCAAGGAGAAAATCTGGCGGGGGGAGTACGTGGATATCTTCTCACTCCAAAACAGAGAGCCCACCAAGGAAGAGAGGGAGGGGCAGGATGAGAAGGATAAGGAGCAGGCACGTCGTCGCAAGCCACCACGTGCGAGGGCCGACTGGTTGCCGGCCTACCTCATTTACATGGCGGTGTACCTTAGGGCCCGGCCGGATTTGGCAATTCCGATGGTCCAGTATTTGGACAACATCTATAGGGCGATGGTTGACTTTCCGGGCCCGTCGTGGTTGGCTTATGACGTGGAATTCCGTATGCGGATTCCCCTGCACCCCGAGATGAGGTGGGATGAGCCATGTCAGAGGCTGTGGCTTTTGTACATGACACCCACGCGCCCCGCGCCCGGGGAGAGATACCATTGTGGACATGCGGTCCGGCGAGCGGCCCCAGCACAGGTTCCCCGCCAGGTGGCGGGGCAGGGGGTTCCAGCCCGCCTGCTGTGCTGGACTTTCTCGTCCAATGGTTCCTGCAATAGGAATTGCAAATACAGACATGAGAGTCCCGCCTGTGCTGGCCCCCATGCGGCCTCTGCATGTCCCAGGCCTGGATGGACGCGGGGCAGAGGGAGGGGCGGACAGGGGGCTGGCAAGACTGCCTCAGATGGAGCTGGTTCACCGATAGGCTCCCTCCCCAATTAATGTGGACATGTTGGAGCGTTGCCTCGCATTGTACCCGAGGGAGGCAGATGCAGTTTACCTGCTTCGGGGTTTTCGACTGGGGTTCCGTATTCCTTTCATGGGTGGTAGGTTCCCCCAAGACGCCCCCAACCTTTTGTACCTCAGGGAAAGGGAGGAGGTGGCTGCTGCCAGCATAGCTGAGGAGATTCATGCGGGCAGGGTCGCTGGCCCTGTCCCTGCAACCCCGTTCCGGGGAGCATATTATTTCGCCGATGCCATGCCTTTTGGCTGTTCCATTTTGGGCTCGGCATTTGAGCTCTTCTGCACCTTCCTAGAGTGGTCTTTTGTCCGCAGGTCAGGGTCCCTGTCCATAGCCCATTCCCTGGATGATTTTATTCGGGGCTGAACGGGGCTGGGACACGTGCACACGTCTCCTCAACACATTTCAGACGCTAATGGAGGAACTTCGTGTCCCTTTAGCGCCCGAAAAGACCAGGGCCCATCTACACAGCTAGTCTTCCTGGGGGTGGAGATTGACACGGTAGCGCAGGCTTCTAGGTTGCAGCGGGATAAGGTGTCAAGGCTAGTGGCCCTTATCTGGGACTTGCTGGCCAAGCGCATGGCATAACTGAGGGAACTGCAGGTGCTACATGCTCACCTCAATTTCGCTTGCGGGGTCGTCACACCGGGCAGGGCATTTGCTCGGCGCTTGTGCGACGCCTTGGCAGGATTATCCAGGCCCCACCATAGGGTTAGACTTACCCGGGGTATCAGGGCAGACGTGCTTGTCTGGCCCCAGTTCCTGAGGGAGTTCAATGGGGGTCATTTTGGAGGTATAGCTCCTGGCTTCCCCTTGTTTTCAGATACAGTCTGATGCCTCGGGATCCCTGGGTTATGGGATGTACTTCAATTGGAAGTGGGCCATGGTGGGTGGCCACCAGCCTGGGCAGGCACGGGTCACCTGCGTGATCTCACATATCTGGAATTTTCCCTATCCTGGGTGCTTTGATGCTATGGGGCGGGGAGTGGGCCAACTCGGTTGTGCATTTCTGGTGTGACAATGCGGCTGTTGTCCACATTGTCAATGCACAGACTTCCAAATCGCCCTGGGTTATGGGCCTAGTGCGCCAGTTTGTGTTGCGCAGCCTGCGCCTCAACGTTCTTCAGGGCCAGGCATGTCCCGGGGGTTAATAATGATATTGCTGACGCTTTGTCCCGCCTGCAGATCTCCCGGTTCCGTGCCTTGGCCCCGGATGCAGAGGAATTTCCCTCGCCACTCCTGGACGGGATATGGACCATTGGCAAGGAGAGGTGAACCGGGCGATTGGCCTGCCACTAGCGCCACGTATGCGTAAGGCGTATCACCACGCATTTAATTCTTTCAGAGCATTCTGTGCCCAATTTCGGCTGCCAGGAACCTGGCCGATCCCGGTAACCCATGTTCTGCGGTTCATGGTTTACCTGCATGCTCAGGGCCTTGCACCTCACACCATAGCATCTAGGCTGTCAGCGTTGGCTTTTATGGCCAAGGTGGGAGGTCATGTGGACAGCACCACTGACTTCCGTGTGAGACATGTTTTGGAGGGGTGGGTGCGGGAGCGTGGGCGTTGCCCGGATGACCGCCACCCGATTTCCCCACGGGTTTTTACCCAATTGGCCCGGGGCTGGCCTGGCCTCTGTTTTGATAGATATGAGGCAGCCCATTTCATGCGGCTACAACGGTGGCCTTTTTTGGAGCGCTCCGCATCAGCGAGATTGAGATGCTGTCTAAGGCGGATGCAAGTCGTAGGGCACTGGAACTCGAAGATGTCTGTGTGAACAATATTGGGCTCAGTTGGGGATACGTTTCTCTAAAACGAATCAGCACGGCGTAGGCAGTGGAGTAGACTGCTACGATGTTCTTGGCAGACATCTGTCCGGTTGGTGCCCTACAGGATTTCCTTGCACTGTGTGGCACGCACCATGGCCTGTTTTTCTGTCACCAAGGTGGGTCTTCCCTTACTAAATTTCAATTTTGGAGGGTGCCGGGAGGCACTAGACAGTGTTGGCCTCTCTGGGGCTAGTTGCGGCACCCATTCGTTCAGGATAGGGGCGGCTTCTACTGCAGCTGTTTTTGGGTACTCCGGGGCTAAATACGCCGCATGGGAGGGTGGGGATCACAATGTTTTCAGTTTTGTGTTCGCCCTCTTCAACCGTGAGTACCAGTTTAGTCACTGCAATGTTTCTCCCCCCCTTTTTTTCCTTGACAGACCCTGGGTGTCGTTTTACACCGGTGACAGTATGGCTGGTGGGCCATAGCCACGTGCACAGGGCAGCGCCTTACGCTGCACAGGGCAGCGCGTTATGCTGCAGCGACAGAGTGGGACCCCGACTGGGACTGGGTGCATCCGCACGTCTCAGGTGGTATGGTAAGTGCGGCATGTTATGGCGGGAACTGTTGCCATTCCTTTTCTACATCAGGGATGCTGACTCGCCCGATGTCCTGGTTATGTACCTTGGGGGCGGTGGCTTGGGACAGGTCACTGGCCTATCGCGGAAGCTTGCGGTTTGCAGTGACCTGCCCTACTCACATTATGTGTGGCCTGCCACAACCCTCAATTGGTGGGACATGATACCGCGGTACGCTTACAGGGGGGCGTTCGGCCTCAAGGCTCTCGGCTGAGTCGACGCTCCGTGAACGGGGCTATTGCCCGGTTCCTTTTCGACAAGGGCGGGGGACGCGTCATTAGCCTCCCCGCCATCAGTCTGCAAAATTACGAGCTTTACTCAGGGGATGGGGCCCATCTGTCGCAGGGAGGTATGGACCTCTGGTTAGTGGACTGGCGAGCAGGCCTGTCGACCGAGCTGACGGTCTTGGGGGGGGGTGAGCCTTTTGGGAAGCCTCCCCGTGTGGCGGGTATCACTGGTAAGGTAAACATTTATGACCCACAGGTATCCGGCAGGTTCGCAATTGACTGGACAACACTAGACAGGCATAAGTTGGTTAATGTTGTCCGGTCAACGACGAACCAGGCGACGGGGTGATGGCTACAGCTAGACAGCATGCATCACCCCGTGATTTCACGGATACGCGTCAGAGGGTGGGGTCATTAGTTAGATATTGACTACGGTCAACAATTTGTTTGTTGTCAACAAACAAATTGATACAAATAGATACATTGTAACAATTGCCGTCGGCAATTTTGGGTGGTACCTTACCAGTGTTACTTCGGCCTGCTTGACTTAAGAATTATGATTGGTCAATTACCAATAGAAATTTATAATTCGGACTAGGGCATGAATCAATAAATGTGGCCCAATGCCGTTATCCACTTTTACCAGTGTCTGAGTCCTTTATTGGGGGGTGCGCCTGCAATGCAAGCGCGGCGCCAAAATGGCCGCCGCGCTCTTTGCGGCCCCCCCCATTGGACGAAGGCATCCGGGTAGTTAGGGTGGCCAGCTCCCTTATAAAAGGGGTGGCCATGAGGCAGCCGAGCTGCCATTTTGCGAAGCGACGGAGCGGAGAATTTTTTCCCCTCCACCCCCTCCTTAGTTAACAGTGTGATATTTTGGTCGCTTCGGGGCCGGGTGGGAATTTTTGGCTGGGACCCACTATTGGCTCTCGGGTCCTGGTTTTTTCACCCATCCCACACTGTTGCTATGGTTTGATATAGGGGTTTCTGTTGCTGCTGTTGACTTTGGTCACATGGGCGGGTATCACTGGTAAGGTAAACATTTATGACCCACAGGTATCCGGCAGGTTCGCAATTGACTGGACAACACTAGACAGGCATAAGTTGGTTAATGTTGTCCGGTCAACGACGAACCAGGCGACGGGGTGATGGCTACAGCTAGACAGCATGCATCACCCCGTGATTTCACGGATACGCGTCAGAGGGTGGGGTCATTAGTTAGATATTGACTACGGTCAACAATTTGTTTGTTGTCAACAAACAAATTGATACAAATAGATACATTGTAACAATTGCCGTTGGCAATTTTGGGTGGTACCTTACCAGTGTTACTTCGGCCTGCTTGCCTTAAGAATTATGATTGGTCAATTACCAATAGAAATTTATAATTCGGACTAGGGCATGAATCAATAAATGTGGCCCAATGCCGTTATCCACTTTTACCAGTGTCTGAGTCCTTTATTGGGGGGTGCGCCTGCAATGGCAACAGGCCCTATCAGACCCTGGAAAATAGATGGGGAAGAAGTAGAAGGAGTGACAGATTTTACTTTTTTAGAATTGGAGATCACTGCAGATGGAGATTGCAGCCACAAAATAAAAAGGCAACATTATGGGAAGACAAGCTATGAGAAACCTGGGGAATATAGTGAAAAGCAGAAACATCACCTTGCAAACAAAAATTTGCATATTGAAAGCAATAGTATTCCTGGTAGTAATGTATGTTTGTGAGAGCTGGGTCATTAGGAAAGCTGAGTGCAAAATAATAGAGATGCCTTTGAGATGTGGTGTTGGAGAACAAGTAGGTCGATCTTAGAAGAAATCAACCCTGACTGCTCATTAGAAGGTAAAACAGTAAAGATGAAGCTAAAATACTTTAGACATCAAATGAGAAGAGAGGATTCACTTGAGAAAGCCTTGATGCTGGGAAAGGTGGAGGGCAAAAGAAGAAGGAGGCGGCAGAGAATGAGATGGCTAAATGGCATTGTAGATGCAATAGGCACAGAGCTGGGTGGGTTGAGGAGGATGGTGGAGGACAGGGGGTGCCTGGAGAGCAATGATCCATAGGGTCAAAAAGGGTTGGAATTGACTGTGCGACTGAACAACAACCATTATGCAAAGATGTGGGGAATTCTGTATTTTGCTGCAGGCTTTGTCCCTATTCCCCTAGCCACCTTCCCCATTCATCTTATTAAAACAATGGTAACAAAGTGACAAACAGAAGGGCATCCCAAGAGTTTCATCCATAACACACAAAAACCATATATATCATTCATTTGTTCTCCAGCTTCCTTGACTTAAGTGTTCCTTTTGCACCTTAGGATGTTTTTAAGATCCCATTGGAAGCAATTAGATAAGAAATATCAGCATGTATTTATTTAGTAGACACAGTTTTCATTGTTCCCCCATGTGTGATCTTGAAGAACTCAACTGAGGTTTAGAACAATGGATTTCCTCTACAATTGGAGAAAGGCAACATAAACACTCCCATGGCGGGCATGTTTATGACTCAGTTGGTGGTAGGTGGTCAATAAACGTAATGAGGTAAGGGACTGCTTTCATATTTGGAAGAGGAATTTAATTTTTTAAGCAACTATTGCATGGAGAGTTCCTATTCCCCCAAAGACCAGGCTGACACGTTTTGCTTATACTGTAATCTTTTTTCCTATAGGACAATTCCATACTGTCAACCATTGCTCCCAAAGATACCAACAGGCATTCATTAGGACAGATTGCTCAATTGGTGATGAGAGCACATTTTAAAATTTCTAGTGTCTTCTCTGAAAAACCAGAAGATGCTTTTAAAACTGATAGTACAGGGTGCTATAGCTTTTGAATTATGATGAACCTTGCATTTTCTTTGTAGTATGCAAACTCGCTTACTGTATAGCATTTTGGCAGAAAAAAGTGGAATTTTTTGCCTCCTCAAGCATAGCCGTTGGTGGGCTTGTTAAAATCTAGTTTGGATGGATTTAGAATGGAACCCTTTGATCATTTGCTGCATTTTTTTTGTTAGGTGCTCTACATACCTGTCAAGCGGAGCTCTGGATAATGCGGGACCTGTGCAGAACCCTTCTACGCATGCACAGAAGGGTTCTACGCATGCGCAGAAGGGTTCTACGCATGCGCAGAAGGGTTCTGCGCATCCCCTTCTGTGCAGAAGGGTTCTGCACATGCCCTTTTGCACAGAATCCTTCTGTGCATGCATAGAAGGGTTCTGTGCATGCATAGAAGGGTTCTGTGCATGCATAGAAGGGTTCTGCACAGAAGGGGATGCGCAGTAACTACTTTCCCCCACTGTCAAATTACGGGATGGCAGCGACTCCAGGAGGGAAAGTAGAAAAAGTGGCACTGAATTACTGGAAATCCCAGCCAATACGGTATACTTGACAGGTATGGTGCTCCAAAGAGACTGTCACTGGAGAACTGAAACTCAATAGTTTAGAGTGTCTATGGCCAGCTTGAATTGGACTAACAACTATGATCATATTGAGATAGGGCTCAGCAGTGGTTCACAGCCCTGTTCAGCAGTTCATGCACCGGTGACTTCTTATTTAGACTTTTTGAGTACCCTCTACAGTCTAGCCAGATTATCCTGCAATGGTGATAGAGTAGACCATACTGCGAGTTACTCAATGCTGAGTGTCAGGTGGTGGTTAACTAACCTGACAACCCTGAGGACAAATGGACTTTGGTTCTGAAGTACACAGGGAAGGCAGAATGGAGGGCAGAAGCTTCATCAATACTGGCTTGGGGCTGATGAGGACTTTGTGTGCCAAAAGTGAAAAGAAGAAGCAGAAGCAGAACAAGCAAAAGAAGAGTATCCTCTGTGTCAGATTGCACTTGAAGATGATGCAAATACAGTAAAACCCCGACTTACACATGCCTCGAGTTACATAAAATTGAACTTATATAATGATTTTGTCCTAAAACCATGTCCCGATTTATACGATTTGCTATGGGTTTGCTTTGAGTTACATAAAGATTCTTTTTCCGATGGGTTTGTTTTGAGTTACGTAAAAATTCATTTTCCTATGGGTTTGCCTCGATTTACATAAAAATTTCATTTTTCCTATGGGTTTGCTTCGAGTTACAAATAATAATAATTTTTCCTATGGGTTTGCTTTGAGTTACATAAAAAACGATTTAAGCAAAAGCCTATGGAACAGACTTTTCCCATAAGTAGGGGTTTTACTGTACTGCAGAATCCATATGACAATGGTTCTAAACAAATTGCATTCACTCATGGTCTGAATTATGTAAAATATATATTTGGGTGTAAATTCAAGATTTTGACAATGACTTTCAAAAGTTCTAAATGACTTCGGATTTAGATATTTGAGGGAGCAATCTCCTCATAGATATCTGCCCAATTGATAACATGTTCAAATGAAGCTAGCATTTCCACATCCCATCACTATAAACAATATACTATTCTTGTGGTGTGTAGGACACTTGTTGAAGAATGCCTCCCACTCAAAAACTTGTTGGACCTGAGGTTGCTTTTATTTCCTTGTCAGACCAAAACCTGGCTGTACAATTTAACATTAAACATAAGAACATAAGAACAGCCTTGCTGGAACAGGCCACAGCCCATCCAGTCCAGCATTCTGTCTCACACAGTGGCTCACCATTTCCTTCAGGGTATTCCCAAGCAGATGCCTTCACCTGCTTAGGATTCCCTGGAAATGATATTGAGAGATATCCTGCCTATCTCTCCAACCCGGAGGTTTTCCTTAAGTATCCATAATTATAGCCATTGATACTCTTGTCCTCCATGAACTTGTCTAATCCTTTCTTAAAGCTGTCAAGACTGACAGCTGTCACCACTTCTTCTGGCAGGGAGTTCCATAGACCAGTAATCCTCTGGGTGAAAAAATACTTTCTCTTATTTGTTTGAGAACTAGTACCCAAAAGTTTCATCGAGTGTCCCCTAGTTCTAGTGTTATGCGATAGGGAAAACAGTTTTTCCTTATCTACTTTGTCCACACCGTGCATGATTTTATAAACTTCAATCAGGTCACCTCTTAGACGTCGTCGTTCAAGAGTGAAGAGGCCCAACCGTTGCAGCCTCAGATGGTAAGGAAGGTGTTCCAGTCCCCTAATCATTCTGGTTGCCCTCCTCTGCACTTTTTCCAGCTCCATAATATCCTTCTGGAGGTATGGCGACCAGAACTGTACACAGTATTCCAGATGGGGCCTCACCATAGATTTATAAAGAGGCAAAATGACACTTGCTGACTTATTTTCTATACCCTTCCTAATGATCCCTAGCATTGAGTTTGCTTTTTTCACTGCTGAGGCACACTGGGTTGACACCTTCATTGAGTTGTCCACCAGGACACCAAGGTCCCTTTCCTGGTTTGTCGCAGAGAGTTCAGACCCCATCAGTTTATAAATGTAATTGGGGTTCTTTGCCCCAACATGCATCACTCTGCACTTACTAATGTTGAAACTCATTTGCCACTGTTTTGCCCACTCCCCCAGTGTCGAGAGATCCCTCTGAAGCTCCTCACAATCTCTCACAGTTTTCACTACCCTGTATAATTTAGTGTCGTCAGCAAATTTGGCTACCTTGCTTTTTACTCCTACCTCTAGATCATTTATGAAGAGGTTGAAAAGCAGGGGTCCCAGTACTGAACCTTGGGGGACCCCACTCTTTACTTCCCTCCACTTGGAGAAGTGTCCATTTAGTGCTACCCTCTGTTTCCTGTCCCTTAGCCAGTTGCTGATCCAGGACAAGACCTGTCCCTTTATTCCATGGCTGGTAAGTTTATTCAAGAGCCTTTGGTGTGGGACCTTGTCAAAAGCCTTCTGAAAGTCCAGATAAACAATGCCAACTGGATCCCCCTTATCCACATGCTTGTTGACACTCTCAAAAAATTCCAACAGATTAGTGAGGCATGATTTGCCCTTGCAAAAACCATGTTGGCTCTCCTTTAGCAGCGCCTTCTCTTCTATGTGCCTATTAATTCTATCTTTTAGGATGGTTTCCATCACTTTACCTGGGACACATGTCAAACTGACAGGTCGGTAATTTCCTGGATCACCCCTGGATCCTTTTTTGAAAATTGGTGTTACATTCGCTACCTTCCAGTCATCAGGCATTAATCATCTATGTAACATTAATCATCTATGTAATATCATGGTTAGGAGCACTGCGATGGCTTAGTGGTTAAGATGAGGAACTTGATGACTGGAAGATCGGCAGCTTAGCAGTTCAAGACCCAAGTTCTGCTCAATGGAGTGAGCTCCTATCTCTGTCTTAGCTCCAGTTCGAAAGGAAGAAATTGCAAATAGATAAATAGGTACCACTTTGGTGGGAAGATAACAGCATTCCGTGCACTCTGTTGTCTAGTAATGGCCACGGAAACATCTGCCGACACAGACAGCACTGGTTCTTTGGCTGTAAACAGAGATGAACACTGAACCGTAGAGTCAGATACAACTGGCTTTCGAGCATGGGCAACCTTTACCTAAGATCATGGTTTGTTTTCTAATCTTTTAGTTTGCTGGTTTGTGTTCTCTTCATCTCGCTCAGTTGATTTAAATCATTTATAAGATTGTTTAAATAGTTGTAAATTATTTGATTTGGTTTATATTATTTTAATGCTATCTTCTTCATTGTACTCCCTTGAGATCTGTCAGTGCAATGTAGGTAATAAAATAAATTAGCAAGTGAACTCCAGAAGAACTAGTGGTAGCGAATAATATTCTTGTTCTTGGTGATTAAAAAAAAACCATCACCTGGTACTTCAACCCCATGAACACTGAGTCCACTCTACCACTGCCCAGTATAAAGTCTGGAGGAAGTCAGCTTCCTTTGCTAAATCAAAAGGGTGCATTTTCTATTTTGTTTTAGCATTCATAGCAAATAGGAAGAGTTTTGACTTTCATCTAGCCCTTTTAAATTCAGAATCAATGAGGTGTCATGTGGCTCTGGTGTATTGCCTAGTTGGCTCTTGCAAATAGGGTAGTCTGAAAATGAATTACAGATCTTTGTCCCTTTTGCAAGCTGTGGTTTTGTGTATCCCAGTCAAAATCATGAAAAATGCATTTGAATTTTTTATTTGCCCAAGTACTACACTGTGAAATACTGTGGGAACTTGCTTTGAATGAATAATGGGTTGAAAACAATCTGTTATAATATTTTCTTGTATTAAACCTCTTCATACTG
Organism: Bradypodion pumilum; assembly: GCA_035047305.1. Classification (NCBI taxonomy): domain Eukaryota; kingdom Metazoa; phylum Chordata; class Lepidosauria; order Squamata; family Chamaeleonidae; genus Bradypodion; species Bradypodion pumilum. The sequence goes on from JAWDJD010000001.1 coordinate 490,085,391, forward strand.
ATCCAAATAATTCCACCATTCTATGCCTGTATTCTATAGGGCTTACTCATGAATAGACTCAAGCATGTTATTTATGACTAGAGCTTGAAAAACAGTTTTGTTTTTTAAAACTTAACTTTTCAGTACTGTATTCTCCTTGCAGTGTTAATCTTGACTAGGGGTTCTGGGTGTTATAATCCAAAACAGTAACTTCTCCAAATTTTGTCCATAGCTGCTAAATTGTAAGACTATTGTAAGCCTTCTTCCCATGCAGAGAATTAACAGCAGGGATGTACGCATTCAAGCATCTTGCTGGTAATATAACATGCAAAGCAGAAGTAGTAGAAGAAGAAATGTGAACCTTCCTCCTTTCTGTATTTTTGGTGCTTTGTCTCGGGTACTATCACTGGATTGTTTTTTAAGTTTATAAATTTGTTTTGCTCATTAATTTATTTTTATTTTTTATTTTAGTATATTTTGGGAAGATTTGTTTTATGATGTATGTTATTTTATATTTGTTAACCACCTAGATGACTGATGAGTGAGTGAGTGATGTCTATGGCGGAATAGACCTGAACCAAAGGAGAAACCAGTTTTATGAAGTCTGCAGTTAGAGATTAATTTATAGTAAGTAAATATTGCTTTCTTCTGTTGACAGCCCTAGAAAGCTGAAGGTCATTTGGGCAGATCACAGTACAGAGCATAGAGCAAATTGTGGAAAGTGGACTGATCATTGTGGCTTATTTAGCTGGCTGTGAGTTCACTGGCAACATGAAGATGCCCACAGGGTCATGATCTGAGCAGACAAAGCAATTGGGCCATTAGGGAAAACAAGATTCTGCTTTATGTCAGCTACATAAGCAAAAAATAAATAAAATAAAAATAAAAAAGACATACTAAGTTCACCAGCAATTCAAGGAAGTATTATTTAACCAAGTGACTTTCTCACTCCCTATAATCACTTCAGAGATTAGAACGGTTCCTCATCTTCTCTGGCCAATTACACATAGGAGTATTTCAGATGATCAGAAAGACATATTCATTTTTGCAGGAGTTGTTCTTTATTTATTGGCATTAGAGCACTGTATGGGTTAAAATCATGGACATATATAAAATATAAATAAAATTCAAACAAATTAAACTATAAAAATGATTGGATTATTTTTTTTACTAGAAACAGGCTACTTCAATAATGTTAACTTGGCCAGTTACTAGATTTAGTTTTGTACATGTAGTAGGATTTGTGTGCATACACAACGATCATTTTATCATATTACTCCACCTTCACAGAATTTTCCCCCTATATCTAAGTAGTCTAGTTTTATTTGATTATTCATTTATCTTCTTACTTTGCTTCAAAGTCTATTAAGTGACTTCCACACAGTTCAGTCAAAATCCTGTCCTGGTGGGAAACACTCTTCAGCATTCATCCTTTCAGCCATGGGTGTGGTTGTTTTACCTGCCATAGATTTTGCCCTCCATAGATTAATTCACACACTTCTATACCACCCATAGCACTTATTGCTCACTGCGCTGAAATCACATAGTGATGAGGCATGGAGGGGAGGAAGCCATTCTGCATAGTGATCACTCCTATGGGGAAATTGGTACAATGGTTTTCCAATGGAAAAAACTGCTTAGCGTCAAGCATCGTTGCACGGTTTTTCCCATAGGGAAGATCATACAATGACGAAAACCACATAGCGATCAGCTCAGTGGAATGGATTAAAATAGCTATACAGGGTTCTACTGTATTTGGAAAACACTGTGAAGTGGGGGCATTGCTCTGTTTCTAACAGAAAAGAAGCAAGCAATGTGAAGTGAGGAGAGGCAAGCAAGCCAAAGGGGTGCTGCAATTGAATTGAAGGTCTCCAAAATGTTGAACATTGTTTTGGTGCCTCAGAGGTTAAGAATGCTGAAAACTAGGGAGGGGAGGGTAACAATTCACATCATCATATCTCACAGAGAAAATGAAATCAATACTGTTACAGAAACAGGAAGCCCAAAGCAGAAGGAGATTGACAACTCAGTGCCAACAACAAGGCCAAACTACTTAGAGGGGAAAATATCTCATTGTAAAAGATGATCTGACACATGGGAAAGAACCCAAGAAAAGCTTGTGATCAGGTACTACTGAAAACTAACAGCTGAGTTTGGATTCTGGGAGAATCACTTTCAAGATATAATCAATCCAGTTTTTCAGATGGGGAATGAATAGCACCTTTGCAATATTTTATATTTCTAGCTCTTTTGATTTCAGAAATATTTGAAGGACAAACAGACAATCTTTCAAAAACATATGAGAAAAGATGGCTAACATTCTGCTGCCTAAACAAGGAGCGGAATGAAAGCGCGGCGCCAAAATGGCCGCTGCGCTCTTCGCGGGGCCCCCCCACCCGGACTTGGACATCTGGGTAGTTAGGGGGCGTGGCCACTCCTCTATAAAAGGGGTGGCCACGAGGCAGCCGAGCTGCCATTTTAAGAATGCGACGGAGCGGAGAAGTTTTCCCTCCACCCCCTCCCTAGTGAACAGTGTGAATTTTTGGTCGCTTCGGGGCTGGGTGGGAATTTTTGGCTTGAACCTACATTGGCTCTTTGGTTCTCGCTTTTTTGCCATCCCACACTGTTGCTAGTGTTTGAGAAAAGGGGTAGGTTGACTTTGGTCACTTTGGGCGGGTAGCACTGGTAAGGTAAAGATTTATGACCCATAGGTATCCGGTAGGTTCGCAATTGACTGGCCAACACGTAGACAGGTACAGGGGAAAGAGGTTTGGCTGGTCAAGGGCGAACCAGGCAAGGGGTGATAGAGGAGCTTCACAGCCTGCATCACCTTGATATTTAACGGATACACGTCATAGGTTGGGGTCAGTAGATAGTTTATTGACTCCGGTCAACAATTTGTTTGTGTCAACAACAAATTGATACAAATAGTTACATGTAGCCAATTGCCATTGGCATTTTGGGAGGAACCTTACCAGTGTTACTGCGGCCTGCTTGCCTTAAAGAATTACAATTGGATATTGAAAGTTATAATTCGGACTAGGGCATTATTCAATAAAAGTGGCCCGATGCCTTTATCCATATACCGGTGTCTGAGTCTTTCTTTGGGGGGTGCGCCTGCAAAGGAAATCACAAAAGTATCACCTCCTGCTCCAGCTGGTTTCTTGTTGTTTGCCTGTTTTTGTTCTGGTTGCAAGATTGTTCATACACCTGATCACACAATAGGGAGCCAGCCAGCATCTAGAAGTATGGGACGCTCATATAATTTTTTTTCTACTCCATGTTTAGATAACAGGCTACCAGCCAAAATGCTTCATGAATAAAATTATACTTATATATACTTCAAACAGGAAGCTAGTTTCATGTCAAGAAAAGAGGTGTAGGCTGCACAATGATACATATAGTTTTGCTCTGGCTTCTTTCAGAAATTCCCTGCCGAAGTGTGAACACTTAGAAGAGACAAAAGACACTGGTGTATAAGAAGGAAATGGGATATTCAACTGCTCTCTGTAGAATATCAAGGAGCCTTTGTCTCAGGTCTCTATAATGATCCAACAATTCTACTGTAAACAGTAGTTGTCTAAGAAGAGGCAATAATCATGAGAAAGGCATTCCCAAGCCTCTGAAATTCTATGTACACATCTGGTCCTTATGATGTAGTGATCATAAAGGAAAGGAAGTTATTATTGAGAGTGTGTGGGGAAGAAATTTGACTGTGTTAAATGGATTTTTCAATCAGCTCAGGTTATGGCTATGTAGACCTGAGGAAGTGGTTTACTTTAGTGCACTAGGGAACATAGAGTAAGCCAAAACCAAAGAATCAGAAAGAGCAAAGGGAAAATGGAATCAAGTTTGTGGTTAGTTGATATAATAGAAAGGTCAGCTGTGAAAGGTTTGCATTTTGCGAACATGTGAATTTGTGGGTAGCCCTATTTGGAAGCATCAATATCAGCCTTGATGAAAAGCAGTTCAACTGAGGGGATAGGAAGAAAGAGTTGAGATTTTATGTGAGTGTGTAATTATGTACACTGGGAATGCTATGCAAAGTTTTCCCCAGTGACAAGTTATAGCAGTATGTATAACTTGATCTTGACGTGAACAAGCATCTCCCTTGTCATTTGGATTGGCTTTGAATGGACGTGTGTTCTGTGCAAATTCCCATTGGATACATTCACTGTGTGAGGCTGTAATGATGACATTTTCAGATGTTGCTGGCCAAGCCTAGGATGTTGAACAAAAAGGAAATGGCTCCAGTCCAGAACACAGAAGGCAATGACTAATGTTCCCTTGGAATCATCATTCAGTTATATGTATTTGTTAGACATGGTGTGGTTTGTGGGGAGGGGGGGGGACTCAACTGAGAGAGAGGGCTTTTAAACATCACCCTATTTTTGTTATAGCTCTATCACTTCATTAAGTGATCACTTAAAACCTGGCTGGCAGGCCAAGTATGGGGTGCAGGTGGAAGGGTGACTTCCGTTGGGTGGCTGGTATAGCCTCGGTCCCTGCACCCTTTTTTTAGGGGGAGGGTAGTTTTGAAATCAGTTTTTAATCATGTTTTTATTATGATTGTGAACCACCCTGAGTTGGCCTTGGCCAAGTGGACGGTATAGAAATTGAAATAATAAATAAATTAATTAATAAATAAGATGTTTTCCTCTATTATCCTTGGACAAATTCCTTTTATGAAAAGCTATGTTTTCAAAGCCAACCCCTTCCCCCAGCAGAATGTCCTTCATGCAATCAGTCATATGACTGGTTGGCCATCCAGTATAGAAATTAGTGCATGACCAGCTGCATGAAGGTCAGCCTGCCAGAAGGTCAACCCTTTCTTTGGTTGCCCTTGTGCTAAACGTTGCCCAACAGGATATTATCTTTTATAATTGCCTGGTCACTTAAGAGGATTTTCTAATTATGCAAATTTTGTGACTGGGAAACTGAGAATGAAAATAAATAATTGAATTGGAATATGGGAGGATGTGCACGGATAATTCAGATAATTCTTGTTCACAGGTGTGCATATCTAGTCCGACTACATCAGGGGTTCTCAACCTTTTCAAGTCGAGGGCTGGGTCACGGTCCCTCCGACAGCTTCAGGGGCTGGATGGTCATTTTGCCCTGCCTGCCATACATGGTACTTCCTAGTGCAGCAGAGGCAGTGGGGGGCCACATGAAATGGTGTCATGGACAGCATCTGGCCCCCGGGCCATAGGTTGAGAACCCCTGGCCTACATCATTGGGCTTCTTCCTTTTTTGCATTCCTTTCTGCCATTTTTATTTTCATCTCTCTCTTTTTGGTTCACTGATCTGTTCATCAATTTTTACAACAGTAAAGAAACATCTTTTAGTCCCTATATTTTTTGAAATCCTGCATATCCAAGTGAACATTTTCAAACTGTAAACACTGCTTGCTAATGTCTCCCTCGTTGATCAAGTTTGTTGGTGTGTTGTTTCTGAGTGGATTTGAAAATGCTCACTTATATGACACTTTTTCAAGTGTGCATAGTTTTTTTGGCTATGTCTGCATGTCTCATAACACATAGATCTTGGAACACAAAGACAACGAGGTCCATATCTAGTCTAGAATCATACCTAAGCCATGTAGATGGGGAAATAACCATGAGATCAAATTCCAAGCACATCCCTTCTCTTACTTTGTACATCTAATCTGTGCATATAACTCAGTCAAGGCTGAGCACCATGCCTCCAAGACACTGGCATCATGACAAGTAGGTTGTTGCGTCACTGCTGCAACTGTATAGCACTTCTAGAAAATTTCACAGTATGAGGTAGTAGACTGAAGTGTTAGAATTCTGGTCTTCTCCATCTAGATGTACAGATTAGGAACAATCATTTTCAATACGTGTATATGTCTTTGCATATTGTAAATTAGCATGATTAAATCTTTGTCATTGATGTGCAGATTTGCAACTAGGTTGACAAATCAGAGCACAAGGAAAGCTTCAGAATTATGCACTTGCAAAATAGCCTGAAGTAGCAAAATCCAGGCCCTCTCCTTAGAGCAGGGGTTCCCAACCTAAGGCCCATGGGCTGGATCTGGCCCACAGTGTCATTTCATGTGGCCTCCCAACCCTCCAAGGGCATCTGAGAAACAAAATGGTCACTCCTTTGGTGTTGTTGGGACAAAATGGCCACCCCCATTGTGCAGACAGGGCAAAATGGTCATCTGGCCCTCGAAGCTGACTGAGAGAGCATGACACGGCCCCCAGCTTGAAAAGGTTGGGGACCCCTGCCTTAGAGGCTACCTAGCCATTCTGATTTGGTAGGGGCATGTAGAAGAAGGATTATGAAAAGCATCTTGGATCCAGACATATGTAAATGGGAAGAGGCAGTGACTCAGATACTTTGCTTTACTTGATTACTCATTAATTCTAAACATCTTACTTTTGAACCAATTCCATAGGTCTTAGAGTCACAATCAGTTAGTTAGTTGTGTTGCTCTTTTGGTTGGTTACAGTATGCTCTTACCATACTACATACTATGCTAAATCAACTGCATCTGCACACTTTGTGCATCCCTCCTCACACACACACACACACACACACACACACACACACACTAAAGGAGTCACCAGTGTATCTATGTACAAAGATAAGATTACACTTCCAATGCCTGCTGAGATAAAAAGGCAATGTTGGGTCACAATCTTTGAAAACACAAAGCTAATTACAGTCAGAAATTTGGCTTTTGCCTTAGAAAAACATGATTCTCTAGGGTGGTATGCACCATAGAGTTGCTGCATGTACAAAAAAGGAAATATTATCTCTGTAAAAGGTCTTACCACTTCTGTTTCTATGCTACATGACATAGAAAATAGCTGTTAAAAGCACACTTTGCATTACTGAGAGTCAGGAAAAATGCAGACTATGCAGCTCTCAGGGAAAACAATCTTTCTCTTATATATACAGAAACCTGCTGTTTAATATTGGTCTTTCTCAAACATATGTTTAGTTCTGAGTTACGAGATAATAAGAAAATCCCAAAGGAATATCTTCTTTTCTCAAGGAAGCTTTGAGTAGTTCACCAACAGCTGGGCCTCTTTGAATATACTGCACTATTTTCTCTGGCAACTCCCATTATTCCCTTAAAATGCCCAAGAACAAGGATAGATCTGGCACAGCAGAAGATAATGCAGAATAGTAGCTAGGCTCACACTAGGGGCTTCTGGCTAAATTTGTAGCAGCAGCTGTTTCTGCTCTAGTAAGAAGCAACTCAAAATAACCAAGATTGCAAGCAAAGAAGCACCACTATTATTGGTGAGACTCACCTCTGAGGAACTATTGGAAAATTTCTCTTCCTGCTTAGAAGAATCTTATAGGGCCACTCATCAATGAAGTAAAGGCTGGCTCAATCACCCTTCACCCACCTCCTCATCCTCTGGTGCTTCCGCTAGCTCATCAAAGTTATATGAATTAGGTCTTCCTTCTTCTTCTGCCGTATCCAAATATTGGCGATCATCATGGCGATCAGCCATGAAGACTGTCCAGAGAATATAATGCACTGGCCTTTCATCTGTCTTCTGCATCACAGCGTGACCCCCTGTACCACTGATCCAGTTCCCTGAGTCACTTAATGGTCCTGAGCCCTTTTGGCACAAAAAGTCGTCCTCAGGCCCAGGCTAGTATTGATCAAGCTGTTGCCCTCCATCAAGATGGATTCAAGTTGGATTTAATGAACTTAGGGACCATCACCCTTCCCTGTGGACTTTGCCACTCAAGGTCATTAGTTCTCAGGGTGGTCAGGATAGTTAACCACTGCCTGACACTCAACATTGAGACACAGGCAGTATGGTCTACTCATTAAACCGTAGAAGGATAACCTGACCAGACTAGTAGGTCTTTCTGCAATCTAGCAATTGTGACAAGGGGTAGGAGGATGCCATTCAGTTGAATTATTGTATCCTCCCATCCTCAGTGCTTCATGAGTAAGGAATGGGCAAAAGATAGCAACTCTGAGCTTGACCTGAATCCTGCTGAGCTTTTGAGAGGCTTCCTGTAAAATGTGTGTGAGAGTGCACATTCATACCAATTTCTACCAAACAGGCAAAAATGAAGTACTGTAGGATGAGTGGATACCTTCATTGGCTAATGAAAGCGCGGCGCCAAAATGGCTGCTGCGCTCTTTGCGGGCCCCCCCCCACCCGGACTCAGACATCCGGGTGAGTCAGGGGGCGTGGCCACCCCTCTATAAAAGGGGTGGCCACGAGGCAGCCGAGCTGCCATTTTAGAATTGCGACGGAGAGGAGAAGTTTTCTCCGTCGCTGTTTTCTCCTTAGTCTTCGGCTATTGAGCCTTGCAGTTCATTTCCGAAAGGAGAATTAAAGTACCCGGAGCCTTTTGGATTGCTAGGCTACCACGGTACTTACACGCTAGGAGTTCGATCCCTGGATAGGGATCCTGCAGCATCTTTCTTCTCCTAGGGAGACATGGCTCCCAAGCGGAAGGCCCTGGCGCTACAGCAGCGGCCAAGGGGAAGAACTTTTACTGGCCCTGCACCGGATGGGGGCCAGTTTTTGGGTCGGAAGGGCCAGGGCTGCGCCCCCACGGCAGGGCGATGTGCCAGCCTTGCCCACTGGTACCAGTGGGGATGGTCAGGCTTGGCCCTCGGCCCGCCTTTGCCAGGCATAGGACAGGGCGACCCGGGGGGGCTGGTGCGGGTGTCCAACCCACTGCTCCTCCGGACCCCCATGGGCCAGAATTTTGGGCATGGCCCTATTATGGCCCTGGCTCTCCTTTTGGGTTGCCTTTTCCTCAACTGACTGGTGGGCCGTCCGGCCCACCCGGCCCGCTTTATGCTGGGGGCTCTGGGGCAGTGGATGCTCTGTTAGCACAGAAAGCAGTGCTAGAAGCATCCTTGGGCATTGCACAGCCTCCTTCAGAGGGGGGGGCGCTACTCTTTCTTCGTCGGCCCCGGCTACCTTGCCGGCCGCAACGCTTCAGCGGGCTGCCAACCGGGTCGAGCTGCTTGAGACGGTCCGGCCGGCCCCAGCTGGTGTCTCGCAGCTCCCCGTTCGACCTGATGTACAGGCTGGGAGCAGTCAGGGGTGGTCCCAGAGCTCGATTCCGGTCGCGAGCTCCGATGCCCGCCGTGGGCCGGAACCCCCAGTGGGGGTGGCTCACGGGGGTGCACCTAGTGAGTATCAGGTTCAATTTAGTGCACCAACACCACAGCCCACTTACAGTGGTGGGATTCAGTGGCCCTGGCCTCGTCAAATTGATGCGAGCGGGCATCAGTTACCATCCTATCCCAGTATCCCATGGTTTCTAAATGGTCCCTCGTTAAGGGCGGGGGTGTCTGCCTCTGGGGCAGTGCCGAGCATCGCAGGGGCTGTCCAAGTCCCGCTGCGTATGCTCTCTATACAGAATGTGCCGACGATGGCTTTGCCGATGGCTAGTTATTCCTTGCCCCTGGGTGATCATTTGTCACAGGTCACGAGGGATAAGATCTGGCGAGGGGAGTATGTGGATATATTCTCCCTATTGAACCGTGAGCCCACTGAGGAAGAGAGAGAGGGACAGGACGACAGAGACAAAGAGCTGTCCCGTCGTCGTAAGCCACCGCGCACCTGGGCCAACTGGTTGCCGGCATACTTTATATATATGGCGGTATGCCTCAGGGCCCGGCCTGATTGGGCCATCCCGATGGTTCAATCCCTTGATAATATTTACAGGGCGATGATTGATTTCACGGGCCCATCGTAGTTGGCTTACGATGAGGAATTTGGATGAGGGTGCCCTACATCCTGAGATGAGGTGGGATGAGCCCTGTCAGCAATTGTGGCTCTTGTACATGACTCCCACGTGACTGGCGCCTGGTGATAGGTACCATTGTGGTCATGCTGTGCAGCAGGCTGCTGCAACACAGGCTCCTCGCTGACCAGTGGGGCAGGGGGTTCCAGCCCGCCTGCTGTGTTGGACCTTCTCAGCTAGCGATGTGTGTAATAAGCACCAGTGTCATTACCGACACGAGTGTCCCCCTTTTGCGCTGGCCCCCACGCCGCCTCCACATGCCCGCGGGTTGGTGGGTTACGGGGCAGAGGTAGGGGTGCACAGGGGGCGATCAGAGCTCCGTCTGACGGAACTAGCCATGTCAAAGACTCCCTCCCCAATTAGTGTACTCATGCTGGAGCAATGGCTCTCAGCTTATCCAAGAAGGGATGATGCGAGGTACCTGCTGGAGGGTTTCCAATGGGGCTTTCTTATTACATTCGGGGGTGTTAGGGGCCCCAAGATGCTACTAATTTAGTTCCCTTGAAAGGTAACGAGGGGGTTGCTGCACTGAGCACAGCTAAGGAAGTTGAGGCTATGAGGGTAGCGGGCCCCTTCTTGGCACCACCTTTCCTAATTTGAAGGTCTCCTCTCTGGGGCTAGTACCGAAGTAGAACCCGGGTGAATGTCGTCTAATCCTCCATCTAGCTTACCCTGCGGGTTCTTCGGTTAGTGATGCCATTCCTGATGACCTTTTTCAGTCAGGTAAACATCGTTTGTTCAGCCCCTACAGGGGGTACGCTCATGCGGTCCCGGTGCTTTCCTGGCACAGTGTGATATGCACTCGGCTTTCTGATTACTGCCAGTGCACCCAGGGAATTTTGAGCTATTGGGTTTTAGGTTCCAATGGGAATTTTACTTAGATAAGGCCATGCCTTTTGACTGCTCCATTTTATGTTCGGCATTCAAACGATTCGGTACTTTCATTCAGTGGGCCTTTTGCTCGCAGGTCGGGGTCCCGGTTTCTAGCCCATTACCTCGATGACTTTTGGTTCGGGGGTGAACGGGGCTCGGACACGTGCACGCGTCTCCTCACTAAATTTCAGACACTCATGTGGGAACTGGGTGTCCCCTTAGCGCCTGAAAAGACCGAGGGCCCAGCTACTAAGCTCACATTTATAGGAATCGGAATTGACTCTGTTGCACAGGCATCCGGGTTACCCATGGATAAGGTGGCTCGGATCTCTGTGGCGATTTTGGCATTGATTGCCAAACATAAAGTGTCCCTGCAGGTGGTTACACCCGGCAGAGCATTGGCCAGGCGCCTGTGTGACGCCATGGCTGGCCTGTTAAATGTCACCACAGGGTCCGGCTGATCAGGAGCATACGGGCGGACCTTTCGGTCTGGCTCAAATTCCTCCAGGGTTTTAACGGGGTCTCTTCCTGGAGATCAGACCTTATGATCTGCCCTAGATTTCAAGTACGGTCGGATACCTCCGGCTCCCTGGGTTATGGGGGTTTACTCTGAGGGTAGGTGGACTTATGGCCGAGGGCATCACGCATGGCTTGGCACGGATCGCCTCCGCGATCTTACCTTCCTTGAGTTTCTTCCCAATTTGGGGAGCACTGATGCTATGGGGTGATGAGTGGGCCAACTCAGTGGTCCATTTTTGGTGTGACAATGCGGCAGTGGTGCACATTGTCGACACCCAGACGTGAACCGGGCATGTCATTGGGACCTCGCACGCGTAAGGCGTATCAACATGCTTTCATGCGATTTAGAACTTTTTGCGAGTAACTACAGTTACCTCAAGTGTGGTAAGTGGACCAGGTTTTACAATGCATGTTTATCTTCGCAGTCAGGGTTTGGCCCCCCGTACTATAGCCTTCAGGCTTTCGGCACTGGCATTGATGGCCAACGTGGGGGGGGGGGGTCAATGACTGCGTGAGTTACTTCCGCATGTGTCATGTTTTGGAGGGGTGGACATGTGAACGTGTCCGCCACCCGGACACACGTCACCCAGTTCGCCAGAGTTTCTGACCCACCTTGCACAAGGCTGGCACGACTTATGTTTGGATAGGTGTGAAGTGGCTCTTGGTCACGCAGCTACTACGGTAGCCTTTTTGGAGCGCTCCGCATTAGTGAGTTGGTGCCAGAGTTGGTACCATTGTGTAAGGCGGATGTGTCTCGTAGGGGCACTGGAACTCGACGATGTCTATGTCACACATGAGTGGGCTCAATTGGGGATACGGCCCTCAAAGGTTGTTCAGCACGGTGTAGGCAGTGGAGTTAGACTGCTACGAAGTTTCATTGGAGACATCTGTCTGGTTGGTGCCCTACATGAATTTTCGGCAGTGCCTGCTGCGCGCCCCAGCCTGTTTTTCTGCCACCAGGATGGATCTACCCTTACCAAAGTAAAGTTACTGAGCGTGACCGGTGCCGCGCTTCGTGGTGTGGGACCCATTTTGGCACCCATTTATTTAGGATAGGCGTCGCGTTGATCGCGGCTACGTTTGGGGTACTCGGAGGTGGATATATGTGTACGCGTAATATTCTTATATGTACGTCCCCTCACTGTATGAGTACCTAGTTATGTCCTTCACCTCTTCTCCTCTTTTACAGATCCTGTGTGTCTCTGGACACCGGTGGCAGTGGGGCTGGTGGGCCGCAGCTATGTACACTGGGCAGCAGTATATGCTGCGGTGACAGAGAGTGGACCCCAACTTGGACTGTGTGCATCCACACGTATGCGATGGTATGGTATGCGCGGCAGAAGGGGGCGGGAACTGTGGCCATTCCTGATGCCCGTCAGGGATGCTGGACCGCCCGATGTTCTTATTAGGCACCTCGGCGGCAATGATCTTATACGGATCACTGTTATTCTTAAACTGTCGAGGGGCAGTGACCTGGCGTTTTATATCATGTATGGCTTACACATGGTCGCTATGGTCTAACATCGTGCCGAGACACCAATTTAGGGGAGACGTGGATCTCCGTGGTTCGGACTGTTCCGGCAGTCAGTGGACAGGGCTGTTGTTTGGTCCCTTGCTGAGCATGGCTGGGAGACAGCCATTGGACACCTGAGGATAGGCTTACAAAATTTTTTGCTGGTAGGCAGGAGATGGGGTCCACCTGTCGGCTGGAGGTATGTACCTTTTTCTGGGCGTGGTGCAAGCAGGCCTGGCGACCGAGCTGACGGTCTGGGGGGGCGGTGAGTCATCATGGACGCCTCCCCGTGTGGCGGGTAGCACTGGTAAGGTAAAGATTTATGACCCAGAGGTATCCGGCAGGTTCGCAATTGACTGGCCAACACTTAGACAGGTACAGGGGTAATAGCTTTGGCCGGTCAACGACGAACCAGGCAAGGGGTGATGGCAGGAGCTTAACAGCCTGCACCACCTTGAGATTTAACGGATACACGTCATAGGGTGGGGTCAGTAGATAGTTTATTGACTCCGGTCAACAATTTGTTTGTGTCAACAAACAAATTGATACAAATAGTTACATGTAGCCAATTGCCATTGGCATTTTGGGTCGAACCTTACCAGTGTTACTGCGGCCTGCTTGCCTTAAAGAATTACAATTGGATGATTACACCAATTGAAAGTTATAATTCGGACTAGGGCATTATTCAATAAAAGTGGCCCGATGCCTTTATCCATATACCGGTGTCTGAGTCTTTCTTTGGGGGGCACGCCTGCAATGCATCACCTCCTACAAAGTCAGCACTCATCCTTCTTTCCAGTGGTGCAAGACATGTAAAATTGACAAAATGGTCCTTCTCAGTTCCATTCTCAGTAAACCAAACTTCTTTCATTTCATGGCACTATTTGATGTTCACAATACAACATGTTATCATAAACTAATTTATTTCCAAGGATATGGAGAATTTGACTGGATTTCAACTGCTATACACTAAAGGGTTAGTGTACATAATTATTTTGAACAGGAGTCTATTTTTCAACAGCTGTCTCCTGTAGGAAAATCAATATAACATTTTCAAGAATATGGTAAAATATTGATTTCTCTGTGTTGGAGTGCATAAAGAAGCAGCATCACAGCAGGAGAATGAACGGGGAAAAGTCACCTTGTGAGGATATTTCTCTGTTTGAAAGAATCATATCTACCATGCTATAAGTGATTTTTAAAAACCTTCATAGGACTGATTGCTGTCCTCCCTTTCCTTTCAATTGTACTGAAATGAAAATAACAAGAAAACTGTAAGATGGGATATGTAATGTCACAAATCTTGCACTAGAGCAGCTGCATGATTTCCAGGAATTATTTCATAATCACTGTCTCGGGCATTCTATCAATGCTTTCCACTGTCCACATTGCAGGTTTCCAATGTTTTGAAATAGTCAGCCATTAGTAAATGGACAGAACACTCGAGCAAAATGGAGTGCTCTGGACTGCACCCCTGGAACCCCAAATTTTCTGCCCTTTTACATATGGATGGGAAGGAATCTGAAGTGTTTCTCTGCCCAAGGGGACTTTCTGCACAAACCATGACCCCAATAATTTTCCAGGGTTGCCAACTCACATGGGTGTTTCTCTTCTACCTCGTCACTTTCCACATGTAGGAAGGTAAGGGTGTGATCCTGATGCAGGATAGGTCAAGGATGTTACCCTATATTCAACATACTTTCTGACACTTGAATAGGGGGCTAATGACTCATTTTCTCAGACTGATAAAAGTACAGCTAAGGAATTACAGCAACAACTTACATCTATGAACCAAGAATGCAAGATAAATAATATGAGAATCAAAAAAGAGAAGAATGAGATAATGGCAATCGGAAAGAAACAGCATAGTTTAAATATTGAAATAGAAGGAAGAGTTATAAAAGAAGTGGCAAAGTTCAAATACCTTAAGAACAGAGAGATTAACATACAGTGCAGTAAGGCAAACCAAATATTGGGACAGTTAGCTCCGCTTTACAACACAGGGTAATACCAACCAGTACAAAGAAACACCTCATACAAAACATTCATTCTCACCTTACATTTCCAGTGCCAAACATGGACACTTACAACAAAACATAAATGAAAGTTGGTGGACATGGGAATAATATGCCTGAGGAAGGCAGCTGGAATGACTAGAAGGGATAGAGTCAGGAATGAGGTTATAAGGGAACAAATTGGAACAGAGCCAATCTTGCACCACATACAGAGACTACAAATAAAGTGGTTTGTCCATTTGGAGAGAGTGTCTTGGAATTCCATACCACACAAGGCTTATGTGAAAAGAGGAGGAAAAAGAACATGTGGCAGATGGAGAGGAAGGTGGAGAGATAGCATTAAAGACACATTGCAAGAACACCAACTAACAATGGTGGAGTCCGCTAGAAGTGCCAGAGCAAGAACCTTTTATCTCCCTCGACACCTGAAGGGGTAAAAGTGGAAGTAAAGAAGAAGATTTTATCAGACGGAAGTCAAACTTGTAATAAGGTGGATGAAGGAGAAAAAATGAGAGGAAGAGTGACATGGAAAGCGCAAAAAAAGGTTGCACATCCACAGATATCTCCACATCCCTTATGCATGTTCTTGTTGTTCCTATTGGCAACTGTTATCTTTTAGTACACAACGTTTGCTCCCACTATATATTCTCATGGACTAGCAGCCCTTAGAGGCTGTGAAGATAAGAACCATGTCAATCTCCTCCATTCCCTGCCTCCTGTTGCTTTCTGCTGTTTTGTTCACAATATTGGAATGTAAGCATTTTTCCCCTGCTTGTTTGAATATTTTATAATGCAAGCGTGGCGCCAAAATGGCAGCCGCGCTCTTTACGGCCCCCCCCCCCACCGGACTTGGACATCCGGGTATTTAGGGGGCGTGGCCAGCACCCTTTAAAAGGGGTGGCCACGAGGCAGCCGCGCTGCCATTTTGCGAAGCGACGGAGAGGAGAAGTTTTTCCCCAATCGCTCCGTCGCTCTTCCCTTTAGCCGGGAAGCCTCTTTCTTCTGCGCTTCTTTTCTTCGGCTTCCCAGCGAATTGCAGCAATGCCTTCCAAAAAGAAGGCGATGGCGAACGCGGTTCGCACTTCAAGGAGGCGCCAGCCGGGTCGGAGGACCGCGACTGCGCCCCCTCAGCAGGCCCCCTTTCCGGGGGCGCCCACCGGGACCGGCGGGATGGGGTCGATTGCTCCCTGGCCCGGGGCCGGTGGTCGGGGCATGGCCATATTCGGGCCCCGGGGTCCAGAGACCTGGCCCGGCGCCAGCGACCGGTGGGCCGGCCGGCCCTTTGCCCCCCATCAGCGTTGGGGGCTATGTAAACGTAGATGGCCTACTGGCCCGTGTAGCGGCCCTGGAGGCATCTTTGGGGATAGTTAATCCATCAGGGGCACCCTTTGGTTTACAGGTCAACTCAGCATCTGCCGGTCCTCGGCAGGCGGCCGAAAGGGTTGAGCTGCCTGAGGCAAGTAGGTCGGCGACTGCCGCAGCCTTGCAGCTCCCCACTCAGCAGATGCCGCCAGCAGGTAGTGGTCAGGCCCCGTCTACGAGCTCGGTTGTGGTCACGAGCTCCGACGCCCGCAGTGGGCCGGAACCCCCGGTGGGGGCGGCCCATGGGGGTGCAACTTGTGAGTATACGGTCCAAGCTAGTGCACCCACACCACAACCCACTACTGGGGGAGGTTTGCAGTGGCTGTGGCCTCGCCTGGCTGAGGCGGCTGGTCAGCCGCCTCCGGCCCATCCGGGAACAGCTCCAACACTCCAAGGCCCCTCTTGGGGCGGGGCACCCTGTCCTGCAGGGAACTTATTGGGGGTGGTGGGGCTGGTCCAGGCTCCTTTCATGGTGCCCAGCACGGTCAATGTTCCGGTGTCAGCCTTGCCAACGGCAGGTTATTCTTTACCCCTTGGGGATCATTTGGCCCAGGCTACCAAGGAAAAGATCTGGCAGGGGGAGTATGTGGACATTTTCTCCCTCTTGAATAGAAAACCCACTAAAGAGGAGAGGGAGGGGCAGGACGAGAAGGACAAGGAGCAGTCTCGTCGACGTAAGCCGCCACGTACGTGGGCCAACTGGTTACCCGCATACCTTATATACATGGCTGTGTACCTCAGGGCCCGGCCCGACCTGGCAATTCCGATGGTCCAGTATTTGGACAACATATACCGGGCGATGGTTGATTTCCCTGGCCCGTCGTGGTTGACTTACGACGAGGAATTCCGCATGAGAGTGCCCCTACATCCAGAGATGAGGTGGGATGAGCCCTGCCAGAAGCTGTGGCTTCTGTATATGACCCCCACGCGCCCGGTGCCAGGGGAGAGGTACCATTGTGGACATGCGGTCCAGCGAGCTACTCCGGCCCAGGCACCCCGCCAGGTGACGGGGCAGGGGGTTCCAGCCCGCCTGCTGTGTTGGAGTTTCTCGGCCAATGGTGCGTGTAATAGGAAGCAGTGCCGTTACAGGCATGAGTGTCCCTCTTGTGCTGGCCCCCATGCCGCCTCCGCGTGTCCTAGGGCAGGCGGACTGCGGGGCAGAGGTAGAGGTGGACAGGGAGTGGGCAGAACTGCCGTGGAGGGAGCTGGTCAAGCAAAAGGCCCCCTCCCCAATTAATGTGGACATGCTGGAGCGTTGGCTCACGATGTACCCGAGGAGGGCAGACGCAGCTTACCTGCTTGAGGGTTTCCAGCAGGGGTTTCACATTCCTTTCACAGGGGACAGGTCCCCTCAAGATGCCCCCAACCTATTGTCACTCAGGGGAAGGGAGGAGGTAGCCGCCATGAGCATTGCTAAGGAGGTTAATGCTGGCAGGGTCGCTGGCCCTTTCCCTGTCCCACCATTTCCCAATCTCAAGGTTTCCCCATTGGGGTTAGTGCCCAAGAAGTCGTCGGGGGAGTTCCGTTTGATACACCACTTGTCTTACCCGGCTGGCCGTTCGGTCAACGATGCTATCCCTGATGACCTTTGTTCGGTCAGGTATACATCTTTTGACCAGGCCCTGCAGATGGTGCGCTCATGTGGCCCGGGTGCACTACTGGCTAAGTGCAACATTAAGTCTGCGTTCCGTCTACTGCCAGTGCACCCGGGTGACTTTGAGTTGCTGGGTCTCAAGTTCCGGGGTGAATTTTATTTCGACAAGGCCATGCCTTTTGGCTGCTCCATTTCTTGCTCGGCGTTTGAGCGCTTCAGCACCTTCCTGCAATGGGCCTTTGTTCGCAGGTCGGGGTCCCGGTCTGTAGCCCACTACCTCGATGATTTTTTATTCGGGGGTGAACAGGGCTGGGACACGTGCACGTGTCTCCTACATACATTTCAGATGCTAATGAAGGAACTCGGTGTCCCTTTAGCGCCCGAAAAGACCGAGGGCCCTTCCACCAAGCTCACATTCCTGGGGGTGGAGATTGACACGGTTGTGCAGGCATCCAGGTTACCTGTTGATAAGGTTTCACGGATCGTTGCACTCATTTTGGACTTGCTGGCAAAATGCAAGGTGTCCCTTCGGGAGCTCCAGGTGTTACATGGTCACCTCAATTTCGCTTGCAGGGACGTCGCACCTGGCAGAGCATTTGCTCGACGCTTGTGCGAGGCCATGACTGGCTTGACCAGGCCCCACCACAGGGTCCAACTGAACAAGGCCATTAGGGCTGATATGCTCATCTGGCTTCAGTTCCTGAGGGAATTCAACGGGGTGTCATTTTGGAGATCCGACCTTTTGGTTTCCCCTCGTTTCCAGGTTCAGTCGGATGCATCAGGGTCCCTGGGTTATGGGATTTACTTTGAAGGGAAGTGGGCCTACGGCAGATGGCCGCCAGCCTGGTGGGGCACGGATCGTTTGCGCGATCTCACATACCTGGAATTTTTTCCCATACTGGGAGCTTTGATGCTATGGGGCGAGGAGTGGGCCAAATCGGTCGTTCATTTCTCGTGTGACAATGCGGCGGTTGTCCACATTGTCAACTCACAGACGTCAAAATCTCCCAGGGTTATGGGTCTGGTTCACCAGTTTGTGTTGCGCAGCCTGCGCCTCAATGTGCTTTTTAGGGCCAGACATGTTCCAGGTATTAATAATGATATTGCTGACGCTTCATCCCACCTGCAGATCCCCCGGTTCCGTGCCTTGGCCCCGGATGCAGAGGAATTTCCCTCGCCGCTCCCGGACGAGATATGGATGCTTGGCAAGGAGAGGTGAACCGGGCGATCGGCATGTCTCTCGCCCCCCGCACGCGTAAGGCGTACAACCATGCATTCAGTTCATTCAGGGCCTTTTGTGCCCAATCACGGCTGCCTGAACGTTGGCCCATCCCAGTGGCTCACGTCCTCCAATTTATGGTTTACTTACATGCCCAGGGCTTAGCCCCCCGCACCATAGCATCCAGGCTGTCAGCGCTGGCATTCATGGCCAAGGTGGGTGGTTTTGCTGACAGCACAAATGATTTTCGCATACGACATGTTTTGGAAGGGTGGGTGCGGGAACGTGGGCACAGCCCGGACGACCGCCACCCAATTTCTCCAGGGGTACTTACCCACCTTGCACGGGGTTGGCATGACCTGTGTTTTGACAGGTATGAGGCAACCCTGTTTCACGCGGCTACTACGGTGGCCTTTTTTGGGGTGCTCCGCATCAGTGAGCTGGTGCTACTGTCTAAGGCGGATGCGAGTCGTAGGGCACTGGAACTCGAAGATGTCTATGTTTCCAACGATTGGGCTCAGCTGAGGATACGCTCCTCTAAGGTTGATCAGCACGGTGTAGGCAGTGGTGTAAGACTGCTACGATGTTCCATGGCAGACATCTGTCCGGTTGGTGCCCTACAGGAGTTCATTGCACTACGTGGTACGCACCCTGGCCCGTTTTTCTGTCACCGAGATGGGTCTCCCCTTACTAACTTTCAATTTTGGAAGGTGACCGGTAAGGCACTAGCCAGTGTTGGCCTCCCCGGGGCTCGTTACGGCACCCATTCGTTTAGGATAGGGGTGGCTTCCACCGCAGCGGCGTTTGGGTACTCTGGAGCTGAAATATGCAACATGGGAAGGTGGGGATCACGATGTTTTCAGTTGTATGTTCGCCCTCTTCAACAGTGAGTACCAGTTAAGTCACTGCCCTGTTTCCTTTTTTCCTTGACAGACCCTGGGTGTCGTCTTACACCGGTGACAGTATGGCTGGTGCGCCACAGCTATGTGCACAGGGCAGCGCAGTTTGCTGCAGCGACAGAGTGGGGACCCCGACTGGGACTGGGTGCATCCGCAAGTCTCAGGTGGTACGGTAAGCGCGGAATGTTATGGCGGGAACTGTTGCCATTCCTTTTCTCCATCAGGGATGCTGACCCGCCTGATGTCCTGATTATACACCTCGGGGGTAATGATTTTGGACAGGTCACGGGCCCATCGCTGAAGCATGCGATTTGTGGTGACCTGGCCTACTTGCATTATGTGTGGCCTGCCACAACCCTAATTTGGTCGGACATGATACCGCGGCACGCTTACAGGGGAGGGTTTAACCTCCAGGCCCTTGATCGGGCTCGGTGCTTGGTGAACAGGGCTATTGCCCGGTCCATTCTGGACAAGGGTTGGGGGCGCGTCATTCGACACCCCACCATCAGTCTCCAAAATTATGAGCTTTACACAGGGGATGGGGTCCATCTGTCGCCGGGAGGTATGGACCTCTTGTTGGGAGATTGGCGAGCAGGCCTGTTGACCGAGCTGACGGTCTTGGGGGGGGCGGTGAGCCTTTGTTGAAGCCTCCCCGTGTGGCGGGTAGCACTGGTAAGGTAAACATTTATGACCCACAGGTATCCGGCAGGTTCGCAATTGACTGGACAACACTAGACAGGCACAAGTTGGTTAACGTTGTCCGGTCAACGATGAACCAGGCAATGGGGTGATGGCACGAGCTAGGCAGCAGGCATCACCCCGTTATTTTACGGATACGCGTCAGAGGGTGGGGTCAGTAGTTAGATTATTGACTACGGTCAACAATTTGTTTGTTGTCAACAAACAAATTGATACAAATGGATACATTGTAACCAATTGCCATTGGCAATTTTGGGTGGAACCTTACCAGTGTTACTTCGGCCTGCTTGCCTTAAGAATTATAATTGGCTGAATACCAATAGAAATTTATAATTCGGACTAGGGCATGAATCAATAAATGTGGCCCAATGCCATTATCCACTTTTACCAGTGTCTGAGTCCTTTATTGGGGGGTGCGCCTGCAATGCAAGCGTGGCGCCAAAATGGCCGCCACGCTCTTTGTGCCCCCCCCACCGGACTTGGACATCTGGGTAGTTAGGGGGTGTGGCCAGCACCCTTTAAAAGGGGTGGCCACGAGGCAGCCGCGCTGCCATTTTGCGAAGCGACGGAGAGGAGAAGTTTTTCCCCTCCACCCCCTCCCTAGTTAACAGTGTGATATTTTGGTCGCTTCGGGGCCGGGTGGGAATTTTTGGCTGGGACCTACAATTGGCTTCTGGGTCCTGGCTTTTTTGCCCATCCCACACTGTTGCTATGGTTTGACATAGGGGTTTTCTTGCTGCTGCTGTTGACTTTGGTCACATGGGCGGGTAGCACTGGTAAGGTAAACATTTATGACCCACAGGTATCCGGCAGGTTCGCAATTGACTGGACAACACTAGACAGGCACAAGTTGGTTAACGTTGTCCGGTCAACGATGAACCAGGCAATGGGGTGATGGCACGAGCTAGGCAGCAGGCATCACCCCGTTATTTTACGGATACGCGTCAGAGGGTGGGGTCAGTAGTTAGATGATTGACTACGGTCAACAATTTGTTTGTTGCCAACAAACAAATGGATACAAATGGATACATTGTAACCAATTGCCGTTGGCAATTTTGGGTGGAACCTTACCAGTGTTACTTCGGCCTGCTTGCCTTAAGAATTATTATTGGTTGAATACCAATAGAAATTTATAATTCGGACTAGGGCATGAATCAATAAATGTGGCCCAATGCCGTTATCCACTTTTACCAGTGTCTGAGTCCTTTATTGGGGGGTGCGCCTGCAATGGCCTCCTGTCTCTAGATGGATTTAATGTAGGATCAAAAGGTGGCTTTCCATGTCTTCACTGTAAAAGCTAAGATAAGCTAAGCTAAACTGTACAAAGCTAGAATAAACTGAAATATAGTGGAAGAAGGTACAGTATCAGAAATCCCTTTTGGTCATGTAAAACTAAGTCACTGATTAATGAGTTTAATTTTCTATTTCAAAAGAAACGCATATGCTGTTTTATTCAGAAGCAAAATGCACAGAGGAGCAGCTGAGGCTCCTTTCATGTCCCCATGCAGCCCTCAGCTATTGAAACCTGATTATTGTCAATAAGGGATTAATATAGGATGGAGTACACACAGAGGCTGGGAATTTGCCCTTTTGTACTACAGCTACCAGAATTCTTTTGCAGCTGAGGGATTTTTGGTTTTGCAGACCTGAAAAGTGTGACACCATCTCATTTATTCTTCAGCACATTTTTGTGATTATTTATGTATTTACCTATTTGTTGGCATGCAAAAATACATTTTTAATCGTGGGAAGGCTTCTTTCTCTCTCTCTTTCACTCTCTCTGTTGACCTGCTGCTAACTTGGTACTCCTTTGCTCTTTCAAGTTGAAGATACAGTGCTTATGTATTTTTTACCCACTTACTTTACAATAAAGTACATTTGCAAATGTTTATTTTATAAGAAAATGCACTTATGTTCAGCTATGCATTTAAATAAAAGGAGGGATGGTACAAAATGTAGAGATGAATGTTGGAAAAAAACACAGAAGAGATTTGATGATGGAACACAGGAACATTGATAAATCCTTAGATAAATGCATGACATACCCATTAGAAAATTAGCCTAGAAATTTTAATGTAATTATTGTATATTTTCTCACTTCCCAGCCTCATTACAAATGTTTGGAGCACACATACAAATTTTTGATTGATATGTCTTCATTCTCTCAAAAATATATAGAAAAACATGCAGAACCATGCAGTCTGCTGAGTAAAAATTAACTTACTTTCAATTCAATATGTTTATCACTGTAGCAATACTCATTGAAAAATGTACCAGCTATAGAGTTTTGGAATATGCATAAGCCTATGCTGTTCACAAAAATGTCCGTAGGCTGGAAGAATCCTCCTTGATTGTCTTATCTCAGTATAACAAGAAACCTGTCTAGATTGGTATTAAATCCACTGGGGAAGGGGCCTTGGGGAAGCTGATCCATTTCTTTTGCCTAATATCTAGACATGTTGGACACCAGAGAAGACCAACTCTCCCCGTGCCATTTGACCTTTTGAGCCCTAGTCAGGACTTCTACCTTTCTTATGTGCTCTCTTCTATGCTGTTCCCAGTCCCTGTGGACACTGGAGGTGTGATATATAGAACACTAGCATATTTACCCGGGCTTCACCCCGGGGTTGTTTTTCCCTGCAGGAGGGAAGGGCAGTTCGGCCGGTGCCCAGGGAAGACGCAGGGCTAAAGAACCTGGCCACAGCCTCCTCCCCGGGTGAACGGGGAGTGCACAGCAGGCACCTTTGGTGCCCTTGCGTTCCCCACCATGCAGGGAGATGCAGTGGCCAGGTCATTTGGCCCTGCATCCCTGGGCGAACGGGGAGGGCACAGTGCAGCGGCCACTTGCGGTGGCCTTGCTGTGCACCCAGTGATGACGCCAGCATGCTGTTGTGCACTGGTGCATCCTGGGATTTTTTCCCAGATGGCTCCAGTGGGCCTTGTGCCCCACCTGTGTCATCCGGACCCACTTCTTTGACCGAAGGGGGTTGCAAGTTAGGTGGGGTGTGCTAGTCAGGTGGGTGGGTGGCAGAGGGGGGAAAGGCAGTCTGAACCCACAATTGTACGGGTCTCCTTTATATTTATAGACTTGCAGGTGTCAAAGGTTGCTTCCCATGTAAACATCTGGTAAAAAAAAATTACTTCCGCTGCCCATTCACAGATGATTGCGGGAGGGGGATTTAGTATTTCTTATTTGCTGAAGCAGCTAATACAATCAGAAATACAAAAACTCCCCTGATCATATTTTTTGCTATCTAGTATTACCCTAGCTTCCAATTGTTTTTTCTTTTCAGAGTCATTATTGCCATCTTGCTTTAACAGAAATATCAGCTTTTTAGAACAAGATCAGCTGTTTATTTGATTTTACTGGAATATGAATATGGTGTCAGAATGTGTTCATGATCATTTGAATTACTTTATGCAGTTCCTTCTGTTATTTTCATTTTCAGACCTCAACTGTTTAATTCTCCATCCCCACCCCTCTTTCTATTTGACATAGTTACATTGCTTGCACAAGTTCTGGACCTGACCTAATATTTTCAAAATTTGACTTATCATCACACTTTCATTCCTGGATTCTAATGAATTTTTATGTCAGCTTCCCCAAATGTTATGGCTCCAGGAATGATATATTCTCTGCACCTGGTTCCTAGTAGCAATTTGCTTTCAGGATTTATTTTGTCTCCCTCTCGCATCCGCTGACTGTTGCCCACTCAATGAACTTTTGCTTGTATTATTCAGTTTATGGAAGTTTATGGAAGTTCTGACATAGTCTAGTTGCAACATGTTGATGCAGGCCAGCTAGCTAAGATGCAACTTATCTGAGCTGTAGTGTCACTGAAAAGTATGGGATTTCTTTCTAATATTTGTTCAACAAGGATGAAATGGTGTCTCAGAACCAAACAAGATAAAATATAAGATGAAAAGCCTTTGTAGGGTGCCTATCGGGGTCACTGCATCAGTTTAAATAGTGAACTGCTGATGAAAAGTGGTCAATGAACTGGTCACACTGTCACAGACAAATTCAATGTTGAAAAGCCCACCAGGCTAAGTAACAGAGCTATATCAGCACTGAAAGGTCCAGTTAGTTTTCTTTCCCCTCATGAATGTCAGAGTTCATGAAGTACACTGTAAGAGCAAGAGGATAGGAGGTAATTTGATTTATGGCATTTTAGGAGCCTGGAGGAGGGATACAACTCTTCACTTGCCTCATCCTCACAAAATTGTCCTCCTTGGTCGATAAGAGATTTGTGTGGCACTCTTGATGATTGAACAAGAATGACAACAACTTTTTTTGCATTCCCCACTTCCATCCTGACCAAGTGAACCTTGCTACCATTTGAGAATGTATGGGTATATACCATAATTTTGAATCAAACATTATCTAGTTCAAGCATTGCTCACCATGACATGGAGAAGTGCAGCACTTGCGTGAGACTTGAGACACTAACTTGAAACCTGGAAATCCTAGATCACATTGCATACATACTTGGCAGTTTCTTTTCCATTGTCTTACCTTAACCATTTTATGGAGAGGGTGGAGAAGACTCTTTAGATAGCAGTGAGTAATATTGCAGTCACTTCGAACTGTGGTGATTTAGTTCTGCTTTGCTTGGGAGCTCTCTACTCATTATTCTGATTAGGGCCTTGTATCAGGACTACTTTAATTGTGCAGGAAGACACAAATTGTTCAGTTTGGGGCAGGGGCATGTGCATTGCCAGATAATATACATGCTGTGCAAAATATGAAGTTATGTATTATGCCCATGGATATAAAGTGTGAAAAGAAAGGTGAACAGCCTAGGACCCATTTCACTTTCCCTACCTTTTTGCACACTTCATTGCCACTCTCTGCTCTTTATTTCACCAATGGTGCAAATCAAATTAATTTGTGCATTGCCTGCACCACTATGTTTAATGCCATTTCAGCTTCCTAGCAATAAACTAAGTTGATGTAACCCTTGGGCAGTGGTAGGCATCAGCAGGTTCGCACCAGTTGGCCAGAACCGGTAGCAGAAATCCTGGCTGTCCCCGCCCATCCAAGTTTTCAAATAAAGTACAGTAGTCCTAATTCGGGTGCAATGCAGGGCTTTTCCCCTGGCCATGCCCACCATACCATGCCCACAGTGTGGTAGTAAAATCCTTTGGAGCCCACCACTGCCATTGGGTCATTTGATTCCACTCAGTGGTTGGGGAAATCTTAGGAAGAGGCTGCGATTTTAAATTCAAGTTGTTTCTTTTTAAGGGAGTGTGAAAGAGGACAGATCCTGCTATTGCTCAGAAGATGACACATGTCCTTATCACGTTAATTAATTAAATATAATTTCAACATGTTAGTTCAAGAGGGATACTGGCAGTAGGAATCCACAGTGATATTATGTGTTAATACTATGGATTACTATGGAATACCCCGGTGAGAGGCTTTTTGGGTGCGGTGGCTTGAGCAGTCTAACTAGGCAGTGTTGCCCACCTCTTGTAAGTGATGTTAGGCCGGGACTAAAACTCACCAAAATGTGCTCCATCGGGTCCCTTGAGCAAAATGAAAGTAGAGGGCACATGTCATGGTCTGCCTAGCCAGCAGTTGATGTGTTATCCAAATGGCTTAATAACAGCATACAAATAGACTTGATTTCTCAAGTCTATTTGCATGTGCAGAATGTCATTGTGGAGACATTTACCAGTGTGTGGACTCCTCTCTGAATAACAACTCCAAGGTATCCAAGGTATTAGTACCTGAATTTAAATTTTATGACCTTAAAGAGCTATTTTCCTTGCAGTGTGGATCTTTTGCTCTGTGCAATAAAGATTTATTTATTTATTCAACTTGTATAGCCACCCCAATCAACATGTGACTCTGGGCAGCGTACATAAAATCCCCACTGTTTAAACTATAGAAACCCTTAAAATTCCTAAAAACACTGAAAAACTACCTCCCACCTGCACCAATTAAAAATCTAGTTAAAAACCTTTAAAACCATGAGTGATCCTGCTCTAGATGAGCCTGTGTGTGTGTGTGTGTGTGTGTGTGTGCTCGCTCCCTCTCTCTCCACCTCCCCTGCCAGACAGGTTTTCAGCTCTTTCCTGAAGGGCAGCAGCTCTGGAGATGCAGTTCAACTGGCATGAGGTTCCATAGGATACTGAAAAGGCTCTTCTTCTAGTGCTACAGAGGCGAGCCTCTCTAGCAGTTGGTATTTTTAAAGAGACCCTCTAGTCCTCTGTAGTGGGACGGGCACATATCCTTGGGGTGATGCGTTCTCTTAAGTTATCTGGGACTTAAGCCTTTCCCTGAAGTTAAGGTTGAAGTGGTGCTGATTGACTTCATCAGGTCAGGATGTCCTTATTAATGTGATGATAGGTGTGTGCATGTATCACATTTTGCTTCTATTCATTTTATATGTGTGGATGTTAACGGAGCTCAGAAAGATGTCCAGTATCACAAGAAATAGAGAGCTGAGTATGTCAACAATATTTCATCATTTGTATGTAACCAGCCACAGTGGACTTCCAAAGCATATTAATAATCAGGGGAAATGCTGAGGCTTTAGATTTGTTGACAGAGATGCAGTTTGTTCTAGCCAATATCCAAGGTGTACAAGTCTCCAGCAATCATGGTGGATTTTAATTATAGGCAGAAACCAGTGTCCTTTTACCTTTGATGTCAGCTTGTTTGGAAACAAGTTCATTCCAGCTCACATTGGAATAAATAAAAGTTCAAAAATCAGAGCAGAGTATAGCTTGGTTGTTTGTAGATCATGACAACTAAAGCTGGCAATATCATTTTAGATAACCTTAGGTGTCTGCCTAGGTTAGCAGTTTGCAGAGGGTAGCATTTCTTTTGTTTTGTTTCTGCAACTTCAGAAGAGAAGAATTTTCCATGTTAGAATCACCATGGTGCATCTCTTGACTGGATC
This sequence comes from Bradypodion pumilum, assembly GCA_035047305.1. Taxonomy (NCBI): domain Eukaryota; kingdom Metazoa; phylum Chordata; class Lepidosauria; order Squamata; family Chamaeleonidae; genus Bradypodion; species Bradypodion pumilum. The sequence goes on from JAWDJD010000001.1 coordinate 490,112,745, forward strand.
AGAAGCAAGCCATTACAATGAAGTGCAATGGAAAGCTTAGAATAGGATGGACAGAAGGTACGTTGAGACCTAAAGGCAATTTTCTGAGTGATGTGTAGTAGGATTTTTGCAAAGATTTTTAGCTACTTGTTTAAAAAATGGTATCTACCCATTATAAATTATATTTCTGGAAGGTACCTCATCTCACAGTTTAATGGAAGAGGGAGGTTGCATGGCCAGCTAGATGATTACAAAGCACCTTCTGCTTCACTGCCATCTTCCTTAAGCTGATGGAGTATCTCATGTCATGATCATTTTTTGCAAGATTTAATATTATATTTCTTCAATATTAAAAATATTCCAATAATTTATTGTTCTTAGCCTTTAATACTGTCTTTTTAAATAATAGCAATAACAATAACAATAACAATAACAACAACAATAATAATAATATTGTAAACTGCCTTGCTTTCCTTTCTGGAGAACAGCAGGATATAAATATTATTTTAAAATATAAAAGTATGAAAACAAGATTTCAGGCCACCAAATCTCACAAGATCATGCATATCATGTGATATATTTATTTATTTAGTTAGTTATTGCTTAAACTTATATAGCAACCCCACTCACCGGAGTGACTCCGGGTGGCTCACAATGTTAATACCCCAACACTCAGAAAGTTATGAACTCTTAAAACGTTAAAAATTACAGAAATCATTAGAGCTTAAATCCATTAAAACATGTTGCTATAAATACCGTCACTAATTAAAAATTGAGATTAAAACCTAAAAGTACAAGCGTCCATCATTGTATGAGCCAGTGAGGGGGGTGGAGGGGTTCTGTATCACCAGTGCCCCACACCTGCTTTGCCAGCCATGTTTTTAGGTCTTTTCTGAAGGGCAGCAGTTCTGTCTGGAGATGTAATTCAGTTGGCAGGAGGTTCCATAGGGCTAGACCAGATACCGAAAAGGCACTCCTTCTTGTGCCAGATTTCCCTCCCCCTGTTGGCTCTAGGCAAATGTCAGCCATAACAGACACTGCACAGGTTGATTACTTCTCATCCTAAATTAGACTGTTGAATTTAAGAATAATTAAGGTAGCCTGTAACCATAGTTTTTACTTATTTGTTTGGAAGGACTTGGAGCTCTATTAAGTTCTTCATTCCAAAGCAAATTTCTGGAGCCCATTTTTTTATTGCATGTAACTGGCTCTGGTTTGCAGATCTTGGGGTTCAAGTGAAAAACAATGTCGATCATGTGACCTTTGAACCTGTCACTTCCTGGCCTAGAAAGTGGATCTCTTGCTATGATCTTTTTTGGAAATATTACTGAGAGCTTCTGATAAAGAAATATTAGAAAGATAATGGAGTGGACAGAATATTCATATTGTTGACCCACTGCATGATTACCATTAAAGGTAAATACAGAAATAAGAACTAGGACTATTAAGCCTCATATATTATTAATGTTAAAGAGTGAGTACATGTTAAATATTTTAACAGGTGATGAATGTTTGGTTGTTGGATAATTTGTGAATTGAGACTTGCATGGTTCTAGTGGTGCAGTGGTTAAACTTCTGGAATTAAGGTTGACTTAGCCTTCCATCCTTCTGAGGTCGATAAAATGAGTACCCAGTATGTTGGGGGGGAAATTGTAATTAACTTGTGAACCACCCAGAGAATGCACTAAGTGCTATGGGGCGGTATATAACATATCTCCTGGCGTATAAGACCTACTTTACCCCCTTTAAAATACACTGAAAAAATGGAGTGTGTCTTGTAGCCTATAGTGGGCTATTTTGGTAATCATGGGGTGCGTCTTATACTCCGAATGCATCTTATACGCTGGCAAATACGGCTAATCTAATTGGTATTACTATTGCTTTCAGGTAATAGCCCTTTTTTATATTTCACATCTGTAATATGCTCTTCCTGTCTCAGTTCCATGTTCATGGTCCAGCTATTTTTTTAAAAAAGATAAAATGTAGCCCTTCTTTTGTTTTTTAAAATGTGTATCTGTTCTTTGCACATTATCTTCTGAATACACTGACTTCACATTGATTCCCACCATTGGCTAAAGCAAAGGTAAGCAACCTTTGTTTGTCTGGAAAGTAATTCCAGATAATTATTTTGGAAGGGGAAAAGTATTCCATGGTCCAGCATAAAGAAGGTGGGGTAAAAAAAAAAGTACCAGCACATTTCCTCTTAAAGATCTATCTGATGGAAGTTAAGCCTTTTGCAAGACATGTTGATCTTTTAGATGGAGAGTAGAGAAACTGCATAAGAACTGGAAAACTATAAAGTTATAGTATCATAGGACTATCTTGAGACTCTAGGAAGGCCGGGTTTGTCCTTTCAATATATTTTACCTGGTGTTTTGCATAGAAATGAGATAGACATAGTTTTCTACACACAAGCTTCTGGGATATGCCTACAGAAATCTGTTATCTCCTTGATTCCAGAGTCTAAACTGCATCCATTTCATTGACCTTCTGGGACTGGAGAGACTCCTAAATGCAAATCTGATTGAATTCATATTTCTGCTCCACCCTATGTAGGCAGAGAAGCTGCTAATGTTGTGTTGTAGGTCTAAACCATCCCAGTGGAAACCTAAAAATGAGAGTACAAAATCCAGAACCATTTATAAACTATGACTAGCCTCAATGCTCACTGTTTCTGTCACCTGTTACTTTGGACAGAGTGCAATGTGATTTTTTTATTCTTGTTAAACTGGGGATATGTTTGGTCAGAATCACATTTCAGTTGGGTTTTCTTTAATAAATCATGGGTATGTTCAGAATAAAGAGCATGCTTTTGCTCACATGGAGCCATTTGAGGGAAAGTCATAGTTCCTTCATGAACATTTGTAAGCCATCAACCAGAGTTAAACCATGCCTCCAGACTGGATCCATTCAAACCTTTGACGGTAGTCTCCCAGGCAATAAAAAATGTATTTGAAAAGCACTGAATGGGGTTGCCATTGAGTATACCTTTTGCACCTAGAGGCTGTCACACCCTTCAGCTAACAATCAGCAGCAAGCTTTGCTGAAAATACAGGAAAAGAATGCTAACTAAAGTATGCTTAAATGTGTGGGCATGAAATGCATGTCTCACTCTTAAAAAACAAAATTGCTTAGCAGTTTGTAACTCCCTCTCAGTGTCCTTGCCAATATTCTGTCAGTGTTATATCCAGCTCTCTCATGTCACTCCTTTCTTTGCTCTTAATTGCCCCCAAGGTCCATTTGATTCTGTTTTCTTTCGTTTTTCCTGAGATGAACCATGCATCATTATAAGTTTGCAAAATAGGGGGAATGGTGTTTGCTGAGGCACAGCACCCATCTCTTGACTTCCAAAATGGCTCTAAAAGTTATTCCGCAAAGCTGAGAAACTGGGAGATATTGAAGTATGTAGATTTGTCCCTTCCTTAGCTTCAAAAGTTAATATGGATTACATCTAATTAAAGGATGAAGCTTTCTACAAAAATGTCCTCTGTCAAAACTTTGCAACATGTTAATTAAACTGAGATGTGGACAGGTGGTGGAGGGATGGAATGACCATATCATTAATGAGATACCTGGAATGTGCAGCTTGTTCTCCTGAATTTGCTACAGGTCAATGGCCTCTATTTTTAGCTGTGCAAATTTGTATCTATGAAGAAGCTTTGGTTAAGTGTGCAGTTGAATGAAGGAAAGAGTGATAACACAAAAGAAGAGGAAAGAGAGAGCGATACAGAAGGTGCCAAAATGTATGCACATTTTAAGAAAATAATACTATTAAAATTGTAATGCTCAATATATACCGATAACAAAAGATGAATACAAGCCATGTTTGACTTCTGCAATTACAAGAGGTGCTCAAAATGGTTACTATCAGTGTCCTGACACTTCTGATTATGGCAAACTTATGTTTCAGTAACATTGACCAATGTGTCCAGGATCTTTCCTTGTGCACATCACATACAATATCATGCACCTCAAATTTACCATGGATGTGTGCAATTGTTAGTATGTTGGAGGTTCTGTTGCATGCTCACACTTCCATTGTCAGATTTCAAATACTACCTCAAAATGGCCTTGCACTCTTTGAATGGTGGCCTTGCTTCTACCATTTTCTTTGACTGTCCTGCCTGTCACATGGTGATGCTAGTATACTTTTGAATGAATGTCAAACTACATATCAGTGTCCAGACACTTCTGATTACAGCAAATTACTGTTTCAGCAACATTGTGTCACTGTGCATGCTGTTTTAATTCCTTCCTGAAGTACTGTGAATATAGCCGGTTTTCTACAGTCCACCACATCATTTATGGTAGGTAGCTTCTAACCCCATAGGCAGAAGTCAAGGGGTATTTGGTTAGGAGAATGTGGGGAGAACTCAATGACACCTCTTCAAAATGGACTCGTGTTTCTTGAATGACAACATGCTTCCACCATTTTCTTTGACTGTTCTGCCTGTTGCATGGCGACATTTAGTGTAAGGGACCAAAGACAATGAAACAGCCGAAGGGTTGGCTTAACACAGGTTTATTGCATGATGATCCGGGGGAACATGTGGTAATGGCGGATGGGTAGCTCAATATATACAGCTGGCTATACATTTGAATGTGGCTCGTCGACAGACTATTGGTTGCTGCCTGCGTGACGTCGTAGGAGGTCACGCCCTTCTTGACCAGGTGAAGGTGTGGCGGGGAATCTTCCCACGCTGCTGAACCAGGTGAATATGATCTATGAGAGCTGGACGCTCGCTACTGCCCTCTGGTGGTCACTAGCTCGCGTCCCCTTATTAGGTTTACATTGATACAGCTGATGGTTATAATGTTGCACACAGAAAGGTTACATTGATAACACATGGCAAGGTACATTGTTAAAGGCACGGCTTTACAGAACACAACATCCCTCCCCCCTAGGATGAGACGAAGTCTCTCAGCCAAGATGGCTTGTTGCATGTGCGTTTGGGCCGTGACGAGGGCTGCCCCCCCCGGGGGCGTTATTTCTTCTTTGTTCCCTGGACCCTTGTCCTGAAATGGGAGAGGGAGACTCATTAGTGGTTTGCCGCTGCCTGGCGGCCTTAGGGGAAGGGAAAAACTCCATTGTGGGCAGACCGGGGGCCGTCGGGGCTAACGAAAAACCCCTCTTCTCGCTTGGACGGGTGGGGGACCACTCCGAAACCCCCCCAGTTCTGGAAATCAAAGTCTAACTTGGTGGGGGTACCCGCATTTGTGGGGACCTTCCGCGAGATATGTATGGGGTCGGGTTCCTCCTCCTCGGAAAGATCCCCCAGGGTATCTATGAGGATATCCTCCTCCCCCCTTGGTGGGGGCCCGCGGTCCCCCTTCCCTCCCCCTTGGGCTAAACGGGTGGGGGAGAACCCTAACGCTGACTTTGTTTGTGCCCGGTCTGCGCCCTGCTCATCGGGGACCCTGCGTCAGAGCTGGTCCGCGTGCCGCCTCCACAAGAGTCCCGTATTGGTTTCTACGCGGTACGACACGGGGCCGGTTTGTTCCACGACTACGCCCGGCACCCAGGCTGGGCCCGTGCTGGCGTAATTCCTGCAATGCACGGGGGCGCCTACACTGAAACTCTTTGTAGCCTCTAGCCTGATGTTCCTTCCTTTGTCCTCTACCCTCGTGGGGTCTAGCCTAGTAAGGATGGTGGTCAGTTTCCTGCGCATTAAGAGCTCCGCGGGGGAGTAACCTGACGCCAACGGGGTCACCCTATACCCTAGAAGAAACTGACACACTTGTAGGTTCAGATCCCCTGGGCCCATGCGCCGCAACACGTCCTTCGTGGTGCGGACAAGGCGCTCAACTTGGCCATTGGTGGCCGGGTGAAACGGGGCGGAGGTGATGTGCCGAACGGCGTTAATCTCCATGAATGCCCTAAACTCGGAGGACGTAAAACAACTAGCGTTGTCGCTAATTAGTGTGTCGGGTATGCCGAACGTGGCAAAGAGCCTCCGCAAATGCCTAATGGTCTGGGCCGAGGAGGTGCTCGTGACTGGGATAACCTCCAACCATTTGGAGAAAGCGTCCATTACAAGGAGGAACAGGGTGCCTCTGAACGGGCCCGCGAAATCAATGTGTACCCGGGACCACGGCCCCTTAGCCGCGTCCCATTCCCTGTGGGGAAGGCGGGCCTCCTCTGGTCTGGAGCATTGGCAACTTTCACAAGTGCCGACCATGTGCTCGATGTCGGCGTCCAGCTGGGGCCACCAGAAGTAACTCCGGGCCAGCGCCTTAGATCGCACGATGCCGGGGTGGCTGACGTGCAGCAGTTTGAGCACCCGCGGCCGAAGGGAAGTGGGAATCACCACCCGCTGCCCCCACAAGAGACACCCCCTCTCTAGGGACAGTTCTAGCTTTTTTCTGAAAAATGGAGCGAACTCCTCCGCTGGGGAGGACGCGGGCCACCCTTTCTGCAGCCAGGAGCTGACTGTCGCTAACGTTTTGTCCTTCTCTGTCGCTTTGGCAATGTCGGCGGGCACTACGGGGGGCGAATCCAGCACCTCTATCATGAGAACCTGATGGTCCCGCTCCCCCATGCTCACCTGGCTGGGCGTTAGTGGGAGGGGAGACCTAGATAGAGCGTCCGCATGGCTGATCTCTTTTCCGGGCCGGTAGACCAACGCGTGCTGATACGCGTTGAGAAAAATGGCCCACCTGAGCATCCTCGGAGACAGGATCTGTGGGGTGGGCTTATCAGCGGTAAAGATGCCTAGCAGGGGCTTGTGGTCTGTTACAATGGTGAAGGGGCGGCCGTCCTTGGGTCTCGTTGGGCGGTCTTGTCCCGCGGAACGGTCTGCGGAGCTCCTCCTGGTCTCGCGCTTCTTCCTGCACACCTTGGCGATGTGCCCGCGGCAGCCGCAGTTGTGGCACTCGGCCTTCCGGAAGGGGCATTTCACGCGGTCGTGGGCCGCTCCACAGCCGTCGCATCGCCGGCTCTCCTTCCGGACCCCCCGGACGTCCTCGTCGTCGCTGCTCTCTGTGGACGACCTCGAAGTTCGCCGGGCCGCCTGTACCGGAGCCTCTGCCTTGCTCGACTTCGGCCGCCAGTCCTGAAGTTATTGGACCCCGGCCTTCATAGCTTCTGTGGCCTGGGCCGCTCTGACGACCTCCTGCAACGTGGGAGGCGGCTCTTGGTTCATTAATGTGCGCTGGGTTTCGGCGTCGTTCAGGCCGCACAGCACACAGTCCCGGAGGGTGATTTCGGCATTCTCCCATTTGCACGGGCCGGCCGCCAGCCGCAGGGCCGCCACGAATGCGGCGACCGTCTCCCCGGGCGCTTGGACTCGCCTCCAAAACGCACTCCGAGCGGGAAACATCGCCGTGGCGGGCCGGACGTGCTCACGCAGCATCTGCATGAGTTCCTTGGCCTTGAAATCGCTCACCCTCCTCGGTGCGATCAGGTCCACCAAGGTCCTTTTTGTTTCTTGTCCGAGCATCCTGGTGAAGATGGCTCTTTTCTTCGCCTCTTCCGTGACTTCGGACTCGATCAGTGCGGCCTGGAAGGCCATCTCGAAGATCTCCCAGTCGCCCGGTTTCCTGATTTCGAAACCGGCGCATGTCTTGGTCCCGTGGGCTGCCATATCCCATCCTCATCGCCAATTTAGTGTAAGGGACCAAAGACAATGAAACAGCCAAAGGGTTGGCTTAACACAGGTTTATTGCATGATGATCCGGGGGAACATGTGGTAATGGCGGATGGGTAGCTCAATATATACAGCTGGCTATACATTTGAATGTGGCTCGTCGACAGACTATTGGTTGCTGCCTGCGTGACGTCGTAGGAGGTCACGCCCTTCTTGACCAGGTGAAGGTGTGGCGGGGAATCTTCCCGTGCTGCTGAATCAGGTGAATATGATCTATGAGAGCTGGACGCTCGCTACTGCCCTCTGGTGGTCACTAGCTCGCGTCCCCTTATTAGGTTTACATTGATACAGCTGATGGTTATAATGTTGCACACAGAAAGGTTACATTGATAACACATGGCAAGGTACATTGTTAAAGGCACGGCTTTACAGAACACAACACGACACTAGCATTAATTCTTTTGAGTGAATGTCATACTATATGTTGCTACCATAATTCAATTTAACTTTGAAAAGTAAGGCATAGATATCTTCTATGCCCCCTCTGTATATGGGGCATATTTTAAAATGTGTTTTCTGGAATGTTTGAGATGATAGTGTAATGAATGTACATAGCCTATGCATTATGGCAGTCTTATGTATATAAAATGTGAATTTGTTTGCTCAGTTTCAGAAATAAAAGCAAATCCATCTCCTGAACTTTACAGGATGACAGCTACAGATTAAGGTGTGACAGAAGGCTTTCATGTGATGGAATGCTTCATTCTGATCTTAAACGATTGATCTCCACTATGTGCCTGGGCACTATACGTATGTTTCTCCTCTCTGCATTCTTTTTATTATGCCAAGGGATTTATGAACTACTTTCAGCTGCAAAATGTATAGCACACAAGTTAATTCCAGATACTTAGAGTAACTAATCTCTCCTGTAGGAACAGGGAGCTATTATGGACACTTGACAGATACAGTACTTGGTATTTGTACAAATCAAGCAAGGGCACACAAGCCCATCTATCATTTCTCATTTAATTATCACCTGGTTGTATAATTCTTCAGGTGAGCATAAGGTGTATATGCACAGGTATGGATGTATAATTTCCAAAATGTGCAGCACTCATTTTTCCAGGCAAAGGTGTTACATAGAAAATATATAGCCCAGGATCCTGTTCAGTTTCCATGCTGTACATATACTTGCATTGGATTGCATCCTTGTGCAAATGACTATGTAAATTCAACACAGCAATCCCTATTTCCCCTGATCAATTAGGGAGTTCAAAAGATTGTTGAAGACAGGGCATTCTGGAGATCTGTCATTGGTAGGGTCACTGTAGGTTGGAGATGATATGATTGCAAGTAGCAACAACAATATTCACACAAAGCACAAGCTGCCTTGTGTGTTGATAGAGCAACTGGAGAGATATAAGGCATGGATGCTAACAAGCTAGCTAGCAAAACAAAACAAAAACATTTGCTCAGCCTTACACAAACAGTTTTGCTGAACTTCTCATGAGAGCATATCACTCCTCTCTGAACCTTACTTTCAGATGTGGTGGCCTACAAAAAGCCCTCTAAAAATCTTTTTTGTTTCTTGGATGTTAGATTTAACTCTTGTTCCCAAGGCACAGGTGTCCCTCGGCAGAGTTGAGTGAGCTCTTGTTGTCTGTCCCAGCTCCTGCCAAACTAGCAGTTTGAAAACAAGAAATAGCAAGTAGATAAATAGGTACTGCTTTGGTGGAAAAGGTAACAGTGTTCCACATGTTGTGGTGTCTAGTCATGCCTGCCACATGATCATGGAAATGTCTGTAGATGCACACAGTGCTGGCTCTTTGTTTGTAAACAGAGATGAGCACTGCCTCCTAGAGTCAGAGATGACTGGCTTTTGAGCAAGGGACACCTTTACCTTGAGGAACAGTCTGTCAGTTTCACCTTCTCCCACATACACATTTTGCAAAGTTTAATAAACTCTGATCAAAACTGAATGGAACCGTAATGCTTACCTGTCCCTCTTTTGTGAGTTCAATGGTTGAACTGCTCATGGAAGAAGAAGAAGACAGAAAGTGGGTAGAAATAGGTGGACAGGTGCTAACAAATTATGCTTCTTCAGAACACTGTATCTCAGCTGGGCTGCTCTTCTTTGCCATCTGTTTGCATTATCTTGTATCCGAGTAAATGACAGCACAAATAATATGAAAATAGCTTCTGCCTAGTGCTTTCCCACTCTGGCCAGACAGAAGTTACATTCGAATGATCTTCTCACCATAGCTAGAGAGTTATTTAAGCCTGAGACTGCCATATGGGTGTAGTGTTATAAAAAATTAAGTACTTTTGCTTGTTTGAGACTTTTTGGGTTGCAGAAGAAGAAAAATCTGAATGGTGCCTGTTTGTTTCATTATAATATAAAGAACTAGCTGATTGGCCGGCTTCGCTCGATGGTTCTTTGTTCCTGTGTGGTGTCATAAAGGGGGAGGGTCTCACAGAGGCAACCAAAGGGACCCCTGGCTTTTTTTCGGTCCCATCAGGGCAATCCTGACTCAGGTTCTGCAGCCTGCTCTTGCCTAAGTGACCACACCTCCCGCCTTACATGCTGCTTGGGAATGGGACAGGTGGCCTTCTGTACATTAGGCAGGTAAGGTTAATGTTATTGTGATAGCTTGGCTTCTTAATAAGGACATCTAGCACAGTCCTGTTATATTCTGCCACTTTCCCACCTTTCCCACAAACACTCAGAGCTTGGTCTCACCCTCTGGAAATCTTCCAATCTTTAGGCGATGAGAAATGTGGCCTTGTTTCACCACTCAGCCCTGAGAATTCTCCTTCTCCTGGTTGCTTCAAAGATGAAGGCTTGAAGATGTATTTTCAAGATTTTATTCAAGGAGATTTAAACAGGATACAAATTCTAACACTGAGTTACATCTAAGAAAACAAAGAATCAAAATAAGAAATAACTCACTTCCCTAGAGATCATTTCTTCTTTGTAAGTGTGGGGCCTGGTGCCCCCCATGAGCTGGCTTAGCTGGCCATATAGGTTCCCATGGTGATGATTTTGAGTGACAAGTGTTCTCGCTGCTCTTCAAATGATCACTGGCAAGCACTAAAATCCCTGTGATTTTATACCTTACTGACGTGAGAAAGTATGTGCTAATTGGCACTTTGTTTTGATTTATGAGATGCCCATCTCACAGGTACAAGTGGCTTATCAGTGTTTAGTGTCTTGCACGGAAGACAAAGAAGGAGTCGCAGTGAGGACTAACACAGGTTTATTGGTTGATGATCAGGATGAACATGTGGTAATGGCGGAGGTACATCACATTATATACAGTAGTGCAATACATTTGAATCTTGTTGCACGGTAGCTTATTGGCTGCTACCGGCGTGACGTCATCCAAGTCACGCCCCTCTTCCGTAGTAGTTTGCTAGTGCGGGAGAGTTCCCACGGCTGTCAGTGATTTGAGGAATGAGAACCATGTGAGTTGAATGCTCGCAGTTGCCCTCTATGGGCAGCTTACTCGCGTTCCTATAACAGCTGGGCTACATTGTAATGTGGTCAGGTTACATTCATACATTTCTTAAAGCAACATTGTACATACATAACATCCCTCCCCCCTAGGATGGGACGAAGTCCCTCAACCATTGTGGCTTGCCGCACGTGCGCCTGGGGCGTGCGGCCGCTTGACTTAACACTGGGGAGCCTGGTTCTGCGGAGTCCTGTCCTGCAACGGAAAGGGGGGACTCATTGGTGGCTCGGTGTGGGCTCTGCGGTGACTTTGCATTTTGGGACGGGAATGGAATGAACAGTTGGGAAGTGAAACCCTGCCTGCCGTTTGAGGAGCTTGGGGTCCCCCCCAGTACGAATCTCGGGATCGACGAAGAGGCCCTCGTGGCCATGCCACCCCCCGTTACCTGCCCGGGAGTTCTAGAGACTGTGGTGGGCGGACTCCCCCCCGTTGCCTGTCTTGGGGGTGTTTGTCTCCGGGGAGCTGGCGCTATGGGGTATTCTAAAACAAAAGGACTGGGGGGACTGGAGGTACCAGGGGCTGAACTGAAACCCCTCTTCTCGCTAGGACGGGTGGGGGACCACTCCGCTACACCCCCCTGGTACTGCAAATCATAATCATAATCAAACTGATCCCTCTCTTTCAAAGTATCCTCCTCTGTGGTCGAGAACCTAGGATATGCATTTGTATCCGCGGGTTCCGCCGTGTCTCCCCCTTGGGTAATGCGGGTGGGGGAGGACCCTAACGCTGATTCCCCTTCCCTGGTGACTCGCCTTCTGAGTTGGTCGGCATGCCTTCTCCAGAGTAGACCCGAGCTAGTCTCGACCCTGTAGGATACTGGCCCCGTCTGCTCAATGATTGTCCCTGGAACCCACGCTGGCCCCGAGGCTGCGTAGTTCCTGCAGTGAACCGGGTCCCCTACCGCAAAACTTTTGGAGCTCTCTCCCCCTATGTTTATATTCCTTCCTTCATCCTCCACCCTGGACGGATCCATCCGGTCAAAAAGTGTTACCGGACGCCTCCTCATGAGGAGCTCGGCTGGGGAAAAACCTGAGGCTAGGGGGGTTGTCCTGTAACAGATGAGGAACTGACACAGATGAAGGTTCAACTCACCGGGACCCATGCGCCGCAGTGCGACTTTCATGGTGCGCACTTGGCGCTCTACTTGACCGTTTGTGGCGGGGTGAAACGGGGCAGCAGTGATGTGCCTGATGGCGTTCCGCTCAATAAACGTCTTGAACTCTGCAGACGTGAAGGTACTGGCATTATCGCTAACCAGGACATCCGGCAGGCCGAAGCAGGCAAAGAGCTTGCGCAGCTGTTTAATGGTTGCCGCCGAGGAGGTGCTGCTCATGGGGATTACCTCCAACCACTTGGAGTAGGAGTCGACTACCAGCAGAAACATGGCCCCGCGGAAAGGGCCAGCGAAATCCACATGAATCCGGGACCATGGTCCGCGTGCCGTGTCCCATTCCCTATGGGGTAACCAGGACTCCTCGGGCCAAGAGCTCTGGTAGCTCTCACACCTGCCCACTAAACGTTCTATATCCGCGTCTATCTGGGGCCACCAGAAGAAACTCCTGGCCAGAGCCTTGGAGCGCACGATCCCCGGGTGGCTGGTATGCAGTAGCTTCAGTACCTTGGCCCTCAGTTTCTCTGGGATAACTACCCGCTGGCCCCAGAGTAAGCAGCCCCTTTCCAGGGAAAGCTCTACTCTCCGCCTGACAAATGGCTTGAACTTTTCCTCGGGGGGAGTAGTGGGCCACCCTTTTCTCACCCAGGAACTAACTTGGGCCAGCATCTTGTCGGCCGCCGTGGCTTTGGCGAGGTCGGCCGGGAGAATGGGGGGGTGAGTCGAGAGACTCGATCAGTAGGACTTGGTGGTCCTGCTCTACCTTGCATGTGGGGTCCCCTACACTAGGGAGGGGAGATCGGGACAATGCGTCCGCATGGGAGATCTCCTTCCCTGGGCGATAGACCAGCTCGTACTGGTAGGCGTTGAGGAAGATGGCCCAACGCAGCATCCTGGGGGAGAGAATTTGCGGTGTGGGTTTGCCGGTAGTGAAGATCCCCAGAAGTGGCTTGTGATCCGTCACTACCATAAACTCGCGGCCGTATAAAAAGTCATGGAACTTTTTCGTTCCCGCGATGATGGCTAGGGCCTCCCTATCAGTTTGCGCGTAATTGCGCTCGGCCTTCGAGAGGGACCTTGAGTAGTACGCTACCGGGGCTTCCCGTCCGCTCTCCAACACGTGGCATAGAACCGCCCCCACTCCCACTGGGGACGCATCACAGACTAGGACTACTGGCTTCCTAGGGTCAAAGTGGGTCAGGACAGCACTTGAGGATAGGAGTGCCTTCAGTTCCCTAAACGCTTTCTCTTGCCTATCCCCCCACCGCCAAACTGCCTCTTTCTTCAATAATGCGTGCAGTGGCTCAGCAACGGATGCCTTCCTCGGCAGGAAGGAATGGTAAAAATTTAAGAGCCCTAGAAACGACTGCAGCTCCAGTTTCGCGGTGGGGCGAGGGGCGTTTTGCACAGCCGCAACCTTGGACTCGGAGGGCTTGATGCCTTCCGGGGTTACCTTGAACCCAAGGAACTCGACCTCCCTCACAAAGAAAACACATTTGTCCCATCTCAGTCAGAGGCCCGCTTTCTCGGATATTGAAAGGACCCTGTCTAGCCTTTGCGCTAATTCTGACTCGCCCCCCGCTGTTATCAACACATCGTCGAAGTATGGGAGGACGCCTGGAAGCCCCTTTAAAAGGCGTTCCACGAGGGACTGGAAAATTCTGGGGGCCGAATTCACGCCAAACTGAAGGCGTGTTACCTTAAATGCCCCCTTGTGCGTTACGATTGTCTGCGCAGCAGCAGCAGCCGGGGCTACAGAGAGCTGCTGATATGCCTGCGCCAGATCTAGCTTGGCAAAACACCTCCCCCCATGAAGCGTGGCCAGTAAATGGCTGACCACGGGTACCGGATATGCATTTGGCCGAATGGCCTTATTAATCGTACATTTATAGTCCGCACAAATCCTAACCTCCCCGTTTGATTTAAGGGCTGTCACAATCGGCGTTTCCCACTCCGCCGAATCAACTGGAACCAAAATCCCCTGCCCCACCAATTTGTCCAGTTCCGCCTTGATCTTGTCCTTGAGGGCGAAGGGCACTCTTCTTGGCTTGAGGCGTATGGGTCGGATTTCTGGATCCAGGTCAAAAGAAACTGGGGGCCCCTTGTAAGTCCCTAGCCCCTTCTTGAAAACGTCCGGGTGTGCGTTGCACACGTCCCGCATTGGGTCAGTCTCTATGGCATTAATGCCGGACAGTTCGATTCCTAGGGGAGCGAACCACTGCGTTCCCAAAAGGCAGCACCTCCCCCCCTTTAGGACTACTAGGGGCAGTTTCTCGGAGTAATTCTTGAACTTCACCTTGAAGTTCCCCACCCCCAGCACTGGGATCCCGTTCCCTTGCACGTCCCGTAGGTGTGACCTCATGGCCCGCAACTTGGGCCGCGCATCTGGGGGAATGCGCATAAACTCCTTTTGGGACAGGATGGAATAGGACGACCCCGAGTCTATCTCCATCCTCACTGGGATCCCCTGTAACTGTACCTCTACGAAGAAACGCCGGTGCTCCAGGCCCACGCGGTTCACGCCTGCCATGCTGTGGTCGTCTGAGACCTTCCTGGTGCCGGCCGCATTCCGTTGGTGCGTCTAGGGATGGTTCGAATTGCCCTTGTCCTCGACTCGCCCGCGCCTGCACACTCGGGCGATGTGCCCCTTTTGGCCGCAGTTGTGACACTCGGCCTTTTGGAACGGACACCTCGTGCGGTCGTGGGACGCCCCACAACCGTCGCAGCGGCGGTCTTGCCGCTCGTGGGTCTGTCGCTTCTCCCCTCACTTCTTGACCCGCTGGACGTCGTCGTCCTCGCTGGAGCAAGGGTCTGCCGTAGTGGACGACTCCTCGGATGCCGTTGGTGTGCCGGTGGGCGACTTGGGGGCCCGCCAGGCCGTTTTCGCTGGTGTCCGCCGGGCCACCTGTACTGGTGACTTGGCCCTTTCGGATGTGGCCCCTTGGGACTTGAACACTCTGACCCCGCTTCTGGCCGCTTCAGCCGCTTGGGCCTCCCGCAGTAGCTCATTAAACGTGAGGCGGTAGTCGCGGGTCATGAGCTTTCGCTGAAGCTCCTCGTCCCTCAGGCCACACAGCATGCGGTCTCGGAGGGCCTGGTCCAGGTCATCCCACTGGCAGTGCACCGCTGCAAGCCTGAGGGCCGCCGCGTAGGAGGACACGGATTCGCCCGGTCGCTGCTCTCGCCTGTGGAACGCGACCCGGGCCGGGAAGATCGACACGGGAGGCTGGAAATGCTCGCCCAGCAGCCCCAGCATGCGGTCGATGGGCACCTCTTCGACCTTCTTGGGGGCCACCAGGTTCATCAGGATGCGCAGCGTGGCCGGCCCCACCTGGGCCAGGAAGTAGGAGCGCATCCTCGCATCGTCGTCGACGCCCGCAGCTTCCATTGCGTGCCAAAACTGGCACTCGTAGAGCTCCCATTGTTCGGGCTCGCTGACATCGAACTGGTAAGGCTTGACCTTGGGATTCGCCATCATCCCATCCTCGTCGCCAATTTAGTGTCTTGCACGGAAGACAAAGAAGGAGTCGCAGTGAGGACTAACACAGGTTTATTGGTTGATGATCAGGATGAACATGTGGTAATGGCGGAGGTACATCACATTATATACAGTAGTGCAATACATTTGAATCTTGTTGCACGGTAGCTTATTGGCTGCTACCGGCGTGACGTCGTCCAAGTCACGCCCCTCTTCCGTAGTAGTTTGCTAGTGTGGGAGAGTTCCCGCGGCTGTCGGTGATTTGAGGAATGAGAACCATGTGAGTTGAACGCTCGCAGTTGCCCTCTATGGGCAGCTTACTCGCGTTCCTATAACAGCTGGGCTACATTGTAATGTGGTCAGGTTACATTCATACATTTCTTAAAGCAACATTGTACATACATAACACAGTGTGAGGCATCTCTGAGAGAACTTTCTCTGGAGATGAGTGGTTTGGGAACATCTTTGGCAAGGGAAGCGAAGTTACTTGACTTCTCATGCCAGCTGGACTAATTGACGTACATTGTCCAGGGTGTGAAAGTTAATTGGGTACAAATGGTGATACTCATCCCACGTTCTCAGAGTGGGATATGTGAACTGCAATAACCCTGGGTAGGCTCTTTGGCTTGCCTTACTGGGTGCAGGGACAGGAAGACCTTATATGTCAAGTGTCTGAGAGTTACCTTAGAATATGCTCCAAGCTAGTTGCTGTTCCTTCCTCCTCTTGGAATATTCCCCAAGATAAGAAATTTCTAACTGCACAACATGGCATGGCAAGGCCTGCTGAATTAGAGAGGTCTGGAACTGATGCCTGGCAATATAGAGCCAGTGTACTTTTCCCACTTAAAAAACAACTTTCTCTGTTTAGAAAATCCAACTTTATGAATCCTCTCAATATGTGAATGTGAAGTACAGTAATACCTCATACAAAGTCCACTTCATACAACATCGAATTCATACAACATCGCCTAATTTCTTGAAAAAAGTTACCTCATACAAAGTTGCTTGACTTTGTATGAGGCATTCAGTTTTTCCCAGGTTGCATTGTGCCTGGGCAGTATAAAAGACAGGACACATGCGTGCATTACTTTTGTGGGTTTTGCACAAGGCAAAGAGTGTTTAGGAGTGGATTTGAGTGTGATTTTGGATTTTTTTGAATTTTTCATCAGAATTTTTATAAGCATTCCTGGGATTTTTGCAGCATTCTTCAGGTTCTTGGACAATCAGGGTTGTTTGATATGTTTTTGTAATGTATTTAGCCTTTAGACAATGTTTTCCTAAAGTTCTGTCAGTTTCCTGTCTGTTTCCTTGACTTTGCCCTGAAGTCTGTGCTGTTACAGTACAATGTATCTCTATGGAAACGACGTTGTACGAGGCATCGCAGCAAGGATTTGGACGTTGTATGAGGCATCGCAGCTAGGATTTTGCATGCCTCATACAAAGTCCAAATCCGTATGAAGTCCAAACTTGTGGAACCAAGTATCACTGTAACTTTAAAAAAAAGGCAAGGGTGCATATGGATTTCATGACATGTAGAAAGTATTAGTCCTTAAGATGACACTCTCTCTGTCTCTCATAAAGATTCAGGAAAAATCAATACTTAGGTTTTCCCCACAACATAAAATAATCTCACTCTCTGATTTATTCTAAATCTTCTGAGAGACCAGGTTTTCCTTCCTTTATTATTCTTCTGATTAGTAAAAAGCCTTTGTGTGGAACAACTGTTGTAGCTCCAAAAGATGTGATTTGGAAGCATGAGCTGTATTTCCTGATTTTAAAAGGAAATGTTAAGAGTCAGGTGTTTGTGCAGATGTGTATTACACCAGTTGGGGTGGTGGTTATAGCTGTGGCATTTTAATTTTGCCGGTTTTGCAGCATAGTCCTTGAGACTCCTTTTTAAACCTCCTGGCTTGACTCTACCTAGCCAATGTGAGGACGTTTCTTTGGAGGCATTGTGTCAATGTGAATTTGTAGGATTAGAGTCGGTTTTAGCTTTGGTTTTGAAGTTATGGTTATTGGTTTGCAGTGTTAAACTTATTAGTTGGTGGTTTAATGCAAGACTTGCAGGGTTGATACTTTTAATATCAGTTCTCCTTAGGAAGAAGCGCCAGATACACTGACAGGGACACTACTACAAAAATGCAGCTACACTGTTTCCCGCTCTCTCCAGGACTTTTATAATGCTAGCTAGCTCTGTGCAGTGTACTCCTTGTTATGTCTCCTATCTTTTTGTGTAGGTCTGGGTGCCATTGTTGGCTCAGTTGTTTTTGCCTGTGTTGTTGCTGGCTGCCTCTGTGTTAGAGTGACAGTTATGACAGTTGAGATTGTTTATGCATAGAACTGCAAGCTGATTGACCTGTATGGCTCAAAACTGCAAGCTGTTTAGTCCTGGCATTTTCCCCCAATTTGGGGGCCATATACCCCAAATTTTGTTCCAGGACCCCCCAGTGCTGATATAGCCAGTCCAAAGTACCTGTGTGCCAAATTTCGGAGGGATTGGTGAAGGGGCGTGGCAGCCCATTCCAGTCACGTATACCCAGATCTCTGCTTTATAGGTATATAGATGACAATTTGTTGGCTTTACATCTGTCCTTGGGAGGTAGACCATGAGATAGGAAAGAACCATAGGCCAGAATCCTACTGGTTTGCTGTACCAGAGTAAACACAAATGTGTAAATCACAGTTTTTAATTGCCACTACATAATGGGTTGCTGCTTGTATTCTTCATCCCATAACAACTGTGGGATTACAAGCAGCATGTTAACTAATGGCAATTTGATACTATAATTTATATCATTGAACTTTTACTGATAACACTAATCAATATACTTTGGAGATAATATTGTACTGATGTACACAGTTCAGTTACATACACTAGCAGAGGTTGCCCAGCATTGCTGGGCTGTTTTAAATTGTGTTGTAAGTTTTTTGGGTTTTTTTTGGCAATGTATGTGTTAGGGAATTAAAAGTGCTGGGTGTTGGGTTCGAATTTAGCAGAGTAGAGTGATTAACTTTTAGCATCAGCAGAGGTGCCTGTTTGACTATCTCCCTTCACCCAGATAATAACAGTCACTGGCTCAGTATAAAGGTGCAAACACAAATAGCTTTTACTCAGCAGAAAATGTGATAAAGAAACATAAACAGCAGATTCTTCTCTGTGAGTTATTAGGCAGATAAACACAGTTTCTTAGTTTCTCTGTAAGTTGTTGCACACAGCAAAAACACACTGCAGTTCCAGCTCTTCTCTGGCTGGCTGCAAAGTTTGGCAAAGCCCTTTCAGTCCCAGCTTGCTTATCAAATATGTTACAGTCTTTATCAAGGCAACGCTGGCACACTCTCTCTCCTGGAGAGTAAACACACAGCCAGCAGTTCTTCCCTTCCAGGCAAACAGTTCAGTACCCTTAGAAGAACAGTAGATAAACTGGAAACAGTCTTACTTGCTAGATTCCAGTCTGCCTTGGTTTACTAGCAAACAACAGTCCTTGCACATTGGCATAAGAGAACAGACCTCTGTGTTCAGCATCCTGGTCCAGTAAATATCATCATAGGAAAACACCAGCAGAAGGCAACATAACTTGAGATTGCTGACTCAAGCAAGCAGCATCAAAGCTTCATATAAAGCAGTTCAGCAAAACAACATTATGGCTCCATGCTAAGAAGTCCAAGAGCAGCATTATGGCTACATGGTATGAAGTCCAAGAGCATAGAACATTCTCCAAAGCTCCATTATATGCAGTAAATCTACAAACTCATCCAATCATTCACTCCACCTGTTCTCTGTTCAGTTTGTTACACTTAAAGACACAGTAACATGTCATGTATTATTTACAATACCTGGATGTTCCCCATGATATCCCTGTCAGTATGTAAAAAAGAGGTTATTCTGTAATTTTTTAAAAATTATTTATTTATTTATTTATGCACAATTTGTGTGCGTTGCCGGGCTGTTATAAACTGTGATCAGCTTTTTTTGGTTTTTTTTGTGGATTAAAAAAAAGAACAAAGGATGATATAATTTTTTCTAATTGTTTTATTTAACCAAATAATATTTTAGTTTGTGGGTGTTTTTTAAATAGTTGTACCATAGGTAATAATTTTAAAAATGTGAAAGTACATGTTTTTTTTACATTCAATGTTTTTAAACTGTGTTTAGATGTTTTGGGTTTTTATTTGAGTTTAAACTCAGCACAGGATTTTAGAAATCTTTTTATTTTATTTTTTTGACATATGTTGGTGATTTGTGTAAAATAGTGATTTATTGTTATGTTTTTGACTTGTTTTTACTCTTATGGCCTCCAGGTGGGGCTGTTGAGTCTTTTTGAGTTGTTTTTACTATTCTGCCCTGCAGGTGGGGCTGCTAGGGGTTTTGCTTTCATTTCACGTGTTTTTTCTCTCCTGGCCTCTGGGTGGGGCTTCTTCCGGTAAGTAGTCTCTTTGTTTCTTCATTTCTGTTCCGGTCATCATGGAGGGAGGACGTACTGGTGAGTTGTCTGTTTGTTTTTTTCTTCTGAGGTTTTTCTTTGTTTTGTTTTTGTGGTGGTGGGCTGGGAGGTGTTTCTGTTTGTCCTTTTTTGTCTTGGTTGGGTTTTACGTTTGTGTAATTGGTTTGGTTTTTTCTGGTTTTGTTTAATTTTTGTTATTTCATTGTTGTTTATTTTTGTAATTAGTTGTTGTTTGTTTGAGTAATTTGTGTTTTTTTCATGTTGTAGTTAGGTGTTTTGTTTGTGGTTTTGTGGAATTGTGGACGTTTTTGTTTGTGTATTTGTGGTTTATTTCTTTTTGTTTATCAATGGTTTTTTTAAAAATATTGATTTATTTTTGTTTAATTATTTTTTAAATAATTTTGGTGTTTGTTTTTGGTGGATACTTTTGGTTGAAGAATGGGCTGCCTGTGGGTTTCTCTTTGGAGGCAGTCAGGCCATTCTTCTCCCAGGAAGGTTGCTTAGGTATTTTTATTTATTTATTTATTTATTGTTAAATTTCTGTACCGCCCACTCAGCCAAAGCCGACTCCGGGCAGTTCACACAGTGGGTAAAAACAGATAAAAACAAATAAAAACAGATAAAAACCAGCAATAGGAACCCACCCCTAAAAAAGAGAGGGGTGCAGGAACCAAAGAAACCATGGGGCAGGCATCCTTCCCTATATTAACCACCCAATGGAAGCCACCCCTCCACCTGCACTCCAAATCTGGCCCGCCAGCCAAGTTGTTAGTTCTTTTCTAAAGGGCAAAAACTCCGTCTGGAGACACAGTTCTACTGGCAGGAGGTTCCAAAGGGCTGGTGCAGACACAGAGAAGGCTCTCCTCCTTGTGCCAGAGAGGAGAGCCCCCCTGGCCAATGGCACTATTAGAGAGCCCCTCCGGTCCACTCTGGTTGGACGGATAGACATCCTTAGGGCGATGCGGTCTCTAAGGTAACCTGGCCCACTACCATATAGGGCTTTAAAGGTCAAAACCAGCACCTTGAATTGCACCCGGAGGCAAACGGGTAACCAGTGCAGCTCCCGAACCAGTGGTGAGGCATGGGCATAACGTCCACACCCCATCACCACCCGGGCCGCTGCATTCTGGACCAGCTGCAGTCTCTGAATGGTCATCAAGGGCAACCCCATGTAGAGCGCATTACAATAATCTAGTCTGGAGGTCACCAGAGCATGAGTGACCATGAGCAAAGAGTCCCGGTCCAGGAGCGGGCACAACTGGCGAATCACCCGAAGTTGGGCGAAGGCCCTCCTGGGCACAGCCGCCACCTGTTCTTCTAGCAGCAGCAGAGAATCCAGGAGGACCCCCAAGTTGCGCACCTGGTTGGTCTGGGGCAAAATAGCCCCATCCAAAACCAAAGATGGTAGCTCCTGGGATAGCACAGGACCCCCCATCCACAGCCACTCAGTCTTATTAGGATTCAGCTGTAACCCATTCGTCCCCATCCAGACCCCAACCACCACCAGACAACTGGAGAGGACTTTGACTGCATCACTGGGGTCCCCATGGGCTGAGATGTACAACTGTGTATCATCCATGTACTGGTGGTACCGCACCCCATGGGAACGGATGATTTCACTCAGCGGATTCATGTAGATGTTAAATAGGAGAGGAGAAAGTACCGAGCCCTGAGGCACCTCATATTTTAGGGACCTAGGACTGGACTTCTCGCTCTCCAACCACACCGACTGGGTCCGGCACCTCAGAAATGAGGAAAACCAGGACCATACCATGCCCTGGATCCCCAGTCCTCGGAGCCGTTCCAGAAGGATACCATGGTGAATGGTATCGAAAGCAGCTGAGAGGTCAAAAAGAGCAAGGATGGACAGATGACTGCCATCCCGCTCTCACCAGAGATCAACCATCAGCACGACCAATGCAGTCTCAGTACCATATCCAGGTCTGAATCCTGACTGGAAGGGATCCAGATATTCTGCTTCATCCAGTACCCCCTGCAACTGATGCGCCACTGCCTTTTCCAATACTTTCCCCAAAAAGGGGAGGTTGGAAACAGGTCTGTAGTTGGTTAGGACTGCTGGATCGAGGGATGGCTTCTTCAGGAAGGGGCACACCAAAGCATGTTTCAATGGTGCAGGAAATATCCCCTCCCAAAAAGACGCATTAATTATAGCCCCGACCCAGCCACCTGTCACTGTCTTAGAGGCTTATACCAGCCAGGCGGGACAGGGATCCAATGGACAATTAGTGGCGTGGACCACCGCAAGGAGCCTGTCCACTTCATCTGGGGCAACAGGATCAAACCAATCCCAGATAACACAGCAAGACTGTGCACTGGCTCCCCCCTGACCCTCCCCATCCACGTCAATATTAAACCCTGAGCGAATCCGATTGATTTTCTCCACCAGATGGTCAACAAAGTCCTCAGCCAATCCGTGCCAACCAGGCACAGCCCCCCCCCCACCAAGGAGGGACCTGGTCACCCAAAACAGGGTGGCTGGGCGATTATCAGTGGAGTCAATAAGGGAGGTGAAGTATTGCCTCCTCACCACCCCCATCACCACTAGGTAGGCCCTAATAGCGGCTCTAGCTAGTGTCCAATCAGAATCGTTCTGGGTCTTCACCCAGTGGTGCTCAAGGCGTCTCTTTGCCCGTTTGAGCTCCTGTAGTTCTTCCGTGAACCATGGGGATGACCTAGCTCTGCGGGCTCTGAGAGACCATAGTGGAGCGAATGCATCCAAGGCAGCTGTCGTCAACCCATACCACAGGTCAACAAGTGCCTCGGGGAAATTGTGTTGCCGATCCAGGGGAAAATCCCCCAGTTCCCTCTGGAATCCATCCAGATCCATCAGTTGCCGGGGTCGGGCCACTTTAATAGACCCTGCCTCCCTACGATGAAGTGTTGCCCCCCAGAAAGTCTAGAGCCACCAGACAGTGATCTGACCATGGCACAAGTGTTATGTCTAGGTTCTGTAAAATCAGATCACTCTGCCACCGCCCCGACAAAAAGACTAAATCTGGTGCGTGGCCACTGCCCCTGGTAGGGCCCCAAATTACCTGAGCCAGGTCCATAGCTGCCATGGAAGCCATGAACTCCTGAGCCACCCTGGAACCAAATCCCAGCGAAGGCAAATTGAAGTCCCCCAGAACCATCAGCCTAGGGAACTCCAATGCCAATGCTGAGACAGCCTCGAGGAGCCCAGGCAGGGAGTCTCTTACCCTGCAAGGGGGCAGGTACATGAGTAGGACCCCCAACTGACCCTTTGGGCCCAGCCATAGGAGCAGGGCCTCACAACCCAGAATTTGTGGAGCAGTGGCCCTAGTGACTCCCAGTGACTCCCTGGCTATAATGGCAACACCACCCCCTTGTCCTCATCTCTAGGCTGATGCCAAACACCGAACCTGGCCAGACACATCTCTGATAGAGGCACCCCATCCTCTGGCCTCAGCCAGGTCTCAGTGATGGGGGAGAGGGAGGAGGCAGAGAAGAGCTTTCTGTGCCTAACGATGGTTCTCTCTTCTCTGTCTCCTTTTTCTCCCAGTTTACCTAACTGGAGATCAGCAGGCAGTGATCCGTAAAGGGTGGGGCTCTTCCTTGTGGGTTGCTGGCTGCTGTTTTTGTATTCTGAAATACAAATGCATCAGCCAGTCATCCGCCAGGGATGGTGCTTCCCCTGATGGACTGCTGCCTGGTTTTGGGGTTTTTCCCACCCTGGCTCAACATTACTTGAGGCTGGTGGTGGTCTCGCCCTGTCTTCGGCGGGGTAGTGTGGAGGAGCCAGAGTCCCTCTTTCCCCCATTGCTCCAGGAAAGAAGGATGGTGGGTGTCTCGTGGTGGCGTTTTGTGCCTTTTATTTTGTGTGGCTGTGAGGTGCTGAGTCTGCTTGCTGGGGACTTGCATTCCCGTTGCTTTTTGTAAGTTTATTTTTTGTGTGCCAGATTTCTCAGCATTCTGCGTGTTCATGGCACTGGGACTTGTAGTTTTGAGTTTGTGGTTTGCATTCATGTGGCGGTTTTTTATGTGGCCCGATTTCAATTGGCTGCGACGCGTCTCCCAATTTTTTTTTGCTTGTGCCTCTCAGCCTGATTGGCTCTGGTGTGGCGCGGCACAAAGAACGTTGGGAATTGAAGTCCTTTTTCTTTGTTTGCGTTCTTGGGGCTCCTGCCCCACTGGCGCATTCCTCAACCCGACAGTTACATGCCGACTGGGTTCGGGCGAGTGCAGGAGGCTCGGTATGGGCTAGTATGGCCGGGTGCGGGAGCCTTTGTCACATTCCACTGGTTAACGCTCGGATTTATAGGTATAGATTATACATTACTTGAACCTATTGATCCAGAAGGTCAGAATTTAGCTATACTGTACATCAGTTAGGTCTAACTGCTATCACCACCAGTGGTTTGTTGTTTTTGTTCAGTTGCACAGCCAATTCCAACCCTTTGCATCCTTATGGACCATTTCCCGACAGGCACCTCTGTCTTCCACCATCCTCCACAGCCTGCATGACTAGAAGTTTTCATATGAGAGAGTAAAGACAAAAAAAAACATTGTGGCACTTTAAGGACTAACTGCTGTATTTTAATATTAGCTTTTGCGGATAAAGTCCACTTCATCAGACAGACAGTAAGACTTCATGACAGCACTTTATACACATCAGCTACAGAGGTATAGAATGGTTGGTTAGCATAATAGATAAGTATACAAATCAATATGGCCTTTTACAACTGGTAAAAGCAGAAGATCTCTGGTTGTTATTCAGATTAGTTGTGAAGTTTCATTCTGTTGAATTGCAAATGGTTAGTAGACAGATGCAAGGCAAACATTGTGGTATTACATCTTTGCTAATGAGTTTGCCCTTCAGGCTTAGCATCTAATGACAATGGTGTGTGTTCTTTTGTTTTCAGAATTTCTCAGAAGACTTTTCCCATTGGTTTTTACTGAGAACACACAGGCATTAATAAAATTGTGCTCCTAGTTGTAACTCATTTATAATGCCTCAACACTTTATTTACTAGTGATGGGGGCAATGAAAAACCACAATCAAGCAAAGGAAGAAATGAGCAAACAAACAATAAATGAACAATTAAACACCACTAAAAAAAGATGGAAGAAAAGAAGCTGTGCTACCACTAAGAGTGAGAATTTATCTTCCACCAGGAGAACAGCTGGAAGAATTTGACATAATATTTTTGCCAGCAAGCTTTCTGCCTACCAAAAAGGTAAAAACTTTCAAGAGGCTATTTGAACATACTCTCTTTAATTATTATTATTAAGTGATGCACTATAGGAATATTCTGAGATAGCTGGGGTACATTAATATTTTTGCCCCATAAAAAGCTTTTTAGAAGGTTTGGGTAACTGAATGCAGAGAACATAAAACATTGAAGTGTTTTCATTGCTAGTTCATTTAGCAAAATTAAGCCATGTGACCCATCCATGTAATCAAAACAAATGCAGAACAGAGGTGATACCTTTTGTAGGGTCACTTAAAAAATAGAATATAGAACAATGCTAGCTTTTGTGACTAAAAGGTCTCTTCTTCAGGCAAGTTCTCATGGCATGGTGTTAAAGCCAGGTAGGTTAGCTTAGATGTTACTTGGGGAAACAGACAGCAGGCTATATCTTTTTACAATCCACAGGCAGGAAGCCAGGGATCTGCATGTTGCCCATCCCAAATGGCCCTCTTTGAAGCTGAGAGCTTTCTCTGTGGCCAGAGGTGGATGGAGGGTGGATGCAATTCAAACTCAGGCCTCCAGAATTGGGCAACAAAATTCACTTTACCCACTAGGCATGCCAAATTAGTCCAAATCAGTCTAGATCAGTCATTTCATTGCTAGTGATACTCCTCTAGGTGAATCCTGCTTTCCCTCTTCTTTTCTAACATATCTAAGATAATTAAACTGTCACTAATACTGAGGTGACATTTTGTTGTGCCAGAATTACTCTCACTGAACTTTCTGTTTTCTGTTACTGTGTAATTTTTTATTTATTTATTGCATTTATATCCCACCCATCTGTTAATGTGTAATCTGTTAACACTACATCAGGCATTCTCAACCTCCGGCCCATGGGCCAATCTGCGCCCCCCCCCAGAAGCCATTTCATCAGGCCCGCAACACCCTCGCCAAACCCAGAAGTGGAAAAAACCTGTGTGCCACACATGTACAGAATGCCGCTAAATGCATTCTGTGCATGTGTGGTTTGCATTTTACTTCTGCTTCTAGGTGGGCAGAACCATGTGACCAGCCTGAACAGCTGCTCAGGAGGTGTGGTTAGACCTGTCACAGTGGAACCTCAGTTAATGTAATTAATGCGTTCTCTGGGATGTTGCTTACAGCGGAAATTACTTTAACCGAATTTCCCATAGGAATGCATTAAATTCAATTTCCCATTGAAAACTGGGACTCCCGCGCCCGCCCCAGAGCCACTCCACCGCCCGGGTTGGGGCCAGGTGTGCCTGCTCGCTGCCTTGCCCTTCGAGACCCATCTGCTCGGAAGGCTGAAAAAGCCGATGACGCCGCCGCACCGGAGGACTCCCGCGCCCGCCCCAGAGCCACTCCACCGCCCGGGTTGGGGCCAGGTGTGCTTGCTCGCTGCCTCGCCCTCTGAGACCCACCTGCTCGGAAGGCTGAAAAAGCCAATGACGCCGCCGCACCAGAGGACTCCCGCGCCCGCCCCAGAGCCACTCCACTGCCCGGGTTGGGGCCAGGTGTGCCTGCTCGCTGCCTCGCCCTCCGAGACCCACCTGCTCGGAAGGCTGAAAAAGCCGATGACGCCGCCGCACCGGAGGACTCCCGCGCCCGCCCCAGAGTCACTCCACCACCCGGGTTGGGGCCAGGTGTGCCTGCTCGCTGCCTCGCCCTCCGAGACCCACCTGCTCGGAAGGCTGAAAAAGCCGATGACGCCGCCGCACCGGAGGACTCCCGCGCCCGCCCCAGAGCCACTCCACCGCCCGGGTTGGGGCCAGGTGTGCCTGCTCGCTGCCTCGCCCTCCGAGACCCACCTGCTCGGAAGGCTGAAAAAGCCGATGACGCCGCCGCACCGGAGGACTCCCGCGCCCGCCCCAGAGCCACTCCACCGCCCGGGTTGGGGCCAGGTGTGGCTGCTCGCTGCCTCGCCCTCCGAGACCCACCTGCTCGGAAGGCTGAAAAAGCCGATGACGCCGCCACACCGGAGGACTCCCGCGCCCGCCCCAGAGCCACTCCACCGCCCGGGTTGGGGCCAGGTGTGCCTGCTCGCTGCCTCGCCCTCCGAGACCCACCTGCTCGGAAGGCTGAAAAAGCCGATGACGCCGCCGCACCGGAAGACTCCCGCGCCCGCCCCAGAGCCACTCCACCGCCCGGGTTGGGGCCAGGTGTGCCTGCTCGCTGCCTCGCCCTCCGAGACCCACCTGCTCGGAAGGCTGAAAAAGCCGATGACGCCGCCGCACCGGAGGACTCCCGCGCCCGCCCCAGAGCCACTCCACCGCCCGGGTTGGGGCCAGGTGTGGCTGCTCGCTGCCTCGCCCTCCGAGACCCACCTGCTCGGAAGGCTGAAAAAGCCGATGACGCCGCCGCACCGGAGGACTCCCGCGCCCGCCCCAGAGCCACTCCACCGCCCGGGTTGGGGCCAGGTGTGCCTGCTCGCTGCCTCGCCCTCAGAGACCCACCTGCTCGGAAGGCTGAAAAAGCCGATGACGCCGCTGCACCGGAGGACTCCCGCGCCCGCTCCAGAGCCACTCCACTGCCCGGGGAGGTTTGGTTTGGCCATGGACTTTGCCATCAAGACTTTGCCACCTCCCCCCCATGACTTTTTTCACCAGCTGGTGAGGAGAGAGGCACAGCTGTTAAGGCTGTTGTGTTCCTCTGCCCTAGTTGGGCTGGAGGCTTGGAAGTTGTCCACATCCACTTAATTGTGTATGTATGAAATGTACTATGGAATTGTGCTCAAGTTGTTATGGTATTATTGTGTAAATTTGTATCTTATGAGGTTGATTCTTTGTATAATTCTCATTGTGATATTGCTTAATTATTTATATTTTGTATTGTATTTTTGCATATTCTGATGTTTTGATTGTATTAATTGTGTATTGCCTTCTGTAGTTTATTGTATACCTTGCTCTGTTTATTGTATTTGTATATGTTGTAAGCCGCTTTGAGTGGCACTTGTGTCAGGAAAGCGGGATAGAAATTAAACTTAATAATAATAATAATAATAATAATAATAATAATAATAATAATAATAATAATAATAATAATAATAATAATAATAATAATAATAATAATAATAATAATAATAATAATAATAATAATAAAACCAAAATACATTAACCAAAATGCAGTTTCCCATTGGAATACATTGAAAATCAATTACCCCGTTCTGAAAAAAATCCATAAACTGAGCCATTATTTTCTATGCAATTTTTATGTTAATCGAGCTGTTTGTTAACCAAGGTTCCATTGTATATAATGTATTATGTAGTATAATCTACATAATAATGTATGGATGAAAGATGCCCATTTCCTCTTTTTAAAAATCTCATTTCTTGATTATATATTTAATCTAGTATGGTGTCAGAATTGAATTAGATAGGGAAGACAAGTTTTCTCCTCAGTGAGATTTCTTTCTATTGACTTAAGGCAACAAACTTGTAATTGCTCTTTTTCAACCTATAGAACTCCCCATTCTTCCCATCTTTCTTATTTCTTTTTCTCACACCCCTTTTGCAGTACTGTACTATCTACTCTACAGTACTACTTCAAAGCCAAAGGGTCAGTCCTCACAAATGGACTGTGTCAGATTATGGAGGCTGATCCATGATCTTTGCCAAGGAAACCTGGAGAGTATGTTTAAAGCAGGGTTGCCCTCTTGCTTTCTGGTTTCATACTTGTTTTAAATCTTACAAAAAAAATATATTGCTATGTTCTCTTAAATGTTCTGTGGTAAGATTTGATGAAAAGCTTAAGTAAAACTTAGAGAAGACGTAATATTATAGCAGAAGATCTTTGGAGGGTCTTTATATATTTTTTAATTTACATATCACTAAAACATTAGAATCTTTAAGATTAAATATAATGAAAATTAGAAAGGAAAAAATACTGGCTGGATTATTCAGTGTGTTGAGTGTTTGTCTGAGAGCAGTCTGTTTGTGTAGTCAAAGGCAAACTGTCCAGGATGCCATAAGAAGAAGAGAATGTTAATTCACTTCAGAATACTTTATTCCTAGATAACCACAGAAAGGTTAACTAAAGTTGGAACTGGACTGATGATGTGATTTTTTTATTATTATTACTACACTACAGGATCTTATTCCAAGGAAATCTTGAAGAAAATGATGTGACCTAGAGAACAAGATGAATAGGCACTGGAAGATTGGTGAGTGAGTTTTTGTAGACATAGGAATTTAATGGTGGAAATGGGGAGGGACAATTGTAGGAATGTTGGATGAATGCCTGACTTCAGCATGGTGGCAGTCATTGTGGCGTGAAAAGATGAGAACACAAAGTGAAGATGAGGAGTGTTATCCAACTCAGCCTTTTTAAACCACAGGTCATCATGTGTCAATTCACATTTTACCTCCCTATCAGTCATGAAAGAACATCAAATAATTGACAGACCTTTTTAAACACCATTTATGGTTACAGGGATTCTTCTGAGTGATTGGTTGCTATCAACCTTTGTTACATTGCCAAAGAGACCAAACACAAAGTCCTGTGAGGAGTACAGAACAATTAGCCTCATGAGTCATGCTCTTAAGGTCTTCTTCAAAATCATTGTTGTTCAGTTGCACAGTCGATTCCGACCCTTTGCAACCCCATGGACCACCGCACGCCAGGCACCCCTATCTCCACCATCCTCCTCAGCCTGCCCAGGTTTGTGCCCATTGTGTCAACAATGCCATCTAGCCATCTCGTTCTCTGTTGCCCTCGACCTTTCCCAGCATCAATAATTTCTCAAGTGAGTCCTCTCTTCTCATTTGATGTCCAAAGTACTTTAACTTCATCTTCAATATTTGACCTTCCAAGGAGCAGTCAGGGTTGATTTCTTTTATTTGTTCTCTTTGCTGTCCAGGGTACTCTCAAAATTCTCCTCCAGCACCACATCGCAAAGGTGTCTATTTTTCTGCACTCAACTTTCCTTATGGTCCAGCTTCCACAACCATAAATTACTACAGGAAATACCATTGCTTTTACTATGCAGACTTTTGTTTGAAAGGTGATTCTCTATTTTTAACTATGTTCCCCAGGTTTCTCATTGCATGCCTCCCAAGAATTAGTTGTCTTTTTATTTCATGGCTGCAATCACCATCTGCAGTGATCTTGGATCTTACGAATGTATAGTCTGTCACTGCTTCTGCTTCTCCAACTATTTCCAGGGGGTGATAGATCCTGTTGCCATTATTTTGGTTTTCTTAATGTTGAGTCTCAAGCCAGCTTTTGCACTCTCTTCTTTCAACCTAAGCAAGAGCTTCTTCAGGTCTTCTTCACTTTCTGCCATTAGGGTAGTATCACCTGCATATCTCAAATTGTTGATGTTTCTCCCAGCAATTTTAATTCCAACTTTTGATTCTTCCACCCTGCATTGCACATTATGTGCTCTACATATACTGTATTTTCTGGCGTATAAGACTACTTTTTAACCCCGAAAAATCTGTGCCAAAGTCAGGGGTCGTCTTATAGGACAGGTACTTAACTGCAGCTGACAAGTATATTCCAAACTCTATATTTTAACTAGAAAGGTTGGGGGTCGTCTTATACGCCCAGTCATCTTATATGCCGGAAAATACGGTAAGTTAAATAAGCAGGGTGACAGAATGCAGCCTTGTCTTACTTAAATCATCCATAGTAGAATGTATAAGAAGTGTGAAGAAAGCACAGGTGAAACACAATTTGGCTTCCAAAATTCTATGGGTACCAGAGAGGAACTGTTTGCATTGCAGGTCCTCATACAAAGATGTAGAGACATGATATGTGATGAGTATGCATGTTTTATAGATTATGCAATAGCCTTTGACAAATGGCAGTATGAGAAGATGATCACAGCACTGAAGAAAATAGGTGTAGATCAGTGGTTCCCAAAGTGGGCCCCACAGGGGACTTCAATTCCCAGAAGCCTAAGTCAGTATATTGGCTGATCAGTGCTTTGAGGAATTGACTTAGGCTTCTGGGACATGGAGTCCAAAAACCAAAGTTTGGGAAACATTGGTGTAGATGATAAAGATATCAGAATCATCAGCAACCATTATTGGAATCAGACAGGTCACATCAGAGTTGAAGAGCAGCTGATGGAACAGGTTCAAATTCACAGAGGTGTGCAACAAGACTGTGTGTTGTGCCCAACATTGTTTAATATATATTCGGAGAGTATTTTTAAAGAAGCGTTATCAGATTTAAACATTGGCATTAAAATTAATGGGGAATACCTGAATAACATCTGCTATATGAGGTTGAAGCTTGGACATTGACTAAAACATCTGAAAAGAGAATAGAAGCTTTTGAAATGTGGGTCTACAGATGGCTGCTAAGGATATCATGGTTTGATCATGTACAGGTGAAACTCAGAAAATTAGAATATCATGCAAATGTTCATTCATTTCACTTAAAAGGTGAAACAAATATATTAGATAGACTCATTACATGCAAAAGTGAGATATGCCACACCTTAATTCATTATAATTGTGATGATCATGGCATACAGCGTACATGAGATTATGTGATGATTATGGGGTCCATGAAATTGGGGGGGGGGGGTCATAAACTGTAAGCCATAAGCATAAATATTATAACAAAGTAAGGCTTGGACTATTGCGCCAGGTGGATAAAGAAAAAGAACTCTTTAAGACCATTAAGCAAAGAAAGCTCCAATACCTTGGCCATTTCATGAGGAATGACATAAAATATAGAATATTCCAACTCGCTCTGCAAGGGAAGATTCATGGGAAGAGAGGCCCTGGAGGTAGAAGGACTTCAGTGCTGAAGAACCTGAGAGGCTTGTGAAGCACATCCTCAGAAGAACGGTTCCAAGGAGTTAAGAACAGAAAGACTATCACCATGATGATAGCCAATATCCGGAATGGATATGGCAGCTGAAGAAGAAAAAGAATCAAAGATGAGGTTTGTGATTGGAAGGAAATGTACATAAAAATATCCGGGAACCCAAGTTTGGGAAAGACTAGTCTCACCCATGAACCCTTACAACCAAAAAGTGCTTACATGTTTGTTAAATCTGTCATAAGCCTGGCTTTTCTGTGTAACAACTAACTAACTAATTCATCTCACTCCCATGTCTGACAAAGTGGACTTGATCCACGAAAGCTCACGTTAAAATATAACATATGCAGAAGTAAGAGGTGATAATTTTCTGGATCACTAAATAAAAAAAGTCATTGCAATCTTTTGTAACCCAAGGTCACTTCTTCAGGCAAACTTCATGGCATGTCCTTCAAGCCAGGTTGTTTTGCAGGCGCACCCCCCCAATAACGGACACAGACAACATTGAAAGTGGATAACAGCAAAGGGCCACATTTATTGATTCAATGCCCTAGTCCGAATTATAAATTTGTATTGGTAAAACGACCAATCATAATTCCTAAGGCAAGCAGGCCGAAGTAACACTGGTAAGGTACCACCCCAAAATTGCCAACGGCAATTGGTTACAATGTATCAAATTGTATCAATTTGTTTGTTAACAACAAACAAATTGTTGACCGTAGTCAATAACTAACTCATGACCCCACCCTCTGACGCGTATCCGAGAAATCACAGGGGTGATGCATGCTGGTTAGCAATCATCATCACCCCATCGCCTGGTTCGTCGTTGACCGGACAACGTTTAACTACTTTATTCCTGTCTAGTGTTGTCCAGTCAATTGCGAACCTGCCGGATACTTGTGGGTCATACTGTTTACCTTACCAGTGCTACCCGCCCATGTGACCAAAGTCAACAGTAGGAACGAAGAAAAACCCCTATATCAAACCATAGCAACAGTGTGGGATGGGCAAAAAAGCCAGGACCCTAAGCCAATGTGGGTCCCAACCAAAAATTCCCACCCGGCCCCGAAGCGACCATGATCACACTGTTAACTAGGGAGGGGGTGGAGGGAAAAACTTCTCCGCTCCGTCGCTGAGGCAAAATGGCAGCGCGGCTGCCTCGTGGCCACCCCTTTTATAAGGGAGCTGGCCACGCCCCTAACTACCCGGATTCTCTGTCCTGTGGGGGGGGGGGCCCGCAAAGTGCGCGGCGGCCATTTTGGCGCCGCGCTTGCATTGCAGGCGCACCCCCCCAATAACGGACACAGACAACATTGAAAGTGGATAACAGCAAAGGGCCACATTTATTGATTCAATGCCCTAGTCCGAATTATAAATTTGTATTGGTAAAACGACCAATCATAATTCCTAAGGCAAGCAGGCCGAAGTAACACTGGTAAGGTACCACCCCAAAATTGCCAACGGCAATTGGTTACAATGTATCAAATTGTATCAATTTGTTTGTTAACAACAAACAAATTGTTGACCGTAGTCAATAACTAACTCATGACCCCACCCTCTGACGCGTATCCGAGAAATCACAGGGGTGATGCATGCTGGTTAGCAATCATCATCACCCCATCGCCTGGTTCATCGTTGACCGGACAACGTTTAACTACTTTATTCCTGTCTAGTGTTGTCCAGTCAATTGCGAACCTGCCGGATACTTGTGGGTCATACTGTTTACCTTACCAGTGCTACCCGCCACACGGAGGGGCTTCACAGAAGACCTGACGCCCCCCCCCAGACCGTCAGCTCGGTCAACAGGCCTGCTCGCCAGTCACCCAACAGGAGGTCCATACCTCCTCGCGACAGATGGACCCCATCCCCTGCATACAAGTCACAATTTTGCAGACTAATATCGGGGTGATGACTAACCCGTCCCCAAGCCCTGGTGGTGAGAAACCGCGCCACTGCCTTATTGACCGCGCGCCTAGCTCGGTCAAGGGCCAGGAGGTTAACGCCCCCTCTGTAAGAGTGGCGCGGAACAATGTCTGACCAAACCAGGGCCGTGGCAGGCCAGACATAATGGAAGTAGGCAAGGTCCTCGCAAATCGCATGCTTGAGCGATAAGCCGGTTACCTGGCCCAAATCATTGCCCCCCAAGTGGATGATTAGAATGTCAGGCGGGTCAGCCCCCAGGCCAGAAAAAAGGAAAGGCCGCAGCTCCCGCCATAACATCCCAGGCTTACCGTGCCATGAGAGACTGGCGTGGTCACCCAGTCCCAGTCGGGGTCCCCACTCTGTCGCCGCAGCGTAACGCGCTGCCCTGAGCACATAGCTGTGGCCCACCAGCCATACTGTCACCGGTGTAATACGACACCCAGGGTCTGTAAGAAAATTGAGAAAAAGGAAGGTAAGGTGACTGGATTGGTACTCATGGCGGGAGTGGGCGCACATAAAACTGAAAACATTGTGAGCCCCACCTCCCCATGCTGCGTATGTCAGCCCCAGAGTACCCAAAAGCAGCTGCAGTAGAGGCTGCGCCAATACGGAACGAATGTGTGCCATAACGGGCACCTGGAAGTCCCACCCTGGTGAGGGCTCTAGCTGTCACCTTCCAAAACTGGAATTTAGTAAGGGGAGACCCATCTTGGTGACAGAAAAACGGGCCATGGTGCCAGCCACGCAGTGCCAGGTATTCCTGTAGGGCACCAACCGGACAGATGTCTGCCAAAGAACACCGTAGCAGTCTTACTCCACTGCCTACGCCGTGCTGATCTGTTTTGGAGGAGCGAATCCTCAACTGGGCCCAGTCTTTGGCAACATATACATCTCCGAGTTCCAGTGCCCTACCACTTGCATCCGCCTTAGACAGCATCACGAGTTCGCTGATGCGGAGCGCTCCAAAAAATGCCACCGTCGTGGCTGCATGAAAAAGGGCTGCCTCATAATGATCAAAACAGAGGCCTGGCCAGCCCCGGGCCAACTGGGTAAGAACCCCTGGGGAAATAGGGTGCCGGTCATCCGGGCAACGCCCGCGCTCGCGCACCCACCCCTCCAAAACGTGTCTCACACGGAAGTCAGAGGTGGTATCCACATGACCCCGTACTTTGGCCATAAAAGCCAACGCCGAGAGCTTGGATGCTATGGTGCGAGGTGCAAGGCCCTGTGCATGCAGGTGAACCATGAACCGCAGAACATGGTCCACCGGGATGGGCCAGGTCTCTGGCCATTGAAATCGAGTAGCAAAAGCCTTATACAAATTGAAAGCTTGTTGATACGCCTTACGCGTGCGTGGCGCTAGTGACGGGCCAATCGCCCGGTTCACCTCTCCTTGCCAATAGTCCACATCTCGTCCGGGAGTGGCGAGGGAAATTCCTCCGCATCCGGGGCCAAGGCGCGGAACCGGGAGATCTGCAGGCGGGACAAAGCGTCAGCAATATCGTTATTAACCCCTGGGACATGCCTGGCCCTGAACATGACGTTGAGGCGCAGGCAGCGCAGCACAAAATGGCGCACTAGGTCCATGACCCTGGGCGATTTGGAAGTCTGTGCATTGACAATGTGCACCACGGCAGCATTGTCGCACCAGAAATGCACCACCGAATTAGCCCACTGTTCGCCCCATAGCATCAAAGCCCCCAGAATGGGAAAAAATTCCAGGTATGTGAGATCCCGCAGGCGACCTGTGCCTGCCCATGCCGGTGGCCACCCACCATAGGCCCACTTCCCATTGAAGTACATCCCGTAACCCAGGGATCCTGAGGCATCAGACTGAATCTGAAAATTGGGGGATGCCAGGAGGTCAGACCTCCAAAATGAGACCCCATTAAACTCCCTCAGGAATTGCAACCAGACAAACATGTCTGCCCTGATACCCCGGGTAAGCCTGACTCTGTGGTGGGGCCTGGATAACCCTGCCATGGCGTCACATAAGCGCCGGGCAAAAGCCCTGCCCGGTGCGACCACCCTGCAGGCAAAATTGAGGTGCCCGTGTAGCACCTGCAGCTCCCTCAGGGATGCCTTACGCTTGGCCAGCAATTCCGAGATAAGGGTCACTATCCTAGACACCTTATCACCCGGTAACCTAGAAGCCTGTACTACGGTGTCAATCTCAACCCCCAGGAATACTAATGTGGTCGACGGGCCCTCGGTCTTTTCGGGCGCTAAAGGGACACCCAGTTCCTGCATTAGCGTCTGAAATGTATTGAGGAGACGTGCACACGTGTCCCAGCCCCGTTCACCCCCGAATAAAAAGTCATCCAGGTAATGGGCTACAGACCGGGACCCTGACCTGCGGACGAAAGCCCACTCTAGGAAGGTACTAAAACGCTCGAAAGCCGAGCATGATATAGAGCAGCCAAAAGGCATGGCCTTATCAAAATAATACTCCCCTTTAAATTTAAAACCCAGCAATTCAAAGTCGCCCGGGTGCACCGGCAAGAGGCGAAAAGCCGACTTAATGTCGCACTTGGCCAGCAAGGCACCCGGGCCACACGAGCGCACCATGCGCAGCGCATGGTCGAACGATGTGTACCTGACCGAACAAAGGTCATCAGGTATCGCATCGCTGACCGATCGGCCGGCTGGGTAGGACAAATGATGAATAAGGCGAAACTCACCTAGGGACTTTTTAGGCACCAAACCCAATGGTGAAACCTTTAGGTTGGGAAAAGGGGGTACGGGAAAAGGTCCGGCGACCCTGCCTGCGTCTAACTCCTTTTTAATGCTGGCCTCGGCTACCTCCTCCCTTCCCCTGAGGGATAAAAGGTTGGGAGCATCCTGAGGAGATCTATCACCCATAAAAGGGATACGAAATCCCTTCCTAAAACCTTGGATAAGGTACTCCCTGTCCTCCCCCCTTGGGTACGATGCGAGCCAGCGCTCCAGCATGTCCACATTAATTGGGGAGGGGGCCTTTCGGAGAACTAGTTCCATCCGTGGCAGGCTTGCCAGCCCACTGTCCACCCTTCCCTCTGCCTCGCACCCCCCCAGGCTTGGGACAAGCAGAGGCTGCATGGGGACCGGAACATGTGGGACACTCGTGCTTATACCTGCAGTTCTTCCGACTGCAGGAACCATTGGACGAGAAAGTCCAGCACAGCAGGCGGGCTGGAACCCCCTGCCCCGCCATTTGGCGGGTAACCTGCGCTGGAGCTGCTCGCTGGACCGCATGTCCACAATGGTATCTATCCCCCGGGGCAGGACGTGTGGGTGTCATGTACAAGAGCCACAGTCTCTGGCACGGCTCATCCCATCTCATCTCGGGGTGCAGGGGAATCCTCATACGGAATTCCTCATCATATGCTAGCCATGAGGGGCCCGGGAAATCTACCATCGCCCTGTATATGTTGTCCAAATATTGGACCATGGGAATAGCTAGGTCCGGCCGCGCCCTCAAATACACCGCCATGTATATCAAATAAGCGGGGAGCCAGTTAGCCCAGGTACGCGGCGGCTTACGGCGGCGTGCCTGCTCCTTGTCCTTCTCATCCTGACCCTCCCTTTCTTCCTTAGTGGGCTCTCTGTTCAGGAGTGAGAAGATATCCACGTACTCCCCTCGCCATATCTTTTCTCTGGTAGCCTGAGCCAAGTGATCACCCAATGGCAGGGAATACCCTGCCGTCGGCAAAGCCGAAAAGGGGATAGCTGGCCTACCCAAAGGGGCATGAGTTAACCCTGCCACCCCAAGGACATTCCCAGCAGTGTAAGAACCCATGCCCACCCCAGCGGGCATGGTGGCAGTAGTTGTCACCGGGTGGGTCGCCAGGGGCATAGCCCCTGCACCACCCGCGCGAGGCCAAGGCCACTGAAAGGTCCCCCCATATTGGGAATGTGTGTGGATGTACTCGTTTGCACCATATACTCACACGCTGCACCCCCGCGGGCCGCCCCCAACGGGGGTTCCGGCCCACTGGGGGCGTCGGAGCTCACGACCGATGTAGAGCTCATCACCGGGGCTTGACCCGCGCCAGGTTGCTGGCTGGGGAGCTGCGAGGCAGTGGCCGGAGGCGCGCCACCCGCCTGCAGCAGCTCGACCCTCTCCGCCGGCCGTTGTCCTGCTGCCGATAGCGCCTCGAAAGGTACCCCAAAAGGGGCACCTGCCTGACTGGCACGAGCCAAAGACTCCTCCAAGGCCGCAATACGGGCCAGCAAGGTGTCTACAGTAACCATGGGCAAAGAGCCGGCCGGCCCACTTGACCCTTGCATGGGTACAGGTCCCTGCACCCCATGGCCCAGATATGGCCATTGGCCAGGGCCGAAGCCCGGTAGGGCTGGTGAGGAGACCTGCCAAGGCGGGACACCAGGCCACCCCCCGAGGCTAGAGGGCCCCGGGAGAGGCTGGGGTCCAGAAGTAGTCGGCCCAACAGGTTGGGCGGCAGGAGGAGCGGTGTCCACCGCCCGCGGGCCGCGGGCCGGAGCGCCCTCCGTGCCCGGAGGCCACGGAGCCATAGACCCCAGGCCACTAGCCCCGGCCGGGGATGGCAAAGGTGGCTGCTGAGGAGGCGGCACCACGGTCCTCCGACCTGGGTTGCGCCTCCTAACAGCCCGAGCTGAATTCGCAGCAGCCTTCTTTTTGGAAGGCATCTCGAACAAAAAAGGGAAGCTAGCTAGGCAAAATCGACCCAAGAGGCTTCCCGGCAATACCAACGAGCGACGGAGGCGCAGGGAAAAACTTCTCCGCTCCGTCGCTGAGGCAAAATGGCAGCGCGGCTGCCTCGTGGCCACCCCTTTTATAAGGGAGCTGGCCACGCCCCTAACTACCCGGATTCTCTGTCCTGTGGGGGGGGGCCCGCAAAGTGCGCGGCGGCCATTTTGGCGCCGCGCTTGCATTCTCCAGGCATGCATTCAAATGCTCATGGCATGCTGGTCTGCCAGGCTCTGTCTTAAAAGCAGCAGTTGATGCTCCACCCCCGTTTTTCAAGCACAGGAAACCAGGCCTCTGCTTTTGCTCTCCCCAAATGGCTCTATTGAGGCTGTGCCATGAAGTTTGCCGGAAGAAGTGACCTTGGGTTATGAAAGCTGGCAATGTATTTTTTTATTTAAAGGTATCTGACTCTACGGTTCAGTGCTCATCTCTGTTTCAAAGCCAAAGAGGCAGCGCTGTTTGCTTCTGCAGACATTTCCATGGTCATGTGGCACGCATGACTAGCACATGGAACGCTGTTACCTTACCACTGAAGTGGTCCCTATTTATCTACTTGCAATTTCTTGTTTTCAAACTGTTAGGTTGGCAGGAGCTGGGACAAAGATAGGAGCTCATTCCATCCTGCAGTCCTCGGGAATCAAACTGCTGACCTTCCACCTCCTAGTGATCCAGAAAATGTATCACCTACTACTTCTGCATATGTTTTATACATGGATCACACGGCTGACTTTGTTTATAAAATATAACAGTCTTTAAAGTGCTACAGCGTTTTTGTTTTGTTTATTCTCTGATATGCCTGGAAGACATACTAACATGGCTACTATTAAAAAAACCGTAACTAATTATATTCTTAACAGCAAGCAAATCTCCCCCCCCCCCAAAAAAAAAATTCCATTGTTAAAGTTTAGCATCCAGGATTAAAGATACTAGCTTCCCAGTGCTGTGTATTAGATCTTTACTGTGTGGCTCATTTGTACAATTGCTTTCTTAAAAGACTGGCTCCTGATGTCCTTTAACTGGACAATTGTGTAACTGTATGCCATTCTCAAATGACACTGTTTCTCTTTAGCCTACCAACCTAGTAGCATACCTACATACACTTTGTTACTATCACAATCCTTCTGCAATTGTAAGACTGTATAAAATATGGAGACGTTGCTAAATGAAATTAATATTCACCCTCATAAATCACTCACAAACTATTGCAGAATAATTTTATCCTTTTGCCGAAAGTTAAAGACTACCTCTTTAAGCAGATTCTTAATAACTAAGAATGAGTCCCTGGATGCTGGGTTTTCTTTGTTCCAGCTGTGTTTTAAAGTTTTAATATGCTTTTAAATTATTATTGCCTGATTAATTGATTTTTAAATTATTGTATGTTTAATTGGTTTTTAACCTTGTAGTTTTATTGTGACATGTTTCAACATTGTGAGATATTTTGGGTCCCCCTCATAGGGAGAAAAATGGCCTAAAAATGTGTTATGGCCCCAGACACTGGCCGAGCTGCCCAGCCAGCAGCTGCTGGACTAAAAGGTAAGAGAGAGTCTACAGTCAGTTTACAAGGTTGAAGCAGGGTCGTTGTCAGGAGTCCAGGGTCAAACGCCGGTAAAAAGTAACTGAAGATTCAGGTGTTTTCCAGAGGCATTGTCAAGGTCACATGCAGGGGTTCAGGGTTCCAAAGGTTCAGGTCCAGGTCTCGTAGGGTCAGGGTCCAAGTAGGGAAACTGGTCCCTCAAGAGGTTTGCTGGCATGCCCTAGCTTTAAGGAGACTCATACCCCACAGCTGTATGCCGGTTGAAGAGGTGTGTCTGGGCACACCTTTGCCTCAGCTGCAAGGTAATCCATCAGTTGCGCCCGCTGCTGGACCGGGACTCCTTACTCAGGGTCACTCATGCTCTGGTCACCTCCAGACTAGATTACTGTAATACGCTCTACATGGGGCTGCCCTTGACAACCATTTGGAGGCTGCAGCTGGTTCAGAATGCGGCTGCCCAGGTGGTGATGGGGTGTGGGTGTTATGCTTGTGCCTCCCCACTACTCTGGGAGCTGCACTGGTTACCAGTTTGCCTCCGAGTGCAATTCAAGGTGCTGGTTTTGACCTTTAAAGCCCTATATGGCAGTGGGCCAGGATACCTGAGAGACTGCATCATCCCAAGAGTGTCGGCCCATCCAACCAGAGTGGACTGGAGGGGCTTTCTAGTGGTGCCTTCAGCTAGAAGGGGCTTGCCTCTCTGGCACGTGAAGAAGGGCCTTCTCCGTGTCTGCTCCAGCCCTCTGGAACCTCCTGCCAACAGAATTGAGGCTACAGACAGAATTGCTGCCTTTCAGGAAAGGTTTGAAGACTTGGCTGGCAGGGCAGGTATGGGGTCTTGATGGGAATATGGCTCTAGCCTGTTGGCTCATTCCCAGCTAGAGTCCAATTAGTATCCCTCCTCTGTATTTCTGCATTCCTCCTATTCCCCTTCTAGCTTTTTTATTAATGGGGTGGTGGTAGAAGGGTGGATAGGTGGTTGTTGTTTTTTTGGTTATTTATATGTTTTTAATTTTGTACACCACCCTGAGTCGGGTTTGTCTGAGTGGGAGGGATAAAAATTGAAGAATTAAGGTCTGTCTTAATGAAGCTCTACATCTCTCAGATGTGCTGGCTTGCTCTTGATCATCCCGAGTGCTGGCACCTAGCCTAGCTGTCAAGCTCCAATTCCCTTGCCGGCCCTGGCCCTGAGGGACTAGTTCCAAATTGATAGCTGGTCGTAAATTTGGTGCTAGATCCATGTCCTCCTACTCAACATCCTGATCTGGGTCAGCCGTAATCTGAGGGACTAGTAACTCCACATCTGAGCCAGCAGCAGGCAACTGGGCCGGTCGACTGTCCTCGTCCTCCTCCTCCTCGCACCCAGGATCCCAGGTCACAGCAAAATGAAACAAGCAATTGAACAAATTCTGCTTTAGAAAACATCATCTTGGATTTTAGTGGGAATTCTAATTTTTTTCCTTAGAAAATTCAGTCTTAAAATTAAATGAAATCCATTTAAAATTTAATATATTTGGGAGCAGAATAAATTTAAAATGTTTATGTATCCAGATTATGAAGTGATAGCAGTTTTAGCCTCTATAATCTGCTATGGCTCCATCATATTGAATTTTGACATCTGTAGTTTTACAAGTGACTTTGACATCTCTACTGTAGTTCAGAGGAGTGCATTAAAGTTCTCTTGTAGAGATGTCTAAGTCCCTTTTTAAGTTACTGTTCCTAGCACACTATAGGGTGTAGCCATGGAAGTTAACATGGAAACAAACTATTATATGTGTAGTACAGATACACTCCTAAAACAACCAGACCTGGAAACTGGGTGTAGACATTTCTAGAGAGCTTTTTAAAATAAATGCACATGAGAATGCCAAGAATTCAATAGAACTTCCTGGGGTACGCAAAAAGAGCCTCTTCAAAGATTGTGGTATTTTTGAACCACAATTGGGTATACCCTGGCCGATGGCAACCTTATGCTGGCTAATCGTCCTCACACATGGTCAGATGAAAGGAACTACAGAATGAACCCACCATAGAATGCCTTCATTTTGTCAGTTGTACGCCTGGCCTAGACACAGAATAATAATAATAATAGGATTTCCTATTCCTTTTCTGCATTTCAGTGTTCTCATCATTTGCAACTAGAATTGTGATATCATCCAGCATGGAAAGGTCCTGTATCTAAGTTGTGATGGAAGACCATGTGAGTTGAGAAACATGGCCTTTCAGTCTGCTTTATTCATTTGGCACACTGGATCTTGGTAGAGGGGAAAGGTGGCTTTCCTTGTTGTTGTTCAATCGCACAGTCGATTCCGACCCTTTGCGACCCCATGATCCATTTTCCTCCAGGTACCTCTGTCCTCCACCATCCTCCTCAGCCCGCCCAGCTCTGTTCCCACTGTGTCCACAATACCATCTAGCCATCTCATCTTTGGTCGTCCCCTTCTTCTCTTGCCCTATCTTTCCCAGCATCAAAGCCTTCTCAAGCGAGTCCTCCCTTCTCATTTGGTGTCCAAAGTACTTTAGCTTCATCTTCACTATTTGTCCCTCCAATGAGCCGTCAGGTTTGATTTCCTCCAGTATTGACCTGTTTGTTCTCTTTGCTGTCCAAGGGACTCTCAGGACTCTCCTCCAACACCACATCTCAAAGGCATCTATTCTTCTGCGCTCAGCCTTCCTAATGGTCCAGCTCTCACACCCATACATTACCACTGGGAATACCATTGCTTTGACTATGCAAATTTTTGATTTCAAGGTGATGTCTCTGCTTTTTACTATATTCCCCAGGTTTCTCATCGCTTGTCTCCCCATAATCAGTCATCATTTTATTTCATGGCTGCAGTCGCCATCTGCAGTGATCTTAGATCCTAGAAAAGTAAAATCTGTCACTGCTTCTACTTCTTCCCCATCTATTTTCCAGGAACTGATCGGGCCTGTTGCCATTATCTTGCTTTTCTTGATATTGAGTCTCAAACCAGCTTTTGCACTCTCCGCCTTCAATCCAATCAAGAGATTCTTTAGGTCTTCCTTACTTTCTGCCATTAGGGTGGTATCGTCTGCATATCTCAGATTGTTGATGTTTCTCCCAGCAATTTTAATCCCATATTGTGATTCCTCCATCCCTGCATTACACATTATGTGCTCTGTGTATAGATTGAATAAGCAGGGTGATAAAATGCAGCCCTGTCTTACTCCTTTTCCTATTCCAAACCACTCTGTCATTCCGTGTTCTGTCCTAACTGTTG
This sequence comes from Bradypodion pumilum, assembly GCA_035047305.1. Lineage (NCBI taxonomy): Eukaryota > Metazoa > Chordata > Lepidosauria > Squamata > Chamaeleonidae > Bradypodion > Bradypodion pumilum. The sequence continues at coordinate 490,156,226 of JAWDJD010000001.1, forward strand.
CTTCTTGGTTCATGTACAGATTTCTCAGGAGGCTTATGAGGTGCTCTGGTATTCCCATCTCTTTAATTACTTGCCACATCTTGTTGTGGTCCACACAGTCAAATGCCTTAGTGTAGTCAATAAAGCAAAAGTAAACTTGTTTCTTGTATTCCTTTGTTTTCTCCATGATCCAACGTATGTTGGCAATGTGGTCTCTAGTCCCTCTGCCTCTTCTGAAACCAGCCTGCACCTCTGGTAATTCCCTCTCCACATGCTGCTGAAGTCTATCCTGTGTTATCTTGAGCATCACCTTGCTGGCGTGTGGGATAAGTGCAATTGTTTGATAATTTGAACACTCTTTGGCATTGCCCTGATCTTTTCCATATACTGATCTTTTCCAATCCTGTGGCCACTGTTTTGTTTTCCAAATCTGCTGGCATATTGAATGCAGTAATTTGATGCCATCCTCTTTTAGAGCTTTGAAAAATTCCACTGGGATACCATCATCTCCACTAGCTTTGTTGTTTGCAGTGCTCTTTGCAGGCGCACCCCCCAATAAAGGACTCAGACACTGGTAAAAGTGGATAACGGCATTGGGCCACATTTATTGATTCATGCCCTAGTCCGAATTATAAATTTCTATTGGTAATTGACCAATTATAATTCTTAAGGCAAGCAGGCCGAAGTAACACTGGTAAGGTACCACCCAAAATTGCCGACGGCAATTGTTACAATGTATCTATTTGTATCAATTTGTTTGTTGACAACAAACAAATTGTTGACCGTAGTCAATATCTAACTAATGACCCCACCCTCTGACGCGTATCCGTGAAATCACGGGGTGATGCATGCTGTCTAGCTGTAGCCATCACTCCGTCGCCTGGTTCGTCGTTGACCGGACAACGTTTAACCAACTTATGCCTGTCTAGTGTTGTCCAGTCAATTGCGAACCTGCCGGATACCTGTGGGTCATAAATGTTTACCTTACCAGTGCTACCCGCCCATGTGACCAAAGTCAACAGCAGCAACAGAAACCCCTATATCAAACCATAGCAACAGTGTGGGATGGGCGAAAAAACTAGGACCCGAGAGCCAATTGTGGGTCCCAGCCAAAAATTCCCACCGGGCCCCGAAGCGACCAAAATATCACACTGTTAACTAGGGAGGGGGTGGAGGGGAAAACTTCTCCGCTCCGTCGCTTCGCAAAATGGCAGCTCGGCTGCCTCGTGGCCACCCCTTTTATAGAGGAGCTGGCCACGCCCCCTAACTACCCGGATGCCTTCGTCCGATGGGGGGGGGGCCGCAAAGAGCGCAGCGGCCATTTTGGCACCGCGCTTGCATTGCAGGCGCACCCCCCAATAAAGGACTCAGACACTGGTAAAAGTGGATAATGGCATTGGGCCACATTTATTGATTCATGCCCTAGTCCGAATTATAAATTTCTATTGGTAATTGACCAATTATAATTCTTAAGGCAAGCAGGCCGAAGTAACACTGGTAAGGTACCACCCAAAATTGCCGACGGCAATTGTTACAATGTATCTATTTGTATCCATTTGTTTGTTGACAACAAACAAATTGTTGACCGTAGTCAATATCTAACTAATGACCCACCCTCTGACGCGTATCCATGAAATCACGGGGTGATGCATGCTGTCTAGCTGTAGCCATCACCCCGTCGCCTGGTTCGTCGTTGACCGGACAACGTTTAACCAACTTATGCCTGTCTAGTGTTGTTCAGTCAATTGCGAACCTGCCGGATACCTGTGGGTCATAAATGTTTACCTTACCAGTGCTACCCGCCACACGGGGAGGCTTCCCAAAAAGGCTCACCGCCCCCCCAAGACCGTCAGCTCGGTCAACAGGCCTGCTCGCCAGTCCGCTAACCAGAGGTCCATACCTCCCTGCGACAGATGGGCCCCATCCCCTGAGTAAAGCTCTTAATTTTGCAGACTGATGGTGGGGAGGCGAATGACGCGTCCCCCACCCTATTCAAAAAGGAACCGGGCAATAGCCCTGTTCACGGAGCGTCGGCTCAGTCAAGAGCCTCGAGGCCGAACGCTCCCCAGTAAGCATGCCGCGACATCATGTCCGACCACTTGAGGGTTGTGGCAGGCCACACATAATGTGAGTAGGGCAGGTCACTGCAAATCGCAAGCTTCCGCGATAGGCCAGTGACCCGCCCCAAGCCATCGCCGCCAAGGTACATAACCAGGACATCAGGCGAGTCAGCATCCCTGATGTAAAAAAGGAATGGCAACAGTTCCCGCCATAACATGCCGCGCTTACCACACCACCTGAGATGTGCGGGTGCACCCAGTCCCAGTCGGGGTCCCATTCTGTCGCCGCAGCGTAACGCGCTGCCCTGTGCAGCGTAACGCGCTGCCCTATGCAGCGTAACATGCTGCCCTGTGCAGCGTAACGCGCTGCCCTGTGTACGCGGCTATGGCCCACCAGCCATACTGTCACCGGTGTAATACGACACCCAGGGTCTGTCAAGGAAAAAAAGGGGGGGAGAAACAGTGCAGTGACTAAACTGGTACTCAGGTTGAAGAGGGCGAACACAAATTGAAAACATTGTGATCCTCACCCTCCCATGTGGCGTATTTCAGCCCCGGAGCACCCAAAACAGCTGCAGTAGAAGCCGCCCCCCTTCTGAACAAATGGGTGCCGCAACGAGCCCCTGAGAGGCCAACACTGTCTAGTGCCTTCGCGGCACCCTCCAAAATTGAAATTTAGTAAGGGAAGACCCACCTTGGTGACAGAAAAACGGGCCATGGTGCGTGCCACGCAGTGCAAGGAAATCCTGTAGGGCACCAACCGGACAGATGTCTGCCAAAGAACACCGTAGCAGTCTTACATCACTGCCTACGCCATGCTGATCTGTCTTAGAGGAGCGTATCCTCCACTGAGCCCAGTCTTTGGCAACATAGACATCCTCGAGTTCCAGTGCCCTACGACTTGCATCCACCTTAGACAGCATCACAAGCTCGCTGATGCGGAGCGCTCCAAAAAAGGCCACCGTTGTGGCTGCATGAAATGGGCTGCCTCATATCTATCAAACAGAGGCCAGGCCAGCCCCGGGCCAATTGGGTAAGAACCCCTGGAGAAATCGGGTGACGGTCGTCTGGGCAACGCCCACGCTACCGCACCCACCCCTCCAAAACATGTCTCACACGGAAGTCAGCGGTACTATCCACATGACCTCCCGCCTTGGCCATAAAAGCCAACGCTGACAGCCTAGATGCTATGGTGCGATGTGCAAGGCCCTGGGCATGCAGGTAAACCATGAACCGAAGTACATGGGTCACTGGGATCGGCCAGGATTCTGGCAGCCGGAATTGGGTACAGAAGGCTCTGAAAGAATTGAATGCATGGTGATACGCCTTACGCGTGCGTGGCGCCAGTGACAAGCCAATCGCCCGGTTCACCTCTCCTTGCCAATGGTCCATATCTCGTCCGGGGGTGGCGAGGGAAATCCCTCCGCATCCGGGGCCAAGGCACGGAACCGGGAGATCTGCAGGCGGGACAAAGCGTCAGCGATATCATTATTGACCCCCGGGACATGCCTGGCCCCGAAGAGGACGTAGGGGCGCAGGCTGCGCAACACAAACTGGCGCATTAGGTCCATGACCCTGGGCGATTTGGAAGTCTGTGAGTTGACAATGTGGACAACGGCCGCATTGTCACACCAGAAATGGACGACCGAGTCGACCCACTCCTCGCCCCATAGCATCAAAGCCCCCAGGATAGGGAAAAATTCCAAATACGTGAGATCACGCAGGCGACCCGTGCCTGCCCAGGCTGGTGGCCACCCACCATAGGCCCACTTCCCATTGAAGTACATCCCATAACCCAGGGACCCCGAGGCATCAGACTGGATCTGAAAGCGAGGGGAAGCCAGGAGGTCAGACCTCCAAAATGATACTCCATCGAACTCCCTCAGGAACTGGAGCCAGATAAGCATATCTGCCCTGATACCCCGGGTGAGTCTAACCCTATGGTGGGGCCTAGATAAGCCAGTCATGGCGTCACACAAGCGCCGAGCAAATGCCCTGCCCGGTGCGACCACCCTGCAAACGGAATTGAGGTGACCATGTAGCACCTGCAGTTCCCTCAGGGATGCCTTGCGTTTAGCAAGCAAATCCGAGATAAGGGCCACTATCCTTGACCCCTTATCCCCCGGTAACCTAGAAGCCTACGCTACCGAGTCAATCTCCACCCCCAGGAATACTAGCTTAGTAGATGGGCCCTCGGTCTTTTCGGGCGCTAAAGGGACACCGAGTTCCTCCATTAGCGTCTGAAATGTGTTGAGGAGACGTGTGTACGTGTCCCAGCCCCGTTCACCCCGAACAAAATTCATCCAGGTAATGGGCTACAGACCGGGACCCTGACCTGTGGACGAAAGCCCACTGCAGGAATGTGCTGAAACACTCAAAGGCCGAGCATGATATGGGGTAGGACAAGCGATGGATCAGGCGAAACTCGCCCGGTAACTCCTTGGGCACCAAGCCCAAGGGTGACACCTTAAGGTCAGGGAACGGGGGTGCAGTGAAAGGGCCAGCGACCCTGCCTGCAGGAACCTCATTGTTAATGCTGGCAGCAGCCACCTCCTCCCTCCCCTTAAGGGACAAAAGGTTGGGAGCATCCTGAAGGGACCTATCACCCACAAAAGGAATACGGAACCCCAGTCGAAAACCCTGAAGCAGGTAAACCTCCTCCTCCTCCTTCGGGTATAATGCGAGCCAACGCTCCAACATGTCCACGTTCATTGGGGAGGGGGCCATTCGGTGAACCAGCTCCCCCTGCGGCAGTCTTGCCAACCCCTTGTCCACCCCTCCCTCTGCCCCGCATCCCTCCAGGCCTGGGACAGGCGGAGGCAGCATGGGGGCCGGCACAAGAGGGCCACTCATGCCTGTACCGGCAATTCTTCCCATTGCAGGAACCATTGGACAAGAAAGTCCAGCACAGCAGGCGGGCTGGAACCCCCTGCCCCGCCACCTGGCGGGGTGCCTGCGCTGGGGCCGCTCGCTGGACTGCATGTCCACAATGGTATCTCTCCCCAGGCGCAGGGCGCGTGGGAGTCATGTACAGAAGCCACAGCGTCTGGCAGGGCTCATCCCACCTCATCTCGGGGTGCAGGGGAATCCACATATGGAATTCCACATCATAAGCCAACCACGACGGGCCCGGGAAGTCGACCATCGCCCGGTAAACGTGGTCCAAATACTGGACCATCGGAATCGCCAAATCCGGCCAGGCCCTGAGGTAGATCGCCACGTATGAGGTAGGCCGGCAACCGGTTGGCCCACGTACGTGGCTGCTTGCGACGACGTGCCTGCTCCTTATCCTTCTCATCTTGCCCCCCCTCTCCTCTATGGTGGGTTCTCTGGTAAGGAGGGAGAAGATGTCCACATACTTCCCACGCCAGATCTTTTCCTTGGTGGCTTGGGCCAAATGGTCCCCCAGGGGCAACGAATACCCCACTGTCAGCAATGCCGACACAGGAACGGCGGGAACTGCGGGCATCTGAAAAGGAGCCTGGACCAACCCGGTCACAGCTAAAACCTTCCCAACTGCGCAAGTAGTACCCCCCACACCGGGGCCCTGGGTGAGAGCTGGAGTCACCGGGTGGGCCATCGGCGGCCGAACCGCTGCACCACCCGTGCGAGGCCAAGGCCATTGAACCCCCCCAACATTGCCATGTGTGTGGGTGCGCTAGATTGAACCACATACTCACATGCTGCACCCCCATGGGCCGCCCCCACCGGGGGTTCCGACCCACTGGGGGCGTCGGAGCTCACGACCGCATCTGAGCTCGCCGACGGGGCCTGACCAGCACTGGCCTGTCGATCAGGGAGCTGCGAGGCAGTGGCCAATGCCGGTCCACTCGCCTCAGTCAGCTCGACCCGTCCCGCCGCCTGCCGCTGCCCAGCAGACGATGGACAAATCTGCACCCCAAAAGGGGTCCCCTGGGTGGTTACCCTGGCCAGTGAAGCCTCGAGGGCCACAACGCGGGCCAGAAGGGCCTCCACACTGACGTAGCCCCCCAAGCCAAGAGGGGGCAAAGGGCCGGCCGGCCCACTAACTGCAGGCGCGGGTCCAGATCCCTGGACCCCGGGGCCCATATAGGGCCATGATCCCAGGCCCAGCCCCGGGACCGGGGAGAACCCTGCCAGGGGAGAGAGCTGAAACCCCCCGCAGGCAGCTGCGCACCAACGGGGAAAGGCCCCGCAGAATGGGCCACGCCAGAGGCAGTGGCCACTGCTTGCGGGCCGAGGGCCGCGGCCCCTACAGGGCCGGTACGCAGACCTCCAGCCCCAGGCTAAGGGGGAATCACCCCATACCACCGGTCCCGGTGAGCTCGGGCAAAGGAGGCTGCTGGGTAGGCGCGGCCGCGGTCCTCCGACCTGGCTGGCGCCTCCGTGCAGAACGAGCCGCGTTCGCAGCCGCCTTCTTCTTAGAGGGCATCGCAGCTAACTGATGGGAAGCCGAAAAGGAGAAAATTCAGCAGCCAAGAGGCTTCCCGGTGAAGGTAAAAGCGACGGAGGTAAGAGGGAAAAACTCCGCTCCGTTGCTTCGCAAAATGGCAGCTCGGCTGCCTCGTGGCCACCCCTTTTATAGAGGAGCTGGCCACGCCCCCTAACTACCTGGATGCCTTCGTCCAATGGGGGGGGGGCCGCAAAGAGTGCGGCGTCCATTTTGGCGCCACGCTTGAATTAGGGCCTTTATGACTTCGCTGTCCAGGATGTCTGGCTCAAGTTCAATTTTTTCATCATTGTGACTATCAGGAGTGTTGAGATCCTTTTTGTAGAGTTCCTCTGTGTACTCTTTCCATCTTTTCTTAATCTCTTCTGCATCAGCTAACTCCTTTCCATCTTTGTCCCTTATCATGGTCATTTTTTGCTTTAAATGTTCCCTTGATTTCCCCATTTTTTTTTGAAAAGATCTCTAGTACTGCCTCTTTTGTTGTTTTCCTCCATTTCTCTGCACTGTTCTTTTAGGTAGTTTTCCTTATCTCTCCTTGCTTTTCTTTGAAATTCCGTGTTCAAATGATTGTATTTTTTCCTTTCTCTTTTGACTTTTGCATTCCTTCTTTCCTCTGCTATTTTGAGAGCCTCATCATACAACCACTTTGCTTTCTTACTCTTCTTTTCTTTTGGTATGGTTTTCTTTGCTGCTTCCTGCATGATGTCCCTCATCTCTGTCCATAGTTCTTCTGGCACTCTGTCTATTGAGTCTAAGCCATTAAATCTGTTCATCAGCTCCACCGTGTATTCTTTAGGGATGCTGTCTAGGTGATATCTGTCTGTTCTCCTTGTTTTCCCTATTTTCTTTAGTCTTAAGTCTGAATTTTGCAATCAGTAGGTTGTGATCTGAGCCACAGTCTGCTCCAGGTCTTGTCTTTGCTGACTGTATGGAGGTTCTCCATCTTTGGCTGCATAGTATGTAGTCAACTTGGTTTCAGTGTTGGCCATCTGGTGATGTCCATGTGTAAAGTCGCCTCTTGTGTTTCTGGAAGATTGTGTTTGCTATGACCAGTGCATTCTCTTGGCAGAACTCTATCAATCTTTGCCCTGCTTCATTCTGTACTCCAAGACCAAATTTGCCTGTTATTCCCTCCACTTTTTGATTTCCTACTTTGGCATTCCAGTCTCCTAATATAATTTGGACATCATTTCTTGGTGTTCTAGGTCCTCATAGAACTGGTCAACTGTGGCTTCATCTGCACCAGTGGTTGGAGCGTATATTTGGATCACAGTGACATTGAAAGGTTTGCCTTGAATTCTGACTGACATCATTCTGTCATTTTTTGGTTGTATCCCATTACTGCTTTTCTCGCTCTTTTATTGACAATTATGGCTACTCCATTTCTTCTAAGGTTCTCTTGTCAACAGTCGTAGATATGATGGTTTCCAGAGCTGAATTCACCCATCCCTGTCCATTTTAGCTCACTGATGCCCAAGATATCAATGCTTATTCTTTCCATCTCATTTTTTACCACTTCCAGTTTGCCTTGGTTCATTGATCTCACATTCCATGTTCCTATGCAGTATTGTTCCTTGCAACACCCTCCCCTTTCCTGTCCCTCCCCTTCCTCCACTCTGTTGTGCTAAGCATCCTGTATCATCTAAACTGCTCCTTTGTTTTGCCTTTTGCTTTGGTCAATAGGGTTCTCTTGGCAAGCTTTGTGGCATGGTTTGCCGGTTTCTACGCCATTTTTCTCCCCTCATACATTTATCACAGTTTTTAAAAGTTTAAAACATTTTAAACAACATATTATCATGCATATTATCACACTTTAAAACACATTCTCTATGTCAGTTGCTATTTTAAGTCAGTATAAAGTCTCTATGTGAGTTGCTATATTAAGTCATCTACATTTTTGCATATCAGCTACTTATCCTTTGCATGGGGCTCTGAGTCTCGCCCCCTCTCCTTCGGTGCTTGGCTGGTGCCTGGAGGTGGTGGGTACCCGCGGCAGGGCGATGGCTGGCCTCTCACTGCGAGGCTGGTCCTCCTCCCCTTCCTCTTCACCCCTGGCTGGGGGTGGTGGTTTTCAGGGCTCCTGGTGCCTTGTGGCAGGGTGATGGCTGGCCTCTCGCTGCGAGGCTGGTCCTCCTCCCCTTTCTCTTCACCCCTGGCTGGGGGTGGTGGTGTCCGGGGCTCCTGGTGCCTCATGGCGGGGCGATGGCTGGCCTCTCGCTGCGAGGCTGGTCCTCATCCCCTTTCTCTTCACCCCTGGCTGGGGGTGGTGGTGTCCGGGGCTCCTGGTGCCTCATGGCGGGGTGATGGCTGGCCTCTCGCTGCGAGGCTGGTCCTCCTCCCCTTCCTCTTCACCCCTGGCTGGGGGGTGGTGGTGTCCAGGGCTCCTGGCGCCTCGCGGCGGGGCAATGGCTGGCCTTTTGCTGCAGGGCTGGTCCTCCTCCCCTTCCTCTTCACCCCTGGCTGGGGGTGGTGGTGTCCGGGGCTCCTGGCGCCTCGTGGCAGGGCTTTCCTTCGTAGTGTCTAATAATGATGGAAGGCTTTTTGTTGAGCTCTTTCATTAATAAGCATGAGGCATTGGAGGAAGATAAGGCTAATCATATGCACCAAAGTATTCTGTTGACTCCTGGTGATTTTGAATCGACAGCTCCTACCTGGTGGGGGGAACAGGTGAATTAAGAAAATATTATTTTCTGACAAAGTTCTAGGCATCAGTGGTTCCTTGAGTTCTGCACTATCATGCTTCTTTTTCATGGGTACCTAAGGCCACAGCTGTGGGGTGCAGTGGTTAGACCTGGCCTTCAGTCTTCCTCATCCATAAAACCTGTGGGTAGCTTTGGTCACAGTTATGCTTTCTCAGCTAGCTAGATAGCTATATAATGAAAACAGAGATTCCAACCTGACACAAAGACCTTTTCTACCTTTGTGTGATTATCTATAGGTATCTGTTGTCTCTGGCCACAGGAAAAAGTCTAGGAAGTTGTAATATATGTTGGTAACATGTGAAACAAAATGCAATAACAAAGGCATTTTTATCATTTCTTTGTTCCTGAGCAAAATAACTTTGTACCTCTGGCAGTTATAGTTCATCTTCGGGCATAGTGGATAAACCACAGGTTTAAATTAATAATGCCCCCTGCATTCTTTGTAGATTTGCAGATCTTTTCAGTTATAAGCAATAATAATAATCAAACTGAAATGTAAACAAGAGTGCTGAAAAACAGGAGATATTACTGTATGTGCTTCATCATGCCAGAGATCAGGATCACATTAGGAAATTGACTGTCTGTCCTGAAAAGGGTAAAAAAAAAGTCTTTGAACAATATAGAAATCACTGTACTGTTGCCAAATGCATTGCTTCAAGAAGTGATGACGTTAAGTATTTGAAAAGCCCATGAAGCTGGAGAAGAAGGCCCCCATGGAGGAAGTATCACCAGATGGAGAGCCCCACTCAGCCAATGTGGGATAGGGTGAAGTCAGGACCTTTAAAAAAAGCCTCTCTCTTTCAGAGAGTAAACAAAATAAAACAAAAAGACAAAAAAAGTAATGACACTTTAAAGCCTAACTGCTGCATTTTAATGTTAGCTTTCAGACATAAGAGTGAGACTTCATGGCATCAATTTATACACACAAGGTACAGATGTACAGAATGATTAGCATAACAGAGAAGTATACAAATCGAGGTGGTGTTTTTTTACAACTGTAAAGGTAAAGGTAAAGGTTTCCCTTGCTCGAAAGCCAGTCGTATCCGACTCTAGGGTGCAGTGCTCATCTCTGTTTCTAAGCCGAACTGTAAACACCTGTTATTCGGATTAGTTGTGGAGCTTTGTCCTTTTGAATTGCAAATGGTTAGTAAATGGATGCAAGCCAGACACTGTGGCATTACATGGTTTTGTCATCCAAGGATGTTTTTGTTTTTAAATTGACTCTCCATATTTCTCCCAATGAATGTAAAAAGAACCACACCAGCTGCAGGACTGGCATAGTTTCTTGGGGGCATATTAGAAGAACTTCATCACTTTCCAATTCTGCAGACTCTAGTCTTCAGTGGTGAAGAAGCAATCCATGTACACTGCTTTGGTTCATGCAAATGTGACTGGTAGATGAATATAAGCATAGTCTCAGTCACAGACATAGAGACATGACATAGACATGTGTGTATCCACATGGACACATACAGCGGCATAATGTTTAGCATGGGAGCATATATACTTAATGCTTACATGTATACGTATGCTATGCACATATTTCTATCACACCTCTAATTTCTGCTACTTTTCCCAGTCCCTGAGGTCATGTTTTCTATCTGTTGCATTTACACTGAAACCCTGATGAGCAATACAAATGAATAGTGAAACAATAAAACTATATGAACATAAAGCTGATTAGATTTTTCCCCTCTAGGAGAGATTAATGAGAATTATTTAGATGAATTGTCTTTCTGATAAAGTTACCCCTCTCTTGACTAATATGATTAATCCAAATGTCATGCTCTGCCAAAAAATGAAAAACAGAGGGGGAAAGCTGCTCTAGAAATAATGGCCCACAAATGAGTTATTATTATTTTAAAAATCAGCTGTCTACCTTGTGAATTTTCACTTTCCACCACCATTTTCCCCTGATAAATTATATGGTCAATTAACATGAATGTTGTTGTTCAGTCACACACTCGATTCTGACCCTTTGCGACCCTATGGACCATTGCCCTCCAGTCACCTCTGTCCTCCACCATCCTCCTCAGCCCACCCAACTCTGTGCCCATTGTGTCTACAATACCATCTAGCCATCTCATCTTTGGCCACCCCTTCTTCTTTTGCCCTTTCCCAACATCAAGGCCTTCTCAAGTGAATCCTCCCTTCTCATTTGATGCCCAAAATACTTAAGCTTCATCCTTACTATTTGCCCTTCCAATGAGCAGTCAGGGTTGATTTCTTCTAAAATTGACCTATTTGTTCTCTTTGCTGTCCAGGGGATTCTCAGGACTCTCCTCCAACACCACATCCATCCCTGACATTATTTTCTTAAGGATATGCATCACAGTAATCAGGCATAGAAATGAAGCCCGTGGTTATCATCCAGTGTCAAATCACAACATTCTGGGATTCAAGTTACAAGGGTGGAAAAACAAAAAACAGTAGGCTATTGCAAATAAAGTGCTTGACCCTTCAGGGAGCACTCCTTCTGAACACGTGCTAACTATATTATCTAGGTTAAATTACAGAGAAAATATTCCTTTATGCATTCTGAATGGTGATTCAGGAATCCATAGATTGAATGATTCCTAACACTAATTACTGCCAGGATATTTAATAATTAATCAGAAGACCCTCAAATATGGACCAGAAAACCAGTGTGTGAATGCTTCTTCTTATTAAATGAATAAGTAAATAAGCATTCCATATTTTACGGTCTTCTGGGCAACATTTCCTTCAGTAGGCTACCTTAAAATAGGAAAATACTAAGTGCACAACCTTTCTGATCATAGGTGTTATTAGGATATTAGCACAGTGAATTCTTTGCCCAATTTTGTTTTGGATTACAAAAGAGATACTACATTGCTCACCTTTTTAGCTGGAAGGTTTGCTAGTTGGCAGTTCAAGACCCGAGTACTGCATGATGGAATGAATGCCTGCCTCTGTCCCAGCTCCTGCCAACCTAGCTGCTTGAAAGGAAGACATTGCAAGTAGTTAAATATTGGGGACATGAAATGAGCCTCATTTATTTTATTCAGAAATAATATAAAGAAAAATAATAAATGTGTATTCTTCCAATTTTACAGTTACACATATGTGGTGGAGCATATCTTGGACTTGTGCTTCTGGAGCTCACAGAGGAGATGTTCTGAAGGTGGTGGGTATTGCTCCTCCACCTTATCATAGTCAAATCACAACTTTTCTGTGGGTGAAAAAAAAGAAAATAAATCACTTGTTTTATAAGTAGGGTCATTTGTAACACATTTAATAACATAGTCCAGGAGTTCTCAACCTTTGTAAGCCGGGGACCAGGTCACACTCCCTCAGACAGCTTTGGGGGCCAGATGGCCATTTTGCCCTTCCTCCACCACATGGCACTTCCTGGTGTCATGGAGGCAGTGGGGGCCACATGAAATGGTGCTGTGGGACTCATTTGGCCCACAGGCCGCAGATTGAGAATCCTGACGTAGTCAGTAGACAAATAGGAAAGAAAAAGTAATAATCCTTCTCATCACTTATCAGGATAATATAGATTAAACCAATCCCAACCTAACAGGGAAAAGTAAGAAATAACATAAAAGGAACATTCCTAAAAATTTCTCCAAATGCTAATGGTTTTTTCCTTTGCCCTAAGATAAATATTTCCCTGACATCTTGAATTAATTTAACTCACTGAAGCCTGTGAAAGATAAACTGATTTTGTATAGAAAATGTTTGATTGGATAAAATGGTGAAGGTTGCTACATCATCTCTCTGCTGTTTGTTTAGGCAATGAGAAGCATTTTCTTTTCTAGCAAGACATTATAAAATGCTAAGCATGGGTGTATGCAAAGGCTAAGCAGTCCTGAAAGCCTTTAACCTCCCAGGACTGAAGCAAGCATCCATTATGCCTCTGGCAAGCTGTAATGAGCTGTTCATGTCCTCATGCCTCTGGGTGTTCTTAATACTATTAAAATGTACTTGGCTGTAAATGAAAGCACAAATGCAAAAAAGAAGCAAACTTTATGGGAAAACAATTAAAAAGAATGGAGCCCTCAAGAGCACAGATAAAAGCAAACAGCAGTAGATTGGAAAAGATGTTCATCTCTATTATTTACCATGAAAAACTGGCCCAATTTATAAGACAGGCTTATTGTGGGTCAGCTATTTAGTTTTGCATCTCCTTTGCAAAAAATCGTGTTTTAAGAAACAAATGAGTAGACACATCATCCTTACAGATCATAGCATATTCTCTAATATTTCATGGAGAATTTTCTTTAAATTAATTGCCCAGAGTTTTCACTGTGTAATGGAGAAAGGTAAATGAACAAAGTTACAGGTGTTTGTTTGACATATTTATTGCTCTTCATGCAAAACTTTGGTAAGAAAACTTTTAAAGTACTTTCAAAAGGACATTCCTATACTCCCCATTATACTTCTGTTTATATTTCAATGATATGGAGCCCAAGCTACCAAGCACATAAAACAGGGGTTCCCAACCTTTACAAGCTGGGCGCTGGGTCACGCTCTCTCAGTCAGCTTCGAGGGCCAGATGACCATTTTGCCCTGCCTGCATGATGGGGTGGCCATTTTGTCCCAACAGATTCAAAAGAATGGCCATTTTGTTTCTTGAATATCTTTGGAGGGGGTGGGGGCCACATGAATTGGTGCTGTGGGCCAGATCTGACCCATGGACTTTAGGTTGGGAACTCCTGACATAGAACAACTCCAAGATGACCTACATTCTATTTTTAAAATTAAAATATCTGGAAATTGAGGTGTCCAGTGAAATATACTGTACTGTATACAAAAACACATTTAGCACATTAGTCTAATCACATTCTAGTGTTGTCTTCTACAACTGTAGAGCCCAAGAAAAAATTGGCATCCTGGTTGCTTCCATCAAGATACAGTGACAATGACACTTTGCTTTTAAAAAAACCCCCTAACTGCTTTTATTCAACGTGGAACTATGTACACATTATTTGAGGGGCAGTTTTTTAAACTCCAACCTTTATTTCTCATTTGTCAATTCTACCCACTTTCCATCACTGGGGCTTCATTCTTGGACTGTCTTTGTACCACCCTCTTGTAAGTGTCATCAGGGCTTCCCACTTACTAAGTCTTGACTCCTTTCCCCCTTTGCCAGTCCTCTATGAAAAGGTTGTCTACCACTACTTGTACTTCAGCACCAGCCCATACTTTATCCACCTACACCCCCTCAGTCTCCTCAATGCCTCCTTTTAGACATCCAATTTCCTGCTCATTTCTCTCACCTTCCTCTATGTCAGGGGTTCCCAACCTAAGTCCCACAGGCTGGATTCAGGGCCCTGCACCATTTCATGTGGGCCCCCACCCCTTCAAGGACATTTGAGAAACACAATGGTCACCCATTTGAAGCTGTTGGGACAAATTGGCCAGCAAAATGGCTGTCTGGCCCTCAAAGCTGACTGAGAGAGCGTGACCCGGCCCCTGGCTTGAAAAGGTTGGGGACCCCTTCTCTTTGTCCTCCTCTCCAGTTCCTGTCACCTGGAAGGTTCTTCGATTTGGCCTTCTCAGCCAGCATCTCCTTGTATCTGTTGGAGAGCTATGAGGGGAAAACTTTCCCAGACCTGACAGCTGGAGGTGGCAGCTTGCCTCTTCAGTCAGAGGCCACCTGACCTCCCGTCTCCCACTCTGATACCTTCCTGTCATCTCTAAGCCACCCTTAACTCTTGTGCAGTTCTGGAGTCTCAGATTATTTTCTAAAAAATTGGGGGAAACAATACAAACAGTGCTAGACCACAGCTATCATTACTGGCCTCACTTTCAAAAAATATAGCCATGGCATCAATAACGTTCCTGTTTACCAGCAAGAACTCTTGATGTAGACTGTTTCAAATGACAACACTCCTTTAAATACTTCTAACGTTGTGAGCTGCTCATTTAAACACATATTACTGAGGCAATCCTTCAATCATAAACTTGCTACTACGACATAAAGGAGATGATTACTGACATTTTGTGACCTTTGCAGAATTACCCAAGGGAAAGAATATAATGAATATCCCAGGGACAGAGTGACCCTCCTGACTCTTGAAATAAAGAAACAGAAAGCCAAGACAAAATAAAAGTGATTTCTCCTTTACTTTTAAAGTGCAGATGAATGGGTAAAAATGTTTGATTTATGCTTAGGCTTTTCTTAGGGGCTTGCAGTCATCATTAGCTGCTGCCTCACATGTGATATCAGTGGGACTATTTGCTTTGCAAGTAAATAGGAAGGAAGGAACTTGCTATTTAGTTGTATGAGAGTTTGGAAATAACTTGTTACAAGGACTACAATCCAATTACTAGTCCCCATTATAGCCTACTCCTCAAATCAATGAAATTTACATAGGTGTTGATTTACCAATAAGTAACTGATTCAATCATTCTGCGACGGGGCAATGATAAAAATGTGAAAATTAAATTAAATTTTAAATTAAATTATTTAGGCTCAGCCTGATTATAATTAATCAGCAATGTAGCTAATAATAATAATATACAGCAAAATCATCTGATCAGCAGATGCAGCAAAATTTCACAGACTGATTATTTGCAACGTCATAACAGGGTTGCATCCTAAACAACAGCTTCTTTAGGTCTTCCTCATTTTCTGACATTAGGGTGGTATCATCTGCATATCTCAAATTGTTGATGTTTCTCCCAGCAATTTTGATCCCACATTGTGATTCCTTCATCCCTGCATTGCACATTATATGCTCTGTGTATAAGTTGAATTAGCAGGGTGAAACAAATGCAGCCTTGTCTTACTCCTTTTCCTATTCCAAACCACAGTCATTCCGTATTCTGTCCTAACTGTTGCTTCTTGACTCTTGTACAGATTTCCTATGAGGCATATAAGGTGCTCCTCAAAGCAAGACTTTGAGGAGCGTATAGCTAAAAATACTCAGAGAAATAACAAAGACTTCTTTAAGTACATTAGAAGTAAGAACCCAACTAGGAAGGCCATTGGACCATTAGATGACAATGGAAGGCAAGGGGTTATTAAAGAGGAAACAGTGATTGCAGAGAGACTCAATGAATTCTTTGCTTCAGTATTCACTGAAGAAGACAGAGGCCACTTGCCCAAAACAGAGCCTATCTTCGTAGGGAGGGAAACCGAAGAATTAAGCCAGATAGAAATAACCAGGGAGGAGGTCCTTGCATGTCTTGTTAAACTAAACACTAATAAATCACCAGGACCAGATGGAATCCATCCACGAGTTCTCAGGGAACTTAAAGATGAAATTGCTGATCTCCTAGCCAAAATATATAATCTTTCCCTCAAATCAGGCTTTGTGCCTGATGACTGGAAGGTAGCGAATGTAACACCAATTTTCAAAAAAGGATCCAGGGGTGATCCAGGAAATTGCTGACCTGTCAGTTTGACATGTGTCCCAGGTAAAGTGATGGAAACCATCCTAAAAGATAGAATTAATAGGCACATAGAAGAGAATGTGCTGCTAAAGGAGAGCCAACATGGCTTTTGCAAGGGCAAATCATGCCTCACTAATCTGTTGGAATTTTTTGAGCGTGTCAACAAGCATGTGGATAAGGGGGATCCAGTTGACATTGTTTATCTGGACTTTCAGAAGGCTTTTGACAAGGTCCCACACCAAAGGCTCTTGAATAAACTTACCAGTCATGGAATAAAGGGACAGGTCTTGTCCTGGATCAGCAACTGGCTAAGGGACAGGAAACAGAGGGTAGCACTAATTGGACACTTCTCCAAGTGGAGGGAAGTAAAGAGTGGGGTCCCCCAAGGTTCAGTACTGGGACCCCTGCTTTTCAACCTCTTCATAAATGATCTAGAGGTAGGAGTAAAAAGCAAGGTAGCCAAATTTGCTGACGACACTAAATTATACAGGGTAGTGAAAACTGTGAGAGATTGTGAGGAGCTCCAGAGGGATCTCTCGACACTGGGGGAGTGGGCAAAACAGTGGCAAATGAGTTTCAACATTAGTAAGTGCAGAGTGATGCATGTTGGGGCAAAGAACCCCAATTACATTTATAAACTGATGGGGTCTGAACTCTCTGCGACAAACCAGGAAAGGGACCTTGGTGTCCTGGTGGACAACTCAATGAAGGTGTCAACCCAGTGTGCCTCAGCAGTGAAAAAAGCAAACACAATGCTAGGGATCATTAGGAAGGGTATAGAAAATAAGTCAGCAAGTGTCATTTTGCCTCTTTATAAATCTATGGTGAGGCCCCATCTGGAATACTGTGTACAGTTCTGGTCGCCATACCTCCAGAAGGATGTTATGGAGCTGGAAAAAGTGCAGAGGAGGGCAACCAGAATGATTAGGGGACTGGAACACCTTCCTTACCATCTGAGGCTGCAACGGTTGGGCCTCTTCACTCTTGAACGACGACGTCTAAGAGGTGACCTGATTGAAGTTTATAAAATCATGCACGGTGTGGACAAAGTAGATAAGGAAAAACTGTTTTCCCTATCGCATAACACTAGAACTAGGGGACACTCCATGAAACTTTTGGGTACTAGTTCTCAAACAAATAAGAGAAAGTACTTTTTCACCCAGAGGATTACTGGTCTATGGAACTCCCTGCCAGAAGAAGTGGTGACAGCTGTCAGTCTTGACAGCTTTAAGAAAGGATTAGACAAGTTCATGGAGGACAAGAGTATCAATGGCTATAATTATGGATACTTAAGGACAACCTCCGGGTTGGAGAGATAGGCAGGATATCTCTCAATATCATTTCCAGGGAATCCTAAGCAGGTGAAGGCATCTGCTTGGGAATACCCTGAAGGAAATGGTGAGCCACTGTGTGAGACAGAATGCTGGACTGGATGGGCTGTGGCCTGTTCCAGCAAGGCTGTTCTTATGTTCTTATGTTCTTATGGTAGTCCCATCTCTTTAATTACTTGCCACATTTTGTTGTGGTCAACACAGTCAAAAGCCTTGGTGTAGTCAATGAAACAGAAGTAGACTTGTTTCTGATATTCCTTTGTTTTCTCCATGATCCAACATATGTTGGCAATGTAGTCTCTAGTCCCCCTGCCTCTTTGGAACCCAGCCTGCACCTCTGGTAGTACTCTCTCCACAAGCTGCTGCAGTCCATCCTGTATTATCTTGAGCATCACCTTGCTAGCGTGTAGGATGAGTGCAATTGTTCAATAATTTGAACACTCTTTGGCATTATCCTTTTTTGGAATTGGAACGTATACTGATCTTTTCCAATCCTGTGGCCACTGTTTTGTTTTCCAAATCTGTTGGCATATCGACTGCAGTACTTTGATGCCATCATCCTTTAGGGCTTTGAAAAATTCAACTGGGATACCATCATCTCCACTAGCTTTTTTGTTTGCTGTGCTTTTTAGGGCCTTTCTGACTTCACTCTCCAGGATTTTTGGCTCAAGTTCAATTTCCTCACCATTGTTATTATCAGGAGTGTTGTTGTGTCCTAAAGCCTGTGCCTTTAAACAATGTACCTATCCATGTGTATCCAATGTAACCTTTTCTATGTGCAACATTGTAACCTCCAGCTGCATCACTGTAACCTTAATAGGACGCGAGCTAGTGACCACTAGATGGCAATAGCGAGCATCCAAGCTCATTGGTCCAAGACTCACCTTGAACAACAGCGCGGGAAGATTCCCGCCACTACCTTCACCTGGACAAGAAGGGCGTGACCTGCAATGACGTCACGCAGCCTGTAGCCAATAGGCTATCAAGGAGCCACATTCAAATGTATAGCCACTGTATATATTGAGCTGTTCGTCCGCCATTACCACATGTTCCCTCTGGCCAGCATGTAATAAAGTTGTGTTAAGCCAGCTCTTCGGCTGTCCTGGTGCCTTGGTCCTATACACTAAATTGGCGACGAAGGTGGGATCATGGCTGCCCACGGGACCAAGACATACGCTGGTTTTGACATCAAGAAACCGCAAGATTGGGAACTCTTCGAAATGGACTTTCAAGGTGCGCTGGTGGAGTTCGAGGTGACGGACGAGGCAAAGAAGAGAGCCATCCTCACCAGAATGCTCGGGCATGACGGAAAGAGGGTACTGATTGACCTCATCGCACCCAGAAAGGCGGCTGAATTCAAGGCAAAAGAGCTCCTGACGGTGCTGAGAGACCATTTCCGGCCCTCGGTAGCGATGTTTCCCTCTCGGAGCGTGTTTTGGAGGCGAGTCCAAGCGCCTGATGAGTCGGTCGCCGCTTTCGTAGCGGCCCTGCGCCTGGCTGCCGGCCCGTGCAAATGGGAGAATTTGGAAGTCACCCTCAGGGACTGCGTGCTATGCAGCCTGAAGGACGCCGAGATTCAGCGCACGCTAATGAATCAGGAGCCGTCCCCCACGTTGCAGGAGGTCCTGAAAGTGGCACAGGCCGCGGAAGCCACGAAGGCAGGGGTGCAAGAGCTCCAGGACTGGCGGCCGAAGGCCGACAAAGCAGAGAGTTCGGTGCATGCAGCCCGGCGAGTTTCGAAATCGTCCGCCGAAAGCAGCGACGACGAGGACGTCCGGAGGGTCCGAAAGGAGGGCCGGCGTTGCGACGGCTGCGGGGCGGCTCACGACCGTGCCAGGTGCCCGTTCAGAAAGGCCGAGTGCCACAACTGCGGGCGACGCGGGCACATAGCCAAAGTCTGCAGACAACGGCGCAAGGACCGGAGGAGCTCGCCCGATCGCCCAGCGAGGGACCGGAGGAGCTCGCCCGAACACCCAACGAGGCCAGACCGCTCGACGAGACTAAAGGATGGCGCCCGGCCCACGAGGAAGCAGGACGGCATGGGCCGCATCGCCAACGACAGCGACGACGCCCCCCCCCGGTTTTCAGCGTGTCCATGGAACACCCCCGTTACTTTGTTGAGGTACTGGTGCACGGGGCCCCTGTTAGGATGGAGATTGACTCTGGCTCCTCTTACTCCATTATTTCCCAGAGGGAGTTTTTGAGAATTGCCCCCCGCGTACGGCCCAAGCTCAAAGCGTTGAGGTCCACGCTTCGGGACGTGCAAGGGAACAGTATCCCGGTGTTGGGGGTTGGGAATTTCCAGGTTCAGTACAAGCGGCACACCGCGGAACTCCCCCTAGTCGTTCTTAAGGGAGGTAATTGCAGCCTCCTCGGGACTCAATGGTTTCAGCCCCTGGGTCTGTTCATTGGGGGGTGCACGCCGTTGGGTCTGACCCGATACAGGAGGTGTGCGACGCGCACCCCGAAGTCTTCAAGAAGGGACTTGGGAAATTCAATGGACCCCCAGTAACATTCGACCTGGACCCGGAGGTCCGCCCAATCACACTTAAACCGCGCAGGGTGCCCTTTGCACTCAAGGACAAAATAGAGGCGGAACTGGACAAATTAGTGGGCCAGGGGATTCTTGTTCCTGTTGATTCCGCGGAGTGGGAAACTCCAATTGTCACAGCATTGAAGGCCAATGGGGAGGTTCGCATTTGCGCCGATTATAAGTGCACCATTAATAAGGCTATCCGCCCTAATGCGTACCCGGTGCCGGTGATCAGCCATTTGCTAGCCAGGTTACATGGGGGGAAGTGTTTCGCTAAGCTCGACCTGGCACAGGCCTATCAGCAACTCATGGTAACCCCTGCCGCAGCTGCTGCACAGACCATAATCACGCATAAGGGGGCGTTCCAGGTGACGCGCCTCCAATTCGGCGTGAACTCGGTGCCTGGAATTTTCCAGTCGCTCGTGGAACGCCTCCTCAAAGGGCTGGACGGCGTCTTACCATATTTTGATGACGTATTGATAACGGGGGGAGTGAGGTTGAGTTGGCTAAAAGGCTAGACAAGGTCCTGGCGGCGTTCGAACGGGCGGGGTTGAGGTTGCGAAAAGACAAATGCGTCTTCTTCGCGAAGGAGGTGGAGTTCTTAGGGTTCCGAGTAACGCCCGAGGGGATCAAACCGTCCAAATCCAAGGTGGCCGCCATCAAGAAGGCCCCTCGCATCACATCCAAGCCCGAGTTGCAGTCGTTCCTAGGGCTCTTAAATTTCTACCACTCCTTCCTTCCATGGAAGGCGGCGGTGGCTGAGCCGCTTCACAAGTTGCTCAAGAAAGATGTGGCATGGATGTGGGGCGATGACCAGGAGAGGGCATTCACGGAACTGAAACAACTCCTGGCGTCTGATGCCATTCTGACCCATTTCGACCCCAAATGGCCGGTGGTACTGGTCTGTGATGCATCCCCGGTGGGGGTGGGGGCAGTGTTATGCCACGTGTTGGAAAACGGGAGGGAGGCCCCAATAGCATTTTACTCCAGGTCCCTGTCCCAAGCAGAGAGAAACTACGCCCAGACAGACAGGGAGGCGCTGGCGATAGTTGCGGGGACCAAAAAATTTCACGATTTTCTGTATGGCCGCCCCTTCACCATCATGACCGACCGCAAGCCCCTACTAGGCATTTTTACCGCAGACAAGCCCACGCCACAGATCCTGTCCCCGAGAATGCTTAGGTGGGCCATTTTTCTCAACGCCTACCAGCACGCGTTGGTGTACTGGCCCGGGAAAGAGATCAGCCATGCGGACGCCCTGTCGAGGTCCCCCCTCCCCCTGACGCCCAGCCAGGTGAGCAAGGGGGAGCGGGACCATAGAGGTTCTCATGATAGAGGTACTGGATTCGCCCCCCGTAGTGCCCGCCGACATTGCCACAGCGACAAGGAAGGACAAGACGTTGGCGGCGGTTTGCTCCTGGGTACAGAAGGGGTGGCCGGCGTCTTCCCCAGCAGAGGAATTCGCCCCATTTTTTAGGAAGAAGTTGGAACTGTCCCTAGAGAGGGGGTGCCTCTTGTGGGGGCAGCGGGTGGTGGTCCCCACTTCCCTTCGACCGCGGGTGCTTAAACTGCTGCACGTCAGCCACCCCGGAATTGTGCGCTCCAAAGCGCTGGCCCGAAGTTACTTCTGGTGGCCCCAGTTAGACGCCGACATCGAGCACATGGTCGGCACTTGCAAGAGCTGCCAATGCTCCAGACCAGAGGAGGCCCGCCTTCCCCACAGGGAATGGGACGCGGCTAAGGGGCCGTGGTCCCGGGTGCACATAGATTTCGCGGGCCCATTCCGAGGAACCCTGTTTCTCCTTGTTGTGGACGCTTTCTCCAAGTGGTTGGAGGTCATCCCAGTCATGAGCACCTCCTCGGCCGCGACAATTAAGCATTTGCGGAGGATTTTTTCCACGTTCGGCATACCCGACACTCTAATTAGCGATAACGCTAGTTGCTTCACGTCCGCTGAGTTCAGGGCATTCACAGAGATCAACGCCATCCGGCATATCACCTCCGCCCCTTTCCATCCAGCCACCAATGGCCAAGTGGAGCGCCTCGTACGCACCACGAAGGACGCGCTGCGGCGCATGGGCCCCGGGGACCTCAACCTGCAAGTGTGTCAGTTTCTGCTAGGGTACAGGGTGACCCCGCTAGCGTCAGGCTACTCCCCTGTGGAGCTTTTAATGCACAGGAAGCTGACCACCATACTCACTAGACTAGATCCCACAAGAGTTGAGGACAAGGGGAGGAACATAGGGTTGGAAGCCACCAAGAGTTTCAGCGTGGGTGCCCCGGTACATTGCAGGAACTACGCCAGCGCGGGGCCAGCCTGGGTGCCCGGGGTGGTTGTGGAACAGACCGGTCCCGTATCGTACCGCGTGGAGACCAACACAGGTCTACTGTGGCGGCGGCACGCGGACCAGCTCCGGAGCCGGGTCCCAGGAAATCAGGGCACCGGAAACACGAATATAAATTCAGCGTTAGGGTTCTCCCCCACCCGTTTAGCCCAAGGGGGAGGAGAGGGAGGTCCAGAGTCCCCACCAAGGCGGGAGGGGAAGGAACTCATCTTCATAGATATCCCGCGGGATCCCCCAACAGAGTTTAATTTTGATTTCCAGAACCGGGGGTTTTTTTCGGAGTGGTCCCCCACCCATCCAAGCGAGAAGATGGGTTTTACGTTAGCCACTGGTGCCCCCGGTTCAACCACAAAGGAATCCACCCTTTCCCCTAAAGCTGCAAAACCGCAGCAAGCCTCTAACAAGTCTCCCTCTCCCATTACAGGACAAGGGTCCAGGGAACAAGGAAGCGGGAGCGGCCCCAGGGTGGGCCAACCCACATCGCGGCCCAAACGCGAGTGCAATAAACCATCTTGGCTAAGAGACTTCGTCTCATCCTAGGGGGGAGGGGTGTTGTGTCCTAAAGCCTGTGCCTTTAAACAATGTACCTATCCATGTGTATCCAATGTAACCTTTTCTATGTGCAACATTGTAACCTCCAGCTGCATCACTGTAACCTTAATAGGACGCGAGCTAGTGACCACTAGATGGCAATAGCGAGCGTCCAAGCTCATTGGTCCAAGACTCACCTTGAACAACAGTGCGGGAAGATTCCCGCCACTACCTTCACCTGGACAAGAAGGGCGTGACCTGCAATGACGTCACGCAGCCTGTAGCCAATAGGCCATCAAGGAGCCACATTCAAATGTATAGCCACTGTATATATTGAGCTGTTCGTCCGCCATTACCACATGTTCCCTCTGGCCAGCATGTAATAAAGTTGTGTTAAGCCAGCTCTTCGCCTGTCCTGGTGCCTTGGTCCCATACACTAAAAGTGTTGAGGTCCTTTTTGTATAGTTCCTCTGTGTACTCTTTCCATCTTTTCTTAATCGCTTCTGCATCAGCTAACTCCTTGCCATCTTTATCCCTTATCATGGTCATTTTTGCTTTGAATGTTCCCTTGATTTCCCCAAAAATTTTGAAAAGTTCTCTTGTCCTGCCTCTTGTGTTGTTTCCCTCTATTTCTTTGCACTGTTCCTTTAGGTAATTTTCCTTATCTCTCCTTGCTTTTCTTTGAAATTCTGTATTCGAGTGATTGTATTTTTTCTTTTCTCCTTTGCTTTTTGCATTCCTTCTTTCTTCTGCTATTTTAAGAGCCTTATCAGACAGCCACTTTGCTTTCTTATGTTTCTTTTCTTTTGGTATGGTTTCCCCTGCTGCCTCCTGCACGATCTCCCACATCTCTGTTCATAATTCTTCTGGCACTCTGTCTATCAGGTCCAAGCCATTAAAGGTAGGAATGCTTTCAAAAAGTAGAGAAGTTGTATTCCGCAAGGCTATCCATTGCAAAGAAGCAGCATTATTGAACTGATTCAATTTCTAGAGTTGGGAGACAGGCAATAAGGCAGCAAAATTTGTGGATGGCAGAAGTTGGTTCAAGAAAGTAAAAATTCAAGAAGATTGTTAAAGCTTTAAATCAGAAAAGAGGTCTTGCAATTCAAGTCATAACTTCAGTAAAATCATCAACTCTGTGTGGCAGTTGCTGGGAAACAAATCAGCAAAACTTGGAAAATTGATTATTATTTTTTGCATCGTAAATCCTAAAATCCTTTAGTCTGTAAACAAATTGGCTAAGGAATTCTGGGACTTAGTCTTTAAAAAGTATTTTGACCAAGCTCTGTAAATGGGGACATGGGTGGGTGGGTTGGGATTATCATGTTCTACAGGAAGCCACTAGTTGTCCAGTATTAGAAGGATTATATGCCTTCCTCATCTGATCAATTTTTCTCATATGCTTTTGACTTTTCCTTTCTATTGAACTTACTTCCTTTTTGCAGTATTCTTTCAATTTCCCTAAAGTTTTCTTAAATTTCAAGCAGCTGCAGCAATTTCTGGCTGCTGAAGCATTTGCTTTGTATGGCTGCCTACTGTGATGTTTATTAATACATCACATTTCTCAACCTATTTCCTGTTAGAAGATTGGCAAAGCACATGCTTTCTAAATAACTCCCTTCTTGGAAAATGCTCAGTGAAATCAACTAGTAAGTTGTTATGAATCATGTACCCATTGTCTTTGAGCAACTTTATGCATACAAAATGTCTTCACCATAAACGCTGCACAACAGAAGAAACCGAGTAGCAGGTTGCAACCAGAGTAGGGATAATAAATTAACTAAACTTCTGAGGGGACTTCATTTACCAAATCCGCACTGACAAGCCTACTCTGGTAGCAATTTATTATTGGATTTCAGACATTGTGTGTGGGTGTTTGCTTTTTAAAAAAATAAAAAATAAACACTCAAGGAAAAAAAGAAGGTAAGTGAAGGTAAATGGCAACTCAGACATTTACATTTGAATTTTGATTGGCTTATCCATATAAATTGGCCAAAATCCTGGACTGCAAATTATGCCTTTCACAAGCTGTGGGAGATTTTTGGTATTAAAAGTGATTCTGCTTCTGTTCCCTGGCTCATGTGATTCCTGCATAGTCAGCCTCATTGTGTGTTGTTAGCAGCATAAGCTCCAGGATACAAGCAGGAGGTCTTTAATAACCAATAACTGCCTGCATTGACACCATCACCCTTAGGTTGCCCTTGCTCGAAAGCCAGCCATTCAGTGCTCATCTCTGTTTGCAAAGATCCAGCACTGTCTGCATTTGCAGACATTTCCATGGACATGTGACAGGCATGACTGGAGTGCATGGAACGCTGTTTATCTTCCTACCAAAGTGATACCTATTTACCTACTCACAATTTCTTGCTTCCAAACTGCTAGGTTGGCAGGAGCTGGGACAGCGATGGGATCTCACTCCATCATGCAGTACTCAGGTCTCAAACTGCAGACCTGGTGACCTTCCATTCTTTAAGTTCACCATCTTAACCATTAAGCCCTTACTCATGCATAATTTAGAGAACAACATTTTGACCACCTAGTGGTAAGGAAATGAACCTAGAGAAAGACTACCTGGTGAGGAAGAAGCATTTCTGGTATTAAAAAAAGAGAAAAGCAATCTAAGCAGATTTGAGATAAAAATATGGATGTATGGATTTTTTTAAAAAAGTTTGCAATTTTCTTTTGATTTTCTCTCTATTTTTTAATTGCAGGATTTAGAAGAAAAACACACACTCTAGGCTTAAGGGAGATTTTTGAACTATGTTTCTGTAGACACAAATACAATAAAACATGGTTGTTTTAGATCCACAACATACAGACCTCAGGATGACTCTAGTCTCTGATACAGGAAAGAAAAGGTGCAGGAGAATGTGATTGTGAGGATTCATCCACAGTGAAAATCACTCTCTAGCATCAGCTTGTGTGTGCCTTTCTGATTCATCCTTAATCTGAGGATTCATGATTGTTTTTTTAAAAAAACACCCTTTAATATCAAAGTAAAATACAGTTGTGTTATAATTTTGGGTAGGTTTACATAATTTGGTTATAAAGGCTGGAAGGGTTGCTCAGATGTTGCTCAAAATCATTTAAAGAATTAGGACAGTATTGCATTGCAGGCGCACCCCCCAAAGAAAGACTCAGTATATGGATAAAGGCATTGGGCCACTTTTATTGAATAATGCCCTAGTCCGAATTATAACTTTCAATTGCTACTCATCCAATTATATTCTTAAGGCAAGCAGGCCGCAGTAACACTGGTAAGGTTCCTCCCAAAATTGCCAATGGCAATTGGCTACAATGTATCCATTTGTATCCATTTGTTTGTTGACACAAACAAATTGTTGACCGTAGTCAATAAACTATCTTCTGACCCCACCCTCTGACGTGTATCCGTCAAATCACGGGGTGATGCATGCTGAAAAGCTCCTGCCATCACCCCTTGCCTGGTTCATCGTTGACCGGTCAACGTTATTGCATCTGTACCTATCTAAGTGTTGGCCAGTCAATTGCGAACCTGCCGGATACCTATGGGTCATAAATCTTTACCTTACCAGTGCTACCCGCCTAAGTGACCAAAGTCAAGAGCAAGAAAACCCCTATGTCAAACCTCAGCAACAGTGTGGGATGGGCAAAAAAGCTAGAACCCAAGGGCCAATTGTGGGTTCCGGCCAAAAATTCCCACCCGGCCCCGAAGCGACCAAAATATCACACTGTTCACTAGGGAGGGGGTGGAGGGAAAACTCCTCTCCATCGCTATTTTAAAATGGCAGCTCGGCTGCCTCGTGGCCACCCCTTTTATAGAGGGGTGGCCACGCCCCCTAACTCACCTGGATGTCTGAGTCCGGGTGGGGAGGGGGCGCAAAGAGCGCGGTGGCCATTTTGGCGCCGCGCTTTCATTGCAGGCGCACCCCCCAAAGAAAGACTCAGACACCGGTATATGGATAAAGGCATTGGGCCACTTTTATTAAATAATGCCCTAGTCCGAATTATAACTTTCAATTGGTACTCATCCAATTATATTCTTAAGGCAAGCAGGCCGCAGTAACACTGGTAAGGTTCCTCCCAAAATTGCCAATGGCAATTGGCTACAATGTATCCATTTGTATCAATTTGTTTGTTGACACAAACAAATTGTTGACCGTAGTCAATAAACTATCTACTGACCCCACCCTCTGACGTGTATCCGTCAAATCACGGGGTGATGCATGCTGAAAAGCTCCTGCCATCACCCCTTGCCTGGTTCGTCGTTGACCGGTCAACGTTATTACACCTGTACCTGTCTAAGTGTTGGCCAGTCAATTGCGAACCTGCCGGATACCTATGGGTCATAAATCTTTACCTTACCAGTACTACCCGCCACACGGGGAGGCTTCAATGAAGACTCACCGCCCCCCCCCCCCCAGACCATCAGCTCGGTAAACAGGCCTGCTTGCAAATCTTCCAAAAAGAGGTTCATACCTCTAGCCGACAGGTGGACCCCATCCCCTGCATACAGATCATAATTTTGTAAACTAATGGTGGGGTGTCGGATGACCATCCCCAAACCCTTGTCTGCCACGAACCGGGCAACTGCCTTGTTCACCGAGCGATGAGCGCAATCAAGATCACGGAGGTCAATACCTCCCCTGTAAGCGTGACGTGGTATGATGTCCGACCATAGCAGCCTTGTGGACGGCCACACATAATGCAAATAAGCTAGGTCGCTGCAAATCGTGAATTTTAAAGAAAGGCCAGTGACCTGGCCGAGGTCATTGCCCCCGAGGTGCAGTACAAGCACATCAGGAAGTTCAGCATCCCTAATGAAGAAAAGGATTGGCAACAGTTCCCGCCATCTCATTCTACGCTTACCGTACCAACGTATGCGTGCAGCCGCACGCAGTCCAAGCTGGGGTCCCCATTCTGTCGCCGCAGCATACTGCGCTGCCCAGTGCACGTAACTGTGGCCCACCAGCCATACTGCCACCGGTGTGCGGGGACACACAGGGTCTGTAAGAGAAAAAAGAGAACAGTGACTTAACTGGTACTCATGCCTGAAGAGGGCGAACATATAATGCAAAACGCATAGATCCCCATCTTCCCATATGGCGTATATCAGCCTCAGAGTACCCAAATGCCGCTGCAGTTGAAGCAGCACCTATTCTAAATGAATGGGTGCCGTAACGAGCCCCTGGGAGGCCAACACTGGATAGTGCCATACCGGTCACCTTCCAAAATTGAAATTTAGTAAGGGGAGACCCATCCTGGTGGCAGAAAAACGGGCCAGGGTGCGTGCCATGCACTGCCAAGAACTCCTGTAGGGCACCAACCGGACAGATGTCTGCAATGGAACATCGTAGCAGTCTAACTCCACTGCCTACGCCGTGCTGATCAACTTTTGAGGACCGTATCCTCAACTGAGCCCACTCATTAGAAACATAGACATCGTCGAGTTCCAGTGCCCTACGAGTCGCATCCGCCTTAGACAGTAGTACCAACTCACTGATGCGGAGTGCTCCAAAGAAGGCCACCGTGGTAGCTGCATGAAAAAGAGCTGCTTCATACCTGTCAAAACATAGGTTATGCCAGCCTCGTGCAAGGTGGGTAAGCACCCCTGGGGAAATTGGGTGACGAGTGTCCAGGCGGCAGCCACGTTCCCATGTCCACCCCTCCAAAACATGCCGTATGCGGAAATCGTTCATGCTGTCAGCAAAACCCCTCACCTTGGCAATAAATGCCAGTGCTGACAGCCTGGATGCTATAATGCGGGGAGCGAGGCCCTGACTGTGTAAATAAACCATGAATTGTAAAACTCGTTCCACTGGAATGGGCCACACCTCGGGCAACTGAAGTTGCACACAAAAAATTATAAATTGAACGAAAGCATGATGATACGCCTTACGCGTGCGGGGCGCCAAGGACATGCCGATTGCCCGGTTCACCTCTCCTTGCCAAATGTCCAAATCTCTGCCGGGAGTGGCGAGGGGAATTCCTCTGTGTCCGGAGCCAAGGCGCGGAACCGGGGGATCTGCAGGTGGGATAAAGCATCGGCAATATCATTATTAATGCCTGGTACATGTCTGGCCCTAAAAAGCACATTGAGGCGTAGGCTACGTAACATGAATTGGCGAACTAAAGCCATCACCCTGGGTGATTTAGACGTCTGAGCATTGACAATGTGCACTACCGCAGCATTGTCACACCAAAAGTGAACCATAGAGTCGGCCCACTCCTCGCCCCATAGCATCAAAACTCCCAGGATTGGAAAAAACTCAAGGAATGTAAGATCGCGGAGGCGATCCATGCCCCGCCATGCTGGAGGCCATTGGCCATAAGCCCACCTCCCCTGGAAGTAAATCCCATATCCCAGGGAGCCGGAGGCATCCGACTGTACTTAAAACCTAGGGGAAACTAAAAGGTCAGATCTCCAAAAGGAGACTCTGTTGAAGTCCCACAGGAATGTGAGCCAAACCAAAAGGTCAGCCCGCATGCCCCTGGTCAGTCGGACCCTATGATGGCGCCTTGTCAGGCCAGACATGGCATCGCATAGGCGCCGAGCAAATGCCCTGCCGGGCGTGACCACCCTTCAGGCAAAGTTAAGATGGCCATGTAGCACCTGAAGCTCACGAAGTGACACTTTACGTTTGGCCAGCAAGGCCAAAACCATCACGGAGATCCGGGTGACCTTATCGATGGGTAACCGGGATGCCTGTGCGACCGTGTCAATTTCAATACCCAGAAATGTGAGGGTAGTGGATGGGCCCTCGGTCTTTTTGGGCGCTAAAGGGACACCCAGTTCCTGCATTAGCACCTGAAATGTGGTGAGGAGACGCGTGCACGTGTCCAAGCCCCGTTCACCCCCGAACAAAAAGTCATCGAGGTAATGGGCTACAGACCGAGACCCGGACCTGCGAACAAAGGCCCACTGAAGGAAAGTGCTAAAACATTCAAATGCTGAACAGGATATAGAGCAGCCAAAAGGCATGGCCTTATCTACATAAAACTTCCCTTGGAATCTAAAACCCAATAGCTCAAAGTCCTCCGGGTGCACTGGCAACAATCGGAATGCCGATTTAATGTCACATTTTGCCAGGAGGGCACCAGGACCACAAGAGCGCACCATTCGCAGGGCTTGGTCAAAGGACGTATACCTGACCGAACAAAGGTCATCAAGGATAGCATCATTGACAGAATAACCCGCCGGGTACGATAAATGGTGGATTAAACGAAATTCCCCCGGGGCCTTTTTGGGTACCAACCCCAGAGGGGAGACCTTCAGGTTGGGAAAGGGTGGTACAGAAAAGGGGCCTGCCACCCTCTTGGCCTCAACCTCCTTAGCAATACTCAGGGCAGCCACCTCTTCTCTACCCTTCAGGGACAGTAAATTGGGTGCATCTTGGGGTCCCCGCACTCCTTGGAATGGGATTCGGAAGCCCCACTGAAAACCCTCAAGGAGGTACCTCGTGTCCTCTCTCCTTGGATAAGTTGAGAGCCATCGCTCCAACATATACACATTAACTGGGGAGGGGGCCTTTTGTCTGGCTAGCTCCATCAGCAGAAGCTCTGCCCGCTCCCTGTCCACCTCTACCTCTGCCCTGTGACCCACTGGCCCGCGGACACGCGGCGGCGGCGTGGGGGCCAGCGCAAGAGGGACACTCATGTTTGTATCGGCACTGCCGCTTATTGCACACACCGTTAGCCAAGAAGCTCCAACACAGCAAGCGGGCTGGAACACCCTGCCCCGCCGGCTGGCGGGAAGCCTGCATTGGAGCAGCTCACTGAACGCCATGGCCACAATGGTACCTATCCCCAGGCGCCGGACGCGTGGGGGTCATGTACAATAGCCACAATTTTTGACAGGGCTCATCCCATCTCATCTCCGGGTGTAAGGGCACCCTCATTCTAAATTCCTCATCGTAAGCCAACCACGATGGGCCAGGAAAATCCACCATTGCCCTGTAAATATTGTCCAAATATTGGACCATAGGAATGGCCAGGTCAGGCCGGGCCCTGAGGTACACTGCCATATAAATAAGATATGCGGGCAACCAGTTGGCCCAGGTGCGTGGTGGCTTACGACGGCGGGACAGCTCTTTGTCTCTGTCATCCTGTCCCTCTCTCTCCTCCTTAGTGGGCTCACGGTTCAATAGGGAGAATATATCCACGTACTCCCCCCGCCAAATCTTTTCCCTCGTGACCTGGGACAAATGATCACCAAGGGGCAACGAATAACCAGCCATCGGCAAGGCCGTCACCGGCACATTAGGTACCCGGGGCATATGCGGCGTAATCTGGACAGTCCCTGCGATGCCCGGCACTGCCCCGGGGGCAGAAACCCCCACCCCCAACGCTGTACCAGTATGGAACCAAGGGGCACTGGGATAGGCTGGCAACTGATGCCCACTCGCCTCGACGTGATGAGGCCATGGCCACTGAACCCCACCATTGGAAGTGGACTGTGATGTGGGTGCATTAACTTGAACCTGATACTCACTAGGTGCACCCCCGTGAGCCGCCCCCACTGGGGGTTCCGGCCCACGGCGGGTGTCGGAGCTCGCGACCGGAATCAAGCTCTGGGGCCACACCTGACCACTCTCCTGCTGTAGCTCTGGACGAACAGGGAGCTGCGAGACACCAGCAGGGGCAGGCCAGAGCATCTCAAGCAGCTCAACCCGGCTGGCCGCTTGTTGCAGTGTGGCGGCTGTTGAGGTAGCGGGTGCACCCGAAGGGCCCCCAGCAGAGAGTGAAGGGCCACCTGACATGGGGTTGTGTGCAATCCCCAAGGATGCCTCAAGCACAGCTAAACGCGTTAGCAATGCATCAACTGCCACAGATCCCCCAGTATAAAGTGGGCCGGGTGGGCCGGACGGCCCACCAGGCATTTGAGCAGGAACCCCAAAATGAGAGCCTGGGCCCGAATAGGGCCATGCCCAAAACTCCGGCCCATGAGGGGCCGGAGGGGGAACGTGCTGTGCACCAGCACCGCCCCCCCCCCGCTGACCGGACCCGTGGCCGGCAACTGTGGGCCGAGGGCCGAAGCCCCAGAGGGGCCGGTTGAAGGCTGGCTAGCCGAGGGCCAAGCAGCCTGCATCGCCCCACCGGTATCGGTGGAGGTAGTGCCCTGCCGCGTGGGCGCAGCCCTGGTCCTCGCCAGGGCCTTCCGTTTGGGAGGCATATCGATAGCAATAGCAGGATCCCTGTCCAGGGATCAACCGATGCCAAAGAACACAGAGCAAGCAAGTCAAAGGCTCTGTGCAACTCCTTCCTTCCCAGCCGGGAAAGCAAAGGGCTAAAGAGCCGAAGAATCAAAGGAACAGCGACGGAGAAAACTTCTCCTCTCCGTCGCTATTTTAAAATGGCAGCTCGGCTGCCTCGTGGCCACCCCTTTTATAGAGGGGTGGCCACGCCCCCTAACTCACCCGGATGTCTGAGTCCAGGTGGGGGGGGGGCCGCAAAGAGCGCGGTGGCCATTTTGGCGCCACACTTTCAACATCAACATAATCCAAGCAAGACTCAAGTGTGTGCTTTCCACCTTCAAAACTGAGAGACAGGAGTTGAGTTGGATGTTACGTGGCAAGGGAACTGATTACAGCATTGTTCAGCACCAAAATACCTTGGTGTGATGCTTGACAGGACACTCTCTTTTAAGCAGCACTGCCTGAATACCAAATTCAAAGTTAGTACAATTAAGAACATCATCAAGAAATTCACAAACTATAAATGGGGAACTCAACTCTCCACACTGTGTATATCAGCTTTGGTCGTCAGCGTCTCCACAACAGAGTATGCTGATCCAGTATGAAGCCCATTCAGACATGCAAAACAAGCTGACATTGCTGGTAATGAAACCATGAGTATAGTGACAGAATGCCTCATACCTACACCAGTAGAGAAAATATCCCCTCTTGTTAATGCTTCACCTAAGATTGTTCACCTGGACAAGGCACAACATTAAAGGAGGATATAGCTGAGGAAATCACCCTCCCCTATGTCATTGGAGGGTTCTGAATAGGCTGATTGTTGGAGTGTCTAAATGTAAGATCAACATTCTCACGTGGTGCCTGCTGGCAGATAACAACATGCTGTGTGAATGTGGAGAGATACAGAATCTGGCTTATTTACTGGTCTGCTGATTACAGCCAGAAACAAGCACCAATGAGGACTTTGGTTTGGCCAATGGTAAAGCCAAGAAAGTAGTTTCATTTTGGGAGTCCAGGGTTGGAACGGAAAATGAAAGAAGAAAACTAGGCCCAGTGATAACTAACCCCCACTGCTTTCTTCTGTTGAATTTATATATAGAAGTATAACAGTACTATTCACTAGCAACCTGTTGTTATAATTATGTTTAATGGCAGCTATTCCCACCCCCAGCAGATGTCTCTTTTCCCATGAATTCTGTTTCACAAAAAGACTTGACCAGTCATGCCAGCACTAAATCACTTTCAGACTAAGCATTTAAAATTCGTATTGTCATTTCAATTACATCAAACTGACAAGGTGTACATTACCTTGTTTTCAAGAATGAGATGCATTTTTGCTCAAAAAAATTAATCTACATACAACATAGTTAACGATTCAAGAGGAATAGCTGTCATTGTTATTAATGTAGCCTTTTTAATTTTGACTTCCGTTTCATCATTTGTTGAAATTTCTAGGCTGCATTTAACTCTGGCTGAATAATGAAGTCTGGAAGACTTACTTCAGGCTTTCAGCTTGACTTCCAATGAAGGAAGGCACAAACAAATCAGTTATAATTTTTCTCCTTCAGCTGCACACTGACAATGAATAATATAACTCACTTTTCAACTCCCATTTTGTTAATGGAATCTTGTTCTTGATTTATTTGACTGGCTTTTCTTTTTTCTTCCTGTGACTCAAGCTTCGAAGGCAACAGATGTTGAAGTCAGGAGTTGTTGGGAATTGCTATGAGGCTCCAAAAGCTATATGATGCACATGCTACAGTTGATATTCAGTGTCAGTTCACACCAGCAGTGCATGATGGATTCATCTCTCAGATAGACCATTTTTCTGATCCCACTGCAGCAGTCTTAAGTTAGTGCTGCATAACCATGCATCTTATGCCCTACCTGTACATCAGCCTGGTGTGGGCAAGAGACAGCTGACTTGCAGCCCTCAAAATTATTTCAGCAAGCTGCACAGAAGTTTCGCATTCCTTTTAGCCCATAAACTAGATACACTGGGAGTCCATGCTTTGTTTCAAGTAGAATTTCAGCAATTTAATAATTTCTGCCATGGCTACCATATGCATCATAATAGCAGGGTATTTTCAGTAGGAATTAGTTATATCATAACACCAAAACACTCCTAGATAGTCTCTAGGGGAGCAGCCCTAGTGGCCTATCTCACCAGGTCAGTCCGATCCTATAACTGTAAGAGTTCTCCCTTGGTAATAAGAAAGAAGGAAGAGTGCAACTAGAAATTTATGTAATGGGGGCTGGGTTATACACAGAAACATATTATCTTGGGAGAGCAAAAAAATAATCACAAATTGTATAAAGCAGAAAAATATAAATATTTATTTTCAGGGGAAATATGGATAAAATGTGCATGTGAGTTTTCTTTAAAAACAAAATTGTTCAATTTATGAACTGATTTGAAGGACAACTGAACCAAACTTGCCGTTGGGAAACTGAGAAATGGAGCTAATTCAAAATTGACTTATTCTTAATCTAAATCAGTGTCTGAACTCGTGTTGTGTAAGATTTGTAAATCCAAATTGAAGTAGTGGTAGAGACAATTCTGGTAGGGCAAAAGCAACAGTTTCAGCATGCATGTTGCACAACATTCCTGACATGAACTGGGCAACCCATTGCACAGCCACAATGTAAACCACATGATTTGGAACTACCCAATCAATTGTGCAGTAGTGATCAGGAACTGCCCATCTGCAATGTAAACCATATGACCAATTGCACAAGGCTGCGTACTTGGGCACATATCTTCTTAGGTAACTTTACATTATGCCAGCTTGAACAGGATTTCTGCCTATGTCTACTTGTTACTGTGGAAATGCAAGTGATCCATACGTAAAGGGCTGTCTTGTTCTCTTACTTGAGTGAAGGAATTCAGGAATTTTATATCTGCTGATGATCTTGCCTTGACTCTCTTGGGTAACCTTTGAGTGCATCAAGCACCAGAGCTAACCTCTGTATAAGAAAATATTTCCTTATACAGTGGAACCTCATACAACAATCGCCACGTATAGCAATAAAATCGCATAACAATTAGGTTGGGGGGGGGGGATTCATGGTGTCCCAAATAACAATTTTCACTATGGAAAAAATCATACAACAATTTTTCAATGGGAAAAACCACTTAGTGAAAAAAATTGTCATATGATGCATCCCATAGGGGAAATCGCTATACGATGCATGCATCGTATAGCAATTGTTTCATACAATAACTAGCCACGTGGAACAGATTAAAATCATTGTATGAGGTACCACTGTATTATAAAAACAATCAGCTGGGGAAAAACCAACCCCTTTTTTCTTCCCAGGATTCTACGTGGACTATCTCAAAGTTTCTTAACAAACTTCAAAGCAATGTTGGAATATCAAATAATATTGAAATAAATTGTGACTACATGGACACAGGATAAATGTTATTTGAATGCAGAGATAGTCAATCAATGCAACATTTATGTGCATACAATTTATGTCCTACTATGTGTTCAAAAGTAGATCTAGTAAATGGCTGAGATAACATCTTTGATGTAGTCCACCTCTGGTCAAAAGAAGTCTTATTATTTAAACTTTGTAATTTGTTTTGATTTTTATCTACATGTCATAGATGTGAGTGTGCTGGTATCAGTGGTGGCGAACCTAGGCAATCCAGGTGTTCTTGGACTTCAATTATCAGATGCCCAAGTCAGCACTCCTGCTGATCAGGGCTTCTGGGAATTGAAGTTCAAGAACATCTGGAGTGTCAAGGTTCACCATCACTGTCACATATGTTTATAATTTTAAATTGTGCAGCTCTCTGGTACAATCAAGAAGAAAGAACTCAATAATTTAAGAACAATTCTTTATACTGTATAGAAAAGCTCATTGGAAAATCTGAAGAGAGTTTGTGTGTGTGTTATTTTTAAATGAGAAATAGCATCCGTTTATGCATTCCCTGCTAGTGGGCTACTTAAAACAAAATAAAAACGGTTGAATTTGCAGCATGGTGCTGCTGTTTTTCTAGACTGTTATTTGACAGTCTGAGGAATTTCAGCACTGAATCTGCAAAGCCACATTTATTTTCCCCCTCAATTGTGTTTTAATGAGAGAAAGATGAAAGAGTATTTCTTTAGATTGCTAGAAAATCCTTAGTTGTGTCCTGCTGGCTCATTTCTAACATTTCAGATACTATATGCACATCCCCGTTTAGTTCATTATTTCTTCTCAACATGTAAACACGAATTTGGCTGTGATCCATTTACACTAATGATCAAATATCAAGGAAAATGGCCTTCCTCACATCCATTTTCAACAATCCCTTTCAGCAAGTCCAGTGCAGGTGACAAGGAAATAAATAACCTCCTTGTTTAGGAATGGAAGGCTTGTGGTGTGAGACTGACTAAATAATCCTTTAATTTCTGAAACATTCTATGATGAAGGGTGTCCATACAGAGCAGGGGTTCCCAACCTTTTTATGCGGGGTCCAGGTCATGCTCTCTCAGTCAGCTTCGAGGGCTGGTTGGCCATTTTGTCCTGCCTGCATGATGGGGATGGCCATTTTGTCCCAACAGCTTCAAAGGGGTAGCCATTTTGTTTCTCAAATGCCCTTGGAGGGGTGGGGGGGCACATGAAATGGCATCATGGGCCAGGTTCAGCCCACAGGCCTTAGTTTGGGAACTCCTGATATAGTATGTGTGTGTGTTTGTCCAGTCCATTTACATCTCTTTTGTAGTTTTGTGGTAATGGACTATCCATTGCCAGCTTGCTAGGCCTGTGGTTTTGTGGTTTGCTCCTGTTTGATGCACAAAGCCAGAGTGGCATACCTGTCAAGTTTTGGACATTAAAATAAGGGAAATTTTAAACCATACCCCTCTCTGCCAGGCCATACCTCCTCCTCTCCAAAACCCAATCATACCCAAAAGCCCAGAAGAAGGAACAGCAAGAGAATGTTGGACTTCCCTGGTAGAAGAAGAACCACCCCCAAAGGCAGGACTGCTTTTCCTCATAGAATAAAAAGCAATCAGCAAGCCAGGTTTATTGTAATAAGTCTATTTCAAGTTTCCCCCTCTTAATTCGACTGCATTTCATCTTATGGTGATTTTTCATGGAACTGTTTTTCACATTTTAAACAGTTAATTGTCTACTGTCTTAGCCTTTTATGGCTCAATTTCATTTTTAAAAACTCTGTGTTTAAGAGAAAACAATGGAAGAATGCTGTTTATGCTGTATGCAAATATACTTGAAGCTCTCTCTCTCTCCTGGGAAAGAGGGTGTTAAAGGGAAGTCAATGAGCCAATCGGCTTAAAGTTTATTTGCATACAGCACAAACAGGATACTTCTGTGGTTTTCAATTAAACACAGAGTTTTTAAAAAATGAAATTGAGGCAGAAAAGGCTAAAGACACTAGACATTTAACTGATTAAAGTGTAAAAAACAGTTCCATGAAAAATCACCATAATATGAAATGCAGTCGAATAGGGAGAGAATAGTAAGTAAGCCAGCCTTGTTAATTGCTTTTTTCCCCTGTGAGGGGAAAGCAGTCATGCTAAGGAGTTGTTCTTCCTCCACCAGGGGGGGCCCAACACTCCTCTGCTCTGATATAAGGCATATACCTCATGAATAAAGATACAGAACAATAAAATATGGGAGATTTACATGCCCCTGGGTTTTTTAAAAATATGGGAGATTATATAAAAATACATGATTGGGGGAAGAGGGGCTCTAAATTACAGGGTTTCCCTGGGCAAAACAGGATACTTGATAGGTATGCAGAGTAGGTTTCTCTACCAATCCAAATTCACTGTTAGATGATCTTAGAGCAAGACATAAATAATCAAAGCATGCCGTTTGGCTCAGAGTGTCCAGCTTCTAATTATTTACTTTTTAACGTTTGCATTGCATTTCTGTCCAGTTTCCTTAATTTGCACCTCTGAACTCCACAGTGGCTTGCCCATTTAGAAATAATGTATTGGCATTCCATACCTTGCAAGGCATATGTGGAAAGAGGCAGACCCAGAGGAAGGTGGAGAGATAACATCAAAGAAATATTACAAGAATATTAAATAACACTGGTGGAGGCCACTAGAAATGGCAGAACAAGAACTTTGCATCTCCCTTGACAACTGATGGGGTAAAAGAGGAAGCAACAAGAAAAGAAGGTGTGTGTGTGTGTGTGTGTGTGTGTGTGTGTGTGTGTGTGTGTGTGTGTGTGTGTGTGTGTGTGTGTGTGCTGACTGAAAAAAAATCTTAGTAAAAACATAATACACACACACAGATGTATATATGTCTATGCATATAGATTTACCAGCATGTAATTGTGGTTGATGAATGGCTTTGATATCCTCCCTTAACCTTCTCCAAAAGTAAGGGTGTAGCCTGAAATCTCTTGGCTGCTATTACAGCTATTTAGTATGCTGCAGTCCTGTCTCTCAGGGCTTCATCCAGACAAGCTGCATGGATTTGGTTAGAGTGGGTTGGAATTGTGATCCCTTTCCCCAGTGATCTGGATTTGCTCATTCCAAACATCTATACTAGTAATCAGTTTCCCTTCAATATAAGCCAGAATGATTTTCCACACCATAACACCTCTGGCCCCTACTTCCTCCAGCCTCTCTCTCTCTCCTTCACTCTCATGCCCTACCCATTCTATGCACTGTCTTCACCACTTATCTCTTTCCTTCCCTTGTTGCTGCCTGATTTAGTAGTGAAAATATCTATTTTGTGAGTGTGCTGGTATTGTGTATGCATGCAGTCAGCTGCTCGCCATTAGCGCAGCCAGCAAGCATCACGTGTTTCCAATCCTCCAATAGTAACTTCTGCGGGAAACCTTCCCGCCAGAGGTAAAGCTATGCTAGGCATGCACAAAGGACCGTCTACATCAGATGGACGTCTCTAATACTGTAACCAATGGTGCGCCTCCGGGCCAAATTCAAATGTACTGTGTGCTATATAAGGAGGCAAGGCTCCGCCACTGCCTCATGTACAGATTGACTATGTTACAATAAAGTAGTGTTTAGCCCACCTGCCAGCTCATGTGCATTCAATCTGCCTACATCAAAGCTGCTTTCTTCCTAATATGGATAAAAGTCTACAGGGTTTGAAAGACAGCTTAGAACCATTAACTGTTTTTATGAAACAGTGAGCCATATTAATCCTACCTACCAAGCACAAAGGAAAGGGTCAGAAGCAGCTGTGTTGAGGAGGAGACCCTCAATACATTCCCACCCCCAATTTAGAAAGGCAGCTGTACTTTGAGCATCAGAGAACACTCCCACAACTGACATCACAACTGATGCAGGGAGAGTACTAATTGTCTATGTCCCACAAGAAATATATTTCCTCAAAACAAAGGAACAGACAGGAATAACAAACCTGGCAGGACCCAAGTTGCACAAAACTGCAGCAAGAACAACAAATACCATTCCATTCCATTCCAACTTTAATTTGTACTCCATCCCATTCAGCACATGGCCGACTCTGGGTGGCATTACAACATAATTGAAAATACAATATACAGTAAAAAATATAAGCA
Organism: Bradypodion pumilum; assembly: GCA_035047305.1. NCBI lineage: Eukaryota > Metazoa > Chordata > Lepidosauria > Squamata > Chamaeleonidae > Bradypodion > Bradypodion pumilum. Next base: position 490,196,193 of record JAWDJD010000001.1, read on the forward strand.
AAATTGATTTCTATATAAGCACAATATAATACACATTACAATAAAATAAACAGTCCCTAAACTATTCCAGAATAAATAAAATAAAGTACAATATTACAAATTATACAAAATTCACACTTACAAGGTTTACAAAGCAACTACATATCATATAAAAACACTTTAAATATTAATGCCGACAAAATTAGATAAACATTATCCTCGGCTACTAAGCATCCCCGAACGGAGCCCCCAATGTTCAATGCCCATAGCCGGAGCCCCATGGTTCAATAACGTCCATAAATGGAGCCAAGGCTCAAACGTCCTTACTTCCCCCACTGGGAACGCAGCACAGCTGGACTGCTCCCACCTCCCCTGAGGGCAGCTGCGCTCCAACCTCCCCTGACCAGCGAGGCCAGGGGAGGGAGCTGAGATGTGGCGGTGGCTCTGGGACTCCAATGGTGGCGGTTTTCATGGCCCCGCCATGGTGATGCGGGGCAGCTGCGCTCCAACCTCCCCTGACCAGCGAGGCCAGGGGAGGGAACCAAGATGTGGCGGCGGCTCCGGGACTTCAGCGGCGGCGGCTTTTTCACAGCCCCGCCGTGGTGATGCGGGGAAACTGCGCTCCAACCTCCCCTGACCAACCTCCCCTGAATGCACAAACAAAAAAACAGCAGTTCCCAAGTGAGAGTAATAGTTTTGATACACCAGGAAAGTAGAGAGAATTTATTAAAGACTCCAGTATCATCATGTGGATCTGTTAACCTAATCTAAATCAATGGACAACCGAGCCACCTCATTACCAGGAACAAAAACAATATGTAGATAGGCTCTCAGTCTTGCCACCTTGAGGCTTCTACTTGTGCCTTTCACTACAGCAACAAAGGACAATTATGGGGTGAAACTTGGCTGATCCTGGAATACATTTCCTGAGGAAAAAATATAAGCGGCACATCAACATCTTATAGGAGGCCTTATCTACCAGAAGAAATGGGGACTGCGGTGGTTCAAGTGGTTAAGAGTACTGCATGACAGAGTGAGCTCCCGTCTCTGACCCAGCTCCTGCCAACCTAGCAGTTCAAAAGCAAGAAATTGCAAGTAGATAAATAGGTACCACAGTGCTCCCTGTTGAGGCATACCTGCCACATGTTCATGGAAACATGTGCAGTTGCAGATAGAGCTAATTCTTTGGCTATAAGCAGATGAGCACTGAACTCGGATGCAAGTGGCTTTCGAGCAATAGTGACCTTTAATTTTACTACTAGAAAGAATATCTGTATGACTTTTACAGTATAACAAAGATCTAGTGCCTCTGCCTGGTTTCCACTTTTCCATTCCCTCAACAATTTTTCCAAGGAGCAAACATTGCCATACATGTGAATAAATTGTCATGAATCTTAATATTCTGCCATAACCTGTCTGCAAATTCTCAACAAGAATGATCTGAAAGTAGAAGTAGTAGTATTTATTGTTATTGCTATTAGTATTAACTGATTTTGGAATACCAGTCTGTGGAATGTGATTCCCTCTGGGATGGGAACACAATAAAGTAAAATAATTATACAGTATATTATATTTTCTCATTAGGAAACAGAGCTACCTATATTGCCAACTTTCATTTTCTCATCCTCTCTGAAAGATGATTGATGTTTCAGTGTTTCTGTGCACACGGACTGTGGAATAGATGTTCAGATGTAGTTATGAGAGATAGATGAAACCATCACCTTTCAACCCCCCCCCCCCCACATCTTCTGCAATTACTTTTTAAAATCTCAAGGGGTTTCCATCATTTTTATGAAGGGATTTGCAAATTTTGGAAAGTCCTTATGAAAAATGACCCAAGTGGAATTGTAATCCATTTGTGCAATCACATTCAAAATTCAATAGGTACAGTCTTTCCTAATTAATTTCAAATTATGTTGGATCTGACTGCCATGTAGCTGTTAAAGGAGAAGATCTCACAGTATGGAAAGTGATGGAGAAAGACAAAAAGTGAGATAAAAAGGAAAAACAGAGAGAAATAGATAAGGTATGCAAAATGCTGTTTTAGGTTGTTGCATATGTAAAATATGGTTAGTTTTCTTCACATTGAAATTCAAGGACATTTAATGTATTTTTCCTAATGTCTGTTTTTATTTGCATATTTTACCTAAGGTACTCACATTTTTCACTGTTGATTTAAGCAGGCTGGTGTGCACTTTTTCAAATGTGCACAAACCAAATTCTTTGCATTTGATAAAATATGCATTGTCTTCTGTGAATTGTATTCTTTGGGAATGTTTTATGAGCCTTTTAAACTTGTAAATTCTGAAGACAAAGTGTATTTCAACTCAAGACGAAGATTGAGAGATGTGAAATCCAATGAACTAACAGCTTCAGAAACATGATTGAACAGAGAGAGATTTGAAAAACTGAGTCTTTTCAAGGCAAAGTACTCAAAAATACATGTCTGAACACAAATGTCTCAGTTGTGTTTTCTCCTACATTTAATTTGCTTGCATCTTATGTTGCTTTGGTCAAATTTAGAAAGAAATTGATCATTCCTGGAAATATCTTACATTATAAAAATCAAACCAAAATGCCAAACTTTTCCTAGTAGTTAGCTGGTTTAACTGAGAATGAGGTAGAGAGTTATCATATAGCTACCAAAATGCCACGATACTTTGCATCACATCCAAAATTGGTATTATTTTAGATTTTTTCTTTCTTTCACATTTTTGTTTCATTTTTAAAAAGACTATAGTCTTTGCAGTATATGTCTAATAAATTACTGGAGAGCCTTGCTTAATTATGTCTTTCCTTCACTTGAATGGAAACAGTGTAATTTTTAACATGATTGTTAAGATCAGAAGATTTGTAATGGTCCTTTCCTCTGTTCTTTCTCTTGGAAGCAGACTGAAAGTTAATGTCACAAAGTACAACCAAAAGTGGTAGCAGCAAGTGTATAGAGCAAGCTGTCTGGTTAATGCATAGCTCCAGGAAATGAGCAAAATCATTTCAGTTACACTCTTCGTTGGAACTGTAATAATCCATGAGTCCATTTCCCTAAAAGCCTTGGAAGCAGAACAAAATGTCCTGTCAAAATGCATCAGCATAGTGGGACTAGTAAGAGAGAGAGAAGGAGTAGATGATCAACTAAAATTACTCAGATTGTATACTTACATTGCACACTCCCTGTCTCCTTTGGTTTGCTCCGTATGTAGCACTTTTTTTCTTGAAAGCATAGTTGTTTCAAAATGAGAAGGAAAAGAGAAGGTGGAAGGTAGAGTGACCACTCTAGAGAACATGGAGGTGGAGCATATCATACAAGGTCAGGAAAGAAAGATATGAAAGTCATTCCCACTGTCCCAAATAGCAACTCCCAACTGCTTACCCCATTGAAGACAGGGAGGAATTTGATCCTTTGATGTGTTATAAACTTCTGCTATGTGAAACAACATGGTCAATTGCAAAAATCTCAGGACACAAGGATAAAATGACAAAGAAAGGAGAGGTTGCAACTAGACCTAGAATAAAAAGATGAGTTAAAGATAAAATTGTTGCTTGCTCTCCATTTGCCTCGGACTTAAGGTGAACCCAAAGAATGAGTAATCTACAAAATGTCTTGCACTCACTCAACAGCCCTGCTCAGCTGTTGTAAACTCAAACTGTGGCTTCAATCCAGGGGTGTGCAAGGCACCATGGGAGGGCAGTGGACAGGGAATGATGGGGGTGGCTATCTGGGGAGTTGGTTGGGGGGATCCCATATGGCTGTGTGCCATGCGGACCAAGCGAAGGGCAGCAGCCAAAGGAACAGGGGAGAAGGCTGCCCCCGGGAACCATTAGAAAGGCAGCAGGGATACCCTTGGAGTCACCCCTCCACTGCCCACACCCCACCCACCCACTCACCCTGCACCCTTTACCTCCAGGAGTCACCATTCTTCACTCCTCCAGGTTGGTGGCAGGTTCAGACCAGAAGCAGAAGAAGGACTCTCACCTTCTCCTGGGTGTGTGTGTGTTTTCACGCCTTCCTCCTGAACTGGCACGCGGGAGTGAGGAAGCAAAGGGGAAAGCTATAGAGCCCCCTGAGTCAACGCTGCAGAAAAAGAGCTTGTTGGGCCCTGGCACTCCCGGGTAGGATTCTGAGGCAAAGGAAGGGGGCGGGCCCCAAGGAGAGCCCCTTCTGCGACTGCTGGGACAAAGCCTCTGAGACTCCCGCCCCTTGCCTTCACCCTTAGAGGAATCCGACCCAGTGTTGCCGGTGCTGTCGCCACTGTCACAACCACATGCCATGGCAGGGGATGGGGCTGGTTGGTGCATAGCAATACCAGCCCCATTGAAACAGTGCCCCACCCTGGCTTGGGGTGGGCTGTGGCAGATATATTGCACCTGGGTGAATTATGTCACCCAATGCAATAATTCTTCCTGCCTCTGGGGTGTGGCAGGATGTATCCTGGTATCCTTGTGGGCCAGCACATGCCTGCCTCAATCCATCCTGTATTTGATCTTCCTCTTTTCCACCTGCCTTCAAACTTTTCCAGCATTATCATCTTTTCCAGAGAATCTTGTCTTCTCATGATGTGCCAGGAATATGACAACTTCCAAAGATTGATTTGCTTGTTTTGCTTTATGACCCACTTGATAAAATGCCTTGTGACTCCTGGTACATATAGATAAGCCCATCCACTCATATGGAGGACTTCCAGCAATTTACTCCAAGACTGAAGTGGCTCAAGTAGCTAAGACACTGACTGGGAAGCGGAAGGTCAACAGTTCGATTCCCGAGTACTGCAGGACAGAAATGAGCTCCCGTCTTCATCCCAGCTCCTGCCAACCTAGCAGTTCGAAAGCAAGACATTGCAAGTAGATAAATAGGGACCACTTTGGTGGGAAGGTAAACAGCATTCCATGCACTCCGGTGTCTAGTCATGCCTGCCACATGACCACGGAAATGTCTGCAGAAGCAGACAGCGCTGGCTCTTCGGCTTAGAAACAGAGATGAGCACTGCACCCTAGAGTCGGATACGACTGGCTTTCGAGCAAGGGAAACCTTTACCTTACCCATATCCAACCATGGTGTGGGTGTTGAATTAAGTTGGAAGTCCCCTTTCCCTCCCTTTATTTGATTTTAACAGCTATGTAGAGTAAGTTACAACACAATCTTCTCTTTATTGGGAAGACGTCTCCCTGTCATGGACTGGAGGGGGATACTTTATCTTTTTCCTTAGTCCAAGACAAACCTCTATAATAGGAAGCTAGATATAGGTTGAATATCGGGGAGGGGGGAACTTCAAAATTGTTAGGGAATTATGACAATGGAAGCAATTACCTCTGGAGGTTGTGAGAGCTGTAAAGCTGGAGGTATTCAAGAGAAAGCTGGACCTGTCAGGTCTGCTTTGATTTGGATTCCTGCGTTGGACAGGGCGTTAGACTAAATGACGTCAAAGGCCCCTTCCAAGTCAGTAATTCTATGGTTCTATAATTCTTCAGATCAATGTTTCCCAACCTTTGGTTTTTGGACTTCAATTCCCAGAAGGCTAAGTCAATTCCCAATAAGCACTGAACAGTCAATGTACTGACCTAGGCTTCTGGGAATTGAAGTCCAAAAACCCAATGTTGGGAAACACTTCTTTAGATGTTGAAAAAGGTCTTCCTAAATCACTCCCCCTATCTTTGTCTATTTCCCACACCACCTGGATGAGACAGATGAGCACCCAAGGTGATCTGCTCACTATTCCTCAATTCTGTCATTGTAAAGATGCTTATAGTTAGGCAGTACAGTTTTTCATCCATAGCCTTGCAAAATGTAGTTTGGCTACCAAAGTTTTTTAACTTTCTGGTTATTGTAATGCGTGGTGATGGTTTTATTGTGTATAATTTTTAACCTTTGATCGTTATATGACTGGTTTTATGATGTTAGCCACCCTGAGTAGATGATTTTTTCCCTAGAGGGGCAGGATATAAGAATAAATAATAAAATGAATAAATAAATAAAATGTGTACACCAGCACTAAATGTACCACATTTGATTTAACCCTTAGGCACACATAGGATGAAAAAGGGTGGGCATACAGTGGAACCTTGATTAACGTAATTAATGCATTCTCCAGGATATTTGTTACGGCAAAAATTACTTTAACCAAATTTTCCATAGGAATGTATTGAAAACCAAAATACATTCACCAAAACACGGTTCCCCATAGGAAAGCATTTCCTTTAGGAATGCATTGAAAATCAATTAATCCATTCCAGGGGGGGGGGGATCTGTAAACCAAGCTACTATTTTCTATGGATTTCCTTTTGTTATGTGATTTTTATGTTAACCAAGCCATTTGTTAACCCACTGTATTCAAGTGGCTGTGTTTAGCCACTTTCTTGGGTCACATGAAATCCCCAAATTGTGACTTGCAGCCATTTTAAAAAGATATAGCCTATATATTTTGAGTATCCAAGCCTTATTCATCAGCCAATCTAACAAAGCTGGACATGTGTTATGCTGATAACGTGCATACATGAATCAACATTTCAGTGATTCAATGGGTTTACACTATTTGTTAGGCCTTTCTGATTAAGGTGGTAAAAGCAAATCTTAGATTGTTACACAATTCTTGTGGCTCTTTCTTTTAATGGAAAATAGATTTTTCTTTTTTTCTTTTACATTCAAAATTCATTAAATTCTAAGTTCATAATGTTCTGGTACCTTTGAATTCTGCTTGTCAATACTATTTAATTTGCTAAACACCTTGATACTATTCTGAAAAGCCCACAGCACTAGAAATACAGTGGAACCTTGTATAATGAAAAAAAAACATTCTATGAGGCTGTTTGCTATGCAATTTTTTCGTTATATGGATTTTTCATATAATGAAAATTCCTATGGAAAAACTCATATACCAAAAATTTCTATGGGGAAATTCAGACAATGAAGTTTTTTTCGTTGTGCATGTTTTTCCATAGACATTTTCATTATACGAGTTTACCCATAGGGAGAGATGTTTTTGCATAGCAAAAAAATTCATTATGTGAGGCACCATGTTTTTCAATCTCTTTTTGTGATTCGAGTTTTTCGCTATATAATACGAAGTTCCACTGTACTTGCAAAATATTTGTGGAGTCCCTTGAATTAACAGGAATAATTAGAGATTCTCTTTTGTAAGGCCGCAGTATAGTCTTCCAAGAAATTTTAGAGGCCTCTTTACTTTTCCTCCAATCATTTATCAGGCCATCAAATTATGGTTTTAATTTCTTGACTGGTAAGCCCTATGTGATAAGGGAAGCTATGGATGACTTTTTTATATACAGATTCATCTCTTCATTCTCCATTGAAGCAAACAAGAAAGAAGCCTACAACACAGTACACCTACAGGGTTACTGAATGATAGAAATAGTAAATGGTGATTTTTTTGTTGTTGTCAGTTGCCTCAGAACTATTTCAATTTTTTCTGAACATTTGAAAGGAACTTTAAACACTGGCTCTTTCCAAGGGGTTTTCAAGAAATCCTGAAAAGCCAGTACTTAAGAAAACTTTTTGCAATTTTTTTCTTGGAAAACTTAAGGGGTAAGGAGGAGTATGGATTAAAAATGTACAATTAATCAATAAAATAAATAATAAGCAATACAACTCCTTCCATCTTTACTTCACAGAAGACTAGGTGAGACTGAATAGATCAGAGAAGAATGAAGGGGGCATGGATCTTCCTAACTTTTGTATTTACCTCTCTTCAAAACTGTTACCTGAAGCAATTGTTATGTATTTGAATTAATGGCATTTCTACAGAAATTAGATGAAAAATGTTGGGTTCTTTATTCATTTTGCTGTGCATTGATGCTTTGCTACATTTATTTAATTACAACAATGTATGATTGGGAAGTGTTTTAAAGACTGCTTAGTCTCCTGTAGTCAACTGTCAATGAGATGGATGAAATTAAATGTCAGAACAGGCATATCAGCACATTAATAGCAAAGACTATAACCAGTGTAATTTAAAATTGTATTGAGGAGGGCCTGTTATTTAGGACTCTGCATTAGTCACAGTAGCTGACATTATTCAAACAAACCTTTGTTTCAATCCATCAGTCTCTCCTTTGCTGTCAAAGATGCAAATTAAAGTTTGCATTGTAAATGCATAACAGGAAAATAAAGGTCTGCAGTAAGGATGGTTAAAAGATATGGAATAAAACCCTGGTAAACATACTGGTGGAAAACTGATCCATGCTCAGTTTATTATGTGTCATTTGTCACATGACTACGTAGCTTTTGGCAGTATCTCTGAAAAATAGGTCTAGAATCAAGTGATAAAACTACCTCTTCCCAAGCATCCCAAGACAGTCTATCACTAAAAGGAGGACTTGCCAGGAGCCACCGAAGGCTGCAATGAATATAATGGATGTGCCACCTTGTTTCCCAGTAGAATATTCAGGGCAAGAAAAAGATCACCACAAATACGGTCATCATCTTCCCCAATAAGTACTATCTAGCAGAGAAAGTTGATGTTCAATATATTAACTAAAGGTAAAGGTCTCCCTTGTTCAAAAGCCAGCCATGTCTGACTCTAGGGAGTGGTGTTCATCTCCAGTTACAGCCAAAGAGCTAGTGCTGTCTGCATCTGTAGATGTTTCTGTGGTCATGTGGCAGGCGTGACTAGATACTGAAGTGTATGGAACATTTTTACCTTTCCCACCAAAGCAGAACCTATTTAACTACTTGCAATATCTTGCTTTCGAACTGCTAGGGTGGTAGGATCTGGTACAAACAACAGGTGCTCACTTTGTTGCACAGCACTCCGGGGAACTGGTCACATACGGGCGACCTACCCTACCCTCAAATTCCCAGGTGAGGCTGGACCACAAAAATTGACTCTTGCAATTTACCCCATTACATTCCCTCAAAGGTACGGCAGCCTCGTAACTACAGCTGTGGCCACACCTGTTAAGGCCACAGGACTGCCTTGTAAAATTCGAGCCCTCCTGCCCCCAGTGTGATGGTGTCCTCCCCGATCCCGGGACCGCTTGTGAAACTTCTTGAACCAACGCCATCCTTCCCCCAAACCCCGGGGAAGTAGCTGTATGGCATCTATCTCCCAAACCTCTAACTCACAGTTGAGTCTGCCTGCCCCCCCCCCACAATGGCTACTGGCAAACACCTTTGGGTGGGCAATGCTGGCGCACCCGACTAACAGTGTATGCAATACCACAACCCATAAGACAGACAGAACTATCATGATGTCTTCCCAAGATGACTCTCTCCCCTTCACTAACAGTTTATTACATGCTAAACCATCCTGAAGTACCGTATTGCCGAACCCGGTGGCGGCAGCCATCCAACCTGAACCCATAGAATAATAATAAACAGAAGGGGCTCTTTGTTTGGGGCAGTCCCAATGTCCAAGTGAGAATGGAGAGTCGGGACAGTGAGGGACTCCCACATCTCCCAGGACTTGCACTCAATTTTGCCCCATGGAATGGGTCCATCCAGTCCCATCTCCAGACAGACTTCCAGAACAACTTGCACTTGGCGGATCTTCGTATGAACATCCTTGACTGTGGAATCCAGACCAAAACCCACAGGCCCCCCCAGAAACTTCCCACCCAACCTGACATTGGTTAGCCTGAACCAAATTGATGCTGAAAAGGTGATACCTAGGGGCCCAAACCACTGAGTACACAGAAGGTTGTTCTTACCCACCTTGACCACAACAAGCGGGAGTTTAGCAGTGATGCTTTTGAACTTCACATCAAACATGCCCACGCTGAGCACAGGGATGTGGCGACCTTGCACATCCCTCAATTGGACCTACAGAGCCCGCAACTTGAGCCAGTCTGCTGGCGGAATTTGGAAAAACACACACTTCGCGGGGATCGAATATGATGATCCCGAGTCAATCTCCATGTGGCAATGGCAAACATGAAGACCAACGTCCACAATGAACTGACCCGTGACTGCACGAACACCGGAACTGGACCTGGAGCCTTGACCGGCATAGACTTTGGAGCTCTGGCGCTCTCTAGACCAGCGTACCTTGTCTCTGGAAGACCCTCCGGAATGCTGGCAGCACACTTTCGCAACGTGCCCCTTCTGACCACACTTGTGGCACTCTGCCTCTCTGAATGGGCATTTCTCATGAAAATGCTTGCCCCCGCAACCCTTGCATGGGGCCTTAACCATATTAACAGGTTTGGAGGACTTGCGGTGAACTTTCCGCACATTGTCCCCTGGCTCTCTGTCGTCAGAGGATGATGAGGATGGTGAATCTGAAGAGGACGAGCCAACACGCTCCGGCCGCTGGTCAGCTGTAACTAATTTGACTGAGGAGCTTTTCTCCTGGAACACCTTAACACCTGCGCTGGTGACTTCAGATGCCAGGGCTTCCGCGAAAGCTTCTTCGATGGTCAATGTGCCCTTTTTTACCCTTTCTCTCAGGGCGTTGTCCAAGTTCAGCCACGCACATGTTCCAGCCATCTGTCTCAGGGCAGCGACATAGTCGGTGATGGACTCCCCGGGTTTCTGGTTCCGACGGTAGAAGTTTACCCGGGCCATGAAGATAGAGACCCAGCAATTGAATTGGTATTTTAACACTGAGGGAATGTCTCTAAGAGAAGTGTCCTTTACTTCTCGTGGCCAAGGCAAGTTCACAATGAGATCAATTGTGGAGATGCCACAGTTTGCAAGGAACGTTGCCTTCTGTTCCTCCAGCTTGACCTGTGGGCTATTACCCAATTTTCAAATTGGATTTTGTAGCTTGGCCAGGTGTCTGCCTTAGACACATCGAACCCTCCGAGCGGCGTTGCTGCAGCAGGAGATCCCATCCTTATCGCCAATGTTGAGTCCAAGTATTAATTGCAACAGGACAGCAGTTCAGAGGTTAACCAACAAGTCATTTATTACAGCTCAGTTCGGACTGGGGAAATGGGGATGAGGTAGCAACTTGACAGAATGGCAGTTACAGTGATACATTTTCCAGGGCTTTGTTAATGCAGGAAACCTGTAAGAACCAATCAGATAACATTGATAACACATGAATATGGCATCTTACAGAAAGGGTGTGCTTTTACAGCAAAGACTTAATGGCAATTGCAAACTTAAAGCAATATACGTTTGGACACAACAGGTCCCCAAGTGGATTTAATCCAACTTGAATCCATTTTGATTGAGGGCAGCAGGTTCATCAATACTGGCCTGGGACTGATGAGGACTTTGTGTGCCAAAAAAGCTCAGGATGAGCTTCTTAACCACTGAGTCACCACATTGAGTGTCAAGCAGGATTACTGCAGGGGGACTGCAATGGCTCAAGTTGATAAGATGCTGACTGGGAGGCAGAAGGTCAGCAGTTCGATTCCCGAGTACTGTAGGATGGAATGAGCTCCCGTCTCTTCCCCAGCTCCTGCCAACCTAGCAGTTCTAAAGCAAGACATTGCAAGTAGATAAATAGGAACCACTTCAGTGGGCAGGTAACAGCATTCTGTGTGCTCTGGTGTCTAGTCATGCCTGCCACATGACCACGGAAATGTCTGCAGAAGCAGACAGCGCTGGCTCTTCGTCTTTGAATCAGAGAAGAGCACTGCACCCTAGAGTCAGATATGACTGGCTTTTGAGTAAGGGAAACCTTTACCTTTACTTTACCTTAATCCTGCTTGATACTCTAGCTATAGTCTGTGGTGTTCCTTGGTGTTTAATTCAGTCCCCCATGTTATTCAGCCTCTTCATGAAACTGCTGGGAGAAGTTGTCCACAATTATGGGATTTGGTGCCATCAATATGCTGATATCTCCCTACTCTATCTATCCTTCCCATCTGATTTCAAGGAAGTTATTTTGTGACCAGACCAATATCTCCTGTTAGCAATAGACAGGATGAGGGCTAACAAACTGAAACTTAATTCATAAAAGACAGAGGTGGTTCTCATCAGGGATTAGGATTTAGGCTCTACTGGATGAGGTTACACCCCTTCCCCCCTGAAAAGTAAGGCTCACAACTTGTGTATATTCCTGGATTCTACCCAGAGGTTGGAAGCACAAGTCTTGCTTTGACCCACTCTTTCTGAGCAGCACTTTCTCGACAGAATTTTGATGGAGGGATGGCAGCTAAGTAATGCATTTTTTGTATCAGGGTTGGTTTTAGGCATCCTGTGACCAATCTTGCTGTTTCATTTAGGGCCATGTCCATCTGCCCTGCATGCTTTGATCTGCACCACACTGGACTAGCATACTATCCTGCAGAGTAACATAAATCTGGTGTGCTTTGGCATGCAACGGATATGTGCATTATGATTTTGGGTGCATCTTTAGAATTGTTTTTATGTTTTAAAACCTGTATGTAAACAAATGCTGTTTAATTTTAATTAATGTTTAATTGATTATGATTATGGATTTTTATGGCATTTTAAATTTATTATTGTTAGTGTATGATTTTAGTTGTAAGCTAATTCATTCATTTATTTATTTTGACTTTAATTGGCCACCTATAGGAAAAAAGGTGGCATATAAACAACATCAATCAGTCAATGACTACTTAGGTAGGTGAATGGGAAATAAGTTGAGTCTGGCAAGGTCAGTCAGTAGATCTTTATTTCTCTCCCTCTGAAAGAAAAGCAAATTTGAAGATGGTAAAATAGACAAAGAGATTAACTTACAGTCTAGTAAGGCAAACCAAATATTAGGAGAGTTAGCTCCGCTCTTACAACATAAGCCAATATCAAATAGCACGAAGAAACACCTCATAAAAAGCATATTAATTCCCACTTTATGTTACCAGTGTCAAACATGGACACTTACAACAAAACATAAACAAAAGTTGGTCACCATGGAAATGAGATGCCTGAGGAAGGCTGCTGGAGTTACTAGAAGGCATAAAATTAGGAATGAAATTGTAAGAGAAAGGGTTAGAATAAAGCCAAATTTAAAGTATATACAGAGAGAGCAAATAAAATAGTTTGCTCACTTGGAGAGAATGTCTTGGAAAACCATATTATACAAGGCATATGTTGAAAGAGGAGGACAAAGCATGAGACAGTCTTAGAGAAAGACGAAGTGATAAAATCAGAGACAATACAAGATAACACTGGTGCACTACGCTAGAAGTACAAGAACAAGACCCTTGCATCTCCCTTGGAACATAGAGCATATTGACATAGGTTTGAACTTGCCTGCACGTATGATAAAGTGTGGACAAAGCATTACTCTGGAAACTGAAATGTTGTGTCCTTGGTCGTGACAGTTTAGCTGTAACTCAGTACAGTCATGGAATCTGAAAAATATACAAAACTGAAAATTTTGAAGATTTGGAACTGGGTTGAGAAAGAGATTGAAAATTAGTGTGTCTATGGGATTAGCACAAAGTATTCTCTAAAACAATAAACATAAACATCTTTAATGCATAAACTCTCTCTAGAACCAGTGGTATAGGTAACAAAATGTTGTCTTTTAGTACCTGTTGACTAGCAAGAGTGTTTAATGGACTTTAAATCTGTTTCATCACCATTCCAAGACACACAAAAGAAGACCATCCCAGACAAGTCAAAGTCAGTGTTGAGCATAAATAAAGCATAGAATTGATGCACTGATGATTCATGCTGGAATGTGAAGTGGATCAGCCAACAAGTCTTTGCCAAAAAGATAAGTCAGTAAATGGAATTTATTGCTGTTATTCACAGTGATTCCTCAGTTTATCTTAACAATGCTTCAGTTCCAAGAAATCAAATGGTCTTATTCCAGTTTTAAAGCATTTTAGAGGAAGATGTACTACTTGTTTCTCAAACTGATTGAATGAACTTGATCTGCTGAAAGATGAAGCATCAAAATTTGTAACAAATAACATGAGTGAGTGACTGAAAGATAGTTGAGTAGAACCAGCTGCCTTTCCCTCCTTGCCTTTTTAAGTGACCATTATTAAATTCTACTTCTTTCCTTCCTTCCCTTTCTCCCTTTAGTCCTTTTTTCTTGGAAGAATAGCTGTATCTCTCTACAATTTCTGACAGCACAACCAAAGTCCTGAAAGCCAGGTCTTGGAGCTTTTGTAAACTGTTTCTCAGTTGATTTCCAGAGGTTACCAGTTCTCAGAGTATTTAATAATTTGAGTAGTCCCAAACTCATTACAAGACATGTACACTGGCCCCATTATCTAGTCTGTGGCTGAATAAGAGCCCACAGTTTTGTGTCGGGTACACCACGTTCCCTTTGGGAGACACTCAACCCAATTATTGTCCAGCCCTTTATGGCATTTGTATGTTTCTGGATCTTTAGGAAAAATCCATTCCTTCAAAGCCTACTTACTACTTGACATACTGACATATTCACCTCGAAGCCAGATCATAGCAAATGGGTGCTAAATTGCAGATTTTTGAAAGGCCTCATAGCTCAAACAGGACAAGGAGAATGTATGGTACTCTCCAGAGATGAGCATTCTTTTACCCCCCCCCCCATTTTTTTCTCCAGCTGCTGGGAGAAAACCCCAATCATTCCAGTGTAAATTCCTAAGGAAAGTGCATTCCTAATGACAGTGCAAAGGTCACAGTCTTCTTTGATTCTTTCTCAAAGGAATAAATCTTTATTATAGTCCATGACCAGCATAGTACAACAAAAATAGCAGAAGCTGAAGTATATCAACAGACAGAAATTAAAATGAGGGTACTTAAAATATACTACTAATGCTTTCTACTAATGGTTCATACATGATCATTCATGCTTCTGCTCCAGCATAATCTGAAGCAAATTCAGGACAAACATAACATACTTCACCAATCACAGTCCCTTAAAGCCCAATATAGAAGGTCTAGCACGGGGGTGGGGATTGATGCTAACAACTGTCTCTTGACATCTCAGTCTTGTAAAGTTAAACATCATGCCAGATTGGATTCATTGACTGTTTTACTAATGAAAAATATGGAGTGAAAAATATGTTTGGAAATGCATGCAGGAAGCTCTCTTCTAAAGCCAACCATCTAAAAATGTAAAGATAATCATGATAAATCAGACCAAAAAGCTTTTCCAGTTTAGCAATTCTGTCGCTTTTCATAGTGGCTAACCAAATGTTCACACATGGAATGTAAGTGAGTGCAATAGCAGCTTTATAATCATGCTTTCTAGAAAATGCTCCCTATGATACTGTCTCGTTTACTGCAACTCATATCCGAGACTGCATCACCACCACCACCACCCCCCAAAAAAAATAAAACCACAGGAAAAATGTCATGGGCGTGAATTTATTTAAGGTGGATCCCAGCTTGCCATGAAATGACCCACACACTATGATCATGGAGCCATCTCCTGAGGCACACATGAAATGAGACATGCAGGATTTAATACCAGGACTGCAATGGATTGTTGCAGCCTTGAGGATATTATCAAGGTGTGCCTTCACAGCCAGTCCATCTGGCATGGCCTCTTCCACTTCCATGACCATTAGGAATCAGAGTTCCTCCTCTGCTCATTTTGCTGTTGGGCCCAATGTGATGGTTTCCAGTGGCATTTCCTCCACTGAGGAAACTATCACCCCATCTGTAGTTATTAGCCCCTTTAGGGAGCCAGGTTAGTTAACCACCACCTGACACTCGGCATTGAGTCACTGGCTGTACAGTCTACTACATTACCGCAGTGGGATGTCCGGTCAGACATGTATTTAAGATTAATAGTGTTACAATTATTATTAAGCCTATGATGTAGCATTAGTGGTTTGTTTAACTGAAAGACCTGCAAAGATTGTTCTTCTGATCTTACATGCTGCAGCACAGAACCTGGCAGTGTTGTGGATGAAGGTGGGCCTTTCATCACATAGCAGTCAGAGGGTGTATGTGCTGTTTGACTGGCCAGGATACTTGTGGAGCAGTAGAGATAGGAACCTATTCTGGATGTCTCTATAACAGGGGTTCACAACCTATGGCCTGCGGGCCAGACCAGGTCCATGTCACCATTTCATGTGGCCCATCGCCTTCGCTCCCGCCACCGCCGGTGGAAGCTGTGCCATGTGTGGTTCCTTTTTAATATAAACAGCATATCTGAAATCTGAGTACCATATTCCATGGGCAAGGGCATGTTTTTATGTTATTTCTAAGTGTTAGTTTGTATATTGCTGGTATAACCAACAAACTAGAAGGCAATAAGTCATTGTGCTCTTTGCTAAGGTTGTGGCAGCTGTCAGAGTTTTTTTATCCAAGTCAGGAGCACTTGTTCTGTTGAATGTCAGTGTATGATTCATTTGGTCATTCTTCCACTACTAATGCAAACCATTAGAAAGAGTAAATGTTATTTCTGAGCAATTTGTGTGACCATATTATTATTAGGCATTGCTTAGTAGGTGGACAAAGATAATTTATTATGTTTCTGAAGTCACTTGCATTCTGTTCAAGCAATAATGATGATGGGAATTGTTACAGGTGAGATGTTTTGTCATCTCTTCAGGCCACTTTCCATTTCTCTGTTGATGATAACAGAGTGGTAGCCTGCCAGGTTTATAATAATTGGCACAATACCCTTTCCAAATACTGCAAATGCTTAAAAGTTCAGGTGCTTCATGTGTGATAGAGTATGATATCATGGCCTTACAAGCCCATTCAGTTTTTTTTTTTAAATTTCTATTAGGTGTGTGACATACTTAAGAGGTTTTCTGACATGACAATAGAAGAGCAATCCAATTTTGGGCAGAGGAGGAGCATAACTAGTTAAGACAACCCTGTTTTCATTTTCTGTACCATTCATGATTGCAAGGGGTTTGTTTATTGGTTCACTCCTCCCTCCCTTTTTCTCTATCAGTGAGATACAACAAGGTAAGTCCAGATCTGACATAGTTTTTCCTATCTTAATTCCAGGACTGTTTTCAGGAATAGGGAGTATTTGCACCCAAAACATTCCATGGTCCATATGTATCACATCACTAAAATAGCCCCGAAATCAATGGGACTTGGTAAAGGTCACCCTTGCTTGAAAGCCGGTCATATCTGACTCTAGGGTTCAGTGCTAATTTCTGTTTCATGACCAAAGAGCCAGTGCTGTCTGCGTCTGCAGACGTTTCTGTGGACATGTGCCTAGAGACCGGAGTGCACAGAATACTCATTACCTTCCCACTGAAGTGGTCCCTATTTATCTACTTGCAATTTCTTGCTTTCATACTGCTAGGTAGGCAGGAGTTGGGACAGAGATGTGAGCTCATTCCATCATGCAGTACCTGGGTATCAAACTGCTGACCTGCCGACTTCCAGTCAGCGTCTTAACCACTTGAGCCACTGTATGGGACTTACATACGTGTTTATTTAACAAGCCCCATTCATTTAGGGGGCTCTTCTCATTGTGACCAACAATGGAATAATTTCTTTCAGTTTCCTACATTTAGAATACACTTTGTCCCAGCCACAGGGAGGAAAAATGCTGTTTTTCAGTAAATATAATGATGGAAAAAAATGGCATACAAATCATTAGATTCTAATCCTAAACCTTATTCTCAATGCACTGATATTTTCATGTTTTCACAAAGTACCTCAGAATTGAGTTAGAACATGTCCAGAATTTCTCAGACAGTCTGGGATTGCCAGTTTTCAGGTAGCTTAAAGATAGGGGAGGGACTAAATGATATTTTGCCTGCTCCCTCCATCCAAACAATGCAAATAAACTTTATCCATACAGTGAAGTGGCTGATGAGCCACTTTGCCAGATGGGCAAATGAAATGCTTTCCCTGCACCTCTGCAGAAACACAGGGGAATTGTAATTACCCCCCCCCCCCAAAAAAAAAGATTGCTGTTGTGCTGTATCACTTAGGAGGGTTAAAATTTTTTCATTTTTCTTTGTAGCATTGATTTAAACCAGATGCTCCCAACCTACAGCTCGCAGGCTGGGCCGGGGCCCCAACACCATCCCATCCAGCCCGTTGCCACCTGTGCCACATCCGAAAGTGGAAGTGGGTGCATTTACTTCAGCCATAAAACACACCAGTGCATGTGCAAATGCACCCGCAGCTGCCATAAATGCAGAAGTGGGCTAATTCACAACAGCCATAAATTCACCTGCTTCCAGGGGGGATGGTCCAGCTCACTCAGCTACCCGGGGGCATGGTCAGGCCCACAGTGTAAAAAGGTTGGCAATCCCTGATTTAAACCATAGCTTCTTTATTATTGGTACATGGGAAAATGAAGAAAAACTATTTTAGCCTCCTAACCAGTTCAGCACTCTGCTGGCCAGCTAAGATGGGGGGGAAATGATGTTTCTATTGGGGATGTAAGTCTTCACCTCATGTCCCAACTGGTTGCAAGGCATATTGTACCTGTGGTGCTTTAAGACTTTACAGCTGAGGCACTCAGGTGTTGGGGTTTTTCTAGAGAGCTCTGTGGCCAGTGTATTTATGCCAGAGCAAAGCCACAGACCTTCAGCTACAATGCTCAACCTGAGCTACCATGCTCATCTTACCAGAACTCTTATGCCCAGCTACTGCTTCGATGCTTCATTTTCTGCCAACAGTCTGGACTATGAATTCTGCGAGTCCAAGAGCCTACTACAAGAACTGAGTATCCGATTTGCTCCGAGGAAAGGCATCCGTCTGACTTGTCTGTTTACTGCAAAGCCAGACTACTCGGGGGTAAGATGTGAAGCTGTCTGACTTTACTTGTGGCACAGCTTGTTTTTGAACTGCTACTGCGCTGTGTAGAGGCTTGTACATATTTAGCACAACTGTACCTTCTCAGTGGAGCTAACTGAGAAACCCAAGAGACTGAATTTGTTTTCTGATATTGCACTGTATATATTTCTGTGGCACTTGCTTCCAAGTAAACCTGTTTGAGTTATCACCTGCACCAAGATATGTCTGCCTGTTTGTTGCACAAGGGAAGCAAACATCCCCTCAGGTGCAAATCTTCTAGTTTGCCACTGCACACTACTCTGCGGTACGTGGCGAACCCTACGGATACCATCAGTTTCACTGCAATATCTGATATGGTGAGGAGGCTTGTTTACAAGCCACTTCAGCACACTGGATGTTTATCGCAGAAGCAGCTTTTGATGGCTGCTGTCACTCTTAGCATCCAATATGGCATGGCTAGCAGGGTGGCTCAGTGAATTAGGGATCTGACTCTAGAGCCAAAGGCTAGATGTTGAATTCCCCACTGTGACTTTTGGAATAAGAGCCAACCTGTGTGGCCTGGGACAAGCTGCCCAGTTCCAGCATGCCCCAAAAAAGAACACAATGGCAAGTCCCTTCTGAGTACTCTATAAATAGAAAAGAGTCAACTCAGAATTGACTTGACGATACATGATGACTTTTAATGACCGACTATTGCCAGTGAAATTTTCCCTTGCTCTCATAATTCCCATTGTTTTTCTTTCATTTTTTTAAAAAATTAGCAGTAAAACAAATGAATCCTCCTTTACTAGCCCAAAGGTAGCAATTAACAATCCAGGCAGTATGATAGGGTTGAAATCTAGAGGAAGCCAAGCAACAGTGTAATTTCCATGCTGTCCTTAGTTGCAAAATTATCTGTCATCTTTTCTCGCCCAGTCTGCACTTGAGGTGCAGAGAAAACGAGGAGCCATCTTCCTTATCCCAAGGACATGGGACGTGTATCCTATCAAATTGACTATCAATAATTAAGGCCTTTGATGCTTGGAATCATTTAGATAATAAGATTGCTTTGAAGTAAATAAATAACAAATTAGAATTTGTGGCAGTCACAGGTGTTTGGCAAGGCCAGCTCATAATCAAAAGGGAAACGAATGCATTTTAACTCTAATTAGAAAAATAAATGAAGTTTATATGCAAATTGTAGTACACTTTAGTAAGAGATAACCAGTCAGATGACTACCCCTCCCCCCATTAATTTAAACTTTCATTCAAGGAGAGAATTTGCAAAGTATCCATTTTCAATGCAATATGAGTACAGCTGGTTGTACCGTGTTAGTTATCCTGGGAGAGAGATTCAAATGTCGCTGGTACCATGCCAAGCTTGTTATGGCCCAGAAAGGACAATGTGAACATTTTAATACTCATCTCTCTTCTTTTTCTCTCAGGCAGGGAGCAGAAAGGCATCTCTGAAGGTTAGAGATAATTCTCCCTGCCATAAATTGCAGTGAAGAGCTAAGTGTGAAATAAAACCACAACAAGGATGGGAGGGGTGAGGGTGAGGAGGGTAAATAAAGAAGTCCAGTTTGGGAGCATAAATGATTTGGGAAACAGAACACCAGATGTGTGGTCCTATCTGAGTAAGAGGTCAGTGGGAGTGTGTATATGACTCTTGATTTGATTTGACTACTACCTGTCAACCTACTGTTGGGAGAGGGGAAGTAACACAAATCAACTTCTTGCAGAAGAAAGTAGGGGATTTTATTTACTACACTGTATTCCTCTGCTGTAGCTCCAAGTTTCTACCTTTCTTTTACCCAGTAGTGGGCTCCCAAAAAAAATTACTACCACACTGCGGCCGTGGTGTGGTGGGCATGGCCAGAGGGTAAGCCCTACATTGTACCTGAATTAGGACTACTTTATTTCAAAACTTGGATGGGTGGAGCCAGCCAGATTTTCTGCTACCAGTTCTGGCAAACTGGTGTGAACCTGCTGATGCCCACCACTGCTTTTACCCCTCCAGTCCTAATCAGGCATCAAAAAAGATATGCCTAGTTGTCCTCCATGTGTGGAGACTGATAGCCTGAGAAGGAAACAGCCAGCTATGTGTAGACATTCTGTATGTGTAGAAGCTTTCTGTCCCAGCTCCTGCCAGCATAGCAGTTTGAAAGCAAAAAATTGCAAGTAGATAAATAGGTACCAATTCAGTAGGAAAGGTAATAGCATTCCATGTGCTCTAGTGTCTTGCCATGCCTGTCACATGACCACGGAAATTTCTACAGACACAAAAGCACTGGTTCTTGGGCTTTAAATGGAGATGAACACTGCCTACTAGAGTCAGACACGGCTGGCTTTTTAGCAAGGGAGACCTTTACCTTTAGCAGCTTTCTAAATATGGGCATTCATTACCCTTTAAAAATTGGGCTTCCTAATCACATGGGGAATCTCATGCAGCACTCTCCACAGGAGCACACTCTTCTCCTCTTCACATGCTCAGACTACTTCTTTCTGAGCACCTTAACAGGTTTTCTTTTCTACTATCTATGGCAGCCAGATTCTATGTCGGTGAAGGCGAACCTTGGCACTCCAGGTGTTTTTTGGCCTTCAATTACCAGAAGCCCAAGTCAGCACTCCTTTTGATCAGGGCTTCTGGGAATTGAAGTTCAAGTGCATCTGGAGTGCCAAGGTTCACCATCACTGTTCTATGTCATGCTTCTCTGGTTGACCTGTTTGCCTCATGTCTCCTGGATATAAATTTGCTTCCCTTACTGCCCTAGCTCTATTTTACTTGATAAGAACACCTTCCCTTATTCTACATTTGATTTCTTGCCTTTCCTTCCTTCTTACAGTTTTTGTTGTTCAGTTGCACAGTCGATTCCGACCCTTTGTGACCCCATGGACCATTCCCCTCCAGGCACCCCTGTCCTCCACCATCCTCCTCAACCCATCCAGGTCTGTGCCCATTGCATCTACAATGCCATCTCATTTTTGGCTGCCCCCTTCTTCTTTTGCCAATGTTTTATAGAATTTTCCCCCCAGAATCAAGGCTTTCTCAAGTGAATTCTCTCTTCTCATTTAATGTCCAAAGTACTTTAGCTTCATCTTTACTATTTGACTTTCTAAGTTGCAGTCAGGGTTGATTTCTTGTAAGACTGACTTATTTGTTCTCCTCGCTGTCCAGGGGACTCTCAAAACTCTCCTCCAACACCACACCACATTTCTTCTTTTGCCCTCTACCTTTCCCAACATCAAGGATTTCGCAAGTGAATCCTCTCTTCTCATTTGATGTCCAAAGTTCTTTAGCTTCATCTTCAATATTTGACCTTCCAAAGAGCAGTTGGGGTTAATTTATTTTAAGATTGACCTATTTGTTCTCTTTGCTGTCCAGGATACTTTCAAAATTCTCCTCCAACACCATATTTTAAAGGTGTCTATTCTTCTGCACTCAGCTTTCCTTATGGTCCAGCTTTCACAACCACACTTTACTCCTGGGAATACCATTGCTTTGCCTATGCAGACTTATGTTTGCAAGGTGATGACTCTACTTTTAACTATGTTTCCCAGGTTTCTCATAGCTTGTCTCCCAAGAATCAGTCACCTTTTTATTTCATGGCTGCATTCTTCATCTGCAGTGATCTTGGATCCTAAGAAAGTAAAATTTGTCACTGCTTCTACTTCTTCCCCATCTGTTTTCCAGGGACTGATAGGGCCTGTTGCCATTATTTATTTATTTATTTATTTATATTTATTTATTACTCAACTTGTATGCCGCCCTACTCAAAGTGACTCTGGGCAGCTAACAAAGAGCAAAATAATTACAATCACAACTACAAAGCATCAAATCACAAAAACATTTCAAAATGGGGAAAAAAACACATGTATACATCCTAACCACAGCCTCAAGAAATTCTGGTGGCAGCTGCGGTTTTATGGCCGCACCCGCTGCACAGCTGCTGCTCCTTGCCACTCCTCCCCGCAGGCCAGGGCCAGCCAAGGGTGTCCAGTGTCAGTGGGGCATCCACTGGCGGCGGTGGTGGTGGTTTTATGGCTGGGCTCACCACAGAGCTGCTGCTCCTTGCCACTCCTCCCTACAGGCTGAGGGTGTCCGGTGGCGGCTGGGCATCCAGTGGCAGCGGCAGCAGTTTTATGGCCGGAACAATGCACAGCTGCTGCTCCTCGCTGCTCCTCCCTCAAGACTGGGGTTTGGTTTTCTTACATTATCTAACAATGAATCTTAGATAATGATAACAATCTTTGTTTTCTGTAATGCAACATATATTATTTTTCTTTAAGGCTTGTCAATGTTCTGCTTCTTACTCTGCCTTCCCCTGTTTAAGGTACACAGTGAAGTATAAAGGTTTCTTCCCTACGAGGTACAAAATGTCCAAGATCCAAAATGTACATGCCAGTCATGTGCATGTAACCATAAAACACTTTAATCTCTATACTCATTCACAATATAGTGATGTTTGCCCATACTGCACTATTGCATTTCACTGTGTAGGTTTCCATGTGAAGTGACAGGTCACAGTTATTCTCCACTTGAGCATTGAGTTTACCTACTGAGCCACCAAGACTAAAATATTAATAACTAGCATAGTTTGCCCGGCGGTGCCGGGCTTTTTAAAATGGTGTTGGATACTAAAGGGTTTCGTTTTTTTCTTGAACTAATGGTGATGGGCTGTTTTAAATGGTGGTGTGAGGTTTTTTGATTTTGTGGCTTCGAGGCGCTTCGTCCGCCTGTGGCGGACTTGCGCTCTCAGTGGTTTTTTTGTTCTTTTTGGTTTGTTTGTTTTGGTTTTTGCTTTTTTTGCGTGCTGGCTTCCTCAGTGCCGTGATCCTTAATTTGGTTTTTGAACTTGTTTTTTATGTTTATGCAATTTTTTAAATTTTTTTAATTTAATTTAATTTAATATTATTCAGTTTAAAATTTAATTTTGTTTTTTAAAATGTTGTTTTAATTCTTTTTTTTTGTTTTATTTTTTTGGAGTAAAAAGTGTTTTCTTTTTTTGGTAATTTTTGAGATTAGTGTGTTTATTTTTGAATGTTTGTATAACTTATTTGATTAAATTTGGTATTTTTTTAAATATTTTTGAATGTTTTTCTCTTTTGGCCACTGGGTGGGGGTGGTGAGCTTTT
This sequence comes from Bradypodion pumilum, assembly GCA_035047305.1. Taxonomy (NCBI): domain Eukaryota; kingdom Metazoa; phylum Chordata; class Lepidosauria; order Squamata; family Chamaeleonidae; genus Bradypodion; species Bradypodion pumilum. Next base: position 490,219,819 of record JAWDJD010000001.1, read on the forward strand.
GTGCCTCTCGTTACATTTGTTCTCTTCTGTCCTCTGGGTGTCACTTCCAGTAAGTTTCCTCTTTCTCATTTGAGTTCCGGTTCTCATAGAAGGAAGACGTCTTTTGGTAAGTTCTCTGGTTTTTTTGGGGTGTGTGTGTGTGTGTGGGGGGGATTTTTGTGTTTTTTTCTTGTTTATTTTTGGCTGTGTGTGTAATTTTTGGTTTTTGGTGTGTTTTTGAATGTTTTTCGTTTGTGTTTTTGTGTGTTTTTTTCAGTGGGGGGTGGCTTTCTTTCTCGCGGGCCATGCTGGCTGGGCCGTGGGAAAGAAGGCCAATTGCAGGGAGGCTTTCTTTCCCATGGGCCATGCTGGATGGCCCGTGGGAAGGGAGGCTTTCTTTCCCATGGGCCATACTGGCTGGCCCGTTGGGAAGAAGGGCAGTTGCGGGGGGTGGGTGGGTTGCTTTTATTTTTGGCGCACCGGCTGGCCCTTCGAATGGAAGGGCAGCGGCGGTGAGGGGGGGTTCCCCCACGGGCCATGCTGGCTCGCCCGTGGGGAAGAATGGCAGCAGTGGCGGGCTTTTTTTCAACTTTTATTTTTCGCGCGCCGGCCGCCTCAGCATTCTGCGTACTCATGGCGCGCAGGACGCTGGGGCTTGTAGTTTTGGCTGCGCGTGCTTTCTTTCTGTGGCGGTTTTTCTTTTGTGGCTTTTTTTTTGATTGGCTGTGGCGCATTTCCGAACGTTCCTTTTGCCGCGCCGCTCAACCTGATTGGCTCTGGCACGGCGCGGTGAAAGGAACTTTGGGTATTGAAGTTCCCTTTTTTTGTTTGCGACTGGGGGGCTCCTGCCCCCGGGTCGAAAATTTCAACCCGACAGTTACCTGCGAACCCCGTTCGGGCGAGTGAACGGAGACTCGGACGGGGCTAGTGGTGCCTGGTGCAACATCCTTTGTCACATTCCAACGGTTAACGCACCATTTTATAGGTATAGATTGCAATGGCAGATGGACTAGAGTTTTCCAGAAGTACAGATATACGGAAATGATACCTGTACATATTTTATGGCTACTGTCCTTTTGTAGCAATGTGTGGAGTCAAGGTGCAATCATATAACCTAGCTACTCTGAACACACACTGTCACACTTCCTCTGGCATGCCTCTCCTTGCATTGTTGTGAGAGTGGCCATGTAGCTAGTCGCACAAGCAAAGCAACTTGTCAGAACTAGGAAGATTTTATATGATTGCCATTTTGCTGTGCACTCCTTCAATAGGATACTGGCTTCTAGATTTAATAGTAAATATTATGGCAGGAATCCACAGACCCCCAACAGACTGCTTCAAGTAGGAAATGTTTTATAGAATTTTTTTGTTATTAGATATTTTTAATCTTCATTTTAAAGCAGGTAACCTTGTTGTTGAGGCCAATGTTATTTTTTCTGCTATGAAAGACAGTGTGGTATAGTGGATGGTGATGATAATAATAATGATAATAGTGGAGAGAGTGTAAGACACGAGTTCTCAACCTTTTTAAGGGGTCACGCTCTCTCAGACAGCTTCAGGGGCCAGATGGCCATTTTGCCCTTCCTACACTACATGGCACTTCCTAGTTTGGTGGAGGTGGTGATGGGCCACATGAAATGGTGCTGAGGGCTGCATCCCACCTGCAGGTTGCAGATTGAGAATCCCTGGTGTAATACAAGACCCAAGTTCAAATTCCTACTTGACCATGAAAGTGGCAATGGTAAACCAATTTTTGAACATTCCACTTAAATTGAAAACCTTATTAAAGTTGCCATAAATAAAATGAATTGATAGGACAGAACAATAGTAAGATTTCCTGGTAAGTCCTAAGATGATTTTGACCATTGTGATTATGAACCACTCTTTTGCATGTGTCTATGCTAAGATGTGCTGTAACAGCTTTCCACAGTTATTAGTCCCTACGCCTGCCACAGATTTTCATGTTGGTGAGTCACCTTGCTTAGGAACAAGAGAAAAAGAATAGGAACAAGTGAAAAACACAATATATAAACACAGCTGTAATCTTTTGCTTAATTAATTTATGCATATTTCATAGGTAGGATACTTAGGTATAAATAAAAGAAAAATTATCCAGAAAGGCCTAGGAGTTTTTCAGAATAAACTTCTCTTTGAATATTCATTACTCCTTTAAGTTCTATTTGCTGAATTTTAAGTTTTGTTTGGCACCATTCCAGAAGTGAAAAAAACTTTTCATGCAGCTCATTTGTCAGCCTATATAAACATTCCTGAAGGTGTTTGGGAAATTCTTTGCAGATATTTAGTTCCCAGAGTGAGTGCTCTTCTCCCCACTTAAATTAGATGAATTTGAGGGATTTACCCAACTGTGGAATTCATAATATCTAAAATGAGATTCTTCCCATAATAGTGAATGGGTTAAATGCCAAAAAGGTCCCTGCCGAGCCACAACTCCTCATTCTAACCTATTTTACAAGACTGTAGAAGGTTAAAATGAGTGGGGAGGGAAACTTGTATTCTGACTTCAGCTCTTTGCAATTTGTAAACTTTTATGAATGGAAAAAGAAGACCAAATAAATTGCAAGCGCGGCGCCAAAATGGCTGCCGCGCTCTTTGCAGGGCCCCCCCCCACAGGACGAAGGCATCCGGGTAGTTAGGGGCGTGGCCAGCTCCCTTATAAAAGGGGTGGCCACGAGGCAGCCGAGCTGCCATTTTGCGAAGCGACGGAGCGGAGAAGTTTTTCCCTCTTACCTCCGTCGCTTTTGGCTTTTACCGGGAAGCCTTTTGGCTGCTGAATTCTCTCGTTTCGGCTTCCCATCGATTGGCTGAGAGGCCCGCGAAGAAGAAGGCGGCTGCGAGCGTGGCTCGTGCGGTTCGGAGGCGCAATCTGGGTTGGAAGACCGCGGCTGCGCCTCCCCAGCAGCCGCATTTGCTTGCACCCACAGGGACCGGTGGAATGGGGTCTATTCCCCCTGGCTGGAGGATGGTGGCCCACGCAAGGGGCCAGTAGGGGCTGCGGCCCTCGGCCCGCAAGCGGTGGACACCTCTCATGGTGTTGCCCATTCCGCTGGGCCTCCCTTTATAGGAGCGTAGCTCGCTCCGAGGCCTTCCAGCCTTGGGGGGTGGTCCGGTCCCCTTCCCTGGCAGGTTGCTACATCGGCCCTAACGGGCCCGGGTGTGGGGTTGTTGCCCTATTCGGGCCCCAGGGTGCAGGGACCTGTACCCATGCCTGTAGTAGGCGGGCCGGCTGGTCCTTTGCCCCATGTCAGCGTGGAGGCCTTATTGGCCCGCGTTGCGGCCCTCGAGACATCCCTGGCCCGGGCTAGCCACTCTTGGTCTCCATTTGGGGTTCGTTTCGACGTGTCGTCTACTGGGCAGCGGCAGGCGACGGGACGGGTCGAGCTGCTTGAGGCGCGTGGCACGACCTGGGCCACTGCCTCGCAGCTCCCCATTCAACAGACCGGTACGGGTCAGGCCCCATCGACAAGCTCGACGGCGGTTGTGAGCTCCGACGCCCCCAGTGGGCTGGAACCCCCGGTGGGGGCGGCCTATGGGGGTGCAGCACGTGAGTATGCGGTCCAAGCTAGTGCACCTACACACGTGGCCACGTTGGGGGGGGTTTCCAATGGCCTGGCCTCGCGCGGGTGGGGCGGCGGTCCAGCCGCTGACGCCCCACCTGACGACGATAACTACCACTCAGGGCCCCATGGTGGGGGGTGTTTTCTACCCTGTGGGGAATGTTTTGGGGGTGGCTGGGTTAGTACAGGCCCCCTTTCAGATGCCAGCAGTTCCTGTTGTGCCCGTGTCGGCCTTGCTGACGGCGGGGTATTCCTTACCGCTGGGTGTCCATTTGGCACAGACCACCAAAGAGAAGATCTGGCGGGGGGATTACGTGGATACCTTCTCACTCCTCAACAGAGGGCCCACCAAGGAGTAGGGGGGGGCAGGATGAGAAGGATAAGGAGCAGGCACGTCGTAGCAAGCCACCACGTACTGGGGCCGACTGGTTGCCGGCCTACCTCATATACATGGCGGTGTACCTTAGGGCCCGGCCGGATTTGGCAATTTCGATGGTCCAGTATTTGGACAACATCTACCGGGCGATGGTTGACTTTCCGGGCCCATCGTGGTTGGCTTATGATGTGTAATTCCATATGCGGATTCCCCGGCACCCCGACATTAGGTGGGTTGAGCCATGCCAGAGGCTGTGGCTTTTGTACATGACGCCCATGCGCCCCGCGCCCGGGGAGAGATACCATTGTGGACATGCGGTCCAGCGGGCGGCCCCAGCACAGGTCCACTGCCAGGGGGCGGGGCGGGGGGTTTCAGCCCGCCTGCTGTGCTGGACTTTCTCATCCAATGGTTCCTGCAATAGGAAGAATGGCAAATACAGACATTAGTGTCCCCCCTGTGCTGGCCCCCATGCGGCCTCTGGCTGTCCCAGGCCTGGAGGGATGCGGGGCATAGGGAGGGGTGGACAGGGGGCTGGCAAGACTGCCGCATATGGATCTAGTTCACCAAAGGGCTCCCTCCCCAATTAATGTGGACATGTTGGAGCGCTGGCTCACATTGTTCCCGAAGGGAGAGGATGCGGAGATCTCCTTCAGGGTTTTAGGCAGGGGTTACGTATCCCTTTCATGGGTGATAGGTCCCCTCAGGAGGCCCCCAATCTTTATCCCTTAGGGGGAGGGAGGAGGTGGCTCCTGCCAGCAATGATAAGGAGGTCTATGCGGGCAGGGTCGTTGGCCCTGTCCCTGCGCCCCCGTTCCGGGGAGCATATTATTGCACTGATGCCATGCCTTTTGGCTGTTCCAATTCGGGCTCGGCATTCGAGCGTTACTCCATCTTCCTAGAGTGGGTTTTTGTTCGCAGATCAGGGTCCCGGTCTGTAGCCCATTCCCTGGATGATTTTATTCGGGGCTGAACGGGGCTGGGACACGTCCACACGTCTCCTCAACACATTTCAGACGCTAATGGAGGAACTTGGTGTCCCTTTAGCGCCCGAAAAGACCGAGGGCCCGCCTACACAGCTAGTATTCCTGGGGGTGGAGATTGACACGGTAGCATAGGCTTCTAGGTTGCAGCGGGATAAGGTGTCAAAGCTAGTGGCGCTTATCTCGGACTTGCTGGCCAAGCGCATGGCATTACCGAGGGACCTGCTGGTGCTACATGGTCACCTCAATTTTGCTGGCAGGGTCGTCGCACCGGGCAGGGCATTTGCGCGGCGCTTGTGCGACGCCATGGCAGGACTATCCAGGCCCCACCATAGGGTTAGACTTACCCGGGGTATCAGGGCAGACGTGCTTGTCTGGCTACAGATCCTGAGGGATTTCAATGGGGTGTCATTTTGGAGGTCTGAGCTCCTGGCTTCCCCTTGCTTTAAGATACAGCCCGATGCCCGGGATCCCTGAGTTATGGGATGTACTTCAATTGGAAGTGGGCCTATGGTGAGTGGCCACCATCCTGGGCAGGCACGGGTCGCCTGCGTGGTCTCATGTATCTGGAATTTTCCCTATACTGGGTGCTTTGATGCTATGGGGCGAGGAGGAGGCCAACTCGGTTGTCCACTTTGGTGTGACAATGCGGCTGTTGTCCACTTTGTCAATGCACAGAGCTCTAAATCGCCCAGGGTTATGGACCCAGTGCGCCAGTTTGCGTTGCGCAGCCTGCGCCTCAACGTTCTTTTCAGGGCTAGGCATGTCCCAGGGGTTAGTAATGATATTGCTGATGCTTTGTCCCGCCTGCAGATCTCCCGGTTCCGTGCCTTGGCCCCGGATGCGGAGGAATTTCCCTCGCCACTCCCGGACGGGATATGGAACATCGGCAAGGAGAGGTGAACCGGGCGATTGGCCTGTCACTAGCGCCACGCACGCATAAGGTGTATCACCACGCATTTAATTCTTTCAGAGCATTCTGTACCCAATTCCAAATGCCAGGAACCTGGCCGATCCCGGTAACCCATGTCCTGCGGTTCATGGTTTACCTGCGTGCCCAGGGCTTTGCACCTCGCACCATAGCATTTAAGCTGTCAGCATTGGCTTTTATGGCCAAAGTGTGAGGTCATGTGGACAGCACCACTGACTTCCGTGTGAGACATGTTTTGGAGGGGTGGGTGCGCGCGCGTGGGCGTTGCCCGGACGACCGCCACCCGATTTCCCCAGGGGTTTTTACCCAATTGGCCCGGGGCTGGCCTGGCCTCTGTTTTGATAAGATGAGGCAGCCCATTTTATGCGGCTACAACGGTCGCCTTTTTTGGAGTGCTCCGCATCGGCGAGCTTGAGATGCTGTATAAGGCGGATGCAAGTCGTGGACAGTACCACTCACTTCCGTGTGAGAATGTTTTGGAGCGGTGGGTGCGCGCGTGTGGGCGTTGCCCGGACGACCGCCACCCGATTTCCCCAGGGGTTTTTACCCAATTGGCCCGGGGCTGGCCTTGCCTCTGTTTTGATAAGATGAGGCAGCCCATTTCATGCGGCTACAACGGTGGCCTTTTTTGGAGTGCTCCGCATCGGCGAGCTTGAGATGCTGTATAAGGCGGATGCAAGTCGTAGGGCACTGGAACTCGAAGATGTCTGAGTGAACAATATTCGGCTCAGTTGGGGATACGCTCCTCTAAAACGTATCAGCACGGCGTAGGCAGTGGAGTAGACTGCTACGATGTTCCTCGGCAGACATCTGTCCGGTTGGTGCCCTACAGGATTTCCTTGCACTGTATGGCACGCACCATGGCCCGTTTTTCTGTCACCAAGATGGGTCTCCCCTTACTAAATTTCAATTTTGGAAGGTGACAGGCAAAGCGCTGGCCAGTGTGGGCCTCCCAGGCGCCCGCTATGGCACTCATTCATTCCGTATAGGGGCGGCCTCAACCGCAGCTGCTTTTGGGTACTCAGGGGCTGACATACGTAGCATGGGACGGTGGGGTTCGCAATGTTTTCAGTTTTATGTGCGCCCACTCCCGCTGTGAGTACCAACCCAGTCACCTTACCTACTTTCCCTCATTTTTCCTTACAGACCCGGGGTGTCGTATTACACCGGTGACAGTATGGCTGGTGGGCCATAGCTACGTGCACAGGGCAGCGAGTTATGCTGCGGCGACAGAGTGGGGACCCCGACTGGGACTTGGTGCATACACAAGTCTCACATGGCATGGTAAGCCCGGGATGTTGTGGCGGGAGCTGCTGCCTTTCCTTTTTTCAGGCCAGAATGCTGACCCGCCTGACATTCTGATCATACACCTGGGGGGCAATGATTTGGGCCAGGTCACCGGCTTGTCGCTGAAACATGTGATTTGTGAGGACCTCGCCTACCTGCATTACGTCTGGCCCGCCACAACCCTTGTTTGGTCGGACATGGTCCCGCGCCATTCCTACAGAGGGGGTGTTGACCTCCTGGCCCTTGACCGTGCTAGACACATGGTGAATAGGGCAGTGGCGCGTTTCCTTGTCTACAGGGCTTGGGGGAGGGTCAGTCGTCACCCCGCTATTAGCCTCCAAAGTTATGACTTGTATGCAGGGGATGGGGCCCATCTGTCGCGAGGAGGTGTGGACCTCCTGTTGGGTGATTGGCGAGCAGGCCTGTCGACCGAGCTGACGGTCTGGGTGGGGCGTCGAGCCTTCTTTGAAGCCCCTCCATGTGGCGGGTAGCACTGGTAAGGTAAACATTATGACCCACAGGTATCCAGCAAGTTCGCAATTGACTGGACAACACTAGACAGGCATAAGTTGGTTAAACGTTGTCCGGTCAACGAGGAACTAGGCGACGGGGTGATGGCTATAGCTAGACAGCATGCATCACCCCGTGATTTTACGGATACGCGTCAGAGGGTGGGGTCATTAGTTAGATATTGACTACGGTCAACAATTTGTTTGTGGTCAACAAACAAATTGATACAAATGGATACATTGTAGCAATTGCCGTTGGCAATTTTGGGTGGTACCTTACCAGTGTTACTTCGGCCTGCTTGCCTTAAGAATTATGATTGGTCAATTACCAATAGAAATTTATAATTCGGACTAGGGCATGAATCAATAAATGTGGCCCAATGCCGTTATCCACTTTCATTGGTGTCTGAGTCCTTTATTGGGGGGTGCGCCTGCAATGCAAGCGCGGCGCCAAAATGGCCGCCGCGCTCTTTGCGGGGCACCCCCCACAGGACGAAGGCATCCGGGTAGTTAGGGGCGTGGCCAGCTCCCTTATAAAAGGGGTGGCCACGAGGCAGCCGAGCTGCCATTTTGCGAAGCGACGGAGCGGAGAAGTTTTTCCCCTCCACCCCCTCCCTAGTTAACAGTGTGATATTTTGGTCGCTTCGGGGCCGGGTGGGAATTTTTGGCTGGGACCCATATTGGCTTCCGGGTCCTGGTTTTTTCGCCCATCCCACACTGTTGCTATGGTTTGACATAGGGTTTTTTTTTCTGTTGCTGCTGTTGACTTTGGTCACATGGGCGGGTAGCACTGGTAAGGTAAACATTATGACCCACAGGTATCCGGCAAGTTCGCAATTGACTGGACAACACTAGACAGGCATAAGTTGGTTAAACGTTGTCCGGTCAACGAGGAACTAGGCGACGGGGTGATGGCTATAGCTAGACAGCATGCATCACCCCGTGATTTTACGGATACGCGTCAGAGGGTGGGGTCATTAGTTAGATATTGACTACGGTCAACAATTTGTTTGTGGTCAACAAACAAATTGATACAAATGGATACATTGTAGCAATTGCCGTTGGCAATTTTGGGTGGTACCTTACCAGTGTTACTTCGGCCTGCTTGCCTTAAGAATTATGATTGGTCAATTACCAATAGAAATTTATAATTCGGACTAGGGCATGAATCAATAAATGTGGCCCAATGCCGTTATCCACTTTCATTGGTGTCTGAGTCCTTTATTGGGGGGTGCGCCTGCAAATTTCCTTGCCACTCAGGATTGATAAAAAAATGGCATAAAGCTGGAGAACATTCCTGTCAACATGTTTCTAGTTGTGTATATACATGCCTCTAGTTGTCTATACATGCCTTAAAATGCCTTTTACAAATAACTTTAGCACATAACTAGAAATTGTAACCTGTTACAGTTAAAAGTATCCTTGTAACTGCTTGTTACATTACTTTTGCTTTCGTGTCAGAAATTATTCTGGGTTGAAATAATTTTTGCTTGAGACCTGGGTACTGCATGATGGTTTGAGCACCCATCTCTGTCCCAGCTCCTGCCAACCTAGCAGATCTTGGGGACATGAAAGGAGCCTCATTTGGGCATCCCCAGAGTGGGGTTTCTCCAGCAAAAATCCTTTCAACCCAGAATAATTTCTTATATGAAATTATTATACTTTTGCTTTAACTTTGTAATAGAGTTGTGAAGAGTTGTGTTTTTGAATGACAGCTCCTAGAATTCCCCCAGGCAGCATATCCAAAAACATATCTTTGCATTTTTAATTAATTGCTACACAACTAATTACCCCCTATAACTAATTACAATAATCTACATTGTTTCTAAATAGTCATTGATGAATGCTACTGTGGGCCTTGGACGCAGCATCCCATGATGGTACTGTCTTCCTTAGCCTTACCTGGAGATGTTTGTTATTCACTAGCGGTCTCCGATCCAAGTACTAACCAAGTCAGAGTTTCCTTAGCTTAAAAATAGGGCAGTGATGGCAAACCTTTTAGAGACCGAGTGTCCAAACAGAGAGGTGGGGCAAACTCTGGGGGGGGGAGAGGAAGTGTTCCCGTTGGGCTGCTGGGCAGAGGGGTGGGATGAACTCTGTGCTAGGTTAAGGAGGAAGCGCTCCCATTGGGCTGCTTGGGCAGAGGGGTGGGATTTATTTATTTATTTATTTATTTATCATTCACATTTGTAAATGCCGCCCACTCAGGCAGAACCCGACTCAGGGCGGCATTACAACAACTCCAAAAAATACATAAAAACATTATAAAACCTTATAAAACCCACCCAATAAAAAACCCACCCAATAAGAAAAAACCAACATCCACCCCCATTTAAAACCCATATCCCAATCACCCGTCCCACCTACCACACAGAGGGAAAGAGAGAGAGTCTTATAAAAGCCAACCGGCGGGGGCCATAGTCCCGTTCGGGCCCCATACCTGCCCTGCCAGCCAGGTCTTTACTCCTTTCCTGAAGGGCAGCAGTTCACTTTGCAATCTTAGATCTGTTGGTAGGAGGTTCCAGAGGGTTGGTGCGGACACAGAGAAGGCCCTCCTTCGGGTGCTAGTCAAATGTGCACCCCTCGTTGATGGCACCACCAGAGAGCCTCTCCGGTCCGCTCTAGTTGGACGGGCAGCCACTCTTGGGACGATGCGGTCTCTAAGGTATCCTGGCCCCCTGCCATATAGGGCTTTAAAGGTCAAAACCAGCACCTTAAATTGCACCCGGAGACAAACTGGTAACCAGTGCAGCTCCCGAAGCAGCGGTGAGGCATGGGCATATCGCCCACACCCCATCACCACCCGGGCCGCCGCATTCTGGACCAGCTGCAGCCTCCGAATGGTCGTCAAGGGCAGCCCCATGTAGAGCGCATTACAATAATCTAGTCGGGAAGTAACCAGAGCATGAGTGACCATAAGCAAGGAGCCCCGGTCCAGGAGCGTGCGCAGTTGGCGAATCACCCGAAGTTGGGCAAAAGCCCCCCTGGCCACAGCTGCCACTTGTTCTTCCAGCAGGAGCCGTGAGTCCAGGAGGACCCCCAAGTTGCGCACTGGGTCTGTCTGGGGCAAAACAGCCCCATCCAGTACCAAAGATGGTAACTCCTTGGATAACGTGGGGCCCCTTATCCACAGCCACTCTGTCTTGCTGGGATTCAGCCGAAGCCCATTGGCCCCCATCCAGACCCCAATGGCCTCCAGGCATCCGGATAGGATTTCAACAGCATCACTGGGGTCCCCCCGGGCCGAGATGTACAATTGAGTATCATCCGCGTACTGATGGTACCGCACCCCGTGGGAACGAATGATCTCACCCAGCGGCTTCATGTAGATGTTAAATAAGAGAGGAGAGAGCACAGATCCCTGAGGCACCCCATATTTGAGAAGCCTAGGGCTGGACCTCTCACTCTCTAACCACACCGACTGGGTACGGCCCTCCAGAAATGAGGAAAACCAGGACAACACAGTGCCCTGGATCCCCAGTCCTTCGAGCCGTTCCAGCAGGATACCGTGGTCGACGGTATCGAAGGCCGCTGAGAGGTCAAGAAGAGCAAGGACGGATGGACAACCCCCGTCCCGCTCCCGCCAGAGATCATCCATCAGTGCGACCAATGCCGTCTCCGTTCCATATCCGGGCCTGAATCCCGATTGAAAGGGGTCTAGATAATCCGCTTCCTCCAGGACACTCTGCAGCTGGCGCGCCACCGCCTTCTCCAAAACCTTACCCAGAAAGGGCAGGTTGGAAACCGGCCTATAGTTGTTAAGGACTATGGGATGAATTTTGTGCTGTGGGGAAGGAGGAAGTGTTGCCATTGGGCTGCTGGGCAGAGGAGCAGGGTGAACTCTGTGCTGGGGGAATGGCACATGTGCCAACATAGAGGGCTGTGAGTGCCCCCCAGGCACTCATGCCATAGGTTCAACACCACTGATATAGGGCGTATTCAGGATGTAAGATGCTAGGGACAGAACCTTGGACCTCCTGCATTGCCAGTCCTGCACTACCAGAATGACAACATATCCAATAAAATATAAGTAGGTGCAATGAAGAACTGATCCCTGTGGTTTTACAGATCTGTGTTCAGCAGGGATCTACAAAAATTATTAGGTGTGTGTGTCTTGTTGCATGTGGCATGACACTTCTGTCCTCTATCCTTGTCCCCCACCCCCTCAGGGTGTGCTATCGTTCCTTAGAAGCATGTTCTTGTTGAGAGAATTTCATTAGTCAGCAGCAGGGCACAGCTGGCTTTGCAGGGAACCATAATTAAATTGCAGAGGATAAATTAAAATAGCTCGCTGATAACACAGTCTTCTTATGGTGGGTTAAAATGAGCCAGATAGATGCAACTCCACGGGCATATTTGTGAACCTTCTACGCTTCCACTAACTTTGGCCATTAAAGGGAAATGAGTTTGAAGTGAAATTGCTTGATCAGCCCTGACTTTGAATTCATTGACCAAATTATTGTTATAGCATCTCAGGCCGAAAGACCGAATTGTTGATAAATAGCAGGCCACCTGAAGTCATATTAGCATCTGTCACAGGCTTACTGATGCCAGAGAGAAATGCACAATTCCGTGCGTGTGCGTGTGCGTGTGCGTGTGCGTGTGCGTGTGTGTGAGAGAGAGAGAGAGAGAGAGAGAGAGAGAAATGCATTTCATAAATTAAAGAAATATGCTTTGCCAGCTCAATTAACTGAATATTACATCACTCTATGTGTATTGTCAAGTCAATTCTGACTTAATAGCAATCTTTTTCAAGATTTTCTAGGTAGGGAGTACTCAGAAGTGGTTTCCTATTCCCTTCATCTATCTTAAATTAATTTAAACTAAGCAAGAACAGAAATACTGATAGTCAATTACTTTCCTGTGCATCATTTTCCCTTTCCCTTAGAGCAGGGGTTCCCAATTTTCATTTTTTTCACTCGATGGGCCAAACCATGCCCCCCGGTCACGTGGTTTCTCCCACCATAAACATTGCCATAAAACATGTGTATGGCTGTCAAAAATGCATTTATGACAGCCACGGGTGCCTTTATGGCAGCCCTGATGCATTTACACATGTGTGGGCATGTTTTATGGCTGTCGTGAATGTGTCCGCTTCCATTTCCAGTAGCAGCATGGACAGCAGTGGGCCACACAGAATGGTGCCGTGGACCATAGTTTGGCCACGCCTGCATTAGAAGAACAGTATATCAATTAAATGATATAAGTGAAAGAAACAAAATGAATGATTGGCACTATCTGTGTTCCACTAGCAGAAGGTACCAGACATATATTAAGTTAAGAAATCTAAGCATAGTATATTGATCAAGTAACCAATCAATTAACATCATTTCTATTATTTTTTTAAAATCTCCACTGCCATGCACAGTTATGTACTGTATTAGATTTGCAGTCAAAGTTGCTAGCCATTTTGTGTGCCAACACAAAACAGCTAGCCATTTTATGGGAAAATGCAATGCAAATGTAATTTAAAAATTGCAAGAGTTTAAAAAAAAACAGAAAAATTCATGGAAAACAAAGCTCAAGGAATCAGCACAGAATGGATCTGCATTACAAGCATATCAAATAACCTAAAGTGTCTCAAAATGTAAGAGTTTCACTTAATTTTCTAAATTAAAATGTTTGTAATTAAGAATGTAGCAATCATATCTTTTTATATTCCTCAAGAAAAAAGCACTTCTCAATGTACAGATATATCCCTTTCAAAAAATGGATAACTGTGGTAAAACTTTTCATTCTTGCACCATTTAAAAAATCATCAGTAGAAGCAGCATTACCAAAATTTGGGTGTATTTTGTGCAATACCTGGCCAAGATCCTATTCAGATGAAGGCAAATCACTACTGTTTGTGCAAAATACATACATTTTTATACAAAACGGTTTTTGTTAACCTTCCACAAAAATATGTATAAAAAAAGTATTGCAATCTTGTCTCTATGCTATGCACTATTAAGCTGGTCCCAATTTATGAACCCTACTAGGGTTTTAACATTTGGAAGGTGTTTAAGGAATGGGTTCTCATTGTCAAACCACGTGAGTCTCTATAGTAGAGCAGAAATTTGAAGCTGGGTATCATAAAACAGACTGCATCAGGACTAATCTGACTAAGTCAGGACTGTGGTGGCTTAGTGTTTAAGACGTTGAACTTGATGACTGGAAGGTCGGTAGGTCAGCAGTTTGAGACCTGATTGTTGTGTGACAGAATGAGCTCCCGTTGTCTGCCCCAGCTCCTGACAATCAGGTAGTTCAAAAGCAAGAAAAATGCAAGCGGATAAATAGGTACCATTTCAGTGGGAAGGTAACAGAATTCCATGTGATCTGGTGTCTAGTCATGCCTGCAACATGACCATGGAAACATCTGCAACCAAAGTCAGCATTGGAAAACATGGCTCTCCAGGTGTTCTTGAACTTCAATTATCAAAAGCCCAAGTCAGTACACTTGCTGACCAGGGCTTCTGGGAATTGAAATCCAAAAACATACAGAGAGCCAAGTTTGCTGACCCCTGAACTAGGGTAATAAACACTGCTATTAAACTTTACTTGTTTAATACTTGTCCTACCAACCACAAAATATGCAAGTGAGACTTTGAAAATTACAACGGAGATAGCGCAGAAGCTAATTGCAGGCGCACCCCCCCAATAACGGACACAGACAACATTGAAAGTGGATAACAGCATAGGGCCACATTTATTGATTCAATGCCCTAGTCCGAATTATAAATTTGCATTGGTAAAACGACCAATCGTAATTCCTAAGGCAAGCAGGCCGAAGTAACACTGGTAAGGTACCACCCCAAAATTGCCAACGGCAATTGGTTACAATGTATCAATTTGTATCAATTTGTTTGTTGACAACAAACAAATTGTTGACCGTAGTCAATAACTAACTTATGACCCCACCCTCTGACGCGTATCCGTGAAATCACAGGGGTGATGCATGCTGGTTAGCAATCGTCATCACCCCATCGCCTGGTTCGTCGTTGACCGGACAACGTTTAACTAATTTATTCCTGTCTAGTGTTGTCCAGTCAATTGCGAACCTGCCGGATACTTGTGGGTCATACTGTCTACCTTACCAGTGCTACCCGCCACACGGAGGGGCTTCAAAGAAGACCTGACGCCCCCCCCCAGACCGTCAGCTCGGTCAACAGGCCTGCTCGCCAATCACCCAACAGGAGGTCCATACCTCCTCGCGACAGATGGACCCCATCCCCTGCGTACAAGTCATAATTTTGTAGACTAATATCGGGGTGATGACTAACCCGTCCCCAAGCCCCGTTGGCAAGAAACCGCGCCATTGCCTTGTTGACCGCACGCCTAGCGCGGTCAAGGGCCAGGAGGTTAACGCCCCCTCTGTAAGAATGGCGCGGGACAATGTCCGACCAAACCAGGGTTGTGGCAGGCCAGACATAATGCAAGTGGCCAAGGTCCTCGCAAATCGCATGCTTAAGCGATAAGCCGGTGACCTGGCCCAAATCATTGCCCCCCAGGTGGATGATTAGAATGTCAGGCGGGTCAGCACCCAGGCCAGAAAAAAGGAAAGGCCGCAGCTCCCGCCATAACATCCCAGGCTTACCATGCCATGCGAGACTGGCGTGGTCACCCAGTCCCAGTCGGGGTCCCCATTCTGTCGCCGCAGCGTAACGCACTGCCCTGTGCACATAGCTGTGGCCCACCAGCCATACTGTCACCGGTGTAAAACGACACCCAGGGTCTGTAAGAAAATTGAGAAAAAGGCGGTAAGGTGACTGGATTGGTACTCATGGCGGGAGTGGGCGCACATAAAACTGGAAAAATTGCGAGCCCCACCTCCCCATGCTGCGTATGTCAGCCCCAGAGTACCCAAAAGCAGCTGCTGTAGAGGCTGCACCAATCCGGAACGAATGTGTGCCCTAACGGGCACCTGGTAGGCCCACCCTGGTGAGGGCTCTGGCTGTCACCTTCCAAAACTGAAATTTAGTAAGGGGAGACCCATCTTGGTGACAGAAAAACGGGCCGTGGTGCACGCCACGCAGTGCCAGGAATTCCTGTAGGGCACCAACCGGACAGATGTCTGCCAAAGAACAACGTAGCAGCCTTACACCACTGCCTACGCCATGCTGATCTGTTTTAGAGGAGCGTATCCTCAACTGGGCCCAGTCTTTGGCTATGTAGACATCTTCGAGTTCCAGTGCCCTACCACTTGCATCCGCCTTAGACAGCATCTCGAGTTCGCTGACGCGGAGCGCTCCAAAAAATGCCACCGTTGTGGCTGCGTGAAAAAGGGCTGCCTCATAATGATCAAAACAGAGGCCTGGCCAGCCCCGGGCCAACTGGGTAAGAACCCCTGGGGAAATAGGGTGCCGGTCATCCGGGCAACGCCCGCGCTCGCGCACCCACCCCTCCAAAACATGTCGCACACGGAAGTCAGAGGTGGTATCCACATGACCTCCCACTTTGGCCACAAAAGCCAACGCCGAGAGCTTGGATGCTATGGTGCGAGGTGCAAGGCCCTGTGCATGCAGGTGAACCATGAACCGCAGAACATGGTCCACCGGGATAGGCCAGGTCTCTGGCAAAAGAAATTGAGTAGCAAATGCCCTGTAAGAATTGAATGCTTGTTGATACGCCTTACGCGTGCGTGGCGCTAGTGACAGGCCAATCGCCCGGTTCACCTCTCCTTGCCAATAGTCCACATCTCGTCCGGGAGTGGCGAGGGAAATTCCTCCGCATCCGGGGCCAAGGCGCGGAACCGGGAGATCTGCAGGCGGGACAAAGCGTCAGCAATATCATTATTAATCCCTGGGACATGCCTGGCCCTGAACAAAACGTTGAGGCGCAGGCAGCGCAGCACAAAATGGCGCACTAGGTCCATGACCCTGGGCGATTTGGAAGTCTGTGCACTGACAATGTGGGCAACAGCAGCATTGTCACACCAGAAATGCACCACCGAATTAGCCCACAGTTCGCCCCATAGCATCAAAGCCCCCAGAATGGGGAAAATTCCAGGTATGTGAGATCCCGCAGGCGACCTGTGCCTGCCCATGCCGGTGGCCACCCACCACAGGCCCCACTTCACATTGAAGTACATCCCATAACCCAGGGATCCTGAGGCATCAGACTGGATCTGGAAATTGGGGGACGCCAGGAGGTCAGACCTCCAAAATGAGACCCCATTAAACTCCCTCAGGAATTGCAACCAGACGAACATGTCTGCCCTGATACCCCGGGTGAGCCTGACTCTGTGGTGGGGCCTGGATAACCCTGCCATGGCGTCGCATAAGCGCCGGGCAAAAGCCCTGCCCGGTGCGACCACCCTGCAAGCAAAATTAAGGTGCCCATGTAGCACCTGAAGTTCTCTCAGTGATGCCTTACGCTTGGCCAGCAATTCCGAGATAAGGTCACGATCCTGGACACCTAATCACCCGGCAACCTAGGAGCCTGCACTACTGTGTCAATCTCAACCCCCAGGAATACTAGCTTGGTCGATGGGCCCACGGTCTATTTCAGGCGCTAAAGGGACACCAAGTTCCTCCATTAGCGTCTGAAATGTGTTGAGGAGACGTGCGCACGTGTCCCAGCCCCGTTCACCCCCGAATAAAAATTCATCCAGGTAATGGGCTACAGACCGGGACCCTGACCTGCGGGCGAAAGCCCACTCTAGGAAGGTACTAAAACGCTCGAAAGCCGAGCATGATATGGAGCAGCCAAAAGGCATGGCCTTATCCAAATAATATTCCCCCTTAAATTTAAAACCCAGCAACTCAAGGTCGCCCGGGTGCACTGGCAAGAGGCGAAAAGCTGACTTAATGTCACACTTGGCCAGCAGGGCACCCGGGCCACACGAGCGCGCCATGCGCAACGCATGGTCAAACGATGTATACCTGACTGAACAAAGGTCATCAGGGATAGCATCATTGACCGACCGGCCGGCTGGGTAGGACAAATGATGAATAAGGCGAAACTCACCTAGGGACTTTTTGGGGACCAAACCCAGTGGCGAGACCTTAAGATTGAGAAACGGGGGTACGGGGAAAGGTCCAGACCTATCACCCACAAAAGGGATACGAAATCCCTGCTTAAAACCTTGAAGATATACTCCCTGCCTCCCCCTTCGGGTACGATGCGAGCCAGCGCTCCAGCATGTCCACCTTAATTGGGGAGGGGGCCTTTTGGAGAACTAGCTCCATCCGTGGCATCCTTCCCAGCCCACTGTCCACCCTTCCCTCTGCCTCGCGCCCCCCCAGGCTTGGGGCAAGCAGGGGCTGCGTGGGGGCCAGAGCATGTGGGACACTCATGCTTATACCTGCAGTTCTTTCGATTGCAGGAACCAATTGACGAGAAAGTCCAGCACCGCAGGCGGGCTGGAACCCCCTGCCCCGCCGCCTGGCGGGTAACCTGCGCTGGAGCCGCTCGCTGGACCGCATGTCCGCAATGGTATCTATCCCCCGGGCAGGGTGTGTGGGTGTCATATACAAAAGCCAAAGCCTCTGGCACGGCTCATCCCATCTCATCTCGGGGTGAAGGGGAATCCTCCTACGGAATTCCTCGTCATATGCTAGCCATGAGGGGCCCGGGAAATCGACCATCGCCCTATATATGTTGTCCAAATATTGGACCATGGGAATAGCTAAATCCGACCGCGCCCTCAGATATACCGCCATGTATATTAAATAAGCGGGGAGCCAGTTGGCCCAGGTACGCGGCGGCTTACGGCGGCGTGCCTGCTCCTTGTCCTTCTCATCCTGACCCTCCCGTCCCTCCTTGGTGGGCTCTCTGTTCAGGAGTGAGAAGATATCTACATACTCCCCTCGCCATATCTTATCCCTAGTAGCCTGTGCCAGGTGATCACCCAATGGCAAGGAATACCCTGCCGTCGGCAAGGCCGAAAAAGGGACAGCCGGCCTGGTAAAAGGGGCCTGAACTAATCCAGCCACCCCCAGAACATTCCCTGTATTGTAAGGACCCATGCCCACCCCAGTGCCCAAGGTGGCAGTCGTCGTCGCCGGGTGGGTCGCCGACAGCGTGGCCCCCGCACCACCCGCGCGAGGCCAAGGCCATTAAAAGGCCCTCCCTAGATTGGGAATGTGTGTGGATGTACTCGCTTGCACCGTATACTCACACGCTGCACCCCCGTGGGCCGCCCCCACCGGGGGTTCCGGCCCACTGGGGGCGTCGGAGCTCACGACCGACGTAGAGCTCATCACTGGGGCTTGACCCGCACCTGGTTGCTGGCTGGGGAGCTGCGAGGCAGTGGCCGAAACCGCGCCACACGCCTGCAGCAGCTCGACCCTCCCCGCCGGCTGTTGTCCTCCAGCCGACAGCGTTCCAAAAGGAACCCCTAAAGGGGCGCCCGCCTGACTGGCCCACGCCAACGACGCCTCCAGGGCCGCAATGCGGGCCAGCAAGGTGTCCACGTTGACCATGGGCAAAGGGCCGGCCGGCCTGCCTGGCCCAGGCATGGGCACAGGTCCCTGTACCCCGGGACCCACATATGGCCATTGGCCAGCACCGAATCCCGGCAGGGTTGGTGGAGAAACCTGCCAAGGCAGGGGGCCGCACCACCCCCCAAGGCTAGAGGGCCCCGGGAGAGGCTGCCGCCCAAGAGGAGTAGGCCCGACAGAGTGGGCAGGAGCAGGAGCGGTGTCCACCGCTCGTGGGCCGCGGGCCGGAACCCCTTCCGCGCCCGCACTCTGATCACCCACCCAGGGCCAAGGGGCAATAGACCCCATTCCACCAGCCCCGGCCGGGGCTGGCAAAGGTGGCTGCAGAGGAGGCGGCACCGCGGTCCTCCGACCTGGGTTGCGCCTCCTAACAACGCGAGCTGAGCTCGAAGCTGCCTTCTTCTTCGAAGGCATCTCCACCGGAGCAAAAAGGGAAGCCGGAAAGGCCGAACCGCTACCAAAGGCTTCCCGGTAAGCTAACGAGCGACGGAGACGCAGGGAAAAAACTTCTCCGCTCCGTCGCTGAGGTAAAATGGCAGCTTGGCTGCCTCGTGGCCACCCCTTTTA
Organism: Bradypodion pumilum; assembly: GCA_035047305.1. Lineage (NCBI taxonomy): Eukaryota > Metazoa > Chordata > Lepidosauria > Squamata > Chamaeleonidae > Bradypodion > Bradypodion pumilum. The sequence goes on from JAWDJD010000001.1 coordinate 490,239,446, forward strand.
TAAGGGAGCTGGCCACGCCCCTAACTACCCGGATTCTCTGTCCTGTGGGGGGGCCCGCAAAGGGCGCGGCGGCCATTTTGGCGCCGCGCTTGCAATGTTTTCCCACAGAGATGCTTAAGAAAGATTCTTGGCATCACATATTTTGATCAGACAACAGATGAAAAGGTTATACATAAAAGTGGGCCATGCAGGCTGGAACACATTATAGCAAAACAAAAAATGAGGGTTTTTTGCAGGGCATATCATGAGGGTGCCTGAGTAGCGGCACCAGAAAATAGCAAAGAACTGGGTGCCACAGGGGGTGGGGGGGGAGGTAAAAGGAAATAGGTAGACCAAAGAAAACCTGGAGAATGACTTTTAGAGAATATCTGAATAATATACAATTCCCCTGGGAAGCACTGAATGTAGCAGCAAATTGAACTTGTTGGTAGCAATTGATCACCCAATAAGTGCCCTTGCTTGCAAGGACATAAGAAGACAAGTGAAGTGGCTGAGGTTGCTTTCCTTGGAATATTTCAAGAGTGATGCAGGCAGAAACCACTGCAGAGAACACTCTGAATCTCTAGAAACATTTCCAAGAATATGTGAAACTCACTCCCAAAAAAGATTTTGCATATGGACTTGCCCTCTGCATATGAACTCACTCTTCATGTTTGTTGCAAAGCTTCGCCTTGCTATCACATCTTGCTCCACGACAGAGCCCTAGCTTTGCAAGCATTTAATGAGCATATATGTTAGAAAAATATGTTTGTACTGTATCATTCAAATGCAAGGGTCCTTTGAGATTAATTATATGCAATGGAGAAATCGGGTTTGCCTTATCCTCCTTTTACAAACCAAGTTAAACCTCTCTTCCCTGAATTAGCTCATCAAAGTTCTTCTTTTAGCCACCTTCTCTTAACTTCCTCTTACAACTTGGTGTTCAGAGAAGTGACTCAGGGTGATTCATGGGGGGGGGGGGCTCAGTCCCTTTCCCCCAGTTTGGGGATTCTTGCTTCCCTGACTGATCATGAGCTCTTACTGACATGACAAACCTCCCAACTGTGAAGAGCATTCCTTGACAAAATAGCAGGGAAGAAAACAGGAGAATACTATGGGACACAGCTTGATTTATTTATTTTCATTATTCTCACTTTTCACTCCCCATAAAAGGGTATGAGTTTGTACATGAAATAATTACAGGATTATTGCTTATCTGAACAAAGAAATAGACAATCTTTTTTTGTTTTCACTTATTTTACAGACAGGCGCTAAAATGAATAAGATTCATCATAAAAAAATGCAAGCAAACATCAAGGCTGTACGGACACTGTCTTCTGCTTTTATGATTTTCTTGTTCTGCATTACAAACAGGTTACGGCTATCTAGGCCAACCTGGGGTTTCCCTGACATATGGCACTGCATCTCTTATTATTGCCAGCTAGCATGGGCTGTTATCTATTCATCAATAGAGAGAGGGGATTTGACCCTGGTTTTTAATTAAAGCCAAGGTAGATAGTGCTTCGGTGGGAAGGTAACAGTGTTCCATGCACTGTGTCTAGTCATGCCTGCCACATGACCATGGAAACGTCTGCAGAAGCAGACAGCGCTGGCTCTTCGGCTTAGAAACAGAGATGAGCACTGCACCCTAGAGTCGGATATGACTGGCTTTCGAGCAAGGGAAACCTTTAGATAGTGCTTGCCTGTTTGTGGGTGCCCATCCCATATGGAACACTCTAGGCCAAGGATGGGGGGAAATGCTTATTTGAATTCCATCATGTTTCTCATCAGTATTCTCATCCCATTTATTTTTCATATCGAGTGCCACATGAAAGTACATCCACCTTTTAAAAAACTCATCTTTTCAAGCATAGACATTTTTATGCATTTTCACCGTTGACTATGGTGTGATTGTTCTTATTATTAAATGCATAGTTTTTGTGTATATCTTGTTTCCCCAAAATGTTTCCATCTCAGGAACTGCAAGATAGATACTTCTGTTAAGAACTCTGACTCAACAAAAATTTTCCTCCTGTCCCTACTCCATAGTCAATGCTAAAAGAAGAGGATCTGTTCAGAATACAGGGAAGATCCAGACTTTGTTGTCCAGCAGCTTCAAAATCAAGAAAGACTCTAATGTAGTTTAAAATAAACTTTCCATTGTTAATCTCCCTCACAGCACACTCACTAATACAAAGTGAGGCCAATGTGAATTATGATATAATGTAAAAAATTATGTGGAGTGGAAATGATGTGCCTACAATCATATGCAAATATAAATTATTATGTTAATAGTGTCATATGATGAGACTGTCAGTTCGGGAACAAAACCACAGGTTCCAGTGGTAGCCATAATAAGGATTTATTTTCATTAAAATTGTGGAGTAGCATTGGGCAAACAAATTTTTAGGAAGCCTGAGACCAGTTGAAATGTTTCCATGGTCCTGGGAAAACCTCCCAAAGCAACAGTTTGTTAAACAAACAAAAGAATTTCCCTGATGCATTTGTAAGACATGCATTGTTTATCTTGGAAATCATAGGCAGGATAAGAAAACCAACCTCTCTTTAAAAAGACATAGCAAGAAAGCATTGGTTTATTTTGTTTGTTCACATGTGCTTCTATTTGTTTTATACTTTATGGTGTGTGATTTAAGGCTGTTCTCTGGATTTTGCACTCCATATGAAAAATTGTCTGTGGAAAATCGATCATAATTGGAGGAACTACTAAATATTAAGCAGGAAACAAAATCCCTTGCCTCTAAGATGTTTTTATTTATTCCTACAGTTAATAGACCGTATACAGTTTTTATTTTAAAAAATGGTCTTCTTTAATATGATCTTCTCTGAATGTTTAAAGAATAACTCTACCAGCCTCAGTGATAAGCCCCTTCATAACCTATGGCAAATCGTAACCGTTGATGAGCCCAAGTATCTTGATGTGTGGGAACACTACAATTTCCAACTTGTCACTGTTAGTGACTTCACTAGGCCAAACCCAAGATCTTTTACCTGGATAGGTTTATCCTGCTCTGGTAATAGAGTAGACCTTACTGCCAGTGACTCAATGTCGAGTGTCTGGCAGCAGTTAACTAACCTGACAACCCTAAGGACTAATGGCCTTTGGTTCCAAAGTCCACAGGGAAGGATGATGGTCCCCAAATGGATTAAATCCCACCTGAATCCATCTTGATGGAGGGCAGTGGTTTCATCAATACTGGACAGAGGCTGATGAAGACTTTGCATGCCAAAAGGGCTCAGGAACAGAAAGTGACTCATGGAACTGGATCAGTGGTACGAATGTCATACTGTGATGCAGAAGGCAGATGAAAGGCCACTGCATTATATTCTCAGGACAGTAGGAAAGTCTTCATGGCTGATCACCATGGGGATCACCAATATTTGGATTTGGATATGGCTGAAGAAGAAGGAAGAGGAGGAGGAGGAGGAGGAGGAAGTGGGTGGTAGTTTCAAAAAAGGATCTAAGAAGGGACATCCCAAAAAATCCATACTGAATGCCAGGGCACAATTCTTGGCCAGATCATCATTTCAGATCACATGTTTAATTGACACTACTGAACAAATTGTTTCTCACAAGCACCATATACAAAATAGTTATGCTTCCTGTATAATGTATGGATGCCTCTTCTGAAGAAAGGTCTGGAGCCATCTTTCTCCTGACCTAACAAACCTAAATTGTTGTATGGTTGGAGAAATCAAAGCCAATGGGGTGTAGTAGTTGTGGTATTGAACTGGAGCTAGTTTGCATTATCAAAGCTTCAAGGCAACGTTGTGACAGACAATTTCTCTCAACCTCACCCACTACAGAAAATTGTTACAACACTGAAATGGGAAGGAGGCATGCAAAAGAGGGTATTGGAGGAAAGACGGGTTGATGTAATTTAACAAATGTGTAATAATAAATGGCCATGCATGAGAGTGTGTTTGTGCATACATAAAATACATAACAACAAATACTGTTGTAACAACAGCAAATTGGCAATAGCTTGTGACTGTCAAAATGCAATCTCAGTGAATTAATCTTTCATCTCACCTCTGGATTTACCGTAGCTGTTCAATTGGGAATAAAATTATGACTGAATTGAGATCCTTTTATATTCATTCCTCGTGCTCTCACACAATAAACACTTTTATTATCCAAGTTTCCTCAGTCTATATATTACTAGGAATCACACAATTTGTCTCTGTGTTGACTGTGGGAAATCAATAAGATGAAACAGTTTTTACAAGTACAGAGAGTTTTCATGAGAGAAACCAAATAATAATTTCCCCATATTCTGTCACAAGTAACATAATTGCTGCAGAAACATGAAAGATAGAAGAGAGAATTGGGAATGAGGTTCATTGGGACATTGTTTCCAAATCCTAGAAAGTTGGAGATGTACAAATTTCAACAATCTGTTATGCATTTTACAATTTATTGTAACTTTTACGGCAACAAGCATAATGTGCCTTTTCAGATGATAAATGTCCCAACCCGTTCTTCTGACATCCTTGTGTTATTTACCCTTTTCTGGTCTGCCTTGAAATAATGGGGATGTAGTCCAATGTATCAAGAAAATGCCATCCATGTCAAGAAAACACAGTGCTAATATACTATGAATATTCTAACATCTTATCACTGAAGTAGAGAGAGGGTAATGTTGAATAAATAGGGACTTAGAGACCATGCTTCCGTCTACTGGAAAGTGGAGTCCCTACCATAGTTCTTTTAAACTTTTTCTGACTTACAATAATGCTTAATGCTGCCCATAGAAAATGGATATGTAAACTATTAGAAACTAAGGATATCAAAATTGAGGGCCACATAAATACACAGTGCAAATGTTGTATCTCAACAGCCTCACTGAATGAAACTACTGGCTGAAATAATGTTAATATTCACTTAATGTAAAGTTACACTAGCATGTGCACACACAACACACAATTAGGTTATGCAATCTTTCTTGAAGAGACAGGAGGCAAGCAAGCAGAGTAAAAGGAGGAGCTGGCTCTTCTGGAATTGATACTTGGAAATTGATACTGGGAGGAGACAAGGCACATAATTAGGGGCAGCTCTTTTTCTCTGTGTGTGTGCATACCTGGTCTTCTATCTGCCTCTGATGGGAGACCATGTTGGGAGACTATGGCTGTATCCTTTTTAGAATCCTCCCTTTTAGGAGTATTAAGAATGGTTAGGTAATGGTGGAGAAATGCTAGATTCCCCTGTGTTACCCTCATTTCCCATTTCTAATTTGCTTTGCAGGAACACCAATCTAACAACATACTGAAGGAAGAGACAAGATGAGTCCAGCTGAGAAATAAGTACCATATTTACTGGCATATAAGATACATTGGAGTATAAGATGCAGGGCGAGATCAGCTGGACAAGAGAGCTCCTTTGGAAGCCGCCCTTTGCCCAGCTCCTAGCGGTAAGTGGCGGTTAGCCTCCCAACTGCACCAACAGGTGTGTGTGTTGTGTTGTGTTGTGTTTATTTAGTTATTTTAGGATTTGTATTGCCACCCAATTTCAAAGACTCTGGGTGGCGTACAGATATTAAAACCATCACAGTTTTAAAGTAACAATTAAAACCCCATTAAAAACTACCACAAAACATTGCCTACCCTTCCACCAGTTTAAAAAGAAGGAGAGAGTGTTCTTAAATCAGTCAGTAGGCTGGGGCCACAGCACTGCCGGTGCCCCACACCTGCTCTGCCAGCCAGGTTTTTAAACATTTCCTGAAGGGCAGCAACTCCATCTGGAGACCCAACTTGGTTGGCAAGAGGTGTTACTGGGATGTAAGATGCACTCCATTTTTCTGGTTTAGTTAGGGGGGGGATGTGTCTTATACACAAGCAAATATGGTATGTTTGCTTGGCTCTCATTAACCACAAAAGCCTGCATGCCTGTTGTGTGGCACACATGTGACAATTAGTTTTGTATTTTCCACCCTGCAACAAGTGCCCCTCATGTCACCACAGCAGCAGGATTTCAACTATTTTGTATCTTACGCCTTTGGCATATTGTTGTGTATGGAAACACTATATCTTTAAGAATGAATGTAACCACTTCACTGTAAGAATGTAACCTTGTAAGGAATACAATGTTCTCAGCTGTAATGGAACACGAGCTAGCTACCCATAGAGGGCAGCTGCGAGCATTCAGCTCACATGGTACAAATTCCCCAATTACTGTCAGCCGCGGGAACATTCCTGTCATACTACACCTGGTGAAGAAGGGCGTGACTTAGAATGATGTCACGCAGGCGGTGGCCAATGGGCTACCGTGTATCCATATTCAAATGTATTGTTGCTGTATAAAAGGAGCTGTACCTCCGCCGTTACCACATGTTCAGATTGCATACCACCAAATAAAGATGTGTTTAGCCTTGCAACTGCTGACTGCTGCTTATCAATCTGCCAACATCAAATTGGCGATGAGGATGGGATATGGCATCCTAAAAGGTACATGTACCTCTATTCGACATCAAGCACCCCAAAAAATGGGGGTTGTTCGAGATGCATTTTCGGCATGCAATGGACGTTGCTGATATCACTGTCGAGGGGAAAAAGCGGTCACACCTCCTCACAAGCGTGGGGTTTCCCACACAAGAGCTCCTGGTAAACCTGCTGGCACCAAGGAGGGTGGAGGCAGTTCCACTCAAACAGATCATAGCGACGCTGCGGGAACACTTCCAGCTAATGGTGTGTATTTTTCCGGCCTGGGCAGCATTCCTGAGGAGAGACCAGCAACCGGGTGAATCCGTGGATGAATACGCAGCGGCCCTATGACTGGCGGCAGGCCCGTGCGACTGGGAAACTTTGGAGATAACCCTCAGAGATCGGCTAATCTGCGGTCTATGGGACGAGGAGACCCAGAGAAAACTAATGACCCGGGGCCGCGACCTGACATTCCGAGACGTGATGAAGGAGACTCAGGCGGCTGAGTCAGCGAGGAGCAGGGTGAAGATGTTTAAAGTTCGATCCATGACTCTCAAAGGGCCAGCGGTCACGGTGAAGGTAGCCTGGCGTACACCGCGGCCCCCGAAGAGTCTGATATCTTCATCAGAGGCCTCTGCAACCGTGGGTTCGGGTTCCAGCAAAGACGACGATGTCCAAAACGTGCAGAAAAAGTCAGCGGAGAGCTACGCTCACTCGAAAGGGAGCCACCGATGTGATGGCTGTAGAGCATCTCACAAGTGGAGGAGGTGCCCTTTTCAGAATGTGGAGTGGCACAACTGCGGGCGGTGAGGCCACATCGCCAAGGTGTGCAGGCGATGGTGAACGGAGGACAAGTGCTCAGCAGAACGACCTCAACAGGTCAGGATTGGCAAGGTCTCCGATGACAATGGCGCGCCGGCGGTGAACTGTGTGTCCCTGGAGCACCGGCTTTTTTTGTTGAGGTACTGTTACAAGGGGTCCTGGTTAGGATGGAAATAGACTCGGGGTCGTCATACTCCATCCTTTCACAGAAGAAGTTCCTGCGCATAACCCCTAATGTGCGGCCCAAGTTGAGGACCTTGAAGTCGAATTTACGGGATGTACAGGGTTATGGGATCCCGGTGTTGGGGGTGGGACATTTCACGGTGAAGTTTAATGGGTTCATGGAGAAACTGCCCCAGTAGTTCTTAAACAAGGGTCCTGTTGCCTCCTGGGGACGCAGTGGTTTGCTCCCCTGGGAATCGAATTGTCCAGCATAAACGCCATCCAGACTGACCCAACACGAGATGTGTGTGACGCACACCCGGCAGTTTTCAAAAAGGGGCTCAGGAAGTACAGGGCCCCCCCAGTTTCATTTGACTTGGACCCAGAAATTCGACCCATACGGCTCAAGCCAAGAAGAGTTCCCTTCGCCCTCAAGGACAAGATTAAGGTGGAATTGGACAAATTGGTGGGTCAGGGGATTTTGGTTCCAGTGGATTCTGTGGAGTGGGAAACTCCAATTGTTACAGCATTGAAGTCTAACAGGGAGGTAAGGATTTGTGCTGACTATAAGTGTACAATTAACAAGGCCATTCGGCCCAGTGCATATCCGGTGCCGGTGGTTAGCCATTTACTAGCCACTTTACATGGGGTAAAGTTTTCGCTAAGCTAGATTTGGCACAGGCATACCAGCAGCTCACTGTAACTCCAGCTGCCGCTGCTGCGCAAACCATTGTCACACACAAAGGGGCATTTAAGGTAATGCGCCTACAGTTCAGTGTGAATTCAGCCCCCGGGATTTTCCAGTCCCTCATCGAATGCCTTTTAAAGGGGCTTCCAGGTGTTCTCCCCTACTTTGACGATGTTTTGATTACTGGGGGGAGCAAATCAGAACTAGCGAAAAGTCTAGACAAGGTCCTAACAGTATTCGAGAAAGCGGGACTGAGGTTGAGAAGGGACAAATGTGTTTTTTTTTTTTTTTTGCAAGGGAGGTTGAGTTTCTGGGATTCAAAATAACCCCGATGGTATTAAGCCCTCCGAGTCAAAGGTTGCGGCAGTTCGAAATGTCCCTCGCCCCATTGCGAAACGGAAGCTGCAGTCATTTTTAGGGCTCCTAAATTTTTACCATTCCTTCCTGCCAAGGAAAGCATCTGTTGCAGAGCCACTGCACGGATTACTAAAGAAAGACGCAGTTTGGCGGTGGGGAGATTCCCAGGAAAAAGTGTTCAAAGAGCTCAAGAGGCTCCTATCCTCAGATGCTGTTCTGACCCATTTTGACCCAAGGAAACCTGTAGTCCTGGTCTGTGATGCCTCACCAGTGGGGGTGGGGGCCGTGCTGTGCGACATGTTAGAGAATGGGCAGGAAGCCCCGGTTGCCTTTTATTCCAGGTCACTTTCAAAGGCTGAGCGTAATTACGCGCAAACAGATAGAGAAGCCCTAGCCATAATAGCGGGGACGAAGAAGTTTCACGATTTCCTGTATGGTCGACAGTTCACTATCGTGACCAACCATAAGCCTCTTTTGGGGATTTTCACCACAGGCAAGCCCACACCACAGATTCTGTCTCCCAGAATGCTATGATGGGCCATCTTCCTCAACACCTACCAATTCGCACTGGTCCACCACCCGGGAACGGAGATCTCCCATGCGGATGCACTTTCCCGGTCCCCCCTTCCACAGCTGGGAGACCCAAAACAGGAGCACCAGGTCCTGCTGATTGAGTCTTTCGACTCACCCCCCCATAGTACCCGCAGACCTAGCCACTGCCACAGCAGCAGACAAAGCCCTGTCCTGAGTCAGTTCCTGGGTTAAGAAAGGGTGGCCCACAACTCCCCCCGTGGAGGAATTCAAGGCATTTTTCAAATGGAGGGTTGAGCTCTCCATAGAGAGGGGCTGCCTCCTCTGGGGCCACCGAGTGGTCATTCCTGAAAGGCTACGACCAAAAGTACTCAAGCTACTGCATACCAGCCACCCCGGGATCGTATGCTCCAAAGCTCTTGCTAGAAGCTATTTCTGGTGGCCCCAAATAGATGCTGATATAGAGCACATGGTGGGCTCTTGTGAGAGTTGCCAGATCTCTCCTCCCGAGGAGTCCCGGCTGCCCCACAGAGCATGGGACATGGCCCGCGGCCCATGGTCCCGAGTGCACATCGACTTTGCTGGCCCATTCCAGGGTTCCCTTTTTCTGTTGATAGTAGATTCGTACTCTAAGTGGTTGGATGTCATTCCAATGTCCAACACCTCATCAGCCACAACAATAAAGCAGTTGTGCAGGGTGTTCAGTTGCTTCGGTTTACCCGATGTACTGGTCTCCAATAACGCCAGTACTTTCACATCTGCCGAATTCCAGGCGTTCATCGAGAGGAACGCCATTCGGCACATCACCTCCACTCCATTCCACCCCGCCACAAATGGTCAGGTAGAACACCAGGTGCGAACTACAAAGGAAGCACTGCGGCGAATGTGCCCCGGGGATTTGAACCTCCAGTTGTGCCAGTTCCTGATCTGCTATAGGGCAACTCCCCTGGCATCTGGGCTCTCACCTGAGGAGCTCTTAATGCATAGGAAACCCGTAACACTTTTTGATCAGTTGGATCCAACCAGGGTGGAGGATGAGGGGAGGAATATAGAAATCAGGAGCACCAAAAATTTTGTAGTAGGGGAACCAGTGCATTGTAGAAATTACGCGGCCTCAGGACCAACATGGGTCCCAGGAGTGGTAGTTGAGCAAACAGGGCCGGTGTCATACAGGGTAGAAACCAGTACGGGTCTACTGTGCAGAAGACACGCCGACCAACTCAGGCGTCGGGTTACCAGCAACCAGGGCGAAGAGAGCCAACAAGGAGAGTCAACAATAGGGTCCTCCCCCACCCACTTATCCCAAGAGGGAGACACAGAGTACCCTTCGAATACAAACCCATATCCTTTGGACCCCTGAAATACAAATGCATATCCTCGCCTCCCACCAAGAGGGGAGGTGGATAATACAAATCTGTATCATTTGGAGGCATCACAGGGGGGAGGGGATGACGAAGTCGTTGAGGAGTTTGATTTTGATTTTCGAAACTGGGGGGGGGTGTTTGCAAAGTGGTCCCCCACCCATCCGAGCGAAAAGTGGTTTGTTTGTTTAGTCCCAGATGTCCCCGGTTTCTCAGGGTTAGAAGTTACCCCTACCCCTTGACAGGAACCATTGAGGACAGCGAGTCCTCAGCAGATCACTAATGAGTCTCATTCTCCCCTTGCAGCGCGAGAATCCACGGAACACTGAACCCTTAGTTCCCCCGAGATCGGCCAACCTGCCGTACGCCCCAAGCGTACATGCAGAAAACCACAATGGTTGAGGGACTTCGTCCCATCCTAGGGGGGAGGGGTGTTGTGTATGGAAAGAATGAATGTAACCACTTCACTGTAAGAATGTAACCTTGTAATGAATACAATGTTCTCAGCTGTAATGGAATGCGAGCTAGCTACCCATAGAGGACAGCTGCGAGCATTCAGCTCACATGGTACAAAGTCCCCAATTACTGTCAGCCGCGTGGAACATTCCCGCCATACTACACCTGGTGAAGAAGGGCATGACTCAGAATGACGTCACGCAGGCGGTGGCCAATGGGCTACCATGTATCCATATTCAAATGTATTGTTGCTGTATAAAAGGAACTGTACCTCCACCATTCCCAATGTTCAGATTGTATACCACCAAATAAAGATGTATTTAGCCTTGTAACTGCTGACTGCTGCGTATTAATCTGCCAACATCAAACATATGGTAGATATTGTCTTCAATATCTATACTACTTCTGTTTAATGGCTGAAAGATGAATGGATAGATAAATTATCGCTGTCTGAATTTAACATTTAGCATGCAGAGAAGAAGCTGGTTTTTCTACTACGGCCCATTTTTGCTCTCTATATGTATATCAGTGTGGGTGGCACCTGTAGAGCAGGCAGACCCTGGAAGAGCATTAATTTATGGTGCATTCAATGTTAAGGCAACCAGGATCAATAGAGGCATAGACAGAGCCAACCTCAGTGTGTTAACCACAAACCATTTTATATACATCAACATCTCAGGAAAATGCACAAATCACACAGGCCTCCTGCCTGTGACTTGTTCCAGCATATTAAGAAGTGTGTTTTTTTCTCTCACACAGAACATTTCCTCATGAATTAGCAGTCTGTTGGCACAAGACTGTTCTGTTGGAACAGAATTAAGGATTAGTCTACTTGTAGCTCCTACCCGGAAAAGTTGGATTGGAGGAAAAACTACTTTTCTCTTCTTTCTCTCCTCCTATGAACTGTTCAGAGTTTTGAATAAGGTTCTCTCACTCTCATATCTCCTCATTAGCAGTATTATGTTTCCCTCTGATTTATTAACCAGGTTCCCTATTCTCATCACCTTTGTATTCCAAACACAATTAGCTTAATGAAATGTCAACTTAGCATTCCCAGTTAGTGTTTTTCAAAGCTGCTGTTTCTTTAGAACACCCATCTGCAGCAAAAGGTACTAAGGATATAGTGAGACAGCTGTAATGAATAATCTCCTTTAAAGTAGCATTTCCATCCTCAGGATTTGCTCCAGCTCGATCCAATAAAGTAGTAGCCAAAAATTTGAACCAAAAGGCCCAACTTTGGGTATGTGCCAAGACTGGAGCACATTTCTTTATGTGTTGTGCTGGGCAATAGATTTCACCAAACTGCTCCACAAGTCATCCAAATTGTGATTTGTTTCTTCATTAGATCACACCCATCCTTTCCAGAAATATAAATTTGTGCAGCAAAGTGATGGAAACCAATGATACAGTATTAGAAAGATAAATAGCAATTATTCACCAGTAAATTTAGGGTGATGATTATTATGATCTCTTTATCTTCTTTCCCCCCTCCCTCTCCATATTGAACCTATGAAGCTATACTATCTAATGGACTCTGCACCAGTTGGAGCATGTGAAGGGTAAAATTCCTGCAATTCAAAGCTAAACTGATAACAGAAAATATTCTCACAAGAAAGTAAATGTAGGGTGGGTGGGTGGATGCATAGTGGCTAAACCATGTGTAAAGAGCAGGTTCTAGGGCAGGGGTGCCCAAACTTTTCAGGCTGTGGGCCAGTCACGTGGTTCAGTGGGCTGGTCATGTGGTTCCTCCCCCTGGAAGTGGAAGCAAAATGCACCCATACATGTGTAGAATACTGCCATAAATGCACCCATGGCTGTTGTAAATGTTTTTTTTTGCTTCCACTCCCAGGCATGTTTTACTTTCACTTCCGGGAGTGGTGCGGGAGGTGTGGGTGGATGAATTGGTGCTGGGGGTTAGATCTGCCCTGTGGGCTATAGTTTGAGCACCCTGTTCTACAGCATGAAATAGATCACTCTTGGTCCTTCCTTACCATACTACGTAGGTGAAAATTGCCTCCGATGAGTTGCCTTATGAACAAAGCCAGAGCACCATTTTGAAGGGGTGGAGGGAGGAGAAGAATTTTATTTTATGTTTCCCCATTGGCTCTTTATTAAGGTGGGTGTATATATCATTAGTGTAATGAATCAAAATGGAGGCTTTGCTTTTAGTGAGTTAAAATGGTCACTGTGCTTCTTTGTTTCCTGAGTGGGGGTGAAGAAAGTCTTGGAATGTGGCCTTCAAGCCAGGTGGGGATTCCTTTGCTATTGGAATTCAAAATAAGCTGAAACTGTAGGAAAGGAAGTAAAGAAGATGGTCATTGAATGTGCAGTAGTATTGGTTAGGAGACAGGAAGAGGTCAAATAAAGGATGAAAGATGGTTTTGGTTATCTTAGAACAGGGATTTTCAACCTGCAGCCCGTGGGCAGGAGGCTCCCTGTGGTACCATTTCATGTGGCTCCCCACTGCCTCCACTTTACCAGGAAGTGTCATGTGGTGGAAGAAGTGCAAAATGGCCATCTGGTGCCCAAAGCTGTCTCAGGAAGCATGGCCCAGGCCCCAGCTTTAATAGGTTGAGAACTCCTGTCTTAGAAACACCATTATTATATTGTGCATGTTCCAAAAGCAGGAGGAGACAGGAGTGAGTACCTATGCTTGCTTGTGAGCAGAACAGAAGGAAGGTGTAATCTTTATTATTTTAGCTGGCTAGGCCAAAAAAATAGATAGATATGCTTTTCTTGTTTTAGCCAGGGAAAGGGGAAATGTAAAAATGTTCTTTTTTATTTTTTATCTACTTTTTGTGATCTTGAACTTTGAACAGTGTGAGGAACCATTTGTTTAAAAAGCCTGTTGTCTTTTAAAATGTGTGTTATGTCCATTTTTTTATCCTACATTGCACATGACTAATACTACCACAAAAGAAAGTTTAAATGACCAAGTTAAACAGCAAGTTTCTCCCTTCACCTGCAGACCTCAACTAAGGAAGAAGAGAGTGGCTGATAACTTTGGTAAGCTAGATAGAAATCTCATTAGATCTTTCCGTTTTCAGCTCAGAAGCATCTGAACTTCAGCACAGCAATTGTGCTGAAGAATAGATAGGAATCATACAGATCTGTGAATCTTTTGGATGAATACAGCCTTATGCGTCACCATCACATAAAATCTAAAACATGCAAATTAAAGAAAAGTTGGCACATTTCTCATAGCAAAGATTCCATGAAAAGAGTCAGGCCACTGAATATGCAAATGCCAACTTAGTTTTTAAATTACCTTTTGTTGCCTATTGCAAAGAGTGAATAAAATCTCGTAATTATGTTACATTGATAGGCACACTTGAATAGCAAGATTTATTTTCAAAAGGTTAATTATTTACATAACCTCTTTCTCTTCAGCTCATCTTGCCCAAACTCTGCCTCCAGAAGGAATACAGCTTTATTTATTGTCTCTTTTCCCTCATATGCACAATCATTTTGTTCCCCTAGGTTTAGTATGAGGGCAAAGAAGTTTCATCTAAGTATCATTTAAAGAATCTGTTACTTTACTTCTGTACCAATGGCTTCACTAGTATGTTACAGTATGTTTAGTATATTTTATCTTTTGTTTTAAAAATCTACTTTGATGATCTGACTTAATTAATTGTAATAAGTGTGTGCTGTTAAGTCAATTCTAACTTATGCAGACCTTTTCAGTGTTCTGTAGGTAGAGATTACTCAGAAGTGATTTACCATTCTTTTGGAGTTGTTGTGAGGCTGTGCAACCTCCCCATGGTTACACCAGCTGGCTCTGCCCCCAGGAAGCACTGTGGGGAATCAAACTCCCAAGCTCTTGCTCCACAGCCAGCTACCTAACTTTCTGAACTATATATAATCCATTGCTAGGTGAGAGCCTTGTTGTGGCGAAGAGCTTGAGTGGTCTAACTAAACCAGTGATGGTGAATCTTTTAGAGACTGAGTGCCCAAACTGCAACCAAAACCCACTTATTTATCGGAATTAGGCGATATTGTATGAATTCGATGTTGTACGAAGCGGACTTTGTATGAGGTATTACTGTACTTGAAGAAGAAGAAAATGAAATTCATCATTTGCATGGTTGAATATACTGGGATTTAAACATCTAAAAATTAAGCTCTTGAAGCTCCTTTTATTTAGATGGGCAAATATGTCCCTTTCGCTTTTTACCTCAACCATTTTTTATTTTAAAAAACACAACCTTCCAATCTGGAATATGAAGAAAACCATTTGTTTTAGGAAATTTTGATCAAAGATCAGAATTCTCGCCTAGCCCTTTGCAGGCGCACCCCCCAAAAAAGACTCAGACACCGGTATATATGGATAACGGCATTGGGCCACATTTATTGATTCATGCCCTAGTCCGAATTATAAATTTCAATTGGCACTCAGCCAGTTATAATTCTTAAGGCAAGCAGGCCGCAGTAACACTGGTAAGGTTCCTCCCAAATTGCCAATGGCAATTGGCTACCATGTATCCATTTGTATCAATTCATTTGTTTACAACAAACAAATTGTTGACCGTAGTCAATAATCTATCTACTGACCCCACCCTCTGACGTGTATCCGTCAAATCACGGGGTGATGCATGCTGAAGAGCTCCTGCCATCACCCCTTTGCCTGGTTCGTCGTTGACCGGTCAACGTTAACAAACTTGTACCTATCTAGTGTTGGCTAGTCAATTGCGAACCTGCCGGATACCTGTGGGTCATCAATCTTTACCTTACCAGTGCTACCCGCCACACGGGGAGGCTTAATAAAGACTCACCCCCCCCCCGACCGTCAGCTCGGTCCCAAGGCCTGCTTGCAAATCTTCCAAAAAGAGGTTCATGCCTCTGGGTGACAGATGGACCCCATCCCCTGTGTAAAGATCATAATTTCAGAGACTAATGTTGGGGTGTCAGATGACCCGCCCCAAAGCCTTGTCAGCAAAGAACCGGGATATTGATACCCCCCTTGTAAGCATGACACGGTATGATGTCCGACCATAGCAGCGTTGTGGCAGGCCACACATAATGCAAATAAGCTAGGTCGCTGCAAATCGTATGTTTTAAAGAAAGGCCAGTGACCTGGCCGAGGTCATTGCCCCCGAGGTGCAGCACCAAGACATCAGGCGGTTCAGCATCCCTAATGGAGAAAAGGAATGGCAACAGTTCCCGCCATAACATTCCACGCTTACCATACCACCTGATACATGCGGAGGCACGTAGTCCCACCTGGGGTCCCCACTCTGTTGCCGCAGCGTACTGTGCTGCCCAGTGCACATAGCTATGGCCCACCAGCCATACTGCCACCGGTGTGCGGGGACACACAGGGTCTGTAAGAGAAAAAGATAGAACAGTGAGTTATCTGGTACTCACACTTTAAGAGGGCGAATATACAATTCAAAACACTTCGGTCCCCACCTCCCCATATGGCGTATATCGGCCTCAGAGTACCCAAATGCAGCCGCAGTAGAAGCAGCCCCTATTCTAAAAGAATGGGTGCCGTAACGAGCCCCAGGGAGGCCAACACTGGACAGTGCCTTACTGGTCACCTTCCAAAATTGAAATTTAGTAAAGGGAGACCCATCTTGGTGGCAGAAGATCAGGCCGGGGTGTGTACCACGCACTGCCATAAACTCCTGTAGGGCACCAACCGGACAGATGTCTGCAATGGAACATTGTAGCAGTCTAACACCACTGCCTACACCGTGCTGATCAACTTTCGAGGACCGTATCCTCAACTGAGCCCACTCATTGGAGACATAGACATCTTCGAGTTCCAGTGCCCTACGAGCCGCATCCGCCTTAGACAGCAGCACCAACTCGCTGATGCGGAGTGCTCCAAAAAGGCCACCGTGGTAGCCGCATGAAACAGAGCTGCCTCATACCTGTCGAAACACAGGTCATGCCAGCCTCGTGCAAGGTGGGTAAGAACCCCTGGAGAAAATGGGTGACAATTGTCCGGGCAGCGACCCCGCTCCCGTGTCCACCCCTCCAAAACATGTCGTATATGGAAATCATTAGTGATGTCAGCAGAACCCCTCACTTTGGCCATGAATGCCAGTGCTGACAGCCTGGATGCTATGGTGCGGGGAGCTAGGCCCTGACTGTGTAGGTGGACCATAAATCGGAGAACTTGGTCAACTGGAATGGGCCACACCTCGGGCAACTGTAGTTGCGCACAAAATTTTGTAAATTGACTAAACGCATGGTGATACGCCTTACGCGTGCGGGGCGCCAGTGACATGCCGATCGCCCGGTTCACCTCTCCTTGCCAAAAGTCCAAATCTCATCCGGGAGCGGCGAGGGGAATTCCTGTGCGTCTGGAGCCAAGGCGCGGAACCGGGGGATCTGCAGGTGGGATAAAGCATCAGCAATATCGTTATTAATACCTGGTACATGTCTGGCCCTGAAGAGCACATTGAGGTGTAGGCTGCGCAACATGAACTGTCGAACTAACTCCATGACCCTGGGTGATTTAGATGTCTGGGAATTGACGATGTGCACTACCGCAGCATTGTAGCACCAGAAATGAACCACTGAATTGGCCCACTCCTCACCCCATAGCATCAAAGCTCCCAGTATCGGGAAGAACTCAAGGAATGTAAGATCGCGTAGACGATCCGTGCCCCGCCATGCTGGCGGCCATCGGCCGTAGGCCCACCTCCCCTCAAAGTAAATCCCATATCCCAGGGACCCCGAGGCATCTGACTGAACCTGGAACCTAGGGGCAACCAACAGGTCAGATCTCCAAAATGACACTCCGTTGAACTCCCTAAGGAACTCAAGCCAAACCAACATGTCAGCCCTCATGCCCCTGTTCAGTCGGACCCGGTGATAGCGCTTGGATAGCCCAGTCATGGCGTCACAGAGGCATCGAGCAAAAGCTCTGCCAGGCGTGACCACTCTGCAGGCGAAGTTAAGGTGACCATGTAGAACCTGTAGCTCACGAAGTGACACCTTGCGTTTGGCCAGTAAGGCCAAAATCAACGCAGTGATCCTGGTCACCTAATCCGTGGGTAACCTGGATGCCTGCGAAACCGTGTCAATTTCAATACCCAGAAATGTGAGCTTAGTTGAAGGGCCCTCAGTCTTTTCGGGCACTAAAGGGACACCAAGTTCCTGCATTAGCGTCTGAAATGTATTGAGGAGACGCGTACACGTGTCCCAGCCCCGTTCACCCCCGAACAAAAAATCGTCGAGGTAGTGGGCTACAGACCAGGACCCAGACCTGCGAACAAAGGCCCACTGAAGGAAGGTGCTAAAACGTTCAAAAGCTGAACAGGAAATCGAGCAGCCAAAAGGCATGGCTTTATCAACGTAAAATTTACCTTGGAATTTAAAACCCAATAACTCAAAGTCACCCGGGTGCACTGGCAACAACCGGAATGCCGACTTAATGTCACATTTTGCCAGAAGTGCACCCGGGCCACAAGAGCGCACCATGCGCAGGGCCTGGTCAAATGACGTATACCGGACTAAGCAAAGGTCATCCGGAATGGCATCATTGACCGAATGGCCCGACGGGTATGACAGGTGGTGAATTAAACGAAATTCCCCAGGGGTCTTTTTGTGAACCAACCCTAAAGGGGAAACCTTCAGATTGAGAAAAGGGGGCCTAGGAAAGGGGCCAGCAACCCTACCTGCCTTAACCTCCTTAGCGATACTTAGGGCAGCCACCTCCTCCCTACCCTTCAAGGAAATTAAATTAGGAGCATCTTGGGGCCACCGCTCCCCTTTGAATGGGATGCGAAAGCCCCGTTGAAAACCCTCTAGGAGATACGTGGCATCCTCCCTCCTCGGGTAAGACGAGAGCCACCGCTCCAGCATAGCTACGTTAACCGGTGAGGGGGCCTTTTGAGTGACCAGCTCCATCAGCGGCAGGTCTGCCCGCTCCATCAGCGGCTGGTCTGCCCGCTCCTTGTCCATGTCTACCTCTGCCCCGTGGCCCACCTGCTCGCGGACACGCAGCGGCGGCGTGGGGGCCAGCGCAAGAGGGACACTCATGTTTGTATCGGCACTGTTTCCTATTGCATGCGCCATTGGCCGAGAAGCTCCAACACAGCAAGCGGGCTGGAACCCCCGGCCCCACCAGCTGGCGGGGAGCCTGTGTTGGAGCGGCTCGCTGGACCACATGGCCACAATGGTACCTCTCCCCAGGCGCCGGCGCGTGGGGGTCATGTATAATAGCCACAATTTCTGACATGGCTCATCCCACCTCATCTCTGGGGCACTCTCATTCTAAATTCCTCATCGTAAGTCAACCTTATCATCCTGCCCCTCTTTTTCCTCCTTGGTGGGCTCACGGTTCAACGGGGAGAAAATGTCAACATACTCCCCCCACCAAATCTTTTCCCTTGTGGCCTGGGACAAATGATCCCCAAGGGGCAAGGAATACCCGGCCGTCGGCAATGCCGACACTGGCACAGTATTTACACGGGGTATCGAGAGAGAAGCATGGACAGTCCCTGCGACACCCGGTAAAGCCCCGGGGGCGGAAACCCCTCCGCCCGATGTTATGCCAGTATGCGACCAAGCTGCACCCAGGTAATCTGGGAACTGATACCCACCCGCCCTGACATTACGAGGCCATGGCCACTTAAACCTATCCCCGGAAGTGGATTGTGATGTGGGATCATTAGTTTGAACCTGATACTCACTGGGTGCACCCCCGTGAGCCGCCCCCACCGGGGGTTCCGGCCCACGGCAGGCGACGGAGCTCGCGACCGCCATCGAGCTCGGAGGATACATCCGACCACTACCTGTCTGTAGTTCAGAATGGACGGGGAGCTGCGAGACCGCGGCGGGCACAGGCCTGCGCGCCTCGAGCAACTCAACCTGACTGGCCGCCTGCTGCAAAGTGGCGGCTGTCGTGGTAGCAGGCAGGGAAAAGGGGGCCCCAGATGGCAGTGAAGCCCCCCCCCCAATGGGGTTATTGGTGATCCCTAGGGATGCCTCAAGCGCGGCTACGTGTGCCAGTAACGCATCCACTGTCGCAGATCCCCCAGTATAAATGGGAACAGGTGGGCCGGACGGCCCACTGGGTAAAGGTCCAGGCACCCCTACCTGAGAGCCAGGTCCCGAATAGGGCCATGCCCAAAATTCCGGCCCATGAGGGGCCGGAGGTAAGCCCTGCTGTGCATCCGCACCAGGCCCTCCCCCTTGATCTAGGCCCATGGCCGGCAATTGCGGGCCAGGGGCCGAAGCCCCTGTAGGGCCGGTCTGAGGCTGTAGAGCCGCGTGCCATGGCATAAGCTGCCCCATCCCACCGGTCCCGGTGGGTGAATGCGATAAAGGGTCCTGTTGCGGAGGCGTGGTCGCGGTCCTCCGACCCGACCGCCGTCCGCTGGACAAAGATCTCTGCGTCGGGCGCGCCTGCGTCACCGTAGCATTCTTCTTGGGAGGCATAAGGAGGAAAGATCCCTTTCCGTAGTCGCAAGCGCAAAAATGGCTAAAACCTAAACTGCAAATCGAACAGCTGAACTGTCGATGTACTAGCCGTCAAGTCCCGAGCCTACTACCTTACAGCCCCTGAATATCCGCAAGGCTCTACAGCCAACTGCGGACCTGAAGGAACAGAGAGCGACGGAGAAAAAACTTCTCCTCTCCGTCGCTTTTCAAAATGGCAGCTCGGCTGCCTCGTGGCCACCCCTTTTATAAGGGAGTGGCCACGCCCCCTAACTCACCCGGATGTCTGCATCCGGGTGGGGGGGGCCGCAAAGAGCGCGGCTGCCATTTTGGCACCGCACTTTCATTCTTCAGGTGCCTAGGAATATAGGAGGTGGCCTTAGGTTATATCTTTGTAGCCTAATGTTATTTATATTGATTGACAATGGCTCTCCAGGTTTTCAAGTACAAAACATTCTTTCCCTATTTGTACATAACCTAACGCTGATCTTTCTTGGCACAGAACTTTAGATTAATTTTGGTATAATGGCCAGAGGGGTAAAAAGAGGACACATCTGAATACTGTGCAACTTTCCAAAAACCTAAGTACACAGCAACCCTCAGTAAACTTCCTTCCTTCTTTCTTTCCTTCGTTCCTTCATATATGTACACACACAGAGAGAATTTGAGCCAGAATCATTGTTCTTCCACTCATGTAAACTGGCAACGTTCCTTCACTGACATTTTTCAACTCCTTAATTCTGAAAACAGGGCAATAATAGCATTAGCAAATTAGTCTGACAATACAGGATCTCTTTGCTTTTTATTACTTGTGAGATCATGGAGAAGTTATTGGAATTACTGACACATAATAACAATCTCCTTACCATAAAGATGACAGTTTTGCCTTATTTATGTAGGTTTTAAGCCAATAAGTCAGGTTTGTAATGCTCTGCTTAGTTGCAAGAATTAAAGTAGTAGCTAGGTAATAATTCGGACAAAAGGGAAATTATTGTAAGGCAGGAGCTAAAGTTTTAACATTAGTTCTTATTTGCACATTGTTTCAAAAACATGGTAAAGATAACATCAAATTTTTTAACAATGGCGAAACCACCTTTTCTTCTGGTCATAAAGAGTCTAAAACACCCATTCTAAGCACTTATTGGGCAATCAGTTTTTTCACCCAAACTACCATATGTGGGGGATAAAAGTTGGCAAGTAAAGAAAGGTGACAAGGAAAAAAATGATTCCCTTGAAATATGGTGTTGCAGGAGAGCTTTGTGGATTGCTTGTGCTGTCTAAAGACAAGCAAGAGGATCCTAGAGCAAACCATGCTTTAAGTATATGTGGAGGCAAAAAACCTGATGCTGTCATATTTTGGTCATATCATGGGAAGGCAAGATTCGCTGGAAAATACAATAATGCTGGGAAAGGATGAGGGAAAGAGGAGGAAGAGGAGAACAAATATGAGATGGATTGCCTCCCCAAAGGACCACAGACTTAAGTTTACTAGAGATAAGCAGGGCTGTTGAACAGAACATTTTGGAGATTGTTCATTCATAAGGTTGCAGTGAGGGCCATCTTGATGGCGTGCAAGGACAACAATGTGCAACTTGTTCCAAGGGTGACAGTTTAAGACATGTGAGAAACGTAAAAGAACATTCATGAAGAAAACTGAGAACTTTATTGTTCCTGGTGGGAGAAAATATGTTTGATATGCAAGGATGTGTATTTGAATTAGTCAAGTAAGAGTTGTAGATCAGCTAGCATTGTGAGTTCGCTCTGTTAGAGTTTGGGAGTTGCAATGCAAATTGTCCCCGTATCCATGAAGGAGACTTACCTTGGATACGTGAAACCATGGATAACAGTAAAGTTTATATTTACATTTTAGACAGTGACCTCTAGTGTTCAGTTATGGTAATACACTATAGAATACAAACATTATGTATTTGGGGAATTTTTATGAAATATTTTAGCTCCACAAATAGCTTATGATGGAGGGGGAGGGGCAACCAGTATTGTAATCTGTTTGTGAAAAGGCTGTGAATAATAGTGTGGTCAAGTTAGTATTTGTGTCAAAGCACCTATCTAGAAGGAAGAGAAGTACAGTAATACCTCATACAATGTCCGCTTCATGCAATGTCCATTTCACACAATGCCGCCCAATTATGTGAAAAAAGTTGCATCGTACAACATCACTGTGATGTTGTATGATGCGTTGGGGTGTGGGGGCCAGATCCAGGCAAAGAAGTAGTCTCCCCCCCATCATTTTTCCTTGCTTCACTGCCCGGGTGGGGCGGCGGGCATTGGAAACAGCGTGGAGGCACAGAAGCAGCACAGGCAGCAGAGAGCCCCAAATTGGGGGTGGTGGTGGACTCAATCACTATGGAGGTTTTTTTCACCCATTTCAAAAAGAATGAAGCTTTCTCCTACCTTCATGCAGCCTCTGTGAGGTTTGGATGACCTTTTCACATGATTGCTGCCTTCTTCGGATGTCCCTGGGGTGCACAGGAGCTGAATAAAGTTGTGGCTGTGTTGTGTCCTAATAGTGTAACCTTCTACATGTGATATCAATGTATCTGAACCAATGTAACCTTGCCGATGTGTAACAATGTAACCTTCAGCTGTATCACATAAACCCTGTAATAGGACGCGAGCTAATGACCACCAGCTGGCAGCAGCGAGCGTCCAAGCTCTCTTGGTTCAAACCCATCAAAGACCGCAGCGCGGGAAGCTTCCCGCCGCTACCTACACCTGGACAAGAAGGGCGTGACCAACCATGACGTCACGCGGACCAGTAGCCAACGGGCTACCGTGGAGCCACATTCAAATACGTTACTGCCTTATATATAGAGCTGTTCGTCCGCCATTACCTCATGTTCCCTCTGTCCACCATGCAATAAACCTGAGTTAACCCAGCCGTTGGCTGTGCTTTGTGTCTTGACTCTCATACACTAAATTGGTGACGAAGGTGGGATTATGGATCCCCACGGAGCCAGGACACAGAGCGGGTTCAACATCACCAAACCGCAAGACTGGGAGCTTTTTGAGATGGACTTCCAGGCGGCACTGGTGGAGCTCAAAGTCAAAGAAGACGACGAGGAAAGGAAGAGGGCCATCCTCACCCGCATGCTTGGGATGGAAACCAAGCGGACGCTGGTGGGCATCCTTGCACCGAAGAAGATGAGCGATTTCAAAGCCGGTGACATCATGAAAATGCTGCGTGAGCGTTTCCGACCCTCGAGGGCAATGTTTCCCGCTCGGAGTGCGTTTTGGAGGCGAGTTCAAGCGCCGGACGAGTCGGTAGAAGCCTTCGTAACGGCTATGAGGGTAGCCGCCGCCCCCTGCAAATGGGACCACATCCTAGAGATGGCCCTCAGGGACGGAGTGCTGTGTGGCCTGAAGGACAAGGAAGTACAGCGCAGTTTGATGAACAAGGAGCCACCACCCACACTGGAAGAGGTCGTAGAGGCCGCGGAAGCCGCGGAATCCACGAATGCTGGAGTGGACGAGATGCACAAGTGGCGTGAGTGGCGTCCGAGGGCCGGCAAAGCAGAAAACTCAATTTAGCACAGGCCTACCAGCAACTCCCGGTAACCCCCGCCACAGCGGCGGCACAAACGATAGTCACACATAAGGGGGCGTTCCAGGTGTCGAGGTTACAGTTCGGCGTGAACTCGGCACCTGGCATTTTTCAGTCGCTGGTGGAACGCCTCCTGAAGGGGTTGGAGGGGGTGTTGCCATATTTTGATGACGTGTTGATAACGGGGGGGAGTAAGGCCGAGCTGGCCCATAGATTGGATAAGGTCCTGGCCGTGTTCGAGAAAGCGGGGCTGCGACTGAGAAAAGACAAATGTGTATTTTTCGAAACAGAGGTTGAGTTTTTAGGGTTCCGTGTCACACCCGAGGGAATTAGGCCGTCCAAATCTAAGGTAGCCGCCATTAAGAAAGCCCCTCGCCCCACTTCCAAAACCGAGCTTCAGTCATTTCTGGGGCTTCTCAATTTCTACCATACCTTCCTTCCACGGAAGGCGTCTGTTGCCGAGCCGCTCCATCGGCTGCTTAAAAAAGAGGAAAAATGGCTGTGGGGTGACGAGCAAGAAAGAGCGTTCACAGAGTTAAAGCAACTCCTCACATCCGAGGCAATCCTGACTCATTTCGACCCCAAACGGCCCATAGTTTTGGTCTGCGACGCATCCCCGGTGGGGGTGGGGGCGGTGCTTTGCCACGTGTTAGACGACGGAAGGGAGGCCCCGATAGCGTTTTATTCAAGGTCCCTGTCCCAAGCAGAGCGGAATTACGCACAGACCGATAGGGAGGCACTAGCGATAGTAGCGGGAACCAAGAAATTTCACGATTTTCTGTATGGTCGGCCGTTCAAGATCGTTACTGATCACAAGCCCCTGTTAGGAATCTTCACTGCAAATAAGCCCACGCCACAGATCCTGTCCCCGAGGATGCTGCGGTGGGCTATTTTTCTTAACGCATATCAACATGAGTTAGAATACCGGCCAGGGAAGGAAATCAGCCATGCAGACGCGCTCTCACGGTCGCCGTTACCCTTGTCGGACGACCAGAAGGCAGGGGTAAGAAGAGACCGCCAGGTATTGCTAATAGAGGTCTTGGAGTCACCCCCGATAGTACCGGCCGACATTGCTAGGGCGACCGGAAAGGATAGAACACTAGAGAAGGTATGCTCCTGGGTGCAGAAGGGGTGGCCGGCGTCATCCCCAGGCACGGAATTCGACCCATTCTTCCGAAAGCGGGTGGAGTTGTCTTTGGAGAGGGGGTGCCTTTTGTGGGGCCAACGGGTGGTGGTTCCTACGTCCCTGCGGCCGAAAGTGCTAAAGCTGTTGCACGTCAGCCACCCGGGAATCGTCCGTTCCAAGGCGTTGGCCCGGAGTTACTTCTGGTGGCCCCAGCTGGACGCCGACATAGAGCAGATGGTTGGCACTTGTGAGGCATGTCAATGCTCTCGACCGGAGGTGGCCCGCCTGCCGCATAGGGAATGGGACGCAGCAAGGGGACCGTGGTCCAGGGTGCACGTAGATTTTGCTGGCCCATTCCGGGGAACCATGTTTCTCCTGGTGGTGGATGCATACTCAAAGTGGCTGGAGGTCATTCCGGTAAAGAGCACATCCTCCGCCACTACCATTCGCCAGCTAAGGAGGGTCTTTTCCACGTTCGGCTTACCCGACACTTTGGTCAGCGATAACGCCAGTTGTTTCACGTCCGCTGAGTTCGCAGCATTCATGGAGGCAAATGCAATTCGGCATGTCACATCCGCGCCGTTTCACCCGGCCACGAATGGCCAAGTGGAACGGTTGGTGCGCACCACAAAAGAGGCGCTGCGGCGCATGGGCTCGGGAGATCTAAATCACCAAGTTTGTCAATTTCTATTAGCGTACAGAGTGACCCCCTTAGCGTCTGGATACTCGCCGGCTGAGCTGCTGATGCGGAGGAAACTGACCACGCTTTTGTCCAGGCTAGACCCGTCGAGGGTCGAGGACAAAGGGAAGAACATAGGGTTAGCGGTCTCGAAAGGGTTCGGCGTAGGCGATCCTGTACACTGCAGGAACTATGCCAACGCAGGCCCAGCCTGGGTGCCTGGGACGATAATAGAACAGACGGGGCCAGTGTCCTATCGGGTAGAAACTAGCACCGGCCTCCTCTGGAGGAGGCACGCTGACCAACTGAGGCACCGAGTGAGCGAGGGGCCGACCAGTGGGGCACAGCGACAGGATTCAGCGATAGGGTTCTCCCCCACCCGTTTAGCCCAAGGGGGAGACAGGGGGAAAGCAGCGAGCCCGACTCATATCCTTTTGATACCCCAGTTCTATCCGAGCCCGGGGGGAGGGAAAAGGAGTGTGCGGCCGCCGCTGCCGCTTCCCCCGAATCCGATTTTGATTTTGATTTTGCGAGCCGGGGGGGTTTTTCGGAGTGTTCCCCCACCCATCCAAGCGAGAAGAGGGGTTTTTCGTTAGCCCCCAGTGCCCCCGGTTCTTCCCAAACAAAGCACACACCTCCCAACAAAGCCGCAGAGCCGCGGCAAACCACTAACAAGTCATCCTCTCCGATTGCAGGGCAGGAAGCCAGGGAGCAAGGAGGAGGGAGCGAAGCCGGGGCAGGGCAGCCCGCGCCGAGACCCCAGCGTGTTCGAAATAAGCCATCTTGGCTGAGAGACTTCGTCTCATCCTAGGGGGGAGGAGTGTTGTGTCCTAATAGTGTAACCTTCTACATGTGATATCAATGTATCTGAACCAATGTAACCTTGCCGATGTGTAACAATGTAACCTTCAGCTGTATCACATAAACCCTGTAATAGGACGCGAGCTAATGACCACCAGCTGGCAGCAGCGAGCGTCCAAGCTCTCTTGGTTCAAACCCATCAAAGACCGCAGCGCGGGAAGCTTCCCGCCGCTACCTACACCTGGACAAGAAGGGCGTGACCAACCATGATGTCACGCGGACCAGTAGCCAACGGGCTACCGTGGAGCCACATTCAAATACGTTACTGCCTTATATATAGAGCTGTTCGTCCGCCATTACCTCATGTTCCCTCTGTCCACCATGCAATAAACCTGAGTTAACCCAGCCGTTGGCTGTGCTTTGTGTCTTGACTCTCATACACTAAAGGCTGCCATTTTGTTTTTGATTTTTCTGGACTTCAATTCCCAGAAGCCCAAGCAAACTGTAAAAATGTATGTGGTGGCCATTTTGTTGTTGTTGCTGCTGCTGCTGCTGCTTCTTTGCTCAAGATGGGACTTACAATACCGTGGGAGCATAAAATATGAATGGCTGGGAACCATTGTATAATACAACCTCAAAGGTGCTTACAATTCTGTGATTCTACAGTATATCAATAATAAGAACCTGTGGCACAGTAGTTAAACTACAGTACAACAGTCAAAACTCTGCTCAAGATATGAGTTAGATTCTGACAGCCTCAAGCTTAAGAACAGCCTTGCTGGAACAGGCCACAGCCCATCCAGTCCAGCATTCTGTCTCACACAGTGGCTCACCATTTCCTTCAGGGTATTCCCAAGCAGATGCCTTCACCTGCTTAGGATTCCCTGGAAATGATATTGAGAGATATCCTGCCTATCTCTCCAACCCGGAGGTTGTCCTTAAGTATCCATAATTATAGCCATTGATACTCTTCTCCTCCATGAACTTGTCTAATCCTTTCTTAAAGCTGTCAAGACTGACAGCTGTCACCACTTCTTCTGGCAGGGAGTTCCATAGACCAGGGATCCTCTGGGTGAAAAAGTACTTTATCTTATTTGTTTGAGAACTAGTACCCAAAAGTTTCATGGAGTGTCCCCTAGTTCTAGTATTATGCGATAGGGAAAACAGTTTTTCCTTATCTACTTTGTCCACACCGTGCATGATTTTATAAACTTCAATCAGGTCACCTCTTAGATGTCGTCGTTCAAGAGTGAAGAGGCCCAACCGTTGCAGCCTCAGATGGTAAGGAAGGTGTTCCAGTCCCCTAATCATTCTGGTTGCCCTCCTCTGCACTTTTTCCAGCTCCATAATATCCTTCTGGAGGTATGGCGACCAGAACTGTACACAGTATTCCAGATGGGGCCTCACCATAGATTTATAAAGAGGCAAAATGACACTTGCTGACTTATTTTCTATACCCTTCCTAATGATCCCTAGCATTGAGTTTGCTTTTTTCACTGCTGAGGCACACTGGGTTGACACCTTCATTGAGTTGTCCACCAGGACACCAAGGTCCCTTTCCTGGTTTGTCGCAGAGAGTTCAGACCCCATCAGTTTATAAATGTAATTGGGGTTCTTTGCCCCAACATGCATCACTCTGCACTTACTAATGTTGAAACTCATTTGCCACTGTTTTGCCCACTCCCCCAGTGTCGAGAGATCCCTCTGGAGCTCCTCACAATCGCTCACAGTTTTCACTACCCTGTATAATTTAGTGTTGTCAGCAAATTTGGCTACCTTGCTTTTTACTCCTACCTCTAGATCATTTATGAAGAGGTTGAAAAGCAGGGGTCCCAGTACTGAACCTTGGGGAACCCCACTCTTTACTTCCCTCCACTTGGAGAAGTGTCCATTTAGTGCTACCCTCTGTTTCCTGTCCCTTAGCCAGTTGCTGATCCAGGACAAGACCTGTCCCTTTATTCCATGACTGGTAAGTTTATTCAAGAGCCTTTGGTGTGGGACCTTGTCAAAAGCCTTCTGAAAGTCCAGATAAACAATGTCAACTGGATCCCCCTTATCCACATGCTTGTTGACACTCTCAAAAAATTCCAACAGATTAGTGAGGCATGATTTGCCCTTGCAAAAGCCATGTTGGCTCTCCTTTAGCAGCGCCTTCTCTTCTATGTGCCTATTAATTCTATCTTTTAGGATGGTTTCCATCACTTTACCTGGGACACATGTCAAACTGACAGGTCGGTAATTTCCTGGATCACCCCTGGATCCTTTTTTGAAAATTGGTGTTACATTCGCTACCTTCCAGTCATCAGGCACAAAGCCTGATTTGAGGGAAAGATTATATATTTTGGCTAGGAGATCAGCAATTTCATCTTTAAGTTCCCTGAGAACTCGTGGATGGATGCCATCTGGTCCTGGTGATTTGTTAGTGTTTAGCTTAACAAGACATGCAAGGACCTCCTCCCTGGTTATTTCTATCTGGCTTAATTCTTCGGTTTCCCTCCCTACGAAGATAGGCTCTGTTTTGGGCATGCGGCCTCTGTCTTCTTCAGTGAATACTGAAGCAAAGAATTCATTGAGTCTCTCTGCAATCTCTGTTTCCTCTTTAATAACCCCTTGCCTTCCATTGACAAAGCTTGACTTTGTCATTCTGAGATTACCTGATAAGAAGCTTGAACACAAGACCCCAGACATTAGTGTGGTTGAAAACAATCTAGTTAATTTGACTGATGTCATCATCCCACTTGATGGTCAGGTGGAAGAAAAAGAGATGGACAAGATCATGAGATACCATGACTTGAGGACTGAATTACAACATCTTGGGGACTAAAAAGCAACAGTGATACTCATAGTGATAGGAATGTTGGGAGCAATCCCAAAAGAGTTGAAAAACATCTGAGTATGATTGGCATTGATAACATCATGATAAAGTAGCCACAGCACTACTAGATACCAGCTACATTATCAGGCAATACCTCACTAACTAGCAGTGGGGTTCCAAAATTCTGATCTGAACATCAGGTTGACCATGTCCACTTACATACACCTACACAATCATCATCATTGTCATCATCATCATCATCTCATTTATGTAATTTCATTAATTCCTCATAGATGAAAAAAATGTACAGTATGGCATTTGAGAATGGCAGATGTGGAAAGATACTACATAATAAAAGCAACTTGAATACTTCATA
This sequence comes from Bradypodion pumilum, assembly GCA_035047305.1. NCBI lineage: Eukaryota > Metazoa > Chordata > Lepidosauria > Squamata > Chamaeleonidae > Bradypodion > Bradypodion pumilum. Next base: position 490,268,998 of record JAWDJD010000001.1, read on the forward strand.
CTATGAACTTTGGAGATTGATCATGACTTGACTTCAAATTTCCCTGTCAGTCTGTATAATTTCCCAAGTATTATGTAATCTTTTTAAAGACATGGTTGAAAACAGGATTAGTTTCTTGTAGCGTTTTGCAACTGAAATAAAATGTTGAAATTCCCATCTGTGTCACAATGCTTGAATGCTCAATTGAATACAATTGAGTTATTGTATTTAATAAGCTATACAACAGATTGAATGGCTGACATGCTAAATACCAGCTCATCAAGCTACTTTTTATATTTATATCCAGCTTTTTTCTATTTTAAAATGGCAGATTATCTGCATAATAGTTGACAGGATTTTTGTGTTATCTTCCTCTCTATGATCCAGATTAGTGAGAGTCAATGTGCTTTTGTTTGTTTGTTTATTTGTTAAAACACTTATTTGCTCTGACACTTACCAAGAGAATTCTCTCTTCTACCTTCAGCACTTTAAAAACAGCCAACAATGCTATGGAAAGTGATTAGTTCCATATCCAAATAATTTATCTTTGTTTGTTTCTTAAATGAAAAGAGGGAGAAAAAGAAATCCAGCAGACCAGCTACACTTTGTATCCCCTACACAGCTTCCTCCCTCTGCTTAAAGAGAAAAGAATGGAAAGAGTATTTCAGTCAAGCTCAGATCTGAGGGAAATTTTGCATTCTGAAGGAGTTCAGGGGGGAGGCTTTGGGTTGGGAAAATGCCTTTTGGCTATAACACGCCACATGTAATTTTCACAGTGTTATCACAAACCTTGTAAGAGCCTTGAAGCCCAGTGGCTGCATGCCTGCTTTTCAATTGCTACAGGAAGCTATTTGACTGAGAGGCTAATAAAGTACAGTACTTTGTATCCTATCTATAAAAGACCATTTTGAAGTGGTGGCCTTGCTCTGGGTACACTTAATGTGCTTATGTGCTCCATCTGCTTGTAGTGGCTGAATACGTAGTGTATGGCTTATACAAACACTAGAAAAAAGCAGGATCTGGGGATTGGTCAGGAAATTGGATATTGCACCTATTATTATTATTATTTTATCATTTATTTTGATGGTAATAGCTGAAGGGAATTGTTTAATAGGTCTCAGAAGAGAAAAAGAGTTACATCAATTTCCTCTACATCTGCTGTCAGCTTTAAACTCTGTTTACACAATTGGTGAAGTACACCACTAGCAATTTTGCTGGACAGAATTTCTTTAGGCTGGAGTTTGAAGAAGAAGACAATGAAGGAAGTGGAATAAAATAGAACCTGGTAGAGAGCCAGGTAATCCTACTACTGAGGCCTCACTTCAAAATTTACTGGGGATTATAGACTGGTGGCAAAGGATCCATTGAAGGGAAATGGGTTTGGGAGAAGAATTTGGGGGCGTGGCTATGGTGAGCTGTGAGTAAGACGTATTTTGTCTTGGCTTGCGCCGAAATGAGGAAGAAAAGTGGATTTTAAAAGCAAATTTATATGGCTGGCAACATTCAAATAATAAAATTCAGATCCCTGAAGTGTTGTGGATAAAAATGAGGTGCAGAGCGGGCTCGAAGCCTGAAAACCAGGCAGTAAGTGAGGTACAGCAAAAGTCTGGCTGAGCAAGCTGTTTTGGTCTCGGGCGGGATCCCAGCTCTCGGAAACAGTGCTATAACGGTGGATCTGAATAAAGGATAAGCTCTAAAAATAAACATCGGAGCAGAGGTGGCGGAGGCGAGATTCCCCTGTGTATGAGGGCAGAAAAGTGCAAGTAAGTGCTGAGTGTTTTAAGATTGTGAGCAGGGAAGAAGGAATAATGGTGGAGGGTGACCTCAAAATCGAAACTTAAGAGAGGGGGAGAGAAAGCTGACTGGGGTGGCAAAGAAAGTGGTGAACAACGTTTTAAATGTGGAAAGTAGTCACTCAGATTAGCTTTGAAAGTTAAACAGTCCCCCAGACTTTGACATTATTGCTATTGCAGGCGCACCCCCCAATAAAGGACTCAGACACCAATGAAAGTGGATAACGGCATTGGGCCACATTTATTGATTCATGCCCTAGTCCGAATTATAAATTTCTATTGGTAATTGACCAATCATAATTCTTAAGGCAAGCAGGCCGAAGTAACACTGGTAAGGTACCACCCAAAATTGCCAACGGCAATTGCTACAATGTATCCATTTGTATCAATTTGTTTGTTGACAACAAACAAATTGTTGACCGTAGTCAATATCTAACTAATGACCCCACCCTCTGACGCGTATCCGTAAAATCACGGGGTGATGCATGCTGTCTAGCTATAGCCATCACCCCGTCGCCTAGTTCGTCGTTGACCGGACAACGTTTAACCAACTTATGCCTGTCTAGTGTTGTCCAGTCAATTGCGAACTTGCCGGATACCTGTGGGTCATAATGTTTACCTTACCAGTGCTACCCGTCCAATGTGACCAAAGTCAACAGCAGCAACAGAAAACCCCTATGTCAAACCATAGCAACAGTGTGGGATGGGCGAAAAAACCAGGACCCGGAAGCCAATATGGGCCCCAGCCAAAAATTCCCACCCGGCCCCGAAACGACCAAAATATCACACTGTTAACTAGGGAGGGGGTGGAGGGAAAAACATCTCCGCTCCGTCGCTTCGCAAAATGGCAGCTCGGCTGCCTCGTGGCCACCCCTTTTATAAGGGAGCTGGCCACGCCCCTAACTACCCGGATGCCTTCGTCCTGTGGGGGGGCTCCCGCAAAGAGCGCAGCGGCCATTTTGGCGCCGCGCTTGCATTGCAGGCGCACCCCCCAATAAAGGACTCAGACACCAATGAAAGTGAATAACGGCATTGGGCCACATTTATTGATTCATGCCCTAGTCCGAATTATAAATTTCTATTGGTAATTGACCAATCATAATTCTTAAGGCAAGCAGGCCGAAGTAACACTGGTAAGGTACCACCCAAAATTGCCAACGGCAATTGCTACAATGTATCCATTTGTATCAATTTGTTTGTTGACAACAAACAAATTGTTGACCGTAGTCAATATCTAACTAATGACCCCACCCTCTGACGCGTATCCGTAAAATCACGGGGTGATGCATGCTGTCTAGCTATAGCCATCACCCCGTCGCCTAGTTCGTCGTTGACCGGACAACGTTTAACCAACTTATGCCTGTCTAGTGTTGTCCAGTCAATTGCAAACTTGCCGGATACCTGTGGGTCATAATGTTTACCTTACCAGTGCTACCCGCCACACGGAGGGGCTTCAAAGAAGGCTCGACGCCCCCCCAGACCGTCAGCTCGGTCAACAGGCCTGCTCGCCAATCACCCAACAGGAGGTCCATACCTCCTCGCGACAGATGGACCCCATCCCCTGCATACAAGTCATAACTTTGGAGGCTAATAGCGGGGTGACGACTGACCCTCCCCCAAGCCCTGTCGACAAGGAAACACGCCACTGCCCTATTCACCATGCGTCTAGCGCGGTCAAGGGCCAGGAGGTCAACGCCCCCTCTGTAGGAATGGCGCGGGACCATGTCCGACGAAACTAGGGTTGTGGCGGGCCAGACGTAATGCAGGTAGGTGAGGTCCTCGCAAATCGCATGCTTCAGCGACAAGCCGGTGACCTGGCCCAAATCATTGCCCCCCAGGTGTATGATCAGAATATCAGGCGGGTCAGCATTCAGGCCTAAAAAAAGGAAAGGCAGCAGCTCCCGCCATAACATCCCAGGCTTACCATGCGATGTGAGACTTGCGTATGCACCCAGTCCCAGTTGGGGTCCCCACTCTGTCGCCGCAGCATAACGCGCTGCCCTGTGCACGTAGCTATGGCCCACCAGCCATATTGTCACCGGTGTAATACGACACCCCGGGTCTGTAAAGGAAAAAATGAGGGAAAGTAGGTAAGGTGACCGGGTTGGTACTCACGGGGGGAGTGGGCGCACATAAAATTGAAAACATTGCGATCCCCACCGTCACATGCTACGTATGTCAGCCCCTGAGTACCCAAAAGCCGCAGCGGTCGAGGCCGCCCCTATACGGAATGAATGAGTGCCATAGCGGGCGCCTGGGAGGCCCACACTGGCCAGCGCTTTGCCCGTCACCTTCCAAAATTGAAATTTAGTAAGGGGAGACCCATCTTGGTGACAGAAAAACGGGCCATGGTGCGTGCCACGCAGTGCCAGGAATTTCTGTAGGGCACCAACCGGACAGATGTCTGCCAAAGAACACCGTAGCAGTCGCACACCACTGCCGACGCCATGCTGATCGGTCTTAGAGGAACGTATCCTCAACTGAGCCCAGTCTTTGGCTACACAGACATCGTTGAGTTCCAGTGCCCTACGACTTGCATCCGCCTTAGACAGCATCACAAGCTCGCTGATGCGGAGCGCTCCAAAAAATGCCACCGTTGTGGCTGCATGGAACAGGGCTGCCTCATATGCATCAAAACAGAGGCAAGGCCAGCCCCGGGCCAACTGGGTAAGGACCCCTGGGGAAATCGGGAGGCGGTCGTCTGGGCAACACCCGCGCTCGCGCACCCACCCCTCCAAAACATGTCTCACACGGAAGTCAGAGGTGCTGTCCACATGACCCCCCACCTTGGCCATAAAAGCCAACGCTGAAAGCTTGGATGCTATGGTGCGAGGTGCAAGGCCCTGAGAATGCAGGTAAACCATGAACCGCAGAACATGGGTTACCGGGATCGGCCAGGTTCCTGGCAATTGAAATTGAGTACAAAATGCCCTGAAAGAATTAATTGCATGGTGATACGCCTTACGGGTGCGTGGGGCTAATGACAGGCCAATCGCCCGGTTCACCTCTCCTTGCCAATGGTCCATATCTCCTCCGGGAGTGGCGAGGGAAATTCCTCCGCATCCGGGGCCAAGGCACGGAACCGGGAGATCTGTAGGCGGGACAAAGCGTCAGCAATATCATTATTAACCCCTGGGACATGCCTGGCCCTGAACAGTACGTTGAGGCGCAGGCTGCGCAACACAAATTGGCGCACTAGATCCATAACCCTGGGCGATTTAGAAGTCTGTGCATTTACAATATGGACCACGGCCGCATTGTCACACCAGAAATGCACGACCGAGTTGGACCACTCCTGGCCCCATAGCATCAAAGCACCCAGGATAGGGAAAAATTCCAGATACATGAGATCACGCAGGCGACCCGTGCCTGCCCAGGCCGGTGGCCACCCACCATAGGCCCACTTCCCATTGAAGTACATCCCATAACCCAAGGATCCCGAAGCATCAGACTGAATCTGAAATTGAGGGGAAGCCAGGAGGTCATGCCTCCAAAATGAGACCCCATTGAAGTCCCTCAAGAACTGTAACCAGACAAGCATGTCTGCCCTGATACCCCGGGTGAGCCTAACCCTATGGTGAGGCCTGGATAATCCTGCCATAGCGTCGCACAAGCGCCGGGCAAAAGCCTGCCCGGTGCGACCACTCTGCAGGCAAAATTAAGGTGACCATGCAGCACCTGCAGTTCCCTCAGTGATGCCTTGCGCTTGGCCAACAAGTCCGAGATAAGGGCCACTATCCTCGACACCTTATCCCTCGGTAACCTAGATGCCTGCGCTATCGTGTCAATCTCCACCCCCAGGAAGACTAGCTGGGTAGATGGGCCCTCGGTCTTTTCGGGCGCTAAAGGGACACCGAGTTCCTCCATTATCGTCTGAAATGTGTTGAGGAGACGTGTACACATGTCCCAGCCCCGTTCACCCCCGAATAAAAAGTCATCCAGGTAATGGGCTACAGACCGGGACCCTGACCTGCGGACGAAAGCCCACTCAAGGAAGGTACTGAAATGCTCGAAAGCCAAGCATGATATGGAACAGCCGAAAGGCATGGCCTTATCAAAATAATATTCGCCCCGAAATTTGAAACCCAGCAATTCAAAGTCGCCCGGGTGCACTGGCAAGAGGCGAAAAGCCGACTTAATGTCGCACTTATCCAGCAGCGCACCCGGGCCACATGAGCGCACCACGCGCAGCGCGTGGTCAAAAGATGTATACCCGACTGAGCAAAGGTCGTCAGGGATAGCATTGTTGACCGATCGGCCGGCTGGGTAGGACAAGTGATGGATAAGGCGAAACTCGCCTGGTGACTTCTTGGGAACCAAGCCCAGGGGCGATACCTTGAGGTTAGTGAACGGGGGTGCAGGGAAAGGGCCAGCGACCCTGCCCGCATTGACCTCCTTATTAATGCTGGCGGCAGCCACCTCCTCCCTCCCCCTAAGGGACAAAAGGTTGGGGGCATCCTGAGGGGACCTATCACCCATGAAAGGAATACGGAACCCCTGAAGGAGATAAGCTGCATCCTCCCCCTTTGGGTACAATGCGAGCCAACGCTCCAGCATGTCCACATTAATTGGGGAGGGGGCCTTTCGGTGAACCAGCTCCCTCTGCGGCAGTCTTGCCAGCCCACTGTCCGCCCCTCCCTCTGCCCCGCGTCCCTCCAGGCCTGGGACAGGCAGAGGCTGCATGGGGGCCCGCACAGGTGGGACACTCATGTCTGTACTTGCAATTCTTCTTATTGCATGAACCATTAGACTAGAAAGTCCAGCACAGCGGGCGGGCTGGAACCCCCTGCCCCGCCACTTGGCGGGGAACCTGTGCTGGAGCCACTCGCTGGACCGCATGTCCACAATGGTATCTTTCCCCTGGTGCGGGGCGCGTGGGCATCATGTACAGAAGCCAAAGCCTCTGGCATGGCTCATCCCACTTCATCTCAGGGTGCAGGGGAATTCGCATATGGAATTCCTCATCATAAGCCAACCACGACGGGCCCGGAAAATCAACCATCGCCCGATAGATATTGTCCAAATACTGGACCATCGGAATTGCCAGATCCGGCCGGGCCCTCAGGTACACCGCCATGTAGATGAGGTAAGCCGGCAGCCAGTTGGCCCACGTCCGTGGTGGCTTGCGACGACGGGCCTGTTCCTTATCCTTCTCATCCTGCCCCTCCCTCTCTTCCTTGGTGGGCTCCCTGTTTAGGAGTGAGAAGATATCAACATACTCCCCTCGCCATATTTTCTCTCTGGTGGCCTGTGCCAAATGGTCACCCAGTGGCAAGGAATAGCCCGCTGTCGGCAAGGCCGAGACAGGCACAGCAGAAACTGTGGGCATCTGGAAAGGGGCTTGAACTAGCCCAGCCACCCCTAAAACATTCCCCACAGGGTAGGAAATGCTCCCCACCCCGGGGCCCTGGGTGGTGGTTGACGTCGCCTGTTGGTGCGTCAGCGCCTGTACCGCCGCACCACCCATGCGAGGCCAAGTCCATTGGAAAGCCCCCCCCAACGTAGCCACATGTGTAGGTGCACTAGTTTGTGCCGCATACTCACATGCTGCACCCCCGCGGGCCGCCCCCACCGGGGGTTCTGGCCCACTGGGGGCGTCGGAGCTCACGACCGCCATAGAGCTCGCCGCCGGGGCTTGACCCGCGCTGGCCTGTTGGTCGGGGAGCTGCGAGGCAGTGGCCGAAGTCGCACCACGCACCTCAAGCTGCTCGACCCGTCCCGTCGCCTGCCACTGCCCAGCAGACGACGCGTCCAAGTGCACCCCAAAAGGAGCCCCAGCGTGGCTGGCCCGAGCAAGGGAAGCCTCGAGTGCCGCCATGCGGGCCAGTAAGGCCTCCACACTGGCATGGGGCCACGGGCGTGGGTACAGGCCCCTGCACCCCGGGGCCCGAATATGGCCATGACCCCACACCCGGGCCCGGCAGGGCCGGCGTGGGCACCTGCCAAGGGAGGGGACCGCACCACCCCCCAAGGCTGGAAGGCCCCGGAGTGAGCTGGGCCCCGATGGAAGAAGGCCCAGTGGAATGAGCACCAGGAGCAGCGTCCGCCGCTTGCGGGCCGCGGGCCGCAGCCCATACTGGACCCCTGTTCGGGTCCCCAGCCTCCGGCCAGGGGGTAATAGACCCCATCCCACCGGTCCCGGTGGGAGCCGGCAAAGGCGGCTGGTGGGAAGGCGCAGCCGCGGTCCTCCGACCTGGATTGCGCCTCCGCACCACCCGAGCCGCGCTCGCGGCCGCCTTCTTCTTCGAAGGCATCTCAGTCGGACCTAAGGGAAGCCGAAAAGAGGAGGATCAGCAGCCAAAAGACTGCCCAGTGAAGGTAAAGCGACGGAGTAAGAGGAAAAACTTCTCCGTTCCATCGCTTCGCAAAATGGCAGCTCGGCTGCCTCGTGGCCACCCCTTTTATAAGGGAGCTGGCCTCGCCCCTAACTACCCGGATGCCTTCGTCCTGTGGGGGGGCTCCCGCAAAGAGCGCGGCGGCCATTTTGGCGCCGCGCTTGCATTATTGCTCCAGAATAAAGATGACTGGATTATAAAGTGGGAATATTGAGTTTTAAATTGGCAAAGCACAGGCTTGGAGTTCGGAGAAGGGGGGGGTAAGTCGTCCCGAGTGAGTCATCCTGAGTCTGGACAGGTGCACTAGTTTGTGCCGCATACTCACATGCTGCACCCCCGCGGGCCGCCCCCACCGGGGGTTCCGGCCCACTGGGGGCGTCGGAGCTCATGACCGCCGTAGAGCTCGCCGCCGGGGCAGGAGCTCTGTGCTTGAAGAAATTGCTTGAAGAAACTGTAGATTTGAACTAACTGTGTTTTTAAGAAAAGACTATCTCTTGGATTACAGTGTTTTCAGCTTGCTTTATGTGGCTTGGCTATTCCTCCACTTTCTTACTATTGATCAGCTTCCAATTGTGTCCATTTCAGTTCCTTCTGCATAGTGTCTCCTCCCTCCCCCTCTCATTTTGAGATATACTGAGCTTCACTGTTACATGGTTGCCAATTTGGATTACAATTGTATCAACAGAAGACGAGCTCCTGGCATATCTAAAGCTGGAAACTCATGGTTTATTGATTTTTTTGGTAGCTTTAATTAATTTTTGGTGGTTGCAAGCAATATTCTTCCTTCTCTCCTCTTATGGATTACAATTGCTGGTCAGCGTTAGACCTTACAAGTGGAATAGCAGCTGTTGGGGAATTATAATAAAGGATTTGGTTTCCAAGTTTTGGACCCTACAGAATTTTCAATCAAACTTTTGGATTTGAATTTACCATTATTAAGTCAGGAGGATTGGACAGATTTTGGTTTCTTTGGTTTGTTTGAATCCTGGAACAGTTTCAAGGAGAGGGACACGTGGGAGTAAAAACGATTGCTGCATTGAAACTTTTATTTGATATCACAATGGATAAAGCTGCAAGAAGCAAGGGAGAGGAAGAGGAAGTGGTGAAACCAAAAAGGAAGGGCAAAGCACAAGTTATGGACCCACCCCCATCGTCATCTTCATCATAACCTGACCAGACTCAAATTATGGTGGAACTTGGTAAATTATTTCAAAAATTTGACAGGATGGATGAAGCAAGAGTGAAGGATAAAAATGAAATGTTGGATAAATTAACTGGATTGATTACTGATCTCTCAAAAAAAATTTTGATTTAAATATTCACAAGTTAGAGGGTAATGTTAAATGGATGCAAAATGACATGAAAGCGATGAAAGGGGAAACGAAAGGGATACAAGAGGAGGTGAGAGAAAATAAGATGAAGATAGATGAGCAAGAGAAAAGGATTGATGTGATGGAAGAGATGATGAGAAAGCAGAATATTCTGATATGTCATGTGACTCAAAGTACTCCAGACCAGCTAAGAGATAGAATTGTTAATTGGTTAAATAGTTTGAAAATGGGGAAGGATTTTGTTAATGAGGATATTGTAAGCGCCTACAGAGTGGGATCGAGAAGGGGGAAAAGTGATCATAGGAATGTTTTGGTTAAGTTTGCAAATTGGGGGGATAAGTTGAAGGTGATGGCTTTTTTAAAACAAGCTGGTTCTGGAGTTCTGAAAAATGATGGAGTGGATGTGGAGGTATATAATGATATTCCAATTAAGGAATGTGGTTGGAGATATAAAATGAAAACGGCAACAAAAATTTTGATAAAAAAGGGATAAAATACAATTGGAGATTCCCACAACAATTAAGATGTTTTTATGATAAAAAGATGCAGGTTATTGATGAAAGGACTAATGTTTTAGAATATTTAACTTTACTTGACTTGGACAGTGTGGGTTCAAATGAATGGTTGGGGTTAAGGAAAGATTTGCTGGCATTGGGAGGGATAAGAAGAGGTAAAGAGGTGTTTTAAAGGTAAAGAGGTGTTCACAACAGTTTTGGTTTTTTTTTTTTTTTTTTAAAGGAGAAAAAAATGTGTGTGGATAGTGCGCTGGAGCTTTAATTATTATGCTTATCCTACACATTCCCCCCTCCCCTCTTTGGAAGTCAAAGGCATTTTTTCCCCTTCTTTTTTTGATGGAAAAAGCAGGGAGGTTGTTAATGAGTGTTTTATGTTCTAAGTTTTGTTTTAATTATGTTAGGTTAATTGGTAGCATGCCCAATGGAGAGCTCAGGAGAAATAAAAGTAGGGGACAATTTAAATTATGAGAGCAATAAAAGTATTAACATGGAATGTAAAAGGTACAGGATCCCAAATTAAGAGGAGGAGGATAGAATCAGCTCTGAAGAGGGATAGACCGGACATAGTCTTTTTACAGGAAACTCATCAAAAATCTCATGATACAAATAAACTCTTCCTAGGTTGGATGCAGCATTATGAAAAATCTTATGGTACATCAAAATCAAGAGGAGTTGCAATTCTGATCTCGGCTAGATTGGGGCTTGAGATAACAGATAGTATCTCAGACTCGGAAGAGAGATTTTTGATAGTGAAGGGGAAAATAGACGATGAGGAAATAATGTTGGTGAATATATATGCCCCAAATGACCATCAAGCGGAATTTTTAGAAAAAATGCATATGATATTGGTAAAAGAAAAATCAAGGAAGATGATTTGTGGCTGGTGACTTTAATTTAGTAAGATCAAATTTGGATTGTACAAATATATTAAGAAGTGGAAAAGGGATTCAAGGGCGAATGTTGGATAATTGGATGACTACTTTAGGTTTGAAAGATTCTTGGAGAGAATTTAATGGTTCAGAAAGGGTATATTCGTATTTTTCGCAGGTCCACAACTCTTATTCTAGAATAGATTATATACTTGTAATGGAAAATTTGGTTAAAAATATGGAGGAAATGGAAGTTGGAATATTTAAGGAATTGGACCATGCTAAGGTGGTATTGGAATTAAAATTATGGAATGAGATTAGATCAAGGAGAAGTTGGAAATATGATGTTAACTTATTTAGAGACCAGAAGTGTAAAGAACAAATTATGAAGAATTGGAGTGAAAGTTGGCACTGGAATGACAATGGCAAGGTAGAATATGGGATACCATGAAGGCGATTTTTAGAGGGGTTTGTGTAAAGTTGGCAAGCAATAGATACAAAAACAAGTCATCACAGGATGAGCTAGAAAAGCAGATAAAGCAGTTACAGGAGGAACATTCAAAAACAAAGAATAAAAAAGTTTTCGTTAATTTATTAAGATTAAAGACTGAACTGGTAGGTAAAGAAATAGAAAAGGTGAAAAGAGATTTGGTTTATTTGAAAAGGGAATATTTTGAATTTCGTAATAAAAATTCAAAATTATTAGCAAAAGCAGCAAAGGATAAAAGGGAAAAGAGGGAAATTGGAGTTTTGATTAATGAACAAGGGATAAGATGTAATAAAATTAAGGATAAATGTAAAATTGTGAAGGATTTTTATCAAGCTCTCTAAAGAAATAGATGAGGAGAAACTAAACAAGCAATTAGAGATACAAATAATTAGTGGAATAAAACAGGAACACAGGGATAGAATGGAAGAAATAGTGACAGAAAAAGAAGTAAAATAGGTAATTACTAGATTGAAGTTGGGAAAAGCCCCTGGAGAAGATGGGTTGCCTGCGGATTTCTATAAGGAATTTCGAAATATTGTGGTACCAAAGCTGGTAAAACTATATAATTACATATTAGATGGAGGGCAAATTCCAACCTCATGGTATAGGACCACAATTGTACTTTTGCCAAAACCTGGAAAGAATTTAGAGAAAGTAGAATCCTATAGACCTATCTCATTGATAAATCAAGATGCCAAGATCTTCACAGCAATATTGGCTAACCGCATGAATAATTTTATGGGGGAATATATAAATGTAGATCAAGTAGGATTTTTAAAAGGAAGACATATGGCAGATTTGACAAGAAGAGTAGTGGATTTAGTTGATACGGTGAGTCAAACAAAAGAAAAAGTGGGATTAATATCTTTGGATATATTTAAGGCATTTGACTCTCTACAATGGATTTCAATTAAGGAGATAATTAAACATTATGGATTTGGTGTCAAATTTAGAAGGGTAATTGGTCAACTATATCAGCAAGGAATAGCCACTGTTAGAGTAAATGAGGAGGTTACAGACTAGGTATAGTTGGAGGCAGGTACGAGACAGGGCTGTCCTTTATCTCCAATATTGTTTATCATGGCAACGGAGTTATTAGCTAAAGCTATAAGAGAAGATGAAAAAATAGAGGGGATTATGGGAAACAAGATAAGTATGTATGCTGATGATACCTTGATAATTGTAAAACAACCAGAGAAGGTAATGAATAGAATTAGGCATCAATTAAAAGATTTCGAGGATATTACTGGGTTGAAAATAAATTGGGATAAATCGAAAATGATGTTTTGTAATATGGGGGGGGGAGAGATCAGAGGAAGATAAAGGACACAGTTAATATTCAGATCAAGAATAAGTTGAAATACCTGGGAATAATTATATCAAACAAATTGGAAGATCTTAAAAGACTGAACTATGATAGTTTGAAAATTGAAATTAAGAATAAGATACAAAGGTTTCAAAAGTTGAAACTGTCATGGTTCGGGAGAATTGCACTTGCTAAAATGATGTTGCTATCCAGAATAAACTTTTTATTGTGTTAGCGATTCAATTGAAGGATAAGGAAATTAAGGCGCTTCAAAATTTGATTAACAATTATTGTAATGGGGGAAAGAAATCTAGATTACCAAAAAAGTTATGGTATTTTCCGCATAAAGAAGGAGGGTTGGGAATGCCGAATTTGAGGCATATTACCGGGCATTTCAAATTAAGAATGTTGCGAAGATCTTGGCAAGGAAAAAGGTAATATGGGAGGAAATCGAGATGAGAGACTATAGACACATGGGTAAAATGGTCTTTTTAGGTTGTAACTTGGGAAATGTAGTGACTAAAAATTTTATGATGAAAGGATTAATGAGTGTATGGAAGAGGGTGAAGAAGGATTTGATCCCGAATGTCTCTCCATTATTGGAAATTCTAGACATGGCAAGTTTTCCAATTAATATAAATGAGAAGATAAAGGACTATTAAAGAAAAATGAGGTTATCCTGTTGAAAGACTGGTTGCGGATATGCACTAATGAGGTTAGTAGGTCAAAATTGTTTGAGCAATTGAAGATTAAAAAAGACTGAATTTGAAGAACTGATTCTAAAGGTCAGAAGTGGAGATAAAATATTAAGGGATTAGTTAGTAAGTTGTATACAATTTTAAATAAGGAGGGTGATCCACAAGAGGAAATGAAATTAAGGTGGGAACAAGAATTGAATATAAAGATAGAAAAAGATACTTGGAGAAATAAATGGAAAAGAGGATTATGAGAACAATGTCGGTTAGAATAAAGGAACACAATTATAAAATGTTGTGGAGATGGTACCTGACCCCAGTGAGGTTACATCAAATGGACAATAAAAAAGATAAAATGTGTTGGAGATGTAAGGATACCATTGGAATGTATGAACACATGTGGTGGAGCTGTAAAGTGGTTAAAGATTTTTGGAGTAGGATTGAAAAAGAAATTGGAGAAATTTTGGGCAAGATGGTAAAATTGGGATCAGGTACCACTCTGTTAACAAATGTGGAAGGTATTAATTTAAATAAAGATAAGAAAGATTACAACAGCTAGACATTGTATTGCTAGACATTGGAAAAATGATGTAATTATACAAACTGAAGAGTGGTATAAAGAAATGTGGAATTTAGCATTGAATGACAAATTGACTTGGGAGATAAAGAAAAAAAGAGATAATTTGAAAGAAAATAGATTTTGGATTATTTGGAAACCTTTTGTGGATCACTCCCTTAAGGGAGATGAAAGAAATAGACCTGTACCTGAGCAAAGTGGATTTTGGAATTAAATTAGCCTGATATTCTGAGCTCTCCAGGGAAATGTAAATAGACACTGGGTGATTATTATTTACAGTTATTTTTTATTTTTTTTATTTTTATCTTTTTCTTAGTTTTTTTCTCCTATCCTTAATAGTTTTATATGACTTATTGGAAAATGAGTTCTGAGATGGCAGTTAAGACTAGAGAATAACTACTTAAGTAATAAGTCAAGAGATAGTATTTACAATGATGGTTTTAAGATATGATTAACAAAGATAAATATATAAATGTATTATATTTGTTGTTTTTTTGTATTTTGTATTTTAGTCTTTTAAAAAAAAGTATTATCTTGTATAATCTATTTGTTTTGTATTGTGTATTGTATTTTTATAAGATGCTGACTGGGAAGCAGAAGGTCAGCAGTTCGATTCCCGAGTACTGCAGGACGGAAATGAGCTCCCATCTTCGTCCCAGCTCCTGCCAACCTAGCAGTTCGAAAGCAAGAAATTGCAAGTAGATAAATAGGGACCACTTCAGTGGGAAGGTAACAGCATTCCGTGTGCTCCGGTGTCTAGTCATGCCTGCCACATGACCACGGAAAAGTCTGCAGAAGCAGACAGCATTGGCTCTTCGGCTTAGAAACAGAGATGAGCACTGCACCCTAGAGTTGGATACGACTGGCTTTCGAGCAAGGGAAACCTTTACCTTTACCTTATTGTATTTTTATATGCATATAAATTTAATAAAAATATTTTTTTAAAAAAGAAGAAGAATTTGAAGCATAGCTGTCAAGTATCCCTTATTGGCCAGGAAAATCCCTTATTTTACCCTCTTTCCCGCTGTCATCCCTTATTAATTAGACTGCAGTGCCCTATTGCCACCATTGGAGGGCAGCACAGGATAAGCATAGCTGTCAAGTATTCCTTATTTGCTGGGAAATTTCCCTTATTTCCAAATCCAAATCTTGACAGATATGATTTGAAGGCAGGGGTGATGTTATACACATGTTTTTGGGAAGTGTAAGGTGATGAGGAGAAAAGTTGTCAAATTTTGAAGACGGAAAAGAATACCTTCAAGCAAGAAACTGGAGAAACAAGAGTAATGTAGATGTATCAAGATATAAAAGGATATAAGGTATGTCATAAGAATGTAGGAATGGTAAGCCACTTCTGAGTATCTCTATCAAGAAAACCCTAAAAGGATTGCTGGGAGTCAGAATTGACTAGTTGGGACACAATTATTTTCATTTTAGATCCAGGAACAGGCAGGTCGTCAGGGTAAGGATTTTAGGAAGGACTTCATGGAATCAGTGTGAGGAGAAAGGTGGCAGAGTACAAGATAAACTTAAGCTGGCCATGATGAGGTAATAAAGAGGCAAAGAAAAAGGCTGCAATGATAACTAATTAAGGATGAGAAAGAAAAGCTTTCTTTTTGGAATGTCATAAATGAAGAAGTGATATGATTTATCAAAGAACTGCAGAGGGGAGGTGGACTAACAAAGCTTGAGAAAATCACCAAACTTCCAAGCAGGGATATCAGAAAAGCAGTTTGAGATGTAGGATTAGATGGAGAGAGAAACATCAGTGGCAGAGCTAAGTGTTACTGACTTCCTAGTTATTGACTAAGTAGTGATGGAAACTATGGAATTATGCTCTGGACACTACTCAGGGTTTTGTGCCTGATTCCATAGTTATAAAGTCACAATGATGCAGGAAACAGGATGTATTTGTGTTTGTGGGAAGGGAAATTGAAATAGTAGGTGTGAATTTACTATATAAATCCGTACACAAATATTATATGTACAATGGGATTAAAACAATAAAAACTTTAAAATGGAGAAAACATTAAGACAGACAATAAGTTAGCTAAAAGCCTGGCATCCAAGGACTTAGTTATAATTATTAAAAACCTGCCTGAAGAGATGGGTCTTCAGCTGTCAGAGGAAGGATAACCTAACTTCCCAAGGTGGCCAACTTAACTTCCCAAGGGAATGTATCCCATAATTTGGGAGCGGCCACAGAAAATGCCCTCTCCTGTGGAACATCAAGCATACCTCTGTTGGCAATGGGACCTTCTCTTCTAAAGATTTTGAGACCTGAGTATGCTCATATAGAAGATATGGTCCTACAGATAGCCTGGGCACAAACTATATAGGGCTTTATAGGTCATGACCAGCACATTGAACAGGGCCTGGAAATGGACTGCTAGTCAGTGCACTTGTTGTAGTAGGGGTGCTATGTGGCCCTACTGAGTGCTGAATTTTGAACCAGCTGAAGCTTCTGAACTATCTTCAAAGACAGTCATGCATAAAGCGTGTGACAGTAATCTAACTGGGATGTAACTAAAGCATAAGTCACTGCAGCCAAATCAGGCATCTCAAATCAAATAATATGCTTAAGAAACTGGCTGGCTGAGACTAAGATGCACAATCATGAACAATAAGAATAAGAGCTCTGTCTCGGTGCTACTCTACAGCACAATAGGCTGGTGTTGCATGGAATAAATTAGCACATGCCAAACCAGTGGATGCAGCTCTTAATGAATCATGCAGGATTTTTACTAACTGCCTGAAACCCACTCCCTTTGAAAAAGTTTACTATTTGCTCAGTGTTGCCCTTCTGAAAGTACATTAGCAGGTGCTAGCAAATAATGGCTGGAATAAGCTTTTTAAAAAGCACCAAACCCATCTAATTTATGGCCACCAATCCCTTAGTTGATGGCTAAAATCAGAGAAAAGTTTTCTGCACACATCTCAGATTCTAAATGTTAAACCAGAATTCAATTCAATTCAATTCAATTATTCGACTTGTCTGCCACCCCACTCACAATGTGACTCTGGGCAGCTAACGAAAAGCAAAATATCACAGTTACATTAAATGCAATTACAATATCACAGTTACAAAAATATCATAATTACAATTATAAAGTAATTACCAAAACATTTCAAAAGCAAAACTCAGAAATACATTACAAACTCAACCCGAACCACTCTGCCCATTACCCTACAGGCCGAGTCAGCTGAGGGGAAGAGTCAGGTGATAGTGTTGGGCAGTGGTGGCATTTTTGAGTCCTGCTGAGCTGCGCAGCTGTCCTCTCCCCTCCAGGCCAGGCTGGCCGAGGGGAGTCCAGTGATGGTGAAGGGCGTCATCAGCATTTTCTCCTCCCAACCAGCATGGAGGTGCCCGGGGGTCAGCAGGGAGGTGGTGTCCGGACGCCCACAAGCACCACGGTTTTTCTTCTCCCTGGCCCTGAAGAGAGGAGCCCAGGGGTCGGCTGGGTGGCGGTTAGGCTAGGCCAAACCTATAGAGAGCAAAAACAATAAAGTTTGCTGAATGGATGAATGCTAAAGAAAGTCTCTCACAAGAAAAAGTTTCTTGTTGGATCATCTGAAAGTAACTTAGTAGACTTCAAAGCAAAGTAGGAAGATCAGAGAATAATCAAGTAAAGTGATGCTACTTGAATACAGGGCAAGATTTTGAGAATGTGGAGAAATCCAATCAATTCAGCACTTATGTGCATGCAATTTATGCCCCACCATGGTGTATACAAAGGAAGATTTAGTAAATGGCCAAAATAACACTATTGAAATAACTCACTTCTGTTAAAAATAGTCTAATCATTTTGACATATTAATTTGTATTTAATTTTACTTATTTTTCATATATGTGTATAATTTTAAATTGCACAGTGCTCTGATACAAACAAAGACTTAGTTACACCTTTATTGCTGGAAATATAAATTAAATATAAGTAAGCTGTTATTTCTAGCTACATGCTTTCAAGCTTTGGAACTTTCACATTTGTAACATCAATACAGATTTAAACTTTTTCCACTTTTCACTGATATCTGAGGAACTTGACAGCTTTATTGCTCTTCTCCATTCATTTTCTGAAAGTATCAATACTTTTTCTTTGGTAGCTAAATGGTTGCATCAAAATACCTCATAATTTATTTCAGAAGTGAAGTCGTATGGTGACTTACATTTGATATAATTGCCTGGTATAAAGTGATCTATGCAGGTGTAGAGTGGGCAGACAAAGCTATTAAATAATAATGATTAAAGCAACCAACCAATCAGGTAAATTGCTGCACTTACCTTTCTTCTGGTGCACTGGAGAAAATATATTGCTCATAAGAGTTTTTTTAAATGAAAAATTGCCATGTATTGAAATGTAAGAGGAATGGTGGCATTAATGCACATATCCTTAAAAATATGACCTGTCATTGCTTTGTCAGAAATGGGTAGAACTGAAGACCATAGATCAGGGATTCTCAACCTGTGGCCTATGGGCTAGAAATGGCCCATGGAGCCATTTCATGGGGGGGGGGCACCGCCTCTACCACACCAGGAAGAGCCATGTGATAGAGGAAAGGCAAAATGGCCATCTGGTCCCCAAAGCTGTCTGAGGGAGCATGACATGGCCCCCGGCTTTAAAAGGTTGAGAACTTTTACAATAGAAGGGAAAGCACATCAGCAGAAGCAGCTGATCTGTACATGAAAAAGAACAGTTGCACACTCTGCAGACTAAATCAGAGACAACCTCATGGTATAATAGTTCAGAGGGTGAAATCCGACCATTATCTTTTCCTCTGCATTTAGTTTTTAAAATCTGAAAGTCCATCTCCTCCAAAATGAACCTGCCTGAGTTTAAGATATGCAGGCAAGGTCTTTCTTATCATTCTGTCACTTTCAAATGCCCATCTGGAGAAGAATTGAGATGGTGTCTTCTCTGTGGACACAACCAGACTCTGTAACTCTTTGTCAAGTGAGGTCAGGATTGCTTTCTCCTTATTATTCTTGTGGCAGAGAAATAAAACAAAATGGAACTGTTCACTCAGGCAGGCATTTGGAAATGATGCACTTCAAAGTACTGTATGAGATTTTACATAAGATCCTGGTTTCCTTTTTATGGCAAGCTTGTTGTCGTTGACTGCAACTCATATCCAAGAATGCATTTTTTTCCTAAAGCAGGAAAAATATAATTGGCATGAATTTGTTTAAGTTGGATCCCAGCTTGCCATGAAGTGACCCACACGCTATGATCTCGGAGCCATCTCCTGCGGCACACATGAAATGAGACATGCAGGATTTAACACCAGGACTGCAATGGACTGCCGCAGCCTTGAGGATATTG
This sequence comes from Bradypodion pumilum, assembly GCA_035047305.1. NCBI lineage: Eukaryota > Metazoa > Chordata > Lepidosauria > Squamata > Chamaeleonidae > Bradypodion > Bradypodion pumilum. The sequence goes on from JAWDJD010000001.1 coordinate 490,288,209, forward strand.
TCAAGGTGTGCCTTCACAGCCAGTCCATCTGGCATGGACTCTTCCACCTCCATTACCATTGGGAAACTTGTATTAGTATTTTAAAGCAAATATTTTAAGCTTTTAATTTCAATTTTTAATATCTGTAATCCTGTTTTATTTTAAACCTCTTTTGATTTTAACTATACTGTAAGCCACTTTGAATTTTGATTCTAGGAGAAAGGAATCATGGTAAATAAATAAACGGAACCTGAAATTATTTCCATTAAATTTATGAATATACAGTATTTGCAAATTTTTGGAAAATTCTCCAAATATGAACTGAAATGAAATCTCTGTCAATATCACTGGCCAAATTCAATTGGTACATCTATTCTCACCATGTATTTGCCTGCCATGTAGATATTAAAAATGATTTTCCAGGGTGGGGACAGGTGGCTGGGTTGGGGCGATAATAAATGCATCCTTACGGGAGGGGGTATTTCCTGCACCATTAAAACATGCTTTGGTGCGCCCACTCCTGAAGAAAATATCCCTTGACCCAGCTGTCCTTAACAATTACAGGCCGGTTTCCAACCTGCCCTTTTTGGGTAAGGTTTTGGAGAAGGCGGTGGCGCGCCAGCTGCAGAGTGTCCTGGAGGAAGCGGATTATCTAGACCCCTTTCAATCAGGATTCAGGCCCGGGTATGGTATGGAGACGACATTGGTCGCACTAATGGATGATCTCTGGCGGGAGCGGGACGGGGGTTATCCATCTGTCCTTGCTCTTCTTGACCTCTCAGCGGCCTTCGATACCGTTGACCACGGTATCCTTCTGGAACGGCTCAAAGGATTGGGGATCCAGGGCACTGTGTTGTCCTGGTTTTCCTCTTTTCTGGAGGGCCGTACCCAGTCGGTGTGGTTAGAGAGTGAGAGGTCCAGCCCTAGGTCCCTCAAGTATGGGGTTCCTCAGGGCTCGGTGCTTTCTCCCCTCTTATTTAACATCTACATGAAGCCACTGGGTGAGATCATTCGTTCCCACGGGGTGCGGTACCATCAGTACGCGGATGACACCCAGTTGTATATCTCGGCCCGTGGGGACCACAGTGATGCTGTTGAAATCCTATCTGGATGCCTGGAGGCCATTGGGGTCTGGATGGGGGCCAATGGGCTTCGGCTGAATCCCAGCAAGACAGAGTGGCTGTGGATAAGGGCCCCCGTGTTATCCAGGGAGTTACCACCTTTGGTACTGGATGGGGCGGTTTTGCCCCAGACAGACCCAGTGCGCAACTTGGGGGTCCTTCTGGATTCACGGCTGCTGCTGGAAGAACAAGTGGCGGCTGTGGCCAGGAGGGCTTTTGCCCAACTTCGGGTGATTCACCAATTGCGCACGCTCCTGGACCGGGGCTCCTTGCTTATGGTCACCCATGCTCTGGTTACTTCCCGACTAGATTATTGTAATGCGCTCTACATGGGGCTGCCCTTGACGACCATTCGGAGGCTGCAGCTGGTCCAGAATGCGGCAGCCCGGGTGGTGATGGGATGTGGGCGATATGCCCATGCCTCACCGCTACTTCGGGAGCTGCACTGGTTACCAGTTTGTCTCCGGGTGCAATTCAAGGTGCTGGTTTTGACCTTTAAAGCCCTATATGGCAGTGGGCCAGGATACCTTAGAGACCGCATCGTCCCAAGAGTGTCTGCCCGTCCAACTAGAGTGGACCGGAGAGGCTCTCTAATGGTGCCATCAGTTAGGGGTGCACATCTGTCTAGCACCCGAAGGAGGGCCTTCTCTGTGGCCGCACCAACTCTCTGGAACCTCCTGCCAACAGATCTAAGACTTCAAAGAGAATTGCTGCCCTTCAGGAAAGGATTGAAGACCTGGCTGGCAGGGCAGGTGTGGGGCCCGAATGGAATCACGGTCCCCGCCTGCTGGCTTACGTAAAGAATTAAGAACTCTCTCTCTTCCTTTTTTAGAGTGGGTGGGATGGATGGGTGGGATAAGGGGTTTTTAAAGTGTTTTTATATGTTTTTAGAATTTGTTGTAATGCCGCCCTGAGTCGGGTTCTGCCTGAGTGGGCAGCATATATAAATACGACTAAATAAATAAATAATAAATAAATTAGTCTTTCTGAAAGAAGATGCCACACATGTAATTGTGTTCTAACACATTTGAATGGTCAAAGATCTAAACCCAGATATTTAAGAGTTAAGTGCTTAAACACCAAGGTCTAGATGGGCAAAACTTTCCATCTTTAATTTCTACCATATTCATTTATTTAAATCTCAAGGCATTTCCTATAAGTGGCCTAACTGGCAAATTTTACTGAGGTTCTGTCAAGAATTGAACCAAAATATCCCTATATGAGAAAAGGAGATTTATGTTTGCATAAGAGTTTTGGCACAATGTTGCTTCAATGCAAGTGCGGTGCCAAAATGGCCGCCGCACTCTTTGCGGGCCCCCCCACCGGACTTGGACATCCGGGTAGTTAGGGGGGCGTGGCCAGCACGCTTTAAAAGGGGTGGCCACGAGGCAGCCGCGCTGCCATTTTGCGAAGCGACGGAGAGGAGTTTTTCCCCAATCGCTCCGTCGCTCTTCCCTTTAGCCGGGAAGCCTCTTTCGAGCAGCGGTTTTTTCTGCGCTTCTTTTCTTCGGCTTCCCAGCGAATTGCAGCAATGCCTTCCAAAAAGAAGGCGATGGCGAACGCGGTTCGCACTTCAAGGAGGCGCCAGCCGGGTCGGAGGACCGCGACTGCGCCCCCTCAGCAGGCCCCCTTTCTGGGGGCGCCCACCGGGACCGGCGGGATGGGGTCGATTGCTCCCTGGCCCGAGGCTGGGCAGCCTCAGACCGGCCCTGCAGGGGCTGCGGCCCCTGGCCCTCAATTAGCAGCCACCGGCCTGGGCCTGGCGCATAGCCAGGCGGGGCCTTCGGGCCTTGGCATGCAGCTTCCAGCGGTGGGCTTTAACCAAGGGGGTTGGCTGGGTTCCCTTCCCTGGCAGGGCATGCCCCCGGCCCTTCCGGGGCCGGTGGTCGGGGCATGGCCGTATTTGGGCCCCGGGGTCCAGAGACCTGGCCCGGCGCCAGCGACCGGTGGGCCGGCCGGCCCTTTGCCCCCCATCAGCGTTGGGGGCTATGTAAACGTTGATGCCCTACTGGCCCGCGTAGCGGCCCTGGAGGCATCTTTGGGGATAGTTAATCCATCAGGGGCACCCTTTGGTTTACAGGTCAACTCAGCGTCTGCCGGTCCTCGGCAGGCGGCCGAAAGGGTTGAGCTGCCTCAGGCAAGTAGGTCGGCGACGGCCGCAGCCTTGCAGCTCCCCACTCAGCAGATGCCGCCAGCAGGTAGTGGTCAGGCCCCGTCTACGAGCTCGGTTGCAGTCGCGAGCTCCGATGCCCGCAGTGGGCCGGAACCCCCGGTGGGGGCGGCCCATGGGGGTGCAACTTGTGAGTATACGGTCCAAGCTAGTGCACCCACACCACAACCCACTACGGGGGGGAGGTTTGCAGTGGCCGCGGCCTCACCTGGCTGGGGCGGCGGGTCAGCCGCCTCCGGCCCATCCGGGAACAGCTCCAACACTCCAAGGCCCCTCTTGGGGCGGGGCACCCTGTCCTGCAGGGAACTTATTGGGGGTGGCGGGGCTGGTCCAGGCTCCTTTCATGGTGCCCAGCACGGTCAATGTTCCGGTGTCGGCCTTGCCGACAGCAGGTTATCCTTTACCCCTTGGGGATCATCTGGCCCAGGCTACCAAGGAAAAGATCTGGCGGGGGGAGTATGTGGACATTTTCTCCCTCTTGAATAGAGAACCCACCAAAGAGGAGAGGGAGGGGCAGGACAAGAAGAACAAGGAGCAGTCTCGTCGACGTAAGCCGCCATGCACGTGGGCCAACTGGTTACCCGCATACCTTATATACATGGCGGTGTACCTCAGGGCCCGGCCTGACCTGGCAATTCCGATGGTCCAGTATTTGGACAACATATACCGGGCAATGGTTGATTTCCCTGGCCCGTCGTGGTTGGCTTACGACGAGGAATTCCGCATGAGAGTGCCCCTACATCCAGAAATGAGGTGGGATGAGCCCTGCCAGAAGCTGTGGCTTCTGTATATGACCCCCACGCGCCCGGCGCCAGGGGAGAGGTACCATTGTGGACATGCGGTCCAGCGAGCTACTCCAGCCCAGGCACCCCGCCAGGTGGCGGGGCAGGGGGTTCCAGCCCGCCTGCTGTGTTGGAGTTTCTCGGCCAATGGTGCGTGTAACTGGAAGCAGTGCCGTTACAGGCATGAGTGTCCCTCGTGTGCTGCCCCCCATGCCGCCTCCGCATGTCCTAGGGCAGGCGGACTGCGGGGCAGAGGTAGAGGTGGACAGGGAGCGGGCAGAACTGCCGCGGAGGGAGCTGGTCAAGCAAAAGGCCCCCTCCCCAATTAATGTGGACATGCTGGAGCGTTGGCTCACGATGTACCCGAGGAGGGCAGACACAGCTTACCTGCTTGAGGGTTTCCAGCAGGGGTTTCACATTCCTTTCACAGGGGACAGGTCCCCTCAAGATGCACCCAACCTGTTATCACTCAGGGGAAGGGAGGAGGTGGCTGCCATGAGCATTGCTAAGGAGGTTGCTGCTGGCAGGGTCGCTGGCCCTTTCCCTGTCCCACCATTTCCCAATCTCAAGGTTTCCCCGTTGGGGTTAGTGCCCAAGAAGTCACTGGGGGAGTTCCGTTTGATACACCACTTGTCTTACCCGGCTGGCCATTCGGTCAACGATGCTATCCCTGACGACCTTTGTTCGGTTAGGTATACATCTTTTGACCAGGCCCTGCACATGGTGCGCTCATGTGGCCCAGGTGCACTACTGGCTAAGTGCGACATTAAGTCCGCGTTCCGTCTCCTGCCAGTGCACCCGGGCGACTTTGAGTTGCTGGGTTTCAAGTTCCGGGGTGAATTTTATTTCGACAAAGCCATGCCTTTTGGCTGCTCCATTTCATGCTCGGCATTTGAGCGCTTCAGCACTTTCCTGCAATGGGACTTTGTTCGCAGGTCAGGGTCCCGGTCTGTAGCCCACTACCTCGACGATTTCTTATTCGGGGGTGAACGGGGCTGGGACACGTGCACGCGTCTCCTACATACATTTCAGACGCTAATGAAGGAACTCGGTGTCCCTTTAGCGCCCGAAAAGACAGAGGGCCCTTCAACCAAGCTCACATTCCTGGGGGTTGAGATTGACACGGTTGTGCAAGCATCCAGGTTACCTGTTGATAAGGTTTCCTGGATCATTGCACTCATTTTGGACTTGCTGGCAAAACGCAAGGTGTCCCTTCGGGAGCTCCGGGTGTTACATGGTCACCTCAATTTCGCTTGCAGGGTCGTCGCACCTGGCAGAGCGTTTGCTCGACGCTTGTGCGACGCCATGACTGGCTTGGCCAGGCCCCACCACAGGGTCCGACTGAACAGGGGCATGAGGGCTGATATGCTCATCTGGCTTCAGTTCCTGAGGGAATTCAACGGGGTGTCCTTTTGGAGGTCCGACCTTTTGGTTTCCCCTCGTTTTCAGGTTCAGTCGGATGCATCAGGGTCCCTGGGTTATGGGATTTACTTCGAAGGGAAGTGGGCCTACGGCAGATGGCCGCCAGCCTGGTGGGGTTCGGATCGTTTGCGCGATCTCACGTACCTGGAATTTTTCCCCATTCTGGGAGCTTTGATGCTATGGGGCGAGGAGTGGGCCAATTCGGTCGTCCATTTCTGGTGTGACAATGCGGCAGTTGTCCACATTGTCAACTCACAGACGTCTCAATCTCCCAGGGTCATGGAACTGGTTCGCCAGTTTGTTTTGCGCAGCCTACGCCTCAATGTGCTTTTTAGGGCCAGGCATGTTCCAGGTATTAATAATGATATTGCTGATGCTTTGTCCCGCCTGCAGATCCCCCGGTTCCGTGCCTTGGCCCCGGACGCAGAGGAATTTCCCTCGCCGCTCCCGGACGAGATATGGACGCTTGGCAAGGAGAGGTGAACCGGGCGATCGGCATGTCGCTCACCCCCCGCATGCGTAAGGCGTATAACCATGCATTTAGTTCATTCAGGGCCTTTTGTGCCCAATCACGGCTGCCTGAAAGTTGGCCCATCCCAGTAGCTCACATCCTCCAATTTATGGTTTACTTACATGCCCAGAGCTTAGCCCCCCGCACCATAGCATCCAGGCTGTCAGCGCTTGTATTCATGGCCAAGGTGGATGGTTTTGCTGACAGCACAAGTGATTTTTGCATACGACATGTTTTGGAAGGGTGGGTGCGGGAACGTGGGCGCAGGCCAGACGACCGCCACCCTATTTCTCCAGGGGTACTTACCCACCTTGCAAGGGGTTGGCATGACCTGTGTTTCGACAGGTATGAGGCAACCCTGTTTCACGCGGCTACTACGGTGGCCTTTTTTGGGGCGCTCCGCATCAGTGAGCTGGTGCTACTGTCTAAGGCGGATGCGAGTCGTAGGGCACTGGAACTCGAAGATGTCTATGTTTCTTCTGATTGGGCTCAGCTGAGGATATGCTCCTCTAAGGTTGATCAGCACGGTGTAGGCAGTGGTGTAAGACTGCTATGATGTTCCTTGGCAGACATCTGTCCGGTTGGTGCCCTACAGGAGTTCCTTGCACTACGTGGTACGCACCCTGGCCCATTTTTCTGTCACCAAGATGGGTCTCCCCTTACTAAATTTCAATTTTGGAAGGTGACCGGTAAGGCACTAGCCAGTGTTGGCCTCCCTGGGGCTCGTTACGGCACCCATTCATTCCGGATACGGGCGGCTTCCACCGCAGCGGCGTTTGGGTACTCTGGAGCTGAAATATGCAACATGGGAAGGTGGGGATCACGATGTTTTCAGTTGTATGTTCGCCCTCTTCAACAGTGAGTACCAGTTAAGTCACTGCCCTGTTTCCTTTTTTCCTTGACAGACCCTGGGTGTCGTCTTACACCGGTGACAGTATGGCTGGTGGGCCACAGCAATGTGCACAGGGCAGCGCAGTTTGCTGCGGCGACAGAGTGGGGACCCCGACTGGGACTGGGTGCATCCGCAAGTCTCAGGTGGTACGGTAAGCGCGGAATGTTATGGCGGGAACTGTTGCCATTCCTTTTCTCCATCAGGGATGCTGACCCGCCTGATGTCCTGATTATACACCTCAGGGGTAATGATTTAGGACAGGTCACGGGCCTATTGCTGAAGCATGCGATTTGCGGTGACCTGGCCTACTTGCATTATGTGTGGCCTGGCACAACCCTAATTTGGTCGGACATGATACCGCGGCACGCTTACAGGGGAGGGTTTAACCTCCAGGCCCTTGATCGGGCTTGGCGCTTGGTGAACAGGGCTATTGCCCGGTTCTTTCTGGACAAGGGTTGGGGGTGCATCATTCGACACCCCACCATCAGTCTCCAAAAATTATGAGCTTTACACAGGGGATGGGGTCCATCTGTCGCCGGGAGGTATGGACCTCTAGTTGGGAGATTGGCGAGCAGGCCTGTTGACCGAGCTGACGGTCTGGGGGGGGGTGAGCCTTTGTTGAAGCCTCCCCGTGTGGCGGGTAGCACTGGTAAGGTAAACATTTATGACCCACAGGTATCCGGCAGGTTTGCAATTAACTGGACAACACTAGACAGGCACAAGTTGGTTAACGTTGTCCGGTCAACGATGAACCAGGAAATGGGGTGATGGCACGAGCTAGGCAGCAGGCATCACCCCGTTATTTTACGGATACGCGTCAGAGGGTGGGGTCAGTAGTTAGATTATTGACTACGGTCAACAATTTGTTTGTTGTCAACAAACAAATTGATACAAATGGATACATTGTAACCAATTGCCGTTGGCAATTTTGGGTGGAACCTTACCAGTGTTACTTCGGCCTGCTTGCCTTAAGAATTATAATTGGTCGAATACCAATAGAAATTTATAATTCGGACTAGGGCATGAATCAATAAATGTGGCCCAATGCCGTTATCCACTTTTACCAGTGTCTGAGTCCTTTATTGGGGGGTGCGCCTGCAATGCAAGCGCGGTGCCAAAATGGCCGCCATGCTCTTTGCGGGGCCCCCCCACCGGACTTGGACATCCGGGTAGTTAGGGGGGCGTGGCCAGCACCCTTTAAAAGGGGTGGCCACGAGGCAGCCGCGCTGCCATTTTGCGAAGCGACGGAGAGGAGAAGTTTTTCCCCTCCACCCCCTCCCTAGTTAACAGTGTGATGGTTTGGTCGCTTCGGGGCCGGGTGGGAATTTTTGGCTAGGACCTACAATTGGCTTCTGGGTCCTGGCTTTTTTGCCCATCCCACACTGTTGCTATGGTTTGACATAGGGGTTTCTTGCTGCTGCTGTTGACTTTGGTCACGTGGGCGGGTAGCACTGGTAAGGTAAACATTTATGACCCACAGGTATCCGGCAGGTTCGCAATTGACTGGACAACACTAGACAGGCACAAGTTGGTTAACGTTGTCCGGTCAACGATGAACCAGGCAATGGGGTGATGGCACGAGCTAGGCAGCAGGCATCACCCCGTTATTTTACGGATACGCGTCAGAGGGTGGGGTCAGTAGTTAGATTATTGACTACGGTCAACAATTTGTTTGTTGTCAACAAACAAATTGATACAAATGGATACATTGTAACCAATTGCCGTTGGCAATTTTGGGTGGAACCTTACCAGTGTTACTTCGGCCTGCTTGCCTTAAGAATTATAATTGGTTGAATACCAATAGATATTTATAATTCGGACTAGGGCATGAATCAATAAATGTGGCCCAATGCCGTTATCCACTTTTACCAGTGTCTGAGTCCTTTATTGGGGGATGCGCCTGCAATGGGATGATTGCTTGCTAATTCCTTCCTCCTGCTGACATTTTACATGCTATGTTCATCAAGGAATTTCTTCAACTTCCTCTTTACTATGGCAAACAACAGTACCTAACAGGCAAAATAAATTGCCACAAGATGCTGGCAAGTAAATGTAATCTATTGCTCGCTATATTTCAGCTGTTATGTTTCTTACAGGGCAGTTTTCAATTCTAGATGAGAGAGCTGTAAGATGTCTTCCTCCAAGTTTCCATGCTCACATTTGACACCCTAAATTTGTTTCCTTTTAACTTTCTTGTACAAGACTAGAAACAATGCTAATTGACAGTGGGTTTGTTTATAGGCTTGTTGATGTCAAACTTTTCCCAGCTGGCATATTTTAGAATGCTGAATGGAAGAATTATATCTTTTACCATGAAATGACATAGCAAACTAAAGATGAGAGCTTCTTCTGGCTACCCACGGAAAATTTTGGTATTCTGGTCTTGGTCTTTGAAAGAAAGACATAAAGAGGAGATTGTGCACCAAAAGCCATTATGATTGCTAGATAGGGAGATGTGTAACTTAAAGTTGTCACACAGTAAAAGAAAAGGCTGGGGGAATATAAAGGTTATGTAGAAAGACAGTTTAAGCAATCAGTGGTATGCCTCTATACAGCTTTCCTGATTATATGAAGGATACTCCACATGCATGAAAGTGAGAAAAAGACAAACCTAACAGATTGGCTATTAAAACTATAGAGTTGATTTGAACCAGGGAAAGCAGGAAAGTTTGGGGAACTAATAAAGCATGGTAAGAAGGGCTACAACACTTTGCAGGCGCACCCCCCAATAAAGGACTCAGACACTGGTAAAAGTGGATAACGGCATTGGGCCACATTTATTGATTCATGCCCTAGTCCGAATTATAAATTTCTATTGGTAATTGACCAATTATAATTCTTAAGGCAAGCAGGCCGAAGTAACACTGGTAAGGTACCACCCAAAATTGCCGACGGCAATTGTTACAATGTATCTATTTGTATCCATTTGTTTGTTGACAACAAACAAATTGTTGACCGTAGTCAATATCTAACTAATGACCCCACCCTCTGACGCGTATCCGTGAAATCACGGGGTGATGCATGCTGTCTAGCTGTAGCCATCACCCCGTCGCCTGGTTCGTCGTTCACCGGACAACGTTAACCAACTTATACCTGTCTAGTGTTGTCCAGTCAATTGCGAACCTGCCGGATACCTGTGGGTCATAAATGTTTACCTTACCAGTGCTACCCGCCACACGGGGAGGCTTCCCAAAAAGGCTCACCGCCCCCCCCCCCCAAGACCGTCAGCTCGGTCAACAGGCCTGCTCGCCAGTCTGCTAACCAGAGGTCCATACCTCCCTGCTACAGATGGGCCCCATCCCCTGAGTAAAGCTCTTAATTTTGCAGACTGATGGTGGGGAGGCGAATGACGCGTCCCCCACCCTATTCGAAAAGGAACCGGGCAATAGCCCCGTTCACGGAGCGTCGGCTCAGTCAAGAGCCTCGAGGCCGAACGCTCCCCAGTAAGCGTACCGCGACATCACGTCCAACCACATGAGGGTCGTGGCCGGCCACACATAATGTGAGTAGGGCAGGTCACTGCAAATTGCAAGCTTCCACGATAGGCCCGTGACCCGCCCCAAGCCATCGCCCCCAAGGTACATAACCAGGACATCATGCGAGTCAGCATCCCTGATGTAGAAAAGGAATGGCAACAGTTCCCGCCATAACTTGCCGCGCTTTCCACACCACCTGAGACATGCGGGTGCACCCAGTCCCAGTCGGGGTCCCACTCTGTCGCCGCAGCGTAACGTGCTGCCCTGTGCAGCGTAACGCGCTGCCCTATGCAGCGTAATGCGCTGCCCTGTGCAGCGTAACGCGCTGCCCTGTGCACGTGGCTATGGCCCACCAGCCATACTGTCACCGGTGTAATACGACACCCAGGGTCTGTCAAGGAAAAAAAGGGGGGGGGAGAAACAGTGCAGTGACTAAACTGGTACTCAGGTTGAAGAGGGCGAACACAAATTGAAAACATTGTGAACCCCACCCTCGCATGCGGCGTATTTCAGCCCCGGAGCACCCAAAACAGCTGCAGTAGAAGCCGCCCCCCTTCTGAACGAATGGGTGCCGCAACGAGCCCCTGAGAGGCCAACATTGTCTAGTGCCTTCGCGGCACCCTCCAAAATCGAAATTTAGTAAGGGAAGACCCACCTTGGTGACAGAAAAATGGGCCATGGTGCGTGCCACGCAGTGCAAGGAAATCCTGTAGGGCACCAACCGGACAGATGTCTGCCAAAGAACACTGTAGCAGTCTTACATCACTGCCTACGCCATGCTGATCTGTCTTAGAGGAGCGTATCCTCGACTGAGCCCAGTCTTTGGCAACAGAGACATCCTTGAGTTCCAGTGCCCTACGACTTGCATCCGCCTTAGACAGCATCACAAGCTCGCTGATGCGGAGCGCTCCAAAAAAGGCCACCGTTGTGGCTGCATGAAATGGGCTGCCTCATATCTATCAAACAGAGGCCAGGCCAGCCCTGGGCCAATTGGGTAAGAACCCCTGGGGAAATCGGGTGGCGGTCATCCGGGCAACGCCCACGCTACCGCACCCACCCCTCCAAAACATGTCTCACACGGAAGTCAGCGGTACTATCCACATGACCTCCCACCTTGGCCATAAAAGCCAACGCTGACAGCCTAGATGCCATGGTGCGAGGTGCAAGGCCCTGGGCACGCAGGTAAACCATGAACCGAAGTACATGGGTCACTGGGATCGGCCAGGATTCTGGCAGCCGGAATTGGGTACAGAAGGCTCTGAAAGAATTGAATGCATGGTGATACGCCTCACGCGTGCGTGGCGCCAGTGACCAGCCAATCGCCCGGTTCACCTCTCCTTGCCAATGGTCCATATCTCGTCCGGGGGTGGCGAGGGAAATCCCTCTGCATCCGGGGCCAAGGCACGGAACCGGGAGATCTGCAGGCAGGACAAAGCGTCAGCGATATCATTATTGACCCCCGGGACATGCCTGGCCCCGAAGAGGACGTAGGGGCGCAGGCTGCGCAACACAAACTGGCGCATTAGGTCCATGACCCTGGGCGATTTGGAAGTCTGTGAGTTGACAATGTGGACAACGGCCGCATTGTCACACCAGAAATGGATGACCGAGTCGGCCCACTCCTCGCCCCATAGCATCAAAGCCCCCAGGATAGGGAAAAATTCCAAATACGTGAGATCACGCAGGCGACCCGTGCCTGCCCAGGCTGGTGGCCACCCACCATAGGCCCACTTCCCATTGAAGTACATCCCATAACCCAGGGACCCCGAGGCAGCAGACTGGATCTGAAAGCGAGGGGAAGTCAGGAGGTCAGACCTCCAAAATGATACTCCATCGAACTCCCTCAGGAACTGGAGCCAGATAAGCATATCTGCCCTGATAACCCGGGTGAGTCTAACCCTATGGTGGGGCCTAGATAAGCCAGTCATGGCGTCGCACAAGCGCCGAGCAAATGCCCTGCCCGGTGCGACCACCCTGCAAGCGAAATTGAGGTGACCATGTAGCACCTGCAGTTCCCTCAGGGATGCCTTGCGTTTAGCAAGCCACTCCGAGATAAGGGCCACTATCCTTGACCCCTTATCCCCCGGTAACCTAGAAGCCTACGCTACCGAGTCAATCTCCACCCCCAGGAATACTAGCTTAGTAGATGGGCCCTCGGTCTTTTCGGGCGCTAAAGGGACACCGAGTTCCTCCATTAGCGTCTGAAATGTGTTGAGGAGACGTGTGTACGTGTCCCAGCCCCGTTCACCCCGAACAAAATTCATCCAGGTAATGGGCTACAGACCGGGACCCTGACCTGCGGACGAAAGCCCACTGCAGGAATGTGCTGAAACACTCAAAGGCCAAGCATGATATGGGGTAGGACAAGTGATGGATCAGGCGAAACTCGCCCGGTAACTCCTTGGGCACCAAGCCCAAGGGTGACACCTTAAGGCCAGGGAACGGGGGTGCAGTGAAAGGGCCGGCGACCCTGCCCGCATAAACCTCCTTGTTAATGCTGGCAGCAGCCACCTCCTCCCTCCCCTTAAGGGACAAAAGGTTGGGAGCATCCTGAAGGGACCTATCACCCACAAAAGGAATACGGAACCCCAGTCAAAAACCCTGAAGCAGGTAAACCGCCTCCTCCTCCTTCGGGTATAATGCGAGCCAACGCTCCAACATGTCCATGTTAATTGGGGAGGGGGCCATTCGGTGAACCAGCTCCCCTTGCGGCAGTCTTGCCAACCCCTTGTCCGCCCCTCCCTCCGCCCCGCATCCCTCCAGGCCTGGGACAGGCGGAGGCAGCATGGGGGCCGGCACAAGAGGGCCACTCATGCCTGTACCGGCAATTCTTCCCATTGCAGGAACCATTGGACAAGAAAGTCCAGCACAGCAGGCGGGCTAGAACCCCCTGCCCTGCCACCTGGCGGGGTGCCTGCGCTGGGGCCGCTCGCTGGACCGCATGTCCACAATGGTATCTCTCTCCAGGCGCAGAGCGCGTGGGAGTCATGTACAGAAGCCACAGTGTCTGGCAGGGCTCATCCCACCTCATCTCGGGGTGCAGGGGAATCCGCATATGGAATTCCACATCATAAGCCAACCACGACGGGCCCGGGAAGTCGACCATCGCCCGGTACACGTGGTCCAACTACTGGACCATCGGAATCTCCAAATCCGGCCGGGCCCTGAGGTAGACCGCCACGTATGAGGTAGGCCGGCAACCGGTTGGCCCACGTACGTGGCTGCTTGCGACGACGTGCCTGCTCCTTATCCTTCTCATCTTGCCCCTCCCTCTCCTCTATGGTGGGTTCTCTGGTAAGGAGGGAGAAGATGTCCACATACTTCCCACGCCAGACCTTTTCCTTGGTGGCTTGGGCCAAATGGTCCCCCAGGGGCAACGAATACCCCGCAGTCGGCAATGCCAACACAGGAACGGCGGGAACTGCGGGCATCTGAAAAGGAGCCTGGACCGACCCGGTCACCCCTAAAACATTCCCAACTGCCAAGTAGTACCCCCCACACCGGGGCCCTGGGTGAGAGCTGGAGTCACCGGGTGGGCCGTCGGCGGCCGAACCGCTGCACCACCCGTGCGAGGCCAAGGCCATTGAAACCCCCCCTCAACATTGCCATGTGTGTCGGTGCGCTAGATTGGACCACATACTCACATGCTGCACCCCCATGGGCCGCCCCCACTGGGGGTTCCGACCCACTGGGGGCGTCGGAGCTCACGACCGCACCTGAGCTCGCCGACGGGGCCTGACCAGCACCGGCCTGTCGATCGGGGAGCTGCGAGGCAGTGGCCGATGCCGGGCCACGCGCCTCAGTCAGCTCGACCCGTCCCGCCGCCTGCCGCAGCCCAGCAGACGATGGACGAATCTGCACCCCAAAAGGGGTCCCCTGGGTGGTTACCCTGGCCAGTGAAGCCTCGAGGGCCACAACGCGGGCCAGAAGGGCCTCCACACTGACGTAGCCCCCCAAGAATAAGATTGCTCAGTATGGGGCCCAGAAATTTCTGATGGCGGCCCTGTCAGTCCGTCATGCAGTGCCCGGGAATCAAACTCCGACCTTCTAGTCGGCAAGTTCAGTGTCTTAACCATGTGAGCCACCGCAGCCCCCAAGAGGGGGCAAAGGGCCGGCCGGCCCACTAACTGCAAGCGCGGGTCCAGATCCCTGGACCCCTGGGCCCATATAGGGCCATGATCCCAGGCCCGGCCCCAGGGCCGGGGAGAACCCTGCCAGGGGAGAGAGCTGAAACCCCCCGCAGGCAGCTGCGCACCAACGGGCAAGGCCCCGCAGAATGGGCCACGCCAGAGGCAGTGGCCACTGCTTGCGGGCCGAGGGCCGCGGCCCCTACAGGGCCGGTACGCAGACCTCCAGCCCCAGGCTAAGGGGGGAATCAACCCCATACCACCGGTCCCGGTGAGCTCGGGCAAAGGAGGCTGCTGGGTAGGCGCAGCCGTGGTCCTCCGACCCGGCTGGCGCCTCCGCGCAGAACGAGCCGCATTCGCAGCCGCCTTCTTCTTAGAGGGTATCGCAGCTAACCGATGGGAAGCCGAAAAGGAGAAAAGTCAGCAGCCAAGAGGCTTCCCGGTGAAGGTAAAAGCGACGGAGGTAAGAGGGAAAAACTTCTCCGCTCCGTCGCTTCGCAAAATGGCAGCTCGGCTGCCTCGTGGCCACGTCCCCTAACTACCCGGATGCCTTCGTCCGATGTGGGGGGGCCCGCAAAGAGCGCGGCGGCCATTTTGGCGCCGCGCTTGCATTCTCACTGGCTTATTCTCTCCTCAAATGCATATCCACACTCTCTATATTTTCTTTGAGCTTCAGGTTTTTATCATAAAATTTAATTTGTCTAACTTTCTGAATAACTCATCTTGCTTTCTGAGTTGGTCTGCCATTTTCACCAGCTTTTATCAGTACTGCTGTTGCTTCCATGTAGAGCATGAGAGTGATCGCTGCAGGTCTAACATTTGCATATGCCACCGTAGCTTGTAGGACTGCTCCTAAACCTGTGAACATAACCCTTTCCCCCCTTTTTTTCTGGGGATGGCAAGGGATTACTGGAAAACCTTTACTACCTGTAATGGACAATATTTAAATAACATTTGGATTATGTGGGGGCAGGGCTGCTGAATGCTCCTCAAAATGGCAAAATTGCTCTCTTTACAACCTAGAGGGATTTACTGGAGATTATGAACTATGCTACCCTCCAAAATAATAATCTTGACGATGGGGGGTCCTATCAGGTCCAAATATGCTAGAGCAGTGATGGCAAACCTTGGCACTCCAGGTATTCTTGGACTTCAATTACCAGAAATCACTGTGCTAGAGGGTATATTGCATGCAATGGTCCATGGGGTTGTTTGATATTCGGGAATTGAGAAGCAGCCAGCATAAAAGGGCCAAACACAACTTTATTATAAACAAACCGAACATGAACAGCAATGGTGCAACAGCTCTTTATATACACTATACAATGGATACATTTGGGTGGGAAACAATATGATTGGTTAGGAGAGGAGTGGGGTGATTGTGGGATTACCGGATCTGAGTGAAGACTTCGTGTGTCTTGTTAGAAAGGGTGGGAATGCAAGTCCTGCGATAGTTCAGTACCAAGAAGAAGACAAAATGGAGGATCCCCCAATCCCATAATAGCAATTACACAACGTTACAGCAATAATTAAAGTTACATACACAACAGGTTGCAAATGGTTGGACTCAACTATGTGACTGAACATCAACAAATTCCCGCCTGCCCCGGAGCTCCAACACCGCTCCAGGGGATTGAGATCACCTGCGCCCGCCGCCCCCTCCGGACCACGCCTGGGCGGAGGGGTGAAAAGGACGCCGCCACCGCCGGTGCGAGGAGGGATTCCCGCCTGCCCCGGAGCTCCAACACCGCTCTGGGGGATTGAGGTCACCTGCGCCCGCCGCCCCCTCCGGACCACGCCTGGGCGGAGGGGTGAAAAGGACGCCGCCACCGCCGGTGCGAGGAGGGATTCCCGCCTGCCCCGGAGCTCCAACACCGCTCCGGGGGATTGAGGTCACCTGCACCCGCCGCCCCCTCTGGACCACGCCTGGGCGGAGGGGTGAAAAGGACGCCACCACCGCCGGTGCGAGGAGGGATTCCCTCCTGCCCCGGAGCTCCAACACCGCTCCGGGGGATTGAGGTCACCTGCGCCCGCCGCCCCCTCCGGACTACGCCTGGGCGGAGGGGTGAAAAGGACGCCGCCACCGCCGGTGCGAGGAGGGATTCCCGCCTGCCCCGGAGCTCCAACACCGCTCCGGGGGATTGAGGTCACCTGCGCCCGCCGCCCCCTCCGGACCACGCCTGGGCGGAGGGGTGAAAAGGACGCCGCCACCGCCGGTGTGAGGAGGGATTCCCGCCTGCCCCGGAGCTCCAACACCGCTCCGGGGGATTGAGGTCACCTGCGCCCGCCACCCCCTCCGGACCACGCCTGGGCGGAGGGGTGAAAAGGACGCCACCACCGCCGGTGCAAGGAGGGATTCCCGCCTACCCTGGAACTCTTACACTGTTCTGGGGTTCCTGGGCTACTTGCAACTGCTGGGCAGTTGGAATTGAGGACTTTCCTTTTGTGCCCTCTGGCCTATGTATGTATTTTGTATTGATCGTTTTAACTGTATTTTTTTATTATTAATTATTGTATTACTATTGCTGCTTATGTCTTTATTGCATTTCTGTATTTTTTGGTATCTTTGAAATTATATGCTTTGATTATATTGATCACATTGTTGCTATTGCTGTTATACTGTGTTTTATTTCTAATATTTATTGTTTAATTTGCTGTATTGTAACATTGTACCATTTGTAATTTTTTTGTATACTGTATTTGATTTATTTGTTGTAAGCCGCCCTGAGTCGGCCCTGGTCGAGTAGGGCGGGGTATAAATCGAATAAATGAATGAATGAATGAATGAAAAAAAAGGTTATATTTGGGGCATTGAAACCTGTGTAAGCCATATGTTGTTGACCCCTATAGCATATCCCAATCCTCAGGTGCTATGATGTCACCTCTATCCTTGCTTCGCTTTTTAACTCTGAAGTATACCTAGAACATTTCATTATTTTACTTATCCTTCACTTCCTATTTATCAGTTTTCAGTCGATCTGAAGATTCCAGCTGGCAGGTGTGAGTTTCCATTAGGCCGCAGCTCTGCCCTGTTATGTGTATTGCTTAAACTTCATTCCTTCAGGCCTTTCTCTTCTATTCCCTGAGATGTTTTCCAAAGCAATCTTCTGAGCCTGCATAAAAGTGATCTCAAATGTATTCTAACTGATGCAAGTTTTAATATCTTAACAGTTGGCCCTATCATTAGGCTAGAGGAGGCAGAGGCCTCAAGCAGTGGATCTTGGTTATATTAAAAGATAGTAAAGATTTAATTATTTATGTTGTTATTGTTGAATCATCACTGCCAGGGATGGGGAAGGGTCCTTGTGGAATGTTTTGTGACAAGTTTGATTTGCAGAGTGTGAGCTTTTGTGTGGGGAGGATGCCCCTAGCAATTTTTCCTCAGGCAGCAGTATGTTTTGGAAATTCCTAACCCAGTAGAATCAACTAATTTCTCTTTCCCTTACTGAATCTGGGCTGCACACACACTAACTGGTTTGTTCACTGTCATAATGGTTTCTTCTCCCCCGGAGGATCGGGGCTGCTAGGCACCCATTCACACTTTCTCCAGCCTGTCCCTTGAATGGACCAGGGCTAGGGTAATTCCTCCCCCCATCAATGAAGGCAATTTATCCAACCCATGGACAGGTTTAACTGTCTAGCATGCAATACTTGGCATTTCATTACAACATTATAACACAATCATTTGAACACATAGCAACCTTCAACAATCTCTCCATCATACTGGTACACCACACATGCATTCTCACATTCAAGCTTTTTGGATATGAATACACATTCCTACCTGGGTGATCTTTCCCTCCCCAGGTCTGCAGTGTTTAGCTCTTACTCATGAGGAAATGATTCCTTGCTACCTCTCCCCCTTACGGGAGGGCCCCTCCCCCTTTGCTGCCGGCATTCTCTTTTAAGGTGTCCCATCTTCCCGCACTGATAGTAAGCACCTTTGGGCTTTTGTGCTGCTTTGTTCCTGTGTTCCTTAATGGATCTGCCCTGGAGTCCTGTGTCGCCAATGGCTGTGCAGGTCTCCAGGAGCAGTCTGCATAAGGCGGGCATTTGGACAATAGTTTGTCTGCTCAAAAATGCATCTGCCTCTAGGCAGGCTGAACACAGCAGCTGCATTTTAGCTAATTGTGCTGCTGGCAATTTCCCCTTGCATTGATCTTTTTAACTCCTCTGTTGGAAAGGACTTCTGGCTTCCTTTGAAGTATCTGGGCTTCCTAAGTCCTTCCAGCCCCCACGCTGGCTGATAATCAGGTAGAGACACGCTGGGGCATAAACTGGTGGTTTTTTGGTCTCTACTCAGACTGAACTAGCTGCTGAAATGATTTGTCTACATTTGCTCCAAGTCCCCATGATGTTAGTGGGTGGTTGGGTTTCCTGTTTAAGGCAGTTCTCTACTCCATCCCAAACCTCTGGATTCATTGTGCCTGCTTCTGGGAAGAACAGGTTGTATTCCCCTAGATGCATCACCAGGTCCGTCAGATGGTGTCTGTTTACTCTGATCTGCTGAAATTGCCTGGCCAGGATTTCGGGATCATCCCCGTGAGCCTCTTGCCTGATGGTCAAGTTTTGCCTCCCCAAGGCTGCTCCCATTACTACCCGGTTTGGGGAAATTCCCTGGATGTCTTACACAACTCACGAGTCGATGCTTCCACGGGACAGGTCTAGGTAGTAGGCAGGGTGGGTGATGCACAGGACGATGTCCCTCAGGTCTGGTCAGTGGATCGGGATTGCGGCACTGGCTGCCGGCCGCAGATCTGCTTCTCTGCCTCAGTTATTGCAGGATACATACTCTGCTTTTCTGAGTAACCTGATGTTGATAGATAGATAGATAAATCTTTATTGTCATTGTCCTGCACAGAACAACGAGATTGTCACATGTTTCATCGAGCTGGACCGCTTGAGCGAATTGGGCTGGCCGTGGGGTGAATATGTGTGGTGTAACTATTTCCCTTTTTGGGAGTACCAGTGTTAAACGACTTATACAGCAATATGAATCTCATACATTGGCAGGTATATAGTTCCAAGTACGCTGATTGCAAGTGAAAAACCATCCTGTGGGCAAAATAACATGATCATACATTATACCAATAATGTCTGGGTGATTACATTTCCAAGTCTCTTTTCCAGGGTTAAGGCAACGGTGGTGTGGACCCTCGACTGAGGAGCAGCCAGTCATCCTGGCACAAGATGTGTTTGGGCTGATTGCCACTCGGGGTGTAACTAGAGTGACTCCATCAGCGGGCAAAGTCTTTGTTACCTGAGTCCCCCAGTTTATGTAAGTAGCATATGTTACACGGTGATAATGTCCAAGTACCTGTTTAGGCACCCATTCAATGTCCCCAGCCTGCTCACCCGGAGCACAGCAGACTGGAATAAGGCAAGTGCTCAAAAGCGAGGCAGGGTCCATGTTTTGTTCAGGGCAAAAGTCAGATTGGTTGGCAAGTCTAGCAAGTCTTTCCCAAATGTTGTACTGGAGCCTGGCGTTTAAGTCCTCACCAGGTGTCAAGTCCCCTGAAGAAGCCTGGACCCCTTTCCCCAAAAGCAAGGAAAGGATCGAGACAACCATCAGGGAATTGTAGGTGATTTGAACTAACACTGTGGTCACCATGTTTTGAGGATTGGGTTCAGAGTGTTCCTCTATCAGGATGGACATGGCATGTGCTTCGGACTTAAATGATGTCCAAGCAGCTGTGTAGGTGTTAAAGACCGTGGCTTGCTTCCTGTTAGCAAGGCAATGTGATGAGTTGTGTCATTGATCTTTCACGGGGGGGATTAACTCCTTTCCCCCCTCCTGGTGGCAGAACTGGTTTTTTCCTAGGCTACTTCACAAAGTGACCTCTTCTGGTAACTATGCAAATGCTTAACACAATAGAGGTGAAATAATGAATTACAATAGCCAGGGGTTACTCTGGTTCCAGGAAACTCAACCTTCGGTTGATGTGGCCCTGTTTTATTTTTTTCTCCCATCCATGGCCAGGATATGTTCTCCTAGTGAGGGTAGCATCAAAAGGGGCAAATGTGTGAGTAATATGCAATCATGTGTACAAGAATTCATATAACCCTTGAAAAGCCCTCTCGAACATGGAATAAAGGCATGAAAAGGCAGTGAAATACGAAGATAATACAAGAAAATGGCAGTAAAACATAGACATTCATCTGTTTTCCTTGAGCTTCTGTGGTGAAACTCTTTGAGATATTTATGGATTGTCCTTTTGGTGTGAATTTTAACTCAAAATGTCCATAGAAGGTGACAGTCCATTTTAGGCAAAATAATGTGTTCACTGAAAGCATTTTTCATGGAAGTAGCATTGCGTGTCCTTATGTGTGTAAAATGTCCATGTGTGTGCAGAATGTCCATTCCCAAATCCACTCCCCTTGAGGTAAAAAGAAAGCATGCCAAAATCATCTCAGGAGTGGAAAAATTATGGACAGCTGATGTCATCTTTAGGCAATTTCTGCGCCTGATACGCTTGGCGTCTTGAGTTGGTGGTTCTGGCTGGGCTTCCAGGTATTGACCTGCATTAGAGAGAGAAAGACTAGCTACGAATGCAGCCTTGAGAAAGTTAGTTTTGCAATTATATGGTTGAGGATTAGCTGTAGTTGCGAGGGGGCTACCCCCCCTTCCCTTACTTTCTGAAAGGAAAGACAGTGTGGATTATTTATTCTGCACTTGCTGGACCTTGCCTGGTATGCAAAACTTCCTGATTCCTGCTACGGAGCAAGAATGTTAGATGTCTTGAAAGCTATGAGTGTTGGGAAAAGCAGTATGTATTGACAATCTGTTCTACTTATGCAGTGCCTCTTTGGTGAACATTTTTAAAGCAAGGTTCGCTTGCTGGCAGCTCAGCTTATCTGTGCTGATAGCAGCATTTTCCAAGCCTGTTCTTGCATCAAGTGAGAAGTCTGTATGTTTCTCTCATCAGTGAATGCTGCCTTGCTAATGCTTGGGCATTCCGGTGGAGGAGCGCATGACTTTTGGATTGGTGTCAGGAAGATGCCCGAGACTTATTTCTGGTGTGTTTCTTTAGGAACTGTATCAGTTATACTGTTGCCCTTTGGGGCTAATGTGGGCTACATACAGCTCCTCTCTGCAGTGCTGCCAATGAAACTACATCATTGTATTAGCTGTGGCATAAGTCCTCATATGTCTCCTGAGAAATCTTTACATGAACCAAGAAGCAACAGTTAGGACAGAACATGGAATAACAGAGTGGTTTGGAATAGGAAAAGGAGTAAGACAAGGCTGCATTCTGTCACCCTGCTTATTCAACTTATACACAGAGCACATAATGTGCAATGCAGGGATAGAGGAATCACAATATGGGATAAAATTGCTGGGAGAAACATCAACAATTCAAGATATGCAGTTTATACCACTCTAATGGCAGAAAGTGAGGAAGACCTAAAGAATCTTCTGATTAGGTTGAAAGAAGAGAGTGCAAAAGCTGGCCTGAGACTCAATATCAAGAAAAACAAGATAATGGCAACAGGCCATATCAGTCCCTGGAAAATAGATGGGGAAGAAGTAGAAGCAGTAACAGATTTGACTTTAAAAAGATGACTGATTCTTGGGAGACAAGCTATGAAAAACCTGGGGAACATAGTGAAAAGTAGAGACATCTCACTGCAAACAAAGGTCCGCATAGTCAAAAGCAATGGTATTTCCAGTGGTAATGTATGGCTGTGAGAGCTGGACCAATAGAAAGGCTGAGCGAAGAAAAATAGATGCCTTTGAGATGTGGTGCTTGAGGAGAGTTTTGAGAGTACCCTGGACAGTGAGGAGAACAAATAGGTCAATATTAGAAGAGATGAGCCCTGACTGCTCCTTATAAGGACAAATAACAAAGATGAAGTTGAAGTTTTTTGGATATCAAATGAGAAGAGAGGATTCACTTGAGAAGGCCTTGATGCTGGGGAAGGTGGAGGACAGTGGTGCCTGGAGAGCGATGGCCCTTGGGGTCACAAAGAGTCGGAATAATCTGTGCGACTGAACAACAACAACAAAGGCCTTTATTGATTGGTACAACTATTTTGGCTAAATCGTGTCCTGAAATATTGTGAATGACTGTGACTACCAACTCCTGCTGCAGAAGAAGGATTTGGTGCAAACACTCATTCCACTATTTTTTGCCACTGCCCCCCCTCACTGGAGCCCATGAGAGGGTTCAGCAAAAAAGGATACCAGTTCTAATAATGTACAGGTTTGGGACGGGCGTAAGGCCCTTGGCTAAACCTATCTGCTCTGTGATGGCTGAGAAGATGGCTTACTTCCTGCAATGCTTGCTCAGTCTAATTGTGGCATGTGCCTTGACTGACAACAAAAAAGGGTGGCCTAGAGAGGCTTGTGTCTAATTAGAATTATGACCTTGTCTAATCAGTGTGTGGTGGAAAAGTCAGTCCCAATCAAGTTGGGTGATCTGTATTTATTAACTTGCATTCTCGATCACTTGTGCACAGAGCGTGCATGACCCTTATTACAGAAAGCTTGCTTACGTAGCATGTTGCTGGCCAAGGTACATTTGCCAGCCTAAGAAGTTGCTAAAAAAGTATTGCGTGCCAAGGTTCCCCATTGGCAGACTAATCAGCAGATGTAGCGAGACTCACTGTTCCTGTTCTATCTCAGAGTCCTTGTAAACTCCAGGCTTCTACACTTAACTGTTTGGTCTAGCAACAGCTTAGTGTCTCCGCGGATGTGAGTGAGATATTGTTAGCTGTTTACTAGGCACTGTGACATTTGGGTGACTTTTATCCCACTCCTTTCAGTGCTCTCAGCCAAGGCAATATGGAGTCTCTACTGCTAACTATCACTATTAGCGTTTACCCAATTTCCCTTCCTGCATAGCCAGGTTGGTCTCCAGCCCATGTTCTAGCCAGACAGACCAATCGGGAAAGCTTATAGCCAATTAATAATGTGTCCCATCCACAGTTTACAAAGAAGTTGGAATCTTCAAAAGCATTCCATGGCATCCTACCAGCCCATTTTTTAATAACTTTATCAGTAACTAGCTCAGAGAGACCGCAATACTGATAAATAGTAAATATGGAACTAGGGATGTAAATTCTAATTTCTTTCATCACTGTGTTTGGAAATATGTGAGTGCCACATTCTTCTCCTTACCAGTCATGTTGGTGAGGGATTTTGTTGGGCTCATGTAGACTTGCCCATGGGGGCAAGAAGAGAATACTCTTTAACTGGAAAATCCTGCAATGGGTAACTGTTGCGTCCAGTGATGCACTGCAAAAAAAGTTACTACCTACTCTGTGGGCTGGCCAAATCTGTGGGCGTGGCCAAACATCCTGTATTATGGGCTATGGAGGTGGGCATGGCCAACCAAGTGGGTGTGGCCTGGGGGAATTTCCGCTACTGGTTCTGCAGAATCTGACAGAACCTGCTGCAGTGCATCACTGCTAGTGACCAATTACTCCCTGGCAAACAGAAGGGGAAGAAATGGAAGCAGTAACAGATTTTATTTTCTTGGGATCCAAGATCACTGCAGCCACAAAATAAAAAGACATTTTCTTCTTGGAAGGCAAGCTATGAGTAACCTAGGCAGCATAATAAAAAGTAGATATCACTTTGCCAACAAAGGTCCACATAGCTAAAGCAATGGTCTTCCCAGTAGTAATGTATGGCTGTGAGAGCTGGACCATAAGGAAGGCTGAGGTGCTGGAGAAGACTCTTGAGAGTCTCCTGGACTGTGAGGAGATCAAATCAGTCAATCCTGAAGGTAGACAAGACTGACTGCTCATTGGAGATACAAATACTGAAGTTGAGGTTCAAGTACTTTGGCCCCCAAATGAGAAGAGAGGACTCAATTGAGAAGACCTTTATGCTAGGAAAGATCGAAGGCAAAAGGAGGAGGGGGTGGCAGAGGATGAGGTGGCTGGTGTGCAGTGGTCCATGGGGTCTCAAATGGTCCGACTCGACTGTGCAACTGAACACCACCAACAACTAGCTGCAGCTATTGTTCAAATCCCCCTGTAATGATGGGTGAATAATCCCCTGGAGAGATTTCCTTCCCTAATGATTGTTTTATGCAATTGGTGAGATATTTTCTTGACATGGCAAGACATATGATTATATGTGATTGTGACATCGGGGCAAGCCACATGCCAAAGCATATGATGAATTGTAGATGCACACGGCTCCTTGGATTGTCTAGTGATAGAGGTTTTCAGGCTGTTGAATTATTTAAACACATTAATTACAAAATCCTTCTGTTCTCTGTCATCTCCATACCATTGGTTTTCTTGTTGCTTTTGCTTCATGTGTTCTATTGGTAAGACTGTTTAAAATAATTAAAGCAGATGCACAAGAAGGCCCAGTGCAAACATTTATAATCTTTTTGTCAGCCACCTTGGATCCTTATACTAGATTTTACTTTATTCATGTCAGACACACCACCAGGATATAATAACATATAAAGCTAAAATTAACACATCTAAAACAAAATAGAATTAAAAGGGCTAGATGACCTCCACCCAATATCAGGCTACATCAACAGCAGTTCCTCTTGCCAATGTAAGGTCCTCCTCAGTGCATTGTATCATATGGGAGAAAGTGTGTTCTTCTCTGCATTCACACAGTCTGTCATCTACAGGGAAATCCCACTTTCTCGGGGGGGACATGAAAGAGCCTCCCTAAAGATTGCTATTTCAGCAATCAGGCATCCCCTGGGCAATGGTGACAATGGTGATTGTCTCTGGCTAATCCTTTCAATCCAGAAGCACCTTTTTATTCTAGCTCCATGAGACCTGTGGGCCTTTCAGATAATTGGTGAAATATTTCTAGTAATGGAGACCTAAGGTACCACACAGAGGGATGCTAGATATGTTTGACACCCACATGTCTGAGGTCTGTCTTGCTTAGGCCAGATATTGGACTGCCAACCCTGTTAAACTTTAATGGAATAATCCACATCCTCCTATTCTATTGGAACCCTAAGGAAGATAAAGTCCACATATGTCACATTCTTGTCCTCTTCCTACTTCTCACTCGTGCTTGCTTGACTGTCCTCAGTTTCCATCATCTGCTCTCCTGTCTTCCATCTAGGGCATGGGTGGCCATCCATTTTCTGATGTGGGCCTGTCCATGCCCCTGGACAGCTGAGTGGGCCAGAACATGACCCCCAGAAGCAGAAGCAGGTGCATTTATAGCTGTCATAAATAAAGCACTTCTGCATTCACGACAGCCACAGGTACATTTGCACATGCGTGGCTGAGGGCATGTTTTATGGCTGACATAAACACACATGCTTCCACTTACAGGTGCAGCAGAGGCAGCAACGGGCCAGATGTAATGGCATCATGGGCCAGGTCCGGCCCTTCAGCTTTAGGTTGGGAACCCCTGATCTAGTGCCACAAATAGCCACAGCTAGGGATGAACTGTGCAACTTTGTGGCATCTACATACCACAAATTGGATGATGCACTGTCATTTTGCTAACTTTTCAGAAGAAAAATGAGATTTGCACCAGCAATTCATTCTCACAGCAGTGGTAGGAAAAGATATGTTTTCCAATAACAGTCTAACCCACAGGGACTTTCAGCAGCCATCATGGCAGGCCATCCGTGCTAAAATATTCTGTACTCCCAACAATTCTTCCTGTGTGGGCCATTAGTTACAGAGAACAGAAAATGCCTCCTTTCCACCTTCCCCTGATGGTTACACATGAAACTGTAAATTCTCATGTATTTTCTTTTTTGTGTAACTACATTTAGCCATGTAAACCTGGGAAACAATGTCCAAGTATTTTAGAATGTTTTCATTTTAATTGCTTTCTCTCTAGGAGTCCGTTTTGGAGCTCTTGAGAAGCAGGAGTATGCAAATCCAATTAAAAAGTACCTAAAGGGAAGACTGTAGCTTAAATAGGAAGGTAAGGTACAGGTCGCCCTTACTCTAAAGCCAGACGTATCCGACTCTAGCATTCGGTGCTCATCTCCATGTATAGCCAAAGAGCCAGTGCTTTCTGCATCTGCAGATATTTCCATGGACATGTGGCAGGCATGACTAGACTGCATGAACAGGAAAACCACTCGAAACAGGCAAAGATGTAATAAAGAAATATTTATTATAAATCCAAATGTGTCATTCCGTAATACAAAATAGTATGTTCCATAATCCAAAGAAACAGATCCGAAATCCTTCCAGTAAAGGGAATTTTCAATGCAAAACCTTCCTCAGGGATCTATGAAAATAAAAGACTAATCACTACTAATATAATATATACATACATATATACATATTTACAATATTTACAATACTTAAATCTCGGATTCATAATTGTCAAACCACACAAAACAAAGGACAATTATCTGTATTATCCAGAAACATTCATTGAGTTGTTAAGTAACAAGTTAAATATAATATCTTTCTTATGTTTTCAATTGCGTCCCTGGCCTCACAAGTTGATTCTTTCAGTGCCAACGGACGTCAAAAGGGTAACTACGCAAAACCCAATATAGAGCCATTTTCGAACAAGAGAGCAGCTGTACTGTAATCAATGAAATTACGGGAAGCATGAGTAATCTATTTCCCTTTTGAGACCATGAGGGTGTAATGTTTTAAAGCAATAGATATAAAAACATTCCTGTTGCATAGTATTTGCTTGACATTGCTGCGAAAATAGAGATCAGGTTTGTAACACTCTAGTACAATGAACTTAAAGTCGCGATCACTGTGTCTTTTGTTCAGGAAGTTACTAACTGGGGGGCTGAGATGTTCCCCGCCCGAATTTTAGAACGATGTTCCCCCACCCTGGTCCTCAATTGCTGAGAAGTTACTCCCATGTAGCCTAAACCACATTTACACACAAGTAAATATACATAGTGCTTTTGCAGTTTGTAAAATAACGAAGTTTTAAAGTAAAAGCACTACTTACGATGGAAACTTCCTTAGTTTGCCAAGACTGGGAGCATTGAACACAATCACCATAGCAGTAGTGCCCAATAATGGTTGGACGAACAGAGCGCAAGCGTGGCTCATGATCGGAAGATGTAACAATTTGTCTAATTGATCTGGTTTTCCTTAAACCAATCATAGGAGTCTGCGAACAATCAAGCAAATGCTGGACAATATACCAGTGTCTGTTAATAATAGACCTAATCTTGCCTGCCATCGGAGAATACTGAAATGAACAGTATATTTTACATGTATGAGATCTAGCCTTCTTAATGAATAATTGACGCCTAGGCAGTACAAGTGCTTTCTTAAAATTAGAAGTTACCACCTGGTCCAGATATCCTTTCTGATATAAAAATTTGCTAATGGTCTTAGCTGAAGTTATGAAATCAGCTTCAGTGGTCGAATTGTGCTTGGCTCTCAAAAAAAGTCCAAATGGTAAGTTCTGTTTGAGGTGATGTGGGTGGTAGGATGCAAAGTTCAAATATGCATTTCTGTCGGTAGGTTTCCTAAAGAGCCTAACCCTGACATCACGTTTAGGAGACAAATAAGTAGTTACATCAAGAAAGGGAATGGCAGTGTTGTTGGTGCTATGGGTGAAATTCAAGTTCGGGTTAAGATAAGATAGATAAATCTTTGTCATTGCCCCTTGAGGGAACAACGAAATTTCTTGGTTGCTATATATCAACTCAAATAAGGCATACCCCTTAATTTAAAAAAGCTACAGAAACATCAATTAAGATAGTACCATACAGTACAATTTAAAAATTTAAAAATTTAAAAATTTAAAAATTTAAAAATTTAAAAATTTAAAAATTTAAAAATTTAAAAATCCCAAAATCCCAAAATCCCAAAATTTAAAAATCTAAAAAAATTAAAATTTTAAAATAAGATAAGATAACTTCAGAGTCCAGAGTTTCCATTTAAGGCCAAAATTGCTCTGGAGAAGAAACTGTTCTTGAGATGGCTCATTTTTACCTTCATTGTTCTATATCTCTGTCCTGATGGCAGAAGCTCAAAGAAGCAGTGGCCAGGATGCAATGGTTCTCCTACTATATCTAATGCTTTTCTGTGGCACCTGATGGTGTAAATTTGTTCTAAAGTGGAGAGTGGACAGCCAATAATACTCTCTGCTGTTTTAATAATTCTGTGCAACATTATCCTATCCCAATGAGTACTACTCCCATACGACACACATAAACCATAAGTGAGCACACTCTCAATAGTGCAGCAATAGAAGGCAAGCAGCAGCTTTTGTGGAAGATGGTTTTTCCTTAGAGTTCTCAAAAAATACAGTCTCTGCTGCGCCTTCTTCGCAAGTCCCCTTGTGTTGGCACTCCAGGACAGATCCTCCTGTATCTCAATGCCCAGAAATCTGAACTTTGCTACCTTCTCCACACAGGTTCCGTCAATCAAAAGTGGCTGGACATCGGTTCTCTGCCTCCTAAAATCCACCACAAGCTCCTTTGTTTACTTTATGTTGAGGAGCAGATTATTGGTTCTACACCACTTTGTCAACCGCTCCACCTCATCTCTATAGGCCGTCTCACCCTCCTTGTCAGAGATGAGCCCGATCACAGTTGTGTTATCTGCAAATTTGACATTCTTATTGCTAGGGTGGACAGAGACACAGTCAAACGTATAGAGAATATAAAGGAGCGGGCTAAGCACACATCCCTGTGGTGTTCCTATATTTGTACTAAGCATATTAGAGGTATAAGGGCCCAACCGGACCCTCTGGGAGCGTTCTGACAGAAAATCCAATATCCACCCACAAAGTGATGGCGGGAACCCCAGATCTCTCAACTTAGATATCAAATGCTGCAGTAGAATGGTGTTGAATGCCGAGCTGAAATCCACAAAGAGCAATCTGGCATAACCCCTTCGCTGCTCCAAATGTGCAAGAACAGCATGAAGGGCAATCCAGTCCCTAATCCATGTGTTTTATATGAAATCAGTTGTGCTGAATCCAAATCTGAAGTCTGATTCTGCCTGGGATGTCAGGATCTTAAGTTAGCAAATCTCACCCACTTGGTTAGGTTCTTGCGTTGATCAAATGAGGTATATTTGCCACAAATGTAGCAAAAATTGTCCGCTTTATTAACACAGCTGTGCATACTCATCTTTAGCTCAAAACAGACTCACTATGACCTAGCTGTACTATCCAATAAGATGATTCCACACTATAGATAAGGCTTGGTCCATCTCTCTTTATATACCTATTTCTGACATCAGCTCACTGACTTGCCCAGCCACTGCTGGAACATGCATGCCACCAGGGGATGTGATTCAGCTGAGGCAGCAGCAGACATAGTGGTAGCTGCAACTGTTATAATGTTCCCATGTAAAAATATATTACCCAGTTACTGACCATTTGAACATGCCTTAAAATCCAGTTGTGATAGGCAAATTCTGAGTTCAAAATAGGAATCAGCACACTTGGGGCCAGAGAGAAGGACACCTCAGGAGACCTCCGACCACCCCCAGGAGATACCATCCACAACCACCATCACAGCGAGGCCCGAGCCGGCGCCTTTGACCGACTCCATGCGGCCGAAGGGAGGCAAGAGCTGCTGTGTGCATGCAAAGGATAAGTAATAGAACTGAAATAATATAGTTGACTAAACATAGATGGCTTATGGCAACTGACATAGTGACTGTACAAGAAACTGACTTACATAGAGACCTCATATAGTGGACTTTTTCTTTCTTTCTTTCTTTCCCTTTCATTAATTAGTTCAACTTTTACTTTGATACTATGTGATAAACTGTGATATTGTGCATGATAATACTTTGTTTTAAAACTGTTTAAACTGTGATAACATGTGTGATGGGAAAAGACTGGCGTAGAGACCGGCAAGGCACGCCACAAAGTTTGCCAAGAGAACTCTATGAACCAAAACAAAAGGCAAAACAAGGGGATGCTCAGCACAGCAGATCTGAAAAGGGGGAGGGATACGAAAGGGAGAGGAGAAATACAGTGTTGCAGGGAACAATACTGCATAGGGCCATGGAATGTGAGGTCTATGAATCAAGGAAAACTGGAAGTGGTAAAAAATGAGATGGAAAAAATAAGCATTGACATCTTCGGCATCAGTGAGCTAAAATGGACAGGGATGGGTGAATTCAGCTCTGGAAACCATCATATCTACTACTGTGGGCAAGAAAACCTTAGAAGAAATGGAGTAGCCATAATTGTCAATAAAAGAGTGAGAAAAGCAGTAATGGGATACAATCTCAAAAATGACAGAATGATGTCAGTCAGATTTCAAGGCAAACCTTTCAATGTCACTGTGATCCAAATATACGCACCAACCACTGGTGCAGATGAAGCCACAATGGACCAGTTCTATGAGGACTTACAACACCTCATAGAACAGACACAAAGAAATGATGTCCAAATTATATTAGGAGACTGGAATGCCAAAGTAGGAAATCAAAAAGTGGAGGGAATAACAGGCAAATTTGGTCTTGGAGTACAGAATGAAGCAGGGCAAAGATTGATAGAGTTCTGCCAAGAGAACGCACTGGTCATAGCAAACACTCTCTTCCAGCAACACAAGAGGTGACTTTACACATGGACATCACCAGATGGCCAACACCGAAACCAGATTGACTACATACTCTGCAGCCAAAGATGGAGAACCTCCATTCAGTCAGCAAAAACAAGACCTGGAGCATACTGTGGCTCAGATCCCAACCTACTGATCGCAAAATTCAGGCTTAGACTAAAGAAATTAGGGAAAACATGGAGACCAGAATTATATCACCTAGACAGCATCCCTAAAGAATACACGGTAGAGGTGATGAACAGATTTAATGGCTTAGACTCGGTAGACAGAGTATCAGAAGAATTATGGACGGAGATGAGGGACATCATGCAGGAAGCAGCAAAGAAAACCATACCAAAAGAAAAGAAGAGTAAGAAAGCAAAGTGGTTGTCTGATGAGGCTCTTAAAATAGCAGAGGAAAGAAGGAACGCAAAAGTCAAAGGAGAAAGGAAAAACTACAATCATTTGAACACAGAATTTCAAAGAAAAGCAAGGAGAGATAAGGAAAACTACCTAAAAGAACAGTGCAGAGAAATGAAGGAAAACAACAAAAGAGGCAGAACCAGAGATCTTTTCAAAAAAATTGGGGAAATCAAGGGAACATTTAAAGCAAAAATGACCATGATAAGGGACAAAGACGGAAAGGAGCAAGCTGATGCAGAAGAAATTAAGAAAAGATGGAAAGAGTACACAGAGGAACTTTACAAAAAGGACCTCAACACTCCTGATAATCACAATGATGAAGAAATTGAACTTAAGCCAGACATCCTGGAGAGCGAAGTCATAAAGGTCCTAAAGAGCACTGCAAACAACAAAGCTAGTGGAGATGATGGTATCCCAGTTGAATTTTTCAAAGCGCTAAAAGATGATGGCGTCAAATTACTGCATTCAATATGTCAGCAGATTTGGAAAACAAAACAGTGGCCACAGGATTGGAAAAGATCAGTATACGTCCCAATCCCAAAAAAGGGCAATGCCAAAGAATGTTCAAATTATCGAACAATCGCGCTCATCCCACATGCCAGCAAGGTGATGCTCAAGATAATACAGGATAGACTTCAGCAGCATGTGGAGAGAGAATTACCAGAGGTGCAGGCTGGTTTCAGAAGAGGCAGGGGGACTAGAGACCACATCGCCAACATACGCTGGATCATGGAGAAAACAAAGGAATACCAAAAACAAGCTTACTTTTGTTTTATTGACTACACTAAGGCATTTGACTGTGTGGACCACAACAAGATGTGGCAAGTAATTAAAGAGATAGGAATACCAGAGCACCTCATATGCCTCCTGAGAAATCTTTACATGAACCAAGAAGCAACAGTTAGGACAGAACATGGAATAACAGAGTGGTTTTGAATAAGAAAAGGAGTAAGACAAGGCTGCATTTTGTCACCATGCTTATTCAACCTATACACAGAGCACATAATGCGCAGTGCAGGGATGGAGGAATCACAATATGGGATTAAAATCGCTGGGAGAAACATCAATAATCTGAGATATGCAGACGATACCACCCTAATGGCAGAAAGTGAGGAAGACCTAAAGAATCTCTTGATTGGGCTGAAGGAGGAGAGTGCAAAAGCTGGCTTGAGACTCAATATCAAGAAAACCAAGATAATGGCAACAGGCCCAATCAGTTCCTGGAAAATAGACGGGGAAAAAGTAGAAGCAGTGACAGATTTTACTTTCTTAGGATCAAAGATCACTGCAGATGGGGATTGTAGCCATGAAATAAAAAGGCGACTGATTCTTGGGAGACAAGCGATGAGAAACCTGGGGAACATAGTGAAAAGCAGAGACATCACATTGCAAACAAAAATTAGAATAGTCAAAGCAATGGTTTTCCCAGTAGTAATGTATGGATGTGAGAGCTGGACAATTAGGAAGGCTGAACGCAGAAGAATAGATGCCTTTGAAATGTGGTGTTGGAAGAGGGTTTTGAGAGTCCCCTGGACAGCGAGGAGAACAAATAGGTCAATCTTAGAAGAAATTAACCCTGACTGCTCATTGGAAGGTCAAATAGTAAAGATGAAGCTAAAATACTTTGGACATCAAATGAGAAGGGAGGATTCACTTGAGAAGGCATTGATTTTGGGAAAGGTGGAGGGCAAAAGAAGAAGGGGGAGGCCAAGGATGAGATGGCTAGATGGTATTGTAGACACAATGGGCACAGAGCTGGGAGGGCTGAGGGGGATGGTGGAGAACAGAGGCGCCTGGAGGAAAATGGTCCATGGGGTCGCAAAGGGTCGGAGTCGACTGTGCGACTGAACAACAACAACACTTGATATCATGTAGATCACATGTGTTATTCCCAGTAGCAAAACCATTGTTGTGCAGTGTCATAGAAGCTAATCCATGGTATAAGAGTAATTACTTTTCACTCATGGTTATGTCAAGACAGTTGCCATCTTGAGGAGGAGATGTTACAGATATGCATATAAAGTGCATTGGCAGGCATTCCCTGGGGAAGAGAGTTTAATCCTAACATATACCAGTTTTGGAATTCAATTTATTGTCATTTTGTATGTGTGTTAACCATGAGTGTATTTGCTTTGAAGGAAATGTATTCTTTCCTCTCAGTCAGAGAGAACCCCACTTTTTTTTGTTTTGTTTAGCTGGTCGGGAAAGGAACTGTTTATTTATTTTATATTCAAATTTATATGCCGCCCAATCAGGTAAACCCGACTCTGGGCGGCTCACAACAAGTTAAAACACTCATAAAACAATACAACAAATTAAAACCCAACATACCCACCCACCTAGCCCTTTCCTCTTAAAAACCCACATTAAAAAACTGCCTTCATTGACAATTAAAACAAATGGGGGCTTAATTTATAAGCCAACAGGTGGGGGCCACTCTTCCATCTGGGCCCCACACCTGCCCCACCAACTAGGTTTTCAGGACTTTTCTGAAAGGTAGCAGCTCCATCTGTTCCCGCAACTCTACAGGCAGGAGGTTCCACAAGGCTGGTGCGGACACGGAAAAGGCCCTCCTTCGTGGACCAGAGAGACGGGCCCCTCTGGCAGATGGAACAAATAGGGAGCCCCTCTGATCTGCTCTGGTTGGATGGGCAGACACTCTTGGGACGATGAGGTCTCTAAGGTATACTGGCCCACTACCATGAAGGGCTTTAAAGGTCAAAACCAGCACCTTGAACTGCACCCGGAGGCAAACTGGTAGCCAGTGCAGCTCCCGAAGTAATGGTGAGGCACGAGCATAACACCCGCACCCCATCATGACCCGGGCTGCCGCATTCTGGACCAACTGCAGCCTCCAAATGGTTGACAAGGGCAGCCCCATGTAGAACGCATTGCAATAATCTAGCCTGGAGGTCACCAGAGCATGTGTGACCCTGAGCAGGGAATCCCGGTCCAGGAGCGAACACAACTGACGGATGACACGAAGCTGTGAGAAAGCCCTCCTGGCCACAGACGCCACCTGACTTGCTAGTGGCAGCCCCGAATCCAGGAGGACCCCTAAGTTGCGTACCGGGTCTGTCTGGGGCAAAACAGCCCCATCCAAGACCAAAGTTGGCAGCTCCCTGGATAACACAGGACCCCCTATCCAAAGCCACTCAGTCTTGGAGGGATTCTATTGTAGCCTGTTGTCCCCCATGCAGACCCCAACCTCTTCCAGACATCTGGATAGGATATTGACTGCATCACTGGGGTTCTTGATCTCCTTTTTGTCCTTGATCCACCCCAATTCATCCATTGAAAACCGACTCTACTTTGCAAATAAACTCGAATTGTTTCATTCAGATGAATGGTGAAAATGTAAATGGAGTGACAGTATAACTAAACAGAAAGTGGTGGGACAAAGGCAGACCCATTTCATACTATGCTTCAACATTCATGGAATAGAAGCAAACTGGCTGAGCCATTGAACTTATATTTGTTTTCACAACTTGTTCTCAGGACTCAAAAACTAGCCCAGAACAAAGCACATAGTGTTCTGCTTCAATTAGTAGGTCTTGCTTGCAATCCAAAGCTCCATTTAAGTGCTGTAAGTTCTCTGCTGAGTCCACCAAGTCACCAAGTTTTCTGTGTGACCTTGGCATGGTGATAGAGAAGCAGCCATTCCCTTGTGCCATTACAAAGGCAATTTGCTTGCACGGCAAATTAATGCAATCACTCTGAAGTTAACTACACTCTCTGGCATCACCATTCTTAGCCTGGAGATATTATTCAACTTGTTCATCTAGCAATATTGTTCAACAGTGCAAAAGCAATGCTCTATAAAGCTATTCTAAAAATAGGGGGAAGGGACCCCAAACAAAAATTGTAATTTTGAAACCAGTCTTTAGAGCAGGACAAAACTTGGTAGTTATAGAAGACAGTCTACTCTTGCTCTGTGACAAATTAGGAAAAGTCAGTGGTTATGATTTTTTTAAAAAAAGTTGTGAGTTACGAGTTATGATTTTTTTTAAAAAGTAAAATTATTTTATCCCCATGCAGAAGGGACCGTTTATGTCCCTAGATTTAAAATATCTCATATAAATTGAAAATACCAAACTTGCTTATCTCGTAAGAAAATGTTTGGTCCCACCTGCTGTTTTTCAATTTGAGGGAATCCGGGTAGCAGGGACTAAAATATTGACCCTGTAGAAAGGGGGAAAACAGTGACTGTTATAACTTGGAACAAACCAGCACAAACATTCCAAAATATAGATACATTATTGCAGGTTCAGCGAACTTTGGGGCAATCTGAACTTTTGATTTTGCCATTCAGGACCTAATTAGCTGACACTCAGGAGAATAACTTTATAACTCCTCCCATCTAGGCACTAAAAGGAATTTTGTTTCTAGTTATAAAAGCCATTTAAAAGATAATTTTAAAAGTATAAAGAACAATCACTCAATTAATTCATGAAATTACTGGTTGTTGTTTTTTTTTAACTTGCGGCTGGGTATGGTCTTACCTTAACATTAGTAGAACTTTGGTTTATATTACATCCATCTTGTCTCTATACAATTGTTTGGTAATTAAGAAAAAAACTCCAGAGATGTTCAGGCTTGATTTAACTTTTCTGCCTTTCTACCTGTCTATGTTATCTGCTAGGCTCTCTTTTAACAACATATTTAAAATGATTATTCGACCCATACCCGTCAAGTTTCGGGAAATTTCTGTAAAAAAACCGTATTTTACACTCTTTCCCGCCATCATCCCGTATTAGTTAGACTGCAATTAGACTGGAATTAGACTGGAGGCCAGCACAGGATAGGCATAGCTGTCCAGTTTCCTGTTTTGGCCTGGAAATTTCCCTTATTTGACAGAAATTTCCCGAAACGTGACAGGTATGATTCGACCATGTCTTCTTCCTTTACTTTCTTTTATTTAGTGAGGATGATTTAGTCCTTGGTTTCCAGTGACAATCTTTGCCAATTACCAGCTGCTATCCCTTTTCATTTCAAAAGGTGAGGGAACACTTTTTGGAAACCATTCACACAAAAAGTTCATTGAGCTTTGGTTTGACAGAGATTTTCTCTCTCTTGTTGTCAAACCCAAGAAAAGGTTTTGAAATTAGAACATAGCTTTCTCATTGGCATTCTGTAGAGCAGCTATGACAAGATTATTTTACTTGAGAAGTTAAAGGGTGAGACAGTTTCTCTACTGCAGCTTCCCTAGTGGCTTAGTGGCTAAGGTGCTAGACTTGGAGACTGGAAAGATGGGTTTGATACCCAAGAGCTGTATAATGGGAGACATGAAAGGAGCCTCATGCAGATGTCCCCTGCAAAAAAACATAACCTATGGTTTCAGAGTAAAATCTGCACCATACATATTGCAAACAAGCCACCCATCCTTCAATCTAGAGTCCAAAATATGTATGTTTGAACTCCCTGCTTGGTGGACCCATAAGTAATTAATATGGACTCTTTGACCATATTACCAGTGTTCTCTCTGTTTCCTTGGACCAGCCCAGGGAGGATTATAAATTTTAGCCAAAACTCAATTTCTTTTTTTTTCCACATCATGTGACTCTCCAAGGTTGCTTACATCCTAAATGTATCTTCATAATCTAGCCATGATAGTCCATGTACTTAGTCTTCTTTCTGTAAATTGCATTGTAAGATTTGGTTAATATTATCCCTTTTGTTGCTTGTCTTTGTTGGATCACATCAATATTAAGAAGGACCTCTTAAGCCAATTAGACCAATTCTCTATCCATATATTCTTAATATTTTATGTCCTTGCTCTTCTCTCTCTCTTGCTTCTCAGTTTTTATAGTTTCTTGATCCATCTACCTCATTCCTTATCCCTTAGTGCTAGAACCTTTTTCTTCATGTAATAGAGGGAAATTTCCAGGCTCCTGAATTCTTTCTATCTTACATAAATACACACACACACACAGAGAGAGAGAGAGAGAGAGAGAGAGAGAGAGAGAGAGAGAGAGAAATGTTGCAGTGATCCTTTGCACCTCTCGGAAATGTTCTGTTGACTGAGACTTGATCCTGCTTTGCTCCTTGTATATAGCTTTTTAGACAGAAAACCCACTTCAAGCATTTGTTATGGATTAAGCTTCCTCCTCCTACCTGAACCATGTGATTAACTCTAACCTCCTTGTAAAACATATATCACTGGGCTGAAGGTTTGAAAAGAGGTTTCGAGGTTAATTGCCAATTATATTTAAAAAAACTTGTTAAAAGAAAAGTGAAGGGGTCATGTAAAAATCTATCCACACAAGTCCAGCCATTTCTCCTTTGAACTGAGGAATTTGATTTTTAAAAGCTATTCATTTGGGTCAATGTAATTTGACATTTTGTAGAAACCTCTGTGCTAGGAGACATATTTTAATGGATTCCGATGTAACATCTTGAGTCAAGGTCTCAAATCAAGGGGAAAATCCTCCCTGCATATCCAGTATCTAGGGTTTTTGCAGAGGATCCAGTTGAGGAGAATTAAGATAATCAAATGCTTCATTTGTAGTCTGGTTGCTGCTACTTGTCCCCTTCTTTTAGGTGTCAGGAAAGTTTATCTTGAGTGACACAACTTAGAGATGCATGTCTGGTGAAATGCATTGAGGCTGACATATGTTACAAAAGAAATGGATTGGGTCTTTGAAGATAAGAAAGACTTTACAACTGGAATTTAAAAGACATATGGACCTTAGACTAGATCAGCTGCAAAGTAGCTAGTGATATTTTCTAATGTTCATACCCCATTTGGGGAAAAGAAGGAATGGTAGCTACAAGCCATTTTCATTCTTCTTCTGGGTTACCGTTAGAATTAGGATTTATGGGGTAACCCAAATGGGATGAAAACACCAAAGACACTCTTTCTTTCATTTTGGCTTTAAAATACTGAGACAAGGAAATAAACTGATTTGGGACTCTGAAACAGAGGATTATATTGGTCTTAAGGACCATGTGCACATATGTTTCATTTTGGTTATGATCTTGATTTTTCTTATCTGTACTGTTGATGAGGATGGTGACATGATGATAACTGTGACCTTTCAAATACTGTTAATGCCTGCAAAGGTATCTGAATAATTTATTTTTCTTTGTCATGTTGCCCACTGTTAGAGCATATGAATTTCTGTTGCCTTGTTCCTGCTTTTCTTCAACTAGTTTTAAGACTTTTGTAGGGTTTAATTGAATCCAGTACTAGAAAACAGAATAGGAAAACTTTAATGTAAAAACCTGAAATATTTTTTGAGTTTACCAAAAGGACCTATACTGAATTCAGTATGGAAAAAGGATCCTCAGTTGGATATAATCACATAGGTGTTAAATTACCATGTCATAATCACATAGAAGTATTAAGTTACTCAGTTATATTTACGAGATTAGTAATTGCTTTATAAAGTCAAATTTGCCTTGCCAAAGTATGTAAGGTTATGTTTCAATTTTTCATTATTATAGGCAATAGGCTCTTTTGAGTAATTCTGCTATTAATGTTAATGTTATTAAGTCTAACTCTAAAGTAATTAAGTTCTCATAGTTACTTATAATTACTCAGTTGATTACTGATATAAGTAATACGTACTTTCTGATATTGTTTTTGTCATCCATCTAAGATCTGCATTTTGTTATCTTGTACTGATAAGTCATATATGCTCATGTTGGTAGTTAAATGGGGGGAAAGAACTTTGTCATGTCCCTTGGCCCCTGTAACTATTGTACAGGGGCGTGCACCTACAGGTTAGCTTGTGCATGTATCCTGGGACATAAACTTTCTTGAGGATTTTGAATTTTTGGAAAGAATTTAGAATCGGGGGGGGGGGGGTTCAAAAGTAGAGGAAAGGCATCTGCTATGCTTTATGCATAGAAGAAACTGTTCTGATCAGGGTCTAATCTGACTGTGACAGAAACCCATATCTGACATTTGAGTTTACCAAAAGGACCTGCATTGCTTTTTTAATTATAATAACAATACATATTTACAGACTAACAAAACAGAGAAAAGTGCCTTTATTTATTTATTTTATTTATTTATGGTTCAAATTCCTATGCCACCCAATCAAGCGAACCCGACTCAGGGTGGCTCACAACAAAATTAAAACATACATATTAAAAACAATTAAAACCCCAACATACCCACCCACCTATTAAAACTGCCCACATTAAAAAGATGGGGGGGTTCATTTTATAAGCCAGCAGGTGGGGGCTACTCTTCCATCTGAGCCCCACACCTGCCCCACCAACCAGGTTTTTAATTCTCTTCTGAAAGGCAGCAGCTCTGTCTCCTCCCACAACTCTACTGGCAGGAGGTTCCACAAGGCTGGTGTGGACACAGAAAAGGCCCTCCTTCGTGTGCCAGAGAGGCGAGCCCGTCTGGCAGATGGAACAATTAGAGAGCCCCTCAGGTCCGCTCTGGTTGGACAGACAGACACTCTTGGGATGATGCGATCTCTTAGGTATCCTGGCTCACTACCTGGCCTTTACACACATAGTTTCTTTAATATCTATCTTAATAACAATATTAATGTGCACCTTCCACCCTTGGAACCATACATTTTTCCTTCTGCCCCCTCCTGTATATCAATGTATCCCCCTATTTCCAAAAACTCATAGTTTCTTTATTAGGATTAATTCTTCTTGAACCTTGTAGGACATATCAGGAAAAATCTTCCCATATACTAAAAAATAAATAAATAAACAATTTCTTTCAGTCATTCCTTTTTTAACCCTCAGATCACAAGTCAATTTGTCATTCAAGGCTATTTCTCACATTTCTTTATATCACTCTTTTATATTTATGGAGATGTTCATTTTCCAATTCTTTGCGATCAAAAGTCTCATTGCTGTTATCATTATTATTACTAACTCGCTTTTATTTTTGTCAATTTTAATGTCAGGACCTGTATTATATTTTAAATTGGAAAAAGAACCTCCTGAAAGAACCCAAAATGAAGAAATCAAAAGTTTTCCCCATCTATATCTCTTTTTGCTTTTGTAAAAAAGAACTGGTACTGAGGATCAGGATCACCAGGTATAGTCACCATTCCTAAGGCTAAACATGGGAGCAATATACTTTGCAGGCGCACCCACCCAAAGAAAGACTCAAACACCGGTATTGGATTAAAGGCATCAGGCCACTTTTATTGAATAATGCCCTAGTCCGAATTATCACTTTCAATTGGTGTATCATCCAATTGTAATTCTTTAAGGCAAGCAGACCACAGTAGCACTGGTAAGGTTCCACCCTAAATGCCAATGAAAATTGGCTACATGTATCAATTTGTATCAATTTGTTTGTTGACACAAACAAATTGTTGACCGGAGTCAATATACTATCTACTGACCCCACCCTATGATGTGTATCCGTTCAAATATCAAGGTGATGCAGGCTGTGAAGCTCCTGACATCACCCCTTTCATAGTTCGCCCTTGACTGGCCAAACCTGCTTCCCCTGTACCTATCTACGTGTTGGTCAGTCAATTGCGAACCTGCCGGATACCTATGTGTCATAAATCTTTACCTTACCCAGTGCTACCCGCCAAAAGTGACCAAAGTCAACTTATCCCATATCTCAAACACTAGCGACAGTGTGGGATGGACGAAAAAGCCAAGAACCAAAGAGCCAATTGTAGGTTCAAGCAAAAATTCCCACCCGGCCCCGAAGCGACCAGAAAATCACACTGTCCACTAGGGAGGTGGTGGAGGGAAAAACTTCTCCACTCCGTCACTTCTAAAATGGCAGCCAGGCTTCCTCGTGGCCACCCCTTTTAAAGAGGGTGGCCACGCCCCCTAACTAACCCGGATGTCAGAGTCCGGGTGGGTGGGGTGCCCGCAAAGAGCGTGGCAGCCATTTTGGCACCGCGCTTGCATTCTCAAAAGTGACCTGTAATTTAGTACTGATGTGTCCAATGCAATTTTATGTTTTCACAAGAGCATGATTTCTATGCTGAGAGCATGATAAGTGACAGTGAACTAAAAGAGATGTTTATTTAGTTACACAGATAATTCTGTCTCTTCATAGAATAGGCCTGTCTGTGAAGGGAAGTACAAGCAGACACATTGGACACAAGGTAACAACACTGGAAGGATATACTGAGCTTTGAGCATGCGGTCTTGATCCATAGATTAGATCTCACAATCAAACTGTGATTGGCCTCAGTAACATTTATTTATTATTTATTAATTTAAATATATATCCCACCCACTTGCCCTAAGGCAACATTATTCATATTTACTAGCATTTAGTAGAGATATACAGAAAGAGCCTCCTCGAAGATTGTGATATTTTTCAACCACAACCAGGCATACCCTGGTAAGAACAACCTTGTGTTGCCGGCTAATCTTTCTCACACTAAGTCAGGTGAAAGGAACTGCAGAATGAATGCACCAAAAGGTGCCTTCATTTTGGCAGTTTCACGTCTGGCCTGGAGGTAGAAGAAGGAATTAGTAATTACTAGCAGGTGTTTACAGACATATGTTAGCTTCTTATTAAGTACTGTATAGTAGTTGGTGATTGTGTGCTAATTGACCTCCTGCTTTAGATGGCCTGCAGTCCATGCAGATTGATATAAGCAAGAATCAATCTGGTCTGAAGGCAGTCTAGAGTAAAAAGAATCATGGTAAAAAATGGAAAAAAAGTCAAAAGGCTTAAAAAAAAGCTGAAACACAAGGAAGATTTGGGGATTGAAACTTTATTTGTGTCAGATGCACCACCAGCATGTAATAACATACAAAGCTAAAATTAATACATCTAAGACAAAATAGAATTAAAAGGGCTAGATGACATCCATCCAATATCAGGCCACATCAACAGCATTTCCTCTTGCCAACATAAGGTTCTCCTCAGTGCACATTGAGGGGCATCATGTGCATTGTATCATATGGGAGTTAGTTTGTACTTCTCCGCATTCACACAGGCTGTCATCTAAAGGAAAACCCCACTATCTCACTTTAGTGTTCAAGGAATGAAGAAGCAGACAAATGAAGTAGTAAAATTCAGCTCTTTATTAGTGGGGTTTGAACACTGTTTGGATGGGGCAAAACGTGGACTTATATACACTATAAACAGTAACAATAACAATAATACAACAAGCCCATTGGCCAACAGAGTGTGCACATTTTTCAATCCACTTATTTGCATAAGAATAGATACATGAGAAAAGATACATTCTGCTCCTGTCAGAAACATACAGAACATTCTTCCCCCCTAGGTAAAAACAAAATCCTTTAACCAGGATGGCAGTCTAGTTTCCCTTCTGGAAATGAGAAAATGGCTGGGGTGTATGTAAACAAGAGAGATGAGGAAACACACCCAAAACGGAAGTGAATCAAATCAAATCATGAAATTAGCTTTAATCTACTCATACATATGCAAACTCAATAAGTGCTAGGTATGTAATAATAAATAAATCATAATAAATGTGGGCAAGTTGCTGAGATATACAGACATGCAGTTCAAACAACAACAAACACCAACGCCCCCACCCCGTGCCTGCAATAATCTAAACTAAATCTCCGAAGCCTCCCCATAGGTGAACATAGTAAAGTTCATAAGAATGATATTTAGCATAATTCAGTCCGTCATTATTCTGGAAGCTGTGGGCAACCCTCAGGACAGAATACAAGTTGGAAATAATCTTCATAAAGAACACCGGCAGGGAGAGTAACAAGGCAAAAAATCTATGCAGGTGGAAGAGCGGGCGTGGAGCGCTAGGTCTTGATATCCATCCGGTAAGTGGACATTTTGCGAGCCTTTTTCAAGAGTCTGTAAGATAACAACAAAGCAACTATACTATGACAATGACACAGCAACTATACTATAACAACCTACTAGTGAAAAAATGACAAAGGACAACATACACACATAATTTCAAGTATGCTGATCGATGAAATCAAATATTATTAACACGAAGATATACCTAGGGTATTTTCATAGGGCGCTTAAAACCTCCATGGTGTTATTCTTATTGGGTTATA
The DNA here is from genome assembly GCA_035047305.1 of Bradypodion pumilum. Taxonomy (NCBI): domain Eukaryota; kingdom Metazoa; phylum Chordata; class Lepidosauria; order Squamata; family Chamaeleonidae; genus Bradypodion; species Bradypodion pumilum. The sequence goes on from JAWDJD010000001.1 coordinate 490,331,527, forward strand.
GCGTTACTACAATCAGGTAAAGTTGGAATATAAATACCTATGGTCTTACAATCAATGCATGTGCATTCTATCATCCCTTCTGTGTCAGACGCTTGGCTGTGCCAGCTCAGGGGCTTGTAGGATGGCCGACCCGACTGGAGTGAGGTATTGACTAGAGGGGGAGGATTGTAAACCCAAATTAAAGCCCCATTTGTCAGATGGAGGAGCAGGGGATCGCTCAAAACCAAAATCTAATTCTGTGGATGAAGAAGACAACTCAGGGTCCCTCCTGTGTGTACTAAGAGTGGAGGGTGACTCCAAACAAAATTGGTCATCATCAATAAAGGAATCCAGAGTGCTAGGCTAGGACAGTGTAGGGGTACACATGGACAGAATAGGGGAGCATTCCACAAATTCCCCTTGAAATCGGTTCGTAGAAGACACTTCTGGGTCAACGTTGGCTGGCTGCTGACTATTACCTCTGCCCCTTGGGTTTAAATGTGTGGGGGCCAACCTTAGCATCGAGTGTCTGTATTTGTCTTGTGGGTCCAGTACTCTGGGTCTCAATTGATCCGCGTGCCTCCTCCAGATCAGACCAGTGGCTGTTTTGATTCTGTAAGAAACAGGACCAGTTTGATCGATCACAAACCCAGGCATCCATGTAGGGCCACCAACTGCATAATTGCGGCAATGTACAGGGTCTCCAGACGAGAAACCATTCTGGTGTTGGATTGCTATATTTGTGCCTTTGTCCTCTACCCTAGAGGAATCCAATCTGTCCAGCAAGGATGACAGTTTCCTTTGCTAGAGCAATTCAGCAGGGGATACCCCTGAGGCAAGGGGGGTGCGCCTATATGTGAAAAGAAACTGGCATAACTGGCACTCCAAATCCCCTTCACCCATATGCTGAAGTGCGTCTTTAGTTGTGTGCACCTGGCCATTGGTGGAAGTGATGTGCCTAATTGCATTCTTTTCCATGAAGGATTGGAATTCTGCAGATGTGAACGTGGACGCGCTGTTGGACACCAGCACATCTGGAAGTCCAAATGCTGCGAACAGCCTTCTCAGGTGCATTATCATGGTGGCTGAAGTGGTATTAGGCACTCTAATCACTTCCAGCCACTTAGAGAATGAGTCTACAACCAACAAAAATAGGGCACCTCTAAATGGACCTGCAAAATCTATGTGCAACCTCGACCATGGGCCCCAAGCAGAATCCCATTCCTGAGAGGGAAGGTGGGATTGCTCTGGGAGAGAGGATTGACAGCTGGCACAAGTGCCGACCATCTGCTCTATGTCTTGGTCCAGTTGAGGGCCACCAAAAGTAACTAAGGGCAAGGGCTTTGGAACATACAATTCCTGGATGACTTGTGTGAAGTGAATGTAAAACCTTTTTCCTGAGAGTGACAGGAATGACCACCCACTGGCCCCATAGAAGGGAACCTCGTTCCTCTGACAATTCCAAATGCTTGCAGTGGAATGTTCTGAATTCCTTGGCTAGAGGAGAGACAGGCCAGCCTTTTTGTACCCAAGACATTACTTTAGTCAATGTTACATCCTTGTCCGTAGCTTTGGCTATATCTGAGGGGATGACCGGGGGCGAGTCAAATGCCTCAATCATGAGGACCTGGTGGTCACTTTCGATCTCGCAATCAGCTTCCCTGACCCCTGGCAGTGGGAAACATGACAGGGCATCAGCGTGGCTGATTTCCTTGCCGGGCCTGTGCACCAAAGTAAAATTGTATGCATTTAGGAAAATTGCCCAATGCAACATCCTTGGGGACAGAATTTGAGGCGTGGGCTTCCCGTTCACAAAGATTCCAAGGAGGGGCTTGTGGTCAGTTACGATGGTAAAAGGTCTTCCGTAAAGGTAATCGTGGAATTTCTTAGTGCCTGCCATGATTGCCAAAGCCTCCCTGTCTGTCTGAACGTAATTTTTCTCAGGCTTTGAGAGCGAACGGGAATAGAATGCTACAGGGGCTTCCCTCCCGTCACTTAGTACATGGCATAACACAGCTCCCACCCCCACAGGGGATGCATCACACACAAGTACAACTTCTTTGTTAGGATCAAAATGAGTTAATACAGCATCGGAAGATAGCAGCCTTTTAATTTTTAGGAACGCTTTCTCCTGGCAATGGCCCCAGTGCCAAACAGTATCTTTCTTAAGAAGCCGATGTAATGGTTTGGCAACTGAGGCTTTGCGATGGAGAAAAGTGTGATAGAAGTTTAACAATCCTAGAAATGATTGCAATTTGGCTTTACATTTTGGCCTGGGTGCATTCCGCACGGCCGTCACCTTGGAGTCAGAGGCCCATGATACCTTGGTGTGTAATTCGGTACCCCAGGAACTCCACTTCCCATGCCAAAAACACACATTTGTCTCTTCTGAGATGTAGACCGGCCCTCTTGAAACGTGAGAGGACTCAATCGAGCCTGGCCACTAGTTCAACGGTGTCCTTAGCGGTGATCAGGACATCGTCAAAATATGGAGGACACCAGGCAACCCTTTCAAAATACATTCTACAAGAGATTGAAATATTCCGGGGGCCGCATTCACCCCAAATTTCAAGGGGCCACATTCACCCCGAATTATAGTCTAGTTACCTTAAATGCCCCTCTATGCATTACTATGGTCTGGGCTATGGCAGCAGCAGGAGACAATTGTTGGTAAGCCTGGGCAAGGTCAAGTTTTGCGAAGCAATTTCCTCCATGCAAGGAGGCAAGAAGGTGGCTTACCATGGGCACAGGATATGCGTTCAGGTGAATAGCTTTATTGATGGTACACTTGTAGTCAGCGCATATCCTGACCTCCCCATTCCTTTTCAAAGCAGTCACAATTGGTGTCTCCCACTCTGCGGAGTGCACCAGCACTAGGATGCCCTGCCCCACCAGTTTGTCCAGTTCGGCTTCTATCTTCTCCTTTAAAGCAAAGGGTACCCGGCATGGCTTCATCCAGATGGGCTGGATGGTTGGATCAAGCTCAAAGTCAACAGGGGGTCCTTTGTATCAACCTAAACCCTTTTTGCATACCTCAGGATATGCAGAACAAACGTCCCAGATTGGGTCAGAGTCTATTGTGTGAATGCCAGAAAGCTGGATTCCCAGGGGCCTAAACCATTGGGTCCCAATAAGACAGTTAGTGCCCTGCTTAACTGCAACCAATGGCAAGGAGGTGTGAATGTTTTTGATTTTAACCAATAAATTACCCACCCCCAGGACTGGAATCTGGCAACCTTGCACATCCTGGAGGGAAGTTTTAAAACATTTAAGATTGGGCCAAGAGGCAGGGGGAAATCTCAAAAACTCCTGCTGTGGGATTATGGAAAAGGTAGTACCTGAATCCACCTCCATCTTGAAGGGGACGTCCTGCAGGCTCAGGTCTGCGAAGAAATGCTTGTTGATGATGCCCACTTGGCACAGCTCAGGCTTGGGTGCCACTTTGGCGATGGACGTGTTGTGGTGAGGACTCTTCTTGGGCACAGGCGCTGGAGGTCTTTGCTTTCACTATCGACATACCTTTATTTATTTATTTATTTATTTATTGTTAAATTTTTATACCGCCCACTCAGCCAAAGCCGACTCCAGGCCGTTCACAACAATGGGTAAAAACATATAAAAACAAATAAAACAGATAAAACCAGCAATAAGAACCCACCCCTAAAAAGAGAGGGGTGCAGGAACTGAAGAAACCATGGGGCAGGCATCCTCCCCTATATTAACCACCCAACGGAAGCCACCCCTCCACTTGCACCCCAAACTTGGCCAGCCAGGTTTTTAGTTCTTTTCTAAGGGGCAACAACTCCGTCTGGAGACACAGTTCCACAGGCAGGAGATTCCAAAGGAATCTTAGCAATGTGCCCTCTTTGCCTGCCGTTGTGGCATTCTGTGGTGCAGAAGGGGCACTTCTTGCGGTCATGCCGGGCTCTGCAGCCATCACACTTGCAAAGGAATTTCTTCTCCCGATTGTCACGGTGCTCTCGGTGCTTTTGTTGGACCGCTCAGACTTTTCCCTCTGCATCACTGGACTCCGATGAAGAGGTGGAACCAGGCGATGCTGAGAAGGATGAAGGTGAACTTTGCTGAGCTTGCACAGCTGAGTTGGTGGCACTGGTGGTGGAGTGGCGATGCTGGAAAAGCTTTATCGCGACTGTGCAGCCTCAGACACTACTGCCTCTTCTAGGACATCCGTGAAGGTTAGCGTCTTTCTGATCATGAGGCAACATTAAGCATCTTCATCCTTCATGCCTGCTAGCAGACGGTCCTGGAGTGCTTCTTCGATATTGTCCCACTTGCACGTGGCAGCAGCAATGCACAGAGCAGCGGCATAGTCTGCAATGGACTCCCCAGGTCAATGCTCCCTTCAGTGGAAGGCCACCCTGGCCAGGAAGATCGAGACCTCTGGCTGCAGTGTTTCCTCAGTGCGGACATGATTTCTGCGAGCGGCACCACATCCACATCCCTTGGGAGAATGAGGTGGGTTGCCAGCTCAAGCGTCTCAGAACCGCATGGAGCGAGGAAACAGGAGCTCTTCTGGTTTCCGTCGGTGATCTTCTGCGAGGCCATTGCATGGTGGAACTGGCGTTCATATGATGACCATTTCTCTGGATGTGCTGGGTCGAATGGGCCGATGTTGCTACTGTGTGGGGATGCCATCCCATCCTCGTTGCCAGTTTAGTGTTCAAGGAATGAAGAAGCAGACAAATGAAGTAGTAAAATTCAGCTCTTTATTAGTGGGGTTTGAACACTGTTTGGATGGGGCAAAACGTGGACTTATATACACTATAAACAGTAACAGTAACAATAATACAACAAGCCCATTGGCTAACAGAGTGTGCACATTTTTCGATCCACTTATTTCTATAAGAATAGATACATGAGAAAAGATACATTCTGCTGTTGTCAGAAAACACAGTTAACATACATAACACTCACATTAGCCCTTGATCTTCCTACCCTGGCATTCAGCTTCCCATACAGGCCATGGTTGTTTTTGTCCAGGCAGTAGAGTCTTGTGATTCTGCCCTGTTGACTGGTAGCTCCTTGCTTGCCTTCCATAGTTAGTTTAGTTAGTTTAGTTTATTTGATTTATACCCTGCCCTACTAGGCACAGGCCGACTTATTACAACACATTGAATGAAAATATAATATGACAAAAATACAATATAACAAGAGCACAAGTAAGGGTACAATGCAATAAATACAAAACATTATCTCACAATAATATACAATACACATAATACTAATAATACTAACCCAGTACCCTAATACAATAGGCTCTCCAACGCCAACATGTCCAAGATAAAGTCCTCGGCAGAGCCAGGGCTCAACGTCCTTGACAGAGCCCGGGCCCCACACCCCCAACGGAGCCTGGGCTCCGAGAGAGACACAGCGAGGCTCCCCAGCGATGGGGTCCATCTTATCCCTCTGGTCAGATACGGCCGGAGGGAGGTGGGGCCCTGGTGGCTGTAGCTGCCTCCCATCCTGGGCAAATAGTGTGGACCTGGGAGAGGCGTAGCGAGGCTCCCTGGCAGTGGCTCTGGCATCCTTCTTATCCCTCTGGTCAGACAGGGCTGGAGTGAGGTGGGGCCAGTGGCTGCAGCTGCCTCACATCCCGGGCCGATGGTGTAGACCCAGGAGAGGCACGGCAAGGCTCCCTGGCAGCGCCTCCAGTGTCATTCTTATCCCTCTGGTCAGACAGGGCCGGAGGGAGGCAGGGCCGGTGACCGCAGCTGCCTCCCATCCTGGGCTGATATTTCTAAGGAGGTCTGTGGGGATTGATTGTTCGTGGTGGGGCAGAGGTTTTGAGGAAGCTATGCCTTGATTTCAGCCTCTGCTCTGGTAATTAGTGATCAAATAGCAGGTTTTCTGAGGATCTTGCTTTGGCCAGCTCTTTTTGAGCAACGCTTTCTCGACGGGATTTTGGTGGAGGAATGGCAGAAAAATTAATGCACTTTTATTATTATTAATTTTTATTTATATACTGCTTTACTTGTCATGAGACAACTCAAAGTGGTTTAACAACAGAATCACATATACATATCAATTAATAACAATGCAGAAAAACTCAATATGCAGAAATATGAAACAATACTAAAATACTAAGGTACAAAAAATACAAGATTACACTTATAATAATCAACACACAGATACAAAGTCCCTCAGCTAAGCAGCCAGATGATGACGGGGGCTGGGGAGAGGCAGCGCAGGGTCCCTCAATGCCGGGTGCATAGTCCTCCTTATCCCCACTGAGTCGGGGCTCTGGGGAGAGCAGGCCAGGTGCCTTAAATCCCCTGGCTGATGACGGGGGCTGGGGAGAGGCAGCAGCAGGGTCCTTCAGCATCAGGCGCATCGTCCTCCTTATCCCCACTGAAGCAGAGCTCCAGGGAGAGCAGCCGAGGTGCCTCAACCCTGGCCGATGACAAGGGGTGAGGAGAGGCAGCGGCAGGGTCCCTCAATGCCGGGTGCATAGTCCTCCTTATCTCCACTGAGTCGGGGCTCTGGGGAGAGCACGCCAGGTGCCTTGAATCCCCTGGCCGATGACGGGGGCTGGGGAGAGGCAGCGGCAGGGTCCTTCAGCATCAGGCGCATCGTCCTCCTTATCCCCACTGAAGCAGAGCTCCGGGGAGAGCAGCCGAGGTGCCTCGACCCTGGCCGATGACAAGGGGTGAGGAGAGGCAGCGGCAGGGTCCCTCAATGCCGGGTGCATAGTCCTCCTTATCTCCACTGAGTCGGGGCTCTGGGGAGAGCACGCCAGGTGCCTTGAATCCCCTGGCCGATGATGGGGGCTGGGGAGAGGCAGCAGCAGGGTCCTTCAGCATCAGGCACATCGTCCTCCTTATCCCCACTGAAGCAGAGCTCCGGGGAGAGCAGCCGAGGTGCCTCGACCCTGGCTGATGACAAGGGGTGAGGAGAGGCAGCGGCAGGGTCCCTCAGTGTCAGGCACATCATCCTCTTTATCCCCACTGAGGGATGTTGGTTTTAAACATCCTGTGACTAATCTTGCTGTTTAATTTAAGAGCACATCCACCTGTTTTGCATATTTTGACCTGTATCATACTGAACTAGCACACTCTCCTACAGAGTAACATAAAGCTAGCACAGAAATTCTTAATGTATGTGGTTGGGCACCCAATCTTGTGCTTGTCTTTTTCCTCAGAATATTGTTCCTGACAAAAACCTTCTGTTTGGTATTAAGGCAATGGGTCTTGAAAGTGAGAGTTTGTTCCAGGGTAACTCCCAGATATTTGAGGGTGATGCAGTGTTCAATCCTGATGGAATTCCAAGTCATTCCAAGTGACTTGGAATGGGGATTTGAATGATCAACTAGTTAGTTAGGGAAGTAGAAGTCTAACATCCGATAGCTGGAATCACACTATTCTGGCATTCTATGTCTAAAGTTAAAGGATCTTAAGGCAGAGACTTCAGAGGACCATCCAGAACACAGGTATAAGCTATTACTATTCCCTGAGGAACACCATTTCCTACTCACAAGTATCCCTTTACTGCTGAGGTGGCAGGCATTGTGGCATCTGTCAGCTGTAAAACTACATGATTGTCAGCTCCATATTTAAAAACAGTGCTCCTTGAATGGATTAAAACAAGTGGGTTTGGGCTAATATAAGCTTTTGCCACCGTTTCATTCTGACAGATATTTTGCTTTTTAAACACAGGCAATTTGCAGGTAAACCCAGGCTTCATTTGTGAATCTGATTGTTCACATACAGGGTATAAACAGATTATCAGGGAGGAGCATAATTATAACTAACTTGTAAAGGAATGAAAGATTTCTTCTTAGTTAGTTCATTAGTTAGGTTATTTGTATCCTGCTCTTCTGGCAAAATCCACTCTGTGCAATTCACATACAAAATTACAACCATAATACCAAAGTAAATGGATAAACATAACAACACAGAAAATATAACAACAATATCAGCTGATAAGAGCTGGATTCATTCTCTCACACATTTTTTTTTTTAAAAAATGTCAAGCTCTCCCCATGCTAGAATTAAAAGGCGAGGGGGTAATGGGCGAACAACCGCCGCCGCACTCCTGGCCCCAGTGGGGGCAAAGAGGCACTCCCGGCCACTCCATCGGCTGGCGTTTCTGGGTCCCTCCCTCCCCCCTCAAAAGACTCTAAGGTAGGGGTTTTTGTGGGTTTTGCATTATTATTTTACGTTGGTATTATGTGATGTTTTCTTTCCCTGTGATTCTATTGTAATTATTGATACATTATTTTGATGTGGTGCTGATATTTTGCATTTTGTGGATTGTTTTACCTTATATTGTAATTTGTAATACTAGACTTTGGTGTATGGGACCAAGGACACCAGAACAGCTGAAGAGCTGGCTTAACACAACTTTATTACATGCTGGTCAGAGGGAACATGAGGTAATGGCGGATGAGCAGCTCAATATATACAGTGGCTATACATTTGAATGTGGCTCCTCGACAGTCCATTGGTTACTGTCCGCGTGACGTCATTGCAGGTCACGCCCTTCTTGTCCAGGTGAAGGTAGTGGCGGGAATCTTCCCGCGCTGTTGTTCTAGGTGAGTCTTGGACCAATGAGCTTGGACGCTCGCTACTGCCATCTAGTGGTCACTAGCTCGCGTCCTATTAGGGTTACAGTGATGCAGCTGGAGGTTACAATGTTACACATAGAATAGATTACATTGGATACACATGGATAGGTACATTGTTTAAAGGCACAGGCTTTAGAACACAACATCCCTCCCCCCTAGGATGAGACGAAGTCTCTTAACCAAGATGGTTTATTGCACTCGCGTTTGGGCCGCGATGTGGGTTGGCCCACCCGGGGGCCACTCCCGCTTCCTTGTTCCCTGGACCCTTGTCCTGTAATGGGAGAGGGAGACTTGTTAGTGGCTTGCTGCGGTTTTGCAGCTTTAGGGGAAAGGGTAGGCTCCGTTGTGGGTAAACCAGGGGCACCAGGGGCTAACGTAAAACCCCTCTTCTCGCTTGGATGGGTGGGGGACCACTCCGAAAAAAACCCCGGTTCTGTAACTCAAAATTAAACTCTGTTGGGGAATCCCGCAGGATATCTACGAGGACAAATTCCTTCTCCTCCCCCCTCGGTGGGGACTCTCGACCCCCCTCTCCTCCCCCTTGGGCTAAACGGGTGGGGGAGAACCCTAACGCTGAATTTGTATCCGTGTTTCCGGCGCCCTGATTTCCTGGGACCCGGCTCCGGAGCTGGTCCGCGTGCCGCCGCCAGAGTAGACCTGTGTTGGTCTCCACGCGGTACGATACGGGACCGGTCTGTTCCACGACCACCCCCGGAACCCAGGCTGACTCCGCGCTGGCGTAGTTCCTGCAATGTACTGGAGCACCCACGCTGAAACTCTTGGTGGTTTCCAACCCTATGTTCCTCCCCTTGTCCTCAACTCTTGTGGGGTCTAGTCTAGTGAGTATGGTGGTCAGCTTCCTGTGCATCAAAAGCTCTGCAGGGGAGTAGCCTGACGCTAACGGGGTCACCCTGTAACCTAGCAGAAACTGACACACTTGCAGGTTGAGGTCCCTGGGGCCCATGCGCCGCAGCGCGTCCTTCGTGGTGCGTACGAGCCGCTCCACTTGGCCATTGGTGGCCGGATGGAAAGGGGCGGAGGTGATGTGCCGGATGGCGTTAATCTCTGTGAATGCCCTGAACTCAGCGGATGTGAAGCAGCTAGCGTTATTGCTAATTAGAGTGTCGGGTATGCCGAACGTGGAAAAAATCCTCTGCAAATGTTTAATTGTCGTGGCCGAGGAGGTGCTTGTGACTGGGATGACCTCCAACCACTTAGAGAAAGCGTCCACAACAAGGAGAAACAGAGTTCCTCGGAACGGGCCCGCGAAGTCTATGTGTATCCGGGACCACGGCCCCTTAGCCGCGTTCCACTCCCTGTGGGGAAGACGGGCCTCCTCTGGTCTGGAGCATTGGCAACTCTCACAAGTGCCGACCATGTGCTCGATGTCGGCATCTAACTGGGGCCACCAAAAGTAGCTTCGGGCCAGCGCTTTGGAGCGCACAATTCCGGGGTGGCTGACGTGCAGCAGTTTAAGCACCCGTGGCCAAAGGGATGTGGGAATTACCACCCGTGGCCCCCACAAGAGACACCCCCTCTCCAGGGACAGTTCCAGCTTTTTCCTAAAAAATGGGGCGAATTCCTCTGCTGGGGAAGACGCCGGCCACCCTTTCTGTACCCAGGAGCAAACCGCCGCCAACGTCTTGTCTTTCCTTGTCGCTGTGGCAATGTCGGTGGGCACTATGGGGGGCGAATCCAAAACCTCTATCATGAGCACCTGGCGGTCACGCCCCTCCCCGCCCATCTGGCTCTGCGTCAGGGGAAGGGGGGACCTTGATAGGGCGTCCGCATGGCTGATCTCTTTCCCGGGCCGGTACACCAACGCGTGCTGGTAGGCGTTGAGAAAAATGGCCCACCTAAGCATTCTCGGGGACAGGATCTGTGGCGTGGGCTTATCTGCGGTAAAAATGCCTAGTAGGGGCTTGTGGTCAGTCACGATGGTGAAGGGGCGGCCATACAGGAAATCGCGAAATTTTTTGGTCCCCGCAACTATCGCCAGCGCCTCCCTGTCTGTCTGGGCGTAGTTTCTCTCCGCTTGGGACAGGGACCTGGAGTAAAACGCTATTGGGGCCTCCCTCCCGTTTTCCAACACGTGGCATAACACTGCCCCCACCCCCACCGGGGAAGCATCACAGACCAGAACCACCGGCCTTTTGGGGTTGAAATGGGTTAGGACGGCGTCAGACGCCAGGAGTTGTTTCAATTCCGTGAATGCCCTCTCCTGGTCATCGCCCCACTTCCATGCCGCATCTTTCTTGAGCAACTTGTGAAGCGGCTCAGCCACCGCAGCCTTCCGTGGAAGGAAGGAGTGGTAGAAATTCAAGAGCCCTAGGAACGACTGCAACTCGGGCTTGGATGTGGGGCGAGGGGCTTTCTTGATGGTGGCCACCTTGGATTTGGACGGTTTGATCCCCTCGGGTGTTACTCGGAACCCTAAGAACTCAACCTCCTTCGCGAAGAAGACGCATTTGTCTTTTCGCAACCTCAACCCCGCCTGTTCGAACGCCGCCAGGACCTTGTTTAGCCTTTCAGCCAACTCAACCTCACTCCCCCCCCCGTTATCAACACGTCATCAAAATATGGTAAAACGCTGTCCAGCCCTTTGAGGAGGCGTTCCACGAGCGACTGGAAAATTCCAGGTGCCGAGTTCACGCCGAATTGGAGGCGCATCACCTGGAACGCCCCCTTATGCGTGATTATGGTCTGTGCAGCAGCTGCGGCAGGGGTTACCATGAGTTGCTGATAGGCCTGTGCCAGGTCGAGCTTAGCGAAACACTTTCCCCCATGTAACCTGGCTAGCAAATGGCTGACCACCGGCACCGGGTACGCATTAGGGCGGATTGCCTTATTAATGGTGCACTTATAATCGGTGCAAATGCGAACCTCCCCATTGGCCTTCAATGCTGTGACAATTGGAGTTTCCCACTCCGCGGAATCAATAGGAACAAGAATCCCCTGGCCCACTAATTTGTCCAGTTCCGCCTCTATTTTGTCCTTGAGTGCAAAAGGCACCCGGCGCGGTTTGAGTCTGATTGGGCGGACCTCCGGGTCCAGGTCGAACGTTACTGGGGGTCCATTGAATTTCCCAAGTCCCTTCTTGAAGACTTCGGGGTGCGCGTCGCACACCTCCTGTATCGGGTCAGACCCAACGGCGTGCACCCCCCCAATGAACAGACCCAGGGGCTGAAACCATTGAGTCCCGAGGAGGCTGCAATTACCCCCCTTAAGAACGACTAGGGGGAGTTCCGCGGCGTGCCGCTTGTACTGAACCTGGAAATTCCCAACCCCCAACACCGGGATACTGTTCCCTTGCACGTCCCGAAGCGTGGACCTCAACGCTTTGAGCTTGGGCCGTACGCGGGGGGCAATTCTCAAAAACTCCCTCTGGGAAATGATTGAGTAAGAGGAGCCAGAGTCAATCTCCATCCTAACAGGGGCCCCTTGCACCAGTACCTCAACAAAGTAACGGGGGTGTCCCATGGACACGCTGAAAACCAGGGCGTCGTCGTCGCTGCCGTCGGAGATGCGGCCCACGCCGTCCTGCTTCCTCGTGGGCCGGGCGCCATCCTTTAGTCTCGTCGAGCGGTCTGGCCTCGCTGGGCGGTCAGGCGAGCTCCTCCGATCCTTGCGCCGTCGTCTGCAGACTTTGGCTATGTGCCCGCGTCGCCCGCAGTTGTGGCACTCGGCCTTTCTGAATGGGCACCTGGCACGGTCGTGAGCCGCCCCGCAGCCGTCGCAATGCCGGCCCTCCTTCCGGACCCTCCAGACGTCCTCGTCGTCGCTGCTTTCGGAGGACGATTTCGAAATTCGCCGGGCTGCGTGCACCGAACTCTCTGCTTTGTCGGCCTTCGGCCGCCAGTCCTGGAGCTCTTGCACCCCGGCCTTCGTGGCTTCCGCGGCCTGTGCCGCTTTCAGGACCTCCTGCAACGTGGGGGGCGGCTCCTGATTCATTAGTGTGCGCTGAATCTCGGCGTCCTTCAGGCCGCATAGCACGCAGTCCCTGAGGGTGACTTCCAAATTCTCCCATTTGCATGGGCCGGCGGCCAGACGCAGGGCCGCTACGAAAGCGGCGACCGACTCACCAGGCGCTTGGACTCGCCTCCAAAACGCGCTCCGAGCGGGAAACATCGCTACCGAGGGCCGGAAATGGTCTCGCAGCACCTTCAGGAGCTCCTTTGCCTTGAATTCATCTGCCTTTTTGGGTACGATGAGGTCAATTAATACCCTCTTGCCATCGTGCCCGAGCATTCTGGTGAGGATGGCTCTTTTCTTCGCCTCGTCCGTCACCTCGAACTCCACCAGCGCGCCTTGGAAGTCCATTTCGAAGAGTTCCCAATCTTGCGGTTTCTGGATGTCGAAACCGGCGTATGTCTTGGTCCCGTGGGCAGCCATGATCCCACCTTCGTCGCCAATTTGGTGTGTGGGACCAAGGACACCAGAACAGCCGAAGAGCTGGCTTAACACAACTTTAGTACATGCTGGTCAGAGGGAACATGAGGTAATGGCGGATGAGCAGCAAAATATATACAGTGGCTATACATTTGAATGTGGCTCCTCGACAGTCCATTGGTTACTGTCCGCGTGACGTCATTGCAGGTCACGCCCTTCTTGTCCAGGTGAAGGTAGTGGCGGGAATCTTCCCACGCTGTTGTTCTAGGTGAGTCTTGGACCAATGAGCTTGGACGCTCGCTACTGCCATCTAGTGGTCACTAGCTCGCGTCCTATTAGGGTTACAGTGATGCAGCTGGAGGTCACAATGTTACACATAGAATAGATTACATTGGATACACATGGATAGGTACATTGTTTAAAGGCACAGGCTTTAGAACACAACATAGACCTTGGGCTTTATTGTATTTACTTGAAACATTGTATTTATTATTGTATTTTGAACATTGTATCCTATATGTAAGCCCCTTGGGTTGCCCTGGGGTCATTTATATGTTGTTAGCTGCCCTGCGTCGGCCATGTGTTGAATAGGGCGGGGTATAAGTCAAATAAACATAAACATAAATGTGTACGTGAGATTGTTGCATTTGGTTTATTCTTAATAAAAAGTTACCAGAATTCATGAGATTCTTCATGTGTTTGACAGAACCTTGAGTTTAAAAATAAAAGGAAAGAAGAAGAAATGTCTATGCATTAAGAGCTCATTTTCATTCTCAGGATGTGTTCTGATTACTGACTGCATTTCATTTTTGTATTCTTTCTTACACACTGACTATCACATATTGTTATGGATGGCTGTCTATTAAAAATATCAAGCAGTTTAATTCTCTAGTGGCCAGAGAGTTAGTTACAAAATAGTGCAATATTTTTTGTGTGTTTTCCCTTGGTACCCATAGTGGTGACATTTCCTTTGATCCCTGAATATACTCATGAGACAGGAATTGTTTCCTACTTTTAAAACTTTCTAAAATTAAACATTAGTGACAGCAACTAAACCAATTTAGCATTGTTCAATCAAACACTTGGGCACAAATGAGAAAAGGACAATTATATTTTAAACTGTGTTTTTTTTATTCTCATTTCTATGTAATTTGCTAGATAATTGACAATTAACCTTCAGTGTTTCTCAAATTCTTTACCTCTATTAGAACAACCCCCTCCCTGGAAGTTTCTTTCACTGAATTCTTACTTATTAGTTTGTTGACATGGATAGGTTGAAAGGGCATAAAAAGGTCTTTCACTTTGATAAGATCAGCTTTGTTTTCCTCTAGTAGACTTTCCATCTTTCATTTTATCTCCTAATTTCCCTGCTATGGAACTGAATGGAAGGATATATTTCCATTGTGGAACTTTAGAAATGTATCCTTTACCTTGCAAATGTTTTACAGTGGAATTTATTGCATTTTAGGTCCTGAATGCAGCAGCCAGGTTGGTGAAAGGCATAAAGAAATTCGACCATATTTCCCCAGCCTTATCAGGCCTGCACTGTTTGCCTGTTGCCTACAGTCTTAAATACAAGGTGTTAATGTTATCATACAAGGTCCTATACAGTTTGGGTCCTTGCTATCTGTCAGAGAGTCTCTCTCTCAGAGCAACTCCCCGCATCACCCGGTCATCACATTCGGCGCAGCTCCATGTGCCGACCCCGAAGATAGCTCTAAAGTCTTTAACTAGAAACAGAGCCTTCTTGATGGCAGCACCAACCCTGTGGAATACTGTAGTGATGTACTACATAGGATTCTGACCAACAAAATGAAGACACAAGATTTGTTGGGGGCTAGCTGGGTACTTCAGAATCTTCTCTCTGCTCCTCTCCCTCCTGATCTCTTTCTCCCAGCAGCTCTCTTTATTAACAGTTTTACACAATCATCCAGCATATGGCACACAAGGACATGATCCATCATCCTTCACCACACTGTCACACTATGCTGCACTAGGCCTACTCAAATAGACATTTACACAATTGATGATAGATAAATGCAACCTATTTCTGTATCCTTGCAATAGTAAGAATGAACTGTTCCTAGATCATTGGTTCAGGATGGTACAAGAACAGGACGTTTTCAACATCATAGGGAACAAACAACCTGTGTTATTGATCAGCCTATTGGAGAATTTGTTCTCATGATTAACCTGATCAATCTAGATGGATGCAACAGAATACACTACCGGTGGAGTTGCACCAGGCCCCATCTCTGGCTACCTTTAAGAAAATAATTCAAAACACTCTTCTTCAAGGAGGCTTTTCAGGGCGTTGTTCCCTAACCAATAAATTAGCCAGTTAGGTTCAGTCTTAATGCCCTCAGATGCCAATTATTTTATTTTATTTTATTTTAGATTGTGATGTATTTGTCGGTGGTGGGTTTTGATTTGTTGTGGTTATTGTTGTTATTGGTTTTCTGTTTGTTCACCGCCCAGAGTGGGATAACACCCAGATGGGTGGTAAAGAAAATAAATAAATAAATAAATAAGTTGAAAGTGGGTCAAAAGAGTAATTGATCCTTTGTGACTAAAAAGTCTTCCAGTGACTCTTTCCCTAATTGACTTTTAGGAAAAGAAGTAATGCAATTGTTAAAAGGGAAAAATCTTCTAAATTGACTCTTCTTCTTCACCTTCCTCTTACCTCACGGTGACTCTCTTAATGCCACTTCATTGTTCACTGCCTTGCTGATTGTGAAGTTCATTCCAAGGATTGATTGAAATAACATTGAAGCTAATTAGCAATCAGGCTTTTCATCCCACCCTGCCACCCCCAACATTTTCTCCAACTGGTGACAGGAGTGCGTCTTACCATGACCCAGAGAGGTTGTTCTCAGAAGATCTGAGCCCTTTTATGAAGTCGTTGCGGTTGTTCTGAATGAACAAGAATGAATTGTTCTTCCAAGCTTCTTCACCACTTCCAGAATTCCAATAAACTTGGCACAGATCTGAATTCCTCTGTTTACACCAGAGGTTCCCAACCTTTTCAAGCCGTGAGCCGGGTCATGCTCTCTCAGTCAGCTAAAAAGGTCAGATGGATATTTTGCCCTGCCTGCACAATGTGGGTGGCTATTTTGTTTCTTGGATACCCTTGGAGGGGGTGGGGGGCACATGAAATGGTGCCACAGGCCAGATCTGCCCCATGAGCCTTAGGTTGGGAACCCCTGGTTTATACCTTGCAAATCTGTTTGTGTTCATTACTTGTCTGGCAGGACATTGGGCATGCTTTAGACTGGGAATAGAGTGGTTTAGTTTTGGATGGCTTGGGCCAATCTCTTTGTTAATCTCTTTCAACATCAAACATGTTTGGACTGCTTGAGGATTTGATACAGTCTACAGTTTCTGGATTTTGAGATAAATTTGTCCTTCCATGATGAACATTCTGATAGGGATATCATTGTCCTTTAAACATTGCATTGTTCTGAACTTTTTAATTTAATTCTCAGTTGACAGACCAAAATAAAAAGACAAAATACCTGAATGAATTATATCCTTTACAATTTCACATATACACTTACCACAAGCACTGCAATTATAGGTGATGGTAAAATTCTTGCTTTAGATTTCACATTAGAGCAGTCAATGTGCAATAGTCAGCTCTCCTCTTGATTTGTTAGTGAAGACATTTTGAGATATCTTTTCTTGTTTATTTCAGATACCCAAATCTCTGGATTGATCCAAAGCACTCACTGCTTGCATTACTCCCAGAAAAGAATCTGACCATTCTTTTTTAAAATCTAAACTCCATTCAAATTGATCAGAATTGAGCTAACTGAGTGTGAGTATGTTGGCAAAAAATGTGAGAAATGCTATTGGACTGGGACAGACTCAACCCCCCCCCCCTCTGCTGACTACCTGATATAAAAGCCAATGCAAATCAGCTTAGACTTCAATTTCCCCAATCTGTGGTTTTTGACTCTGCTGTTGCAGCTTCTAATCCCCGCTCCATTTTATCCTTTCATATAGGTTCAAGTGGTATAATTGCTTGAACTGATGCAGAAAATGTGATCCTTCTCTCTCCACCATTCCCTTCTGACCAGAATATTCCCTTTCCCTTTTTTAAAAATAGTTTGGTGCCAGCACTGTAACATGAGAACACTTAGAAAGAAAGAATGAAATGAAACAAGGAAATTGCCATTCTGCCTTTGTTTACAGCTTATTACCATAAGTAGCTGTTCTGTAGTTCTTCCTCCTGCAGGGCTAAAGGTAAAGGTAAAGGTTTCCCTTGCTCGAAAGCCAGTCGTATCCGACTCTAGGGTGCAGTGCTCATCTCTGTTTCTAAGCCGAAGAGCCAGCGTTGTCTGCTTCAGCAGACGTTTCCGTGGTCATGTGGCAGGCATGATTAGATACCGGAGCACACGGAACGCTGTTACCTTCCCACCGAAGTGGTCCCTATTTATCTACTTGCAATTTCTTGCTTTTGAACTGCTAGGTTGGCAGGAGCTGGGACGAAGACGGGAGCTCATTTCCGTCCTGCAGTACTCGGGAACCGAACTGCTGACCTTCCGCGTCCCAGTCAGCATCTTAGCAACTTGAGCCACTGCAGGGCTACAGGACACTATAACAAGCTACAAACAAGGTAGTTTAATCACTTTCATTCTCTCCCTCTTTGTCCATCTAATTCAACCAAACCTGGAAAATCCAAATTCCCTGCTGCTACTTCACTGGGAATGAATTTGTATTTCTCTTGATGTGTAGTTACATCTGGAGTTCAGGATTTGGAATGTGGCTCAAGTTCATTCATGGACCTTATTTATTCTCATCAAAACAGTTGCTTCTTTACCTAGATTCCCAAGTCATCAGTACTTTACATAAAGTTTCTTAATATATTATATTGTAAGAAGTTATGATGAATTTGGTGAATCTACAACAGGAATTCTCAACCTGTGGCCCATGGGTTGGATGCGGCCCATGGTGCCATTTCATGTGAACACCTACATGAAGTGCCATGTGGTGGAGGATGGGCAAAATGGCCATCCTACCCCCTAAGCTGTCTGAGGGTGCGTGACCCGGCCCCTGGTTTTAAAAGGTCGAGAACTCCTGATCTACAAGTTTTATTTCTGCAATGGATGCTTGAAAAACTTATTTGCTTTATATTTCAAAGTCAACTCTTTCATTTTGCTGCTTTGAGGCAGTACATTTAGAATACACTTAGCATTTGATTTCATAATTCTCTGAAAAATGCAAAAAAGAATTATTACTCAAAAAAACATTAAACTGTTATTATAGAACAAAATGCATATAAAATTAATAACTTGGGATTCTAAAAAGTAAAACCTATACTTCTGGTGTTTGCATTTTTACCCTAGCCTTAGTTCTCTGCAATTCTTCCATTCTACTACACTACACTTCCATTACACTATTTTATATATATTATTTATTTATTACGTTTATACCCCGCCCATCTAGGAGATTTTCCCACTTTGGGCAGCTAACAACACAAAACCACACATTAAAAAAGGGACACATTGAAACACACACACACACACACACACCAAAAAACAAAACAAATATATATAGAATCAGCAGTAACTTCATACCATCCAGAGATGATCCAGAAGCAAACTTGGTTAACAGAGGCAGCACAACAGAAACATTTTTAAAAAAATAACTTTCCAGGTTCAGTCTCTGGCATTTCTAGGGAAAGCTAAGGAGGAAGCCTTCTTGAAACCTAGCAGCGCTGATACAGTAAATTATGGGTAGGCAGCTTCAGCTCTTGAGAATTTTTGGCTTCAGATTCCATCAATCCTGGCTAAGATCATTATGGATATGATTTTTAGAGCTCTGTCTACTTTGCAGGTGCCTTACAAACACAGTGGAAAAGTAGAAGCAGTGACAGATTTTACTTTCTTAGGATCTAAGATCACTGCAGATGGGGAGTGCAGCCATGAAATAAAGAGGCGGCTGATTCTAGGGAGACAAGCCATGAGAAACCTGGGGAACATAGTGAAAAGCAGAGACATCACCTTGAAAACAAAAATTAGAATAGTCAAAGCAATGGTATTCCCAGTGGTAATGTACGGATGTGAGAGCTGGACAATTAGGAAAGCTGAACGCAGAAGAATAGATGCCTTTGAAATGTGGTGTTGGAGGAGAGTTTTGAGGGTACCTTGGACAGCGAGGAGAACAAATAGGTCAATCTTAGAAGAAATCAACACTGACTGCTCATTGGAAGGTCAAATAGTAAAGATGAGGCTAAAGTACTTTGGGCATCAAATGAGAAGGGAGGATTCACTTGAGAAGGCCGTGATGTTGGGAAAGGTGGAGGGCAAAAGAAGAAGGGGGAGGCCAAGGATGAGATGGATAGATGGTATTATAGACACAACGGGCACAGAACTGGGAGGACTGAGGGGGATGGTGGAGGACAGGGGTGCCTGGAGAAAGATGGTCCATAGGGTCGCAAAGGGTCGGAATCGACTGTGCGACTGAACAACAACAAAATGCACCTGGGAGAAAGACCTACAGTAGAAGACTTTGAGGCTTAGCTAGGCCAAATTCTACCCATGTTCTGCTCAGAAAGAATGGTCTCAGTTCACACTATTGTTGGGCCAGGAAGATTGGCCTAGCTAAGCCTCAAAGTTTTTCGTTAGGTCTTCCTCCCAGGTCCATCACATTTTACTTTTGTAAGGTGTTGGTAAGGTAGGTATCAGTGGAGAAACTATGGTATTTGTAGTCCAGAATTTTTTTTAAAAAACCATCTCTAAATATAGTCAGAGATGAGATATCATGCAGGCTGCAGTCCAGATGGGAAAGGCAGTCCTCAGTTAATATAAAGTAGATCTGAATTAGCCCAATCTGTCTGGTGAAGGAAAACAATTCGACTTCTTCCCACAGGCATATTTTCCTGGCATGCAATTATCTGAAGCTAGCTGTCAGAAATGTGGTGGTTTTGCTTCCCTCTTTAATCTCTGTCATGTCTCCAGGTTTTGTGTGCATCAGTATAAAAACAGGAAAAAAAAGTTTTAGCCATTTTGTTTTTCAAATAAAATTTATTTTATTTCAAATAAAATTACTGTTCCAGCCCTGGGTCAGAAATCAAATTGAATGGGATACAATGAACTCTGGGTACCCAGTGTGTTATAAATAAATTTTGTGTCAGAAATTACTCTGGTTCGAAAGGATTTTTGCTGGAGAAACTCCACGCCCGAATGAGGCTCCTTTCATGTCCCCAAGGTCCGTCATGCAGCACTCGGGTATCAAAACCTGAACTTCCAGTCTCCAAGCTCAGTGTCTTAACCATTAAGCCACCACAGTGCTATTATAATGGATAGTGTGTTATAGTGGATAGTGTGTTACAGTAGATAGAGTAATGGAATAGGACTTAAACATAGTGTTCAAATCTCCATTTGGTTATACAAGATGGTAAAACTATGCCTTATATATCTCACTTACCTTGAGAACTCTGTTAGTTTTGCTATAAATACAGGTAGCTACAATGAACTCTGGACTATATTCGGATATAAAATATTCCAAAGTCCCAGATGGCCTCCCAATCAGTTTGGTCAGCATGGGCACAACTCTAATATAAAGTAGTTTCTTATGGTCCTGTTTTGCAACTTTCTTAAAACCTGGGAGGGCTAAATCTATCATAGTAAAGGTAAAGATCTCCCTTACTCAAAATCCAGTAATGTCCGACTTGGGTATGTGGTTTATCTCCATTTACAGCCAAGGAGCCGGTGCAGTCTGCATCCAAAGACATTTCTGTGGTCATGAGGCAGGCATGACAAGCACACATAATGCTGTTACCTTTCCCATCAGAGTGATACCTATTTATTTACTTACAATGTCTTGCTTTTGAACTGCTATATTGGCAGGAGCTAAGACAGATGATGGACGGTTACTCCATTTTGCAGCACTCAGTTCTCGAACTGCTGACCTTCTGACCTTCCAGCCATCAAGCTCAGCATCTCAAGTAGATCCATTTAAATGCAAGTAACATAAGTTCTAGTTGTTTCAAGGATTCTCCTCTATTTGGGAAAAATGTTAGGACCAGCCCAGATGGTGCTGTGAGGCCATTTTATGACATTCTACACCATATTCCTCTCTTGGAGTGTGAGATTGCTGTCAATCTTTATATGCTTACACAAATCCTTTCATGAAAAAAAATGGTATTGGAATTAAATTCTTCACTGAAACCTTTGGTTCTTGTAGTGCTGTTTGGCCTTTTGTTTCCATGCTTTGACTGACAGCCTGTTCATTACTGCTGGTGGCACACATACCTACTATTTACAATAAAATCCACAATCCCATTAATTTGCTAATGAATTGATATTGACCTTTCTTTCCTTTTTTCTACCACTCCTCTACTCCCCCCACCCTCAGGCTGGCAAGGGTTCAAAAGACATTGTTACCTCATTTACCAAATGAATATCGATAAATTGCTTCTCCTGCAGGGTGAAAAATCAATTAAAAATGTAATTACTTTAATACCACTTGTCTTGAAAATACACTGATGGCCACATATTAAAAATATCTTGATCTGCTAGGATTACTCTATAAAATTGTTGATCATTGGCTTGTGTTGTTAATGATGAAGACAGAGTAACTAAGCATTAGAACTAACTTCATTATCTGCCAGAATTTGCAGAATATACATCTTCTCTTTCTTCTCAGTGTGACTTTTGCCATTTTTTTGATATGGTAAATTATTTGTATCAATATTCATAAGAAATATTCATACATGGCTAATATATTTGTCCTTGGAGACACATTGGAAGAAAACATTATCCAAGACCTAGTAAAGACTTGTTTAATGATTTCTCAGCATTATTGTTTTTGCCCTTCATTTTATATCAATCATCATGTAGGCTGCAGTTCTCTGTGCTGTGTGTGAACAACTTTAAGGGTCTGGGGGTTAATTTTCTGGCATTAGGAATTAGAATTGGAATTCTTGTTTGAAGCCCACATAATTCTCAGCGGACTCTCCCCCTTCATGCCTGTATGGCTGAAAACTCATCTCTTTTCCTTATGAAAATTTATTCCACAATTTCCCCCCCTGTCTGTCACATTAAAATCAAATTTGTGTAGTTGCCATGTGTATGGAAGAAATGCAGAGAAAAGCTAAATGTCTGGGGGACAGATAGGTTATTGTAGTTATTTTCAGAAAGAAAACAAGTTAGGCCTTGAAAGTCTGAGATAAATGACCAGTTTTATCCTGTCAATAAAAAGCAAATACGTAGTAAAGTGTTTCTAAAGGAACAGCTACATTTCTCTCTGTCAATATGCTGGCAAAATTAATGGGGGGAAAGGGAGGGGAATTATTGAGACATTGTAACGCCTAACAAATTTGTCTCAATGATGGTTTTCATGAATTAAAATTTATATTTTAATGAAAATATAAATGTTTTAATGTAACTAGGGCAAATTTGTTACTTTTTACAGTGCCACGATATTTTCTTGCTTTCTCCACTCTCCTTGTTTCCCCTTTAATTTGCCAACATGCTGACACTGACTAACATCTCTCCTCCTTTGGAAATTATTTTATTAATTTGGCTTGTATACAGTCCCATTAGTGAACATCCACTACTCTGGGTGGTTTACAGAATAAAACACTGAATCCACCACCCCACTCCCCAACACTATACAATATCAACACTATACAATATCAAATTGTATTTGATATTTTATAGTGTACCAACACTATACAATATCAAATAAACAATATGGTGATTTATTTTTATTTATTTATATTGCATTTTTATACTGCTCATTTGGGAAATTTCCCACCCTGGGTATTGTACATACAAATATCAAAATAGCATAATAAAAAAATACAACAAATTAAAAATAAACCAACCAAATACTGTAATCCAATTGCTACTCCAAACTAGATCACACCCATTGATTCAATAGAATTTATGAAAGAGTTGATTTTAGCATTCAACAGTTGGTTCAATGGGTTTATTCAAGGAGAACATAGCAAATGGATGTAGGCCTCTTCATGATATGTCACATTATTAGGAAACTTTGTGAAAGTATCTGACTTAACAACAAAATTGTAATGTTAAAAAGAAAAAAATGACGTGCTACCTTGTGAACTACTCAGGTAGTAGTCTCAGTGCTATGGGATGGTATATAAGTGCAATTGCTATTGCTAAGAAAAATTATGGTCCCAAAATTATTGGGACTAGCAATTCAAAAACTCCAATTTCTATTCCAAGATTCAATTGAAGATACAATTTCAATTGAAGATAGAAAATTGTATTTTATAGACCATATTATGTGCTCAGCAAAGCAATCATTGAGGCATGCCTTATTAATAATGTTAGGGTGTACACTACTACTGCCATTCTTCACATGAACAAGTGGTATGATAAGCAACTTATTTCTTTCCTTTTAAAAATTCATTGCTGGTTGAATGTCAAGTTTGTAGTCGCTTCATTAAAAGAATTATTTTAAAATGTAAATAACATTTTTATTAGCCCTGAGAAAATATTCCAATGACTTTATCCTGGAACCTTTGGCATGTGATAAAGACTGTAATATTTATATTTCAAAGACAGGTTTTGTTTTCCATTGCATTGATTTCAAATTGAGACCATTGCCATTAATTCAGCATTTCACCAACTATTCTGCTACACTAACATTGTTGAAGATAACAATTTCCAGGGAATTTGAGAAACAAAACCCAAACCGCATAGCAATGTTTTGCATTTCCCTGATTTCTAAACAGTTGCTTGATATTGGGGACCACACCTGAAGGAAATACAAACTCACTAAAAGAAGAAATGAATGTAGTTTGCAAAACCTGTTTTTCTACACACTCATTCATCCCAGTGTTGTGTTCTCAAACACTAAACCCAGTCTGCAGTTCTTGAAAGCCCCTGAGATATTAGTGAAGACCTCAACAGACCCAGTTCACCACCAATATGGAGAGAGGTCTAAAAATCATGTTCAAGTGTATTATAGTGGACACAGTGACAGACAAGGACAGTGCTGGTGAACCTTGGAACTCCAGGTGTTCCTGGACTTCAATTACCAGAAGCCCAAGTCAGCACTCTTGCTGATCAGGGCTTCTGGGAATTGAAGTTTCAGAATACCTGGAGTGCCAAGGTTCGCCATCACTGGACTAGGATTAAGGAGGCATTGGTTGGAATCCCTGTTTAGCCAAGGAACCATACTGGGTGAGTGGAACTGAAGCCCCTTAAATGTTTCACTTACCTGATACCTCTATTAAGGTCACTGTAAGTTGGTACAGACTTGATGGCACGTAACAAGAACAACTATTCACTTAAGGTGCATGCATGGAGTTATGTTTAAGGCATATCAGAGAGTAAACAAAACAAAACATGGTTACCATTTAAAAAATCTTTAAAGCAGTACCCAACATGGAATCCCTTGATTAGGTATGAGTTTCATATATGCATCAGAGTATAAGTGTACACAAGGGTAATATGCCTACAGACAGTTTATGCCTGAAGTAGGGGTGAGCCACCTGTGTGAAGCCTTTATTTTTTTTTTGCTTTGAGTTTCCACAGAATGTGTCACATCTGACACATTGAGAGTCCAATTCATGAAAGCAAAGCATGTATCTCCCTTTCTGTTTCTTGATGAAAAGCACAGCAGCACACTTGGTGACCTTTGTATACAAGCCTTGCAAAAAAAAAAAAAACACCCTCTTTTTTACAACTGCTTTTCTTGGGTTGCAACCTTATAACCAGACTGCAATGCTGAGAAATTGACTCAAGTGGCTAAGATTCTGACTGGAAGGCGGCAGGTCAGCAGTTCAGTACCTGAGTACAGTAATACCTCATACAAAGTCCGGTTCGTACAACATCAAATTCATACAACATCGCATAATTCCTTGAAAAGAGTTGCCTCATACAAAGTCACTGCAACTTTGTATGAGTTATTGGGGTTTTTCCCATGTTGCATTGTGCCTTGGCAGTATAAAAGGCAGGACGCATGCGTGCATTGCTCTTGTGTGTTTTGCACAAGGCGAAGAGTGTTTAGGAGTGGTTTTGAGCACGGCTTTGGATTTATTTTTGATTTTTTCATCAGAATTTTTAGAAGCATTCCTGGTTTTTTGCAGCATTCTTCAGGTTCTTGGACAATCATGGTTGTTTGACGTGTTTTTATAATGTACTAGCATATTTTGCCCGGCGGTGCCGGGCTTTGTAAAATTGTGTTGGATAGTAAAGGGTTTCGTTTTTTTCTTTTCTTGAACCAATGGTGCTGGGCTGTTTTAGATGGTGTTGAAAGGTTTTGTGATTTTGTGGCTTCCGGGCACTGCGTCCGCCTGCAGTGGACTTGCGCTCCCAGTGTGTTTTTTATTTTTATTTTTTGCGTGCCAGCTTCCTCAGTGCCGGGCTCTTTAAATTGGTTTTGGAAGGTTTTTGTTTTATGTTTATGCAAATTTTATTTTAATATAATTTATTTAATGTAAATTAAAAAAAATAATTTAAAATTTAATTTTGTTTTTTACACATGTTTTATTTTTTGTTTTTTTTTTTTGAGTGAAAAGTGATTTCTGTTTCTATTTTTTTGAGATTAGTGTGAATATTTTTGAATGTTTTGATAATTTATTTGATTAATTTGGGAATTAATCTTATTTGTTTTAATATTTTTCAATGTTTTTTCTCTTGTGGCCTCTGGGTGGGAGTGGTGAGCTTTTCTTCCTCTCTACAATTTTTCTCTTCTGTCCTGTGGGTGTCGCTTCCGGTAAGTATTTTCTTTATTTTCTCAGTTGAGTTCCAGTCCTCATGGAGTGACGACGTCTCCTGGTAAGCTCTCTGGGTTTTTTTTGGGGGGGAGGGGTTGTGTTGGTTTTTTTTGGGGGGTCTTTGTGATGTTTTTGTGGTTACTTTTTGGATGTTTTTGTGTTTCTTTTTGACTGTTTTTGTGACTGTTTTTGAATGTTTTTGTCTGTACTTTATTTTGGGGGGGTGTCTTTTTTCCGCGGGCCAGGCTCGATCCCTGGCCTGTGGAAAGAAATGGGCAGGGGGGTTGGCCTTTTTTTTCGTGGGCCAGGCTCGATCCCTGGCCCGTGGAAAGAAAAGGGGGATGTCTTTTTTTCCATGGGCCAGGCTCGATCCCTGGCCCGTGGAAAGTAAAGGCAGTGGCGGTGGGGTTTTTTATTTTATTTTTCACGCGCCAGCTGCCTCAGAGTTCTGCACACTAATGGCGCGCAGGACACTGGGGCTTGGAGTTTTGCATGTGCGTGTTTGGTTACTGCAGTGGTTTTTTTCCTGTGGCTTTTTTTATTGGCCATGGCACGTTTCCGAATGTTCCTTTTGCCGCGCTGCTCAACCTGATTGGCTCTGGTGTGGCGCGGCGCAAGGAATGTTGGGAATTGAAGTTCCCTTTTTTTGTTTCCATCTGGGGGGCTCCTGCCCCCCGGCTGAAAATTTCAACCCGATAGTTACCTGCGAACCCCGTTCGGGTGAGTGCATGGAGGCTCGGATGGGGCTAGTGGGGCCTGGTGCAACATCCTTTGTCACATTCCAACGGTTAACACACCATTTTATAGGTATAGATTTAGCCTTTAGACAATGATTTCTTAAAAGTTCTGTCAGTTTCCTGTCTGTTTCCTTGACTTTGCCCTGAAGTCTGTGCTGTTACAGTACAATGTATCTCTATGGAAACAACATTGTACAAGGCATCACGGCAAGGATTTGGACGTTGTATGAGGCAGCATGGCTAGGATTTTGCATGCCTCAAACAAAGTCCAAATCTGTATAAAGTCCAAACTTGTGGTATGAGGTATCACTGTACTGCAGGATGGAATGAGCTCTCCTCTTTGTCCCAGCTCCTGCCAATCTAGCAGTTTGAAAGCAAGAAATTGCAAGTAGATAAATAGGGACCACTTCTGTGGAAAGGTAAACAGTGTTCCATGCACTCCGGTGTCTATTTATGCCTGCCACGTTATCATGGAAATGCCTGCAGAAGCAGACAGCACTGGCTCTTCAGCTATGAAACAGAGATTTAATTTAATTTTAATTTAATTGTCACATTTATATACCGCTCACTCGGCCAAAGCCAACTCAGGGCGGTTCACAATAAAAATTAAAAAACACATGTTAAAAACAGTTAAAACTACCCACCCCCTAAAAACAAGGGGTGCAGGATCCAAAGGCACCATGGGGAAGAGTTCTTCTACACCAACCACCCAATGGAGGTTACCCTTCCACCTGCACCCCACACTTGACCCGCCAGCCAGGTTTTAAGTTCTTTTCTGAAAGGCAGAGATGAGCACTGAACCCTTGAGTTGGATATGACCAGTGGTGGGCATAAAAAAAAATTCCTGCCACACTGTGGGTGTGGCCATATGATAGGGTGGGCATGGTCTGTTCACTATTTGACTGTTCTTCGCTTTAGAGCTATGAAAATAGAAGCCTCTTCTTTTTTCATCGCTCAATAGCGAACCTCTGAAGCCATTTCCCCCTTGTTCAAAGCTTTTCCAGGGCTCCGTTTCACCCCGAAGTGCATACCCAGACACTCCCAGCACAGAGTTCACTCCGGAGTGGCAGGGGATGTGCTTTGGGGTGAAACGGAGCCCTGGAGAAGCCTTGGACAAGGGGGAAATGGCTTCAGAGGTTTGTAGATCCAATTCCTTCTCTCTCTCTCTCCCAGTCTTTTATACAAGAATTTATCAGCACATTGGAAGTTTAGCTCCTATTTGAAACATCTGCAATTCTGTAATTTGATTGGAAATACTATAGAAGTTGCAGACTCTCTCTTAAATTCAGCAATAGCAGACAAGGGACCAATCCATATATATGCCTTTTCTGATGGGTGTGAGCATAATCATTAAATGTTCTGACATTTATTAAATATGTAAATTGATATCTAATTAACTAGCTGCAGTTATCTTGTTAAATACCAATTAAATGTATTAACATTTCCACACAATTTTAATGTGTCAATAAGAATTTAACTGTACCTTTATTGCTATTGTAATTTTGAGTTAATTACATGACCAGGATGATTTATCTTTTTATTTTGGGTACAATTATTATGCCTTTCTCTTGACTCTCTTAGAATAATCAAAGTAATTCCACTACACTCCCTCAATTGGCTACAATGTACATAAGAACATAAGAACATAAGAACAGCCTTGCTGGAACAGGCCACAGCCCATCCAGTCCAGCATTCTGTCTCACACAGTGGCTCACCATTTCCTTCAGGGTATTCCCAAGGAGATGCCTTCACCTGCTTAGGATTCCCTGGAAATGGCATTGAGAGATATCCTGCCTATCTCTCCAACCCGGAGGTTGTCCTTAGGTAGCCATAATTATAGCCATTGATAGCCTTGTCCTCCATGAACTTGTCTAATCCTTTCTTAAAGCTGTCAAGACTGACAGCTGTCACCACTTCTTCTGGCAGGGAGTTCCATAGACCAGTAATCCTCTGGGTGAAAAAGTACTTTCTCTTATTTGTTTGAGAACTAGTACCCAAAAGTTTCATGGAGTGTCCCCTAGTTCTAGTGTTGTGCGATAGGGAAAACAGTTTTTCCTTATCCACTTTGTCCACACCGTGCATGATTTTATAAACTTCAATCAAGTCACCTCTTAGACGCCGTCGTTCAAGAGTGAAAAGGCCCAACCGTTGCAGCCTCAGATGGTAAGGAAGGTGTTCCATTCCCCTCATCATTCTGGTTGCCCTCCTCTGTACTTTCTCCAACTCCATAATATCCTTCTGGAGGTATGGCGACCAGAACTGTACACAGTATTCCAGATGGGGCCTCACCATAGATTTATAAAGAGGCAAAATGACACTTGCTGACTTATTTTCTATACCCTTCCTAATGATCCCTAACATTGAGTTTGCTTTTTTCACTGCTGAGGCACACTGGGTTGACACCTTCATTGAGCTGTCCACCAGGACACCAAGGTCCCTTTCCTGGTTTGTCGCAGAGAGTTCAGACCCCATCAGTTTATAAATGTAATTGGGGTTCTTTGCCCCAACATGCATCACTCTGCACTTACTAATGTTGAAACTCATTTGCCACTGTTTTGCCCACTCCCCCAGTGTCGAGAGATCCCTCTGGAGCTCCTCACAATCTCTCACAGTTTTCACTACCCTGTATAATTTAGTGTCGTCAGCAAATTTGGCTACCTTGCTTTTTACTCCTACCTCTAGATCATTTATGAAGAGGTTGAAAAGCAGGGGTCCCAGTACTGAACCTTGGGGGACCCCACTCTTTACTTCCCTCCACTTGGAGAAGTGTCCATTTAGTGCTACCCTCTGTTTCCTGTCCCTTAGCCAGTTGCTGATCCAGGACAAGACCTGTCCCTTTATTCCATGACTGGTAAGTTTATTCAAGAGCCTTTGGTGTGGGACCTTGTCAAAAGCCTTCTGAAAGTCCAGATAAACAATGTCAACTGGATCCCCCTTATCCACATGCTTGTTGACACTCTCAAAAAATTCCAACAGATTAGTGAGGCATGATTTGCCCTTGCAAAAGCCATGTTGGCTCTCCTTTAGCAGCGCCTCCTCTTTTATGTACCTATTAATTCTATCTTTTAGGATGGTTTCCATCACTTTACCTGGGACACATGTCAAACTGACAGGCCGGTAATTTCCTGGATCACCCCTGGATCCTTTTTTGAAAATTGGTGTTACATTCGCTACCTTCCAGTCATCAGGCACAAAGCCTGATTTGAGGGAAATATTATATATTTTGGCTAGGAGATCAGCAATTTCATCTTTAAGTTCCCTGAGAACTCGTGGATGGATGCCATCTGGTCCTGGTGATTTGTTAGTGTTTAGTTTAACAAGACATGCAAGGACCTCCTCCCTGGTTATTTCTATCTTGCTTAATTCTTCGGTTTCCTTTATGTAGTTGCCTTTATGTATGCTAAATATTGCAGAGGTGTGATTGAATCATTGCAATAGCAAAATATAGTCTCAGCAAACATTTCCAATGTAAGTATAAATATAGATGAGTTTCATGTGCAATTTAACATAATTTTATTGCTTACACGAAGATTTATTTACAAGGAGGATAATTTTTTTTATTTTAAACATCATTTACTAGGTTTTTTTTCATTGATAATAATGGATATTGAAAGCCAATTACTATTTACATCAGGGATTGTCATCCTGTGGCCCATGGGCTAGATGCAGCCCATGACATCATTTCATGTGCCCCACCACCACCTCCACTACAGCAGGAATGTGGTGCCATGTGGTGGAGGAAGGGCAAAATGGCCATCTGACCCTTAAGCCTTAAGTTCTCTCGGTGTCTGCTGCTACTTCTCTCCTGATTTTCAGTGGAGTGCTACTAATAAGAGGGTATATTTTCTCAATTGCACTGTCATACAATTCCACACAGGAAGTAATTAAAGGAAGTGGAGAATGCAAGCGCGGCGCCAAAATGGCCGCCGCGCTCTTTGCGCCCCCCCCATCGGACAAAGGCATCCGGGTAGTTAGGGGGCGTGGCCAGCTCCTCTATAAAAGGGGTGGCCACGAGGCAGCCGAGCTGCCATTTTGCGAAGCGACGGAGCGGAGAAGTTTTTCCCTCTAACCTCCGTCGCTTTTACCTTCACCGGGAAGCCTCTTGGCTGCTGAGTTTTCTCCTTTTCGGCTTCCCATCGGTTAGCTGCGATGCCCTCTAAGAAGAAGGCGGCTGCGAACGCGGCTCGTTCTGCGCGGAGGCGCCAGCCGGGTCGGAGGACCGCGGCCGCGCCTACCCAGCAGCCTCCTTTGCCCGAGCTCACCAGGACCGGTGGTATGGGGTTGATTCCCCCTTAGCCTGGGGCTGGAGGTCTGCGTACCGGCCCTGTAGGGGCCGCAGCCCTCGGCCCGCAAGCAGTGGCCACTGCCTCTGGCATGGCCCATTCTGCGGGGCCTTCCCCCATTGGTGTGCAGCTGCCTGCGGGGGGTTTCAGCTCTCTCCCCTGGCAGGGTTCTCCCCGGCCCCGGGGCCGGGCCTGGGATCATGGCCCTATATGGGCCCCGGGGTCCAGGGATCTGGACCCGCGCCTGCAGTTAGTGGGCCGGCCGGCCCTTTGCCCCCTCTTGGCTTGGGGGGCTACGTCAGTGTGGAGGCCCTTCTGGCCCGCGTTGCGGCCCTCGAGGCTTCACTGGCCAGGGTAACCACCCAGGGGACCCCTTTTGGGCTGCAGATTCGTTCATCGTCTGCTGGGCAGCGGCAGGCAGCGGGACGGGTCTGCCTCGCAGCTCCCCGATCGACAGGCCGGTGCTGGTCAGGCCCCGTCGGCGAGCTCAGATGCGGTCGTGAGCTCCGACGCCCCCAGTGGGTCGGAACCTCTGGTGGGGGCGGCCCATGGGGGTGCAGCATGTGAGTATGTGGTTCAATCTAGCACACCCACACACATGGCAATGTTGGGGGGGTGTCAATGGCCTTGGCCTCGCACGGGTGGTGCAGCGGTTCGGCTGCCGACGGCCCACCCGGTGACTCCAGCTCTCACCCAGGGCCCCGGTGTGGGGGGTACTACTTGCGCAGTTGGGAAGGTTTTAGGGGTGACCGGGTTGGCCCAGGCTCCTTTTCAGATGCCCGCAGTTCCCGCCGTTCCTCTGTCGGCATAGACGACTGCGGGGTATTTGTTGCCCCTGGGGGACCATTTGGCCCAAGCCACCAAGGAAAAGATCTGGCGTGGGAAGTATGTGGACATCTTCTCCCTCCTTACCAGAGAACCCACCATAGAGGAGAGGGAGGGGCAAGATGAGAAGGATAAGGAGCAGGCACGTCGTCGCAAGCAGCCATGTACGTGGGCCAACCGGTTGCCTGCCTACCTCATACGTGGCGGTCTACCTCAGGGCCCGGCCGGATTTGGCGATTCCGATGGTCCAGTATTTGGACCACGTTTACCGGGCGATGGTCGACTTCCCGGGCCCGTCGTGGTTGGCTTATGATGTGGAATTCCGTATGCGGATTCCCCTGCACCCCGAGATGAGGTGGGATGAGCCCTGCCAGACGCTGTGGCTTCTGTACATGACTCCCACGCGCCCTGCGCCTGGGGAGAGATACCATTGTGGACATGCGGTCCAGCGAGCGGCCCCAGCGCAGGCACCCCGCCAGGTGGCAGGGCAGGGGGTTCCAGCCCGCCTGCTGTGCTGGACTTTCTTGTCCAATGGTTCCTGCAATGGGAAGAATTGCCGGTACAGGCATGAGTGGCCCTCTTGTGCCGGCCCCCATGCTGCCTCCGCCTGTCCCAGGCCTGGAGGGATGCGGGGCAGAGGGAGGGGCGGACAAGGGGTTGGCAAGACTGCCACAGGGGGAGCTGGTTCACCGAATGGCCCCCTCCCCAATTAACATGGACATGTTGGAGCGTTGGCTCGCATTATACCCGAAGGAGGAGGAGGCGGTTTACCTGCTTCAGGGTTTTCGACTGGGGTTCCGTATTCCTTTTGTGGGTGATAGGTCCCTTCAGGATGCTCCCAACCTTTTGTCCCTTAAGGGGAGGGAGGAGGTGGCTGCTGCCAGCATTAACAAGGAGGTTCCTGCGGGCAGGGTCGCTGGCCCGTTCACTGCACCCCCGTTCCCTGACCTTAAGGTGTCACCCTTGGGCTTGTTGCCCAAGGAGTTACCGGGAGAGTTTCGCCTGATCCATCACTTGTCCTACCCCATATCATGCTCGGCCTTTGAGTGTTTCAGCACATTCCTGCAGTGGGCTTTCGTCCGCAGCTCAGGGTCCCGGTCTGTAGCCCATTACCTGGATGAATTTTGTTCGGGGTGAACGGGGCTGGGACACGTACACACGTCTCCTCAACACATTTCAGACGCTAATGGAGGAACTCGGTGTCCCTTTAGCGCCCGAAAAGACCGAGGGCCCATCTACTAAGCTAGTATTCCTGGGGGTGGAGATTGACTCGGTAGCGTAGGCTTCTAGGTTACCGGGGGATAAGGGGTCAAGGATAGTGGCCCTTATCTCGGATTTGCTTGCTAAACGCAAGGCATCCCTGAGGAAACTGCAGGTGCTACATGGTCACCTCAATTCTGCTTGCAGGGTGGTCGCACCGGGCAGGGCATTTGCTCGGGGCTTGTGCGACGCCATGACTGGCTTATCTAGGCCCCACCATAGGGTTAGACTCACCCGGGGTATCAGGGCAGATATGCTTATCTGGCTCCAGTTCCTGAGGGAGTTCGATGGAGTATCATTTTGGAGGTCTGACCTCCTGGCTTCCCCTCGCTTTCAGATACAGTCTGATGCCTCGGGGTCCCTGGGTTATGGGATGTACTTCAATGGGAAGTGGGCCTATGGTGGGTGGCCACCAGCCTGGGCAGGCACGGGTCGCCTGCGTGATCTCACGTATTTGGAATTTTTCCCTATCCTGGGGGCTTTGATGCTATGGGGCGAGGAGTGGGTCGACTCGGTCGTCCATTTCTGGTGTGACAATGCGGCCGTTGTCCACATTGTCAACTCACAGACTTCCAAATCGCCCAGGTTCATGGACCTAATGCGCCAGTTTGTGTTGCGCAGCCTGCGCCCCTACGTCCTCTTCGGGGCCAGGCATGTCCCGGGGGTCAATAATGATATCGCTGACGCTTTGTCCCGCCTGCAGATCTCCCGGTTCCATGCCTTGGCCCCGGATGCGGAGGGATTTCCCTCGCCACCCCCGGACGAGATATGGACCATTGGCAAGGAGAGGTGAACCGGGCGATTGGCTTGTCACTGGCGCCACGCACGCGTAAGGCGTATCACCATGCATTCAATTCTTTCAGAGCCTTCTGTACCCAATTCCGGCTGCCAGAATCCTGGCCAATCCCAGTGACCCATGTACTTCGGTTCATGGTTTACCTGCATGCCCAGGGCCTTGCACCTCGCACCATAGCATCTGGGCTGTCAGTGTGGCTTTTATGGCCAAGGTGGGAGGTCATGTGGATAGTACCGCTGACTTCCGTGTGAGACATGTTTTGGAGGGGTGGGTGCGGTAGCGTGGGCGTTGCCCGGACGACCGCCACCCGATTTCTCCAGGGGTTCTTACCCAATTGGCCCAGGGCTGGCCTGGCCTCTGTTTGATAGACATGAGGCAGCCCATTTCATGCAGCCACAACGGTGGCCTTTTTTGGAGCGCTCCGCATCAGCGAGCTTGTGATGCTGTCTAAGGCGGATGCAAGTCGTAGGGCACTGGAACTCGAGGATGTCTATGTTGCCAAAGACTGGGCTCAGTGGAGGATACGCTCCTCTAAGACAGATCAGCATGGCGTAGGCAGTGATGTAAGACTGCTACGGTGTTCTTTGGCAGACATCTGTCCGGTTGGTGCCCTACAGGATTTCCTTGCACTGCGTGGCACGCACCATGGCCCGTTTTTCTGTCACCAAGGTGGGTCTTCCCTTACTAAATTTCAATTTTGGAGGGTGCCGTGAAGGCACTAGACAGTGTTGGCCTCTCAGGGGCTTGTTGCGGCACCCATTCGTTCAGAAGGGGGGCGGCTTCTACTGCAGCTGTTTTGGGTGCTCCAGGGCTGAAATACGCCGCATGGGAGGGTGGGGATCACAATGTTTTCAATTTGTGTTCGCCCTCTTCAACCTGAGTACCAGTTTAGTCACTGCACTGTTTCTCCCCCCTTTTTTTCCTTGACAGACCCGGGGTGTCGTATTACACCGGTGACAGTATGGCTGGTGGGCCATAGCCGCGTGCACAGGGCAGCGCATTACGCTGCACAGGGCAGCGCGTTACACTGCATAGGGCAGCGCGTTACGCTGCACAGGGCAGCGCGTTACGCTGCGGCGACAGAGTGGGACCCCGACTGGGACTGGGTGCACCCGTACGTCTCAGGTGGTGTGGTAAGCGCGGCATGTTATGGCGGGAACTGTTGCCATTCCTTTTCTACATCAGGGATGCTGACTCGCCTGATGTCCTGGTTATGTACCTTGGGGGCGATGGCTTGGGGCGGGTCACTGGCCTATCGCGGAAGCTTGCGATTTGCAGTGACCTGCCCTACTCACATTATGTGTGGCCTGCCACAACCCTCAAGTGGTCGGACATGATGTCGCGGTACGCTTAATGGGGAGCGTTCGGCCTCGAGGCTCTTGACTGAGCCGACGCTCCGTGAACAGGGCTATTGCCCGGTTCCTTTTTGAATAGGGTGGGGGACGCGTCATTCGCCTCCCCACCATCAGTCTGCAAAATTAAGAGCTTTACTCAGGGGATGGGGCCCATCTGTCGCAGGGAGGTATGGACCTCTGGTTAGCGGACTGGCGAGCAGGCCTGTTGACCGAGCTGACGGTCTTGGGTGGGGCGGTGAGCCTTTTTGGGAAGCCTCCCCGTGTGGCAGGTAGCACTGGTAAGGTAAACATTTATGACCCACAGGTATCCGGCAGGTTCGCAATTGACTGGACAACACTAGACAGGCATAAGTTGGATAAACGTTGTCCGGTCAACGACAAACCAGGCGACGGGGTGATGGCTACAGCTAGACAGCATGCATCACCCCGTGATTTCACGGATACGCGTCAGAGGGTGGGGTCATTAGTTAGATATTGACTACGGTCAACAATTTGTTTGTTGTCAACAAACAAATTGATACAAATAGATACATTGTAACAATTGCCGTCGGCAATTTTGGGTGGTACCTTACCAGTGTTACTTCGGCCTGCTTGCCTTAAGAATTATAATTGGTCAATTACCAATAGAAATTTATAATTCGGACTAGGGCATGAATCAATAAATGTGGCCCAATGCCGTTATCCACTTTTACCAGTGTCTGAGTCCTTTATTGGGGGGTGCGCCTGCAAAGGGATGGCAAGCTAGCATACATGGCTGTGCAGTTTGTTCAAGAAAGTTTTTTTCTTTGTTTAAAGGAACAGGTGAAACCTGAGAAGCTTTTCATGATCAACAGTCTGATTGCTAAGTGAACAAATTGATCTTTTCTAATGAAGGGAGTAGAACACCTAAACTATGGAACAGGCCCATGAATGTGTATCCTTTTTCATTAGTAGGAATTAATAGGGAAACTACAAAGCTAAGACCTACAGGGTGATGGGAAAGATTACTAGACCAGAGTACCTCATTAGATATTAATAGATAATTTTTGTACACATGGTGGGGCATAAATGTATGCCTATAAATAGATTAGATTAGATTTTTAATTTGTACCCCACCCTCTTCAGCTTGTAGGCCGACTCAGGGCGGCTTCCAACATACAGTAATACCTCATACAAAGTCCGCTCGTACAACATCGAATTCATACAACATCACCTAATTCCTTCAAAAAAGTTGCCTCATACAAAGTCACTGCGACTTTGTATGGGACATTGGGGTTTTTCCCAGGCTGCGTTGTGCCTGGGCAGTATAAAACACAGGACACAAGTGTGCATTGCTCTTGTGGGTTTTGCACGAGGCGAAGACTGTTTAGGAGTGGTTTTGAGTGTGATTTTGGATTTTTAGAAGCATTCCTAGGATTTTTGCAGCATTCTTCAGGTTCTTGGACAATCAGGGTTGTTTGACATGTTTTTGTAATGTATTTAGCCTTTAGACTATTTTTTCTTAAAAGTTCTGTCAGTTTCCTGTCTTTTTCCTTGACGTTGCCCTGAAGTCTGTGCTGTTACAGTACATTGTATCTCTATGGAAGCGGCGTTGTACGAGGCATAGAGGCAAGGATTTTGACGTTGTATGAGGCATTGTTGCTAGGATTTTGCATGCCTCATACAAAGTCCAAATCCGTATAAAGTCCAAACTTGTGGAACCAAGTTTGGACGTTGTATGAGGTATCACTGTAATTAAGATACAATATAACAAAACCAAAATATAGGAAACATACCGAATATCAATAACAAAAGTACAATACATATACAATCAATTCAAAAATGCAATAAACATAATTCATATGAAAAATAGTATCAGTAACAAAAATGGAGCAGTCAGATAAAAATACATCATAAATACAATAGTCAAGGCAAGGCAACAATCAGGAAAGCAAAGCAAGACTTTGAGGAGGGTATAGCTAAAATACTCAGAGAAATAACAAAGACTTCTTTAAGCACATTAGAAGTAAGAACCCAACTAGGAAGGCCATTGGACCATTAGATGACAATGGAAGGCAAGGGGTTATTAAAGAGGAAACAGAGATTGCAGAGAGACTCAATGAATTCTTTGCTTCAGTATTCACTAAAGAAGACAGAGGCCACATGCCCAAAACAGAGCCTATCTTCGTAGGGAGGGAAACCGAAGAATTAAGCCATATAGAAATAACCAGGGAGGAGGTCCTTGCATGTCTTGTTAAACTAAACACTAACAAATCACCAGGACCAGATGGCATCCATCCACGAGTTCTCAGGGAACTTAAAGATGAAATTGCTGATCTCCTAGCCAAATATATATAATATTTCCCTCAAATCAGGCTTTGTGCCTGATGACTGGAAGGTAGCGAATGTAACACCAAT
The DNA here is from genome assembly GCA_035047305.1 of Bradypodion pumilum. Classification (NCBI taxonomy): domain Eukaryota; kingdom Metazoa; phylum Chordata; class Lepidosauria; order Squamata; family Chamaeleonidae; genus Bradypodion; species Bradypodion pumilum. The sequence continues at coordinate 490,368,811 of JAWDJD010000001.1, forward strand.
TTTCAAAATAGGATCCAGGGGTGATCCAGGAAATTACCGACCTGTCAGTTTGGCATGTGTCCCAGGTAAAGTGATGGAAACCATCCTAAAAGATAGAATTAATAGGCACATAGAAGAGAAGGCACTGCTAAAGGAGAGCCAACATGGCTTTTGCAAGGGCAAATCATGCCTCACTAATCTGCTGGATTTTTTTGAGAGTGTCAACAAGCATGTGGATAAGGGGGATCCAGTTGACATTGTTTATCTGGACTTTCAGAAGGCTTTTGACAAGGTCCCACACCAAAGGCTCTTGAATAAACTTGCCAGTCTTGGAATAAAGGGACAGGTCTTGTCCTGGATCAGCAACTGGCTAAGGGACAGGAAACAGAGGGTAGCACTAAATGGATACTTCTCCAAGTGGAGGGAAGTAGAGTGGGGTCCCCCAAGGTTCAGCACTGGGACCCCTGCTTTTCAACCTCTTCATAAATGATTTAGAAGTAGGAGTAAATAGCAAGGTAGCCAAATTTGCTGACGACACTAAATTATACAGGGTAGTGAAAACTGTGAGAGATTGTGAGGAGCTCCAGAGGGATCTCTTGACACTGGGGGAATGGGCAAAACAGTGGCAAATGAGCTTCAACATTAGTAAGTGCAGAGTGATGCATGTTGGGGCAAAAAACCCAAATTACATTTATAAACTGATGGGGTCTGAACTCTCTGTGACAAACCAGGAAAGGGACCTTGGTGTCCTGGTGGACAACTCAATGAAGGTATCAACCCAGTGTGCCTCAGCAATGAAAAAAGCAAACTCAATGCTAGGGATCATTAGGAAGGGTATAGAAAATAAGTCAGCAAGTGTTATTTTGCCTCTTTATAAATCTATGATGAGGCCCCATCTGGAATACTGTGTACAGTTCTGGTCACCATACCTCCAGAAGGATATTATGGAGTTGGAGAAAGTGCAGAGGAGGGCAACCAGAATGATTACGGGACTGGAACACCTTCCTTACCATCTGAGGCTGCAACGGTTGGGCCTTTTCACTCTTGAACGACGGCGTCTAAGAGGTGACCTGTTTGTAGTTTATAAAATCATGCACGCTGTGGACAAAGTAGATAAGGAAAAACTGTTTTCCCTATCGCACAACACTAGAACTAGGGGACACTTGATGAAACTTTTGGGTACTAGTTCTCAAACAAATAAGAGGATTACTGGTCTATGGAACTCCCTGCCAGAAGAAGTGGTGACAGCTGTCAGTCTTGACAGCTTTAAGAAAGGATTAGACAAGTTCATGGAGGACAAGGGTATCAATGGCTATAATTATGGATACTTAAGGACAACCTCGGGGTTGGAGAGATAGGCAGGATATCTCTCAATGCCATTTCCAGGGAATCCTAAGCAGGTGAAGGCATCTCCTTGGGAATACCCTGAAGGAAATGGTGAGCCACTGTGTGACACAGAATGCTGGACTGGATGGGCTGTGGCCTGTTCCAGCAAGGATGTTCTTATGTTCTTATAAGGCAAAAATATGTCCAACAAAAAATAAAAATATCATAATCGGTACAAATCACAAAATACAAAATATCACATTGCAGTCAAAAAAGTCTTCACTTCACTATCAATATTTCGTGTTCAGGGAATGAAGAATGAAGAAGCAGATGAGTGAAGTAGTGAAATTCAGCTTGAACACAGTTTGGATGGGGCAAAACTTGGACTTATATACACTATAAACAGTAACAGTAACAATAATACAACAAGCCTATTGGCTAACAGAGTGTGCACATTTTCGATCCACTTATTTGCATAAGAATAGATACATTAGAAAGATACATTCCGCTCCTACAACAAGCCCATTGGCTAACAGAGTGTGCACATTTTCGATCCACTTATTTGCATAAGAATAGATATATGAGAAAAGATACATTCTGCTCCTGTCAGAAAACACATTTAACATACATAACACAATATGAATACAGTATAACACAGTAGGCCTACCAAAGTTTCCCCACCCCAACACAAAGTCAGAGTAACATAAAAAATAGACTCAGCCACATGTGACATCTGTCATCTGTGCCTCCAATTCCCAAGGCGGGCCGGGCCACAGGAGGAGTCGAAAAGGTGTTAGCTGGATGAGTGCCAGCGGCGGTGCCTGCAAGCAGAACTCCCTCCAGCTGTGGATTTTCATCTCCCACTGGTCTGACTGGGAGGGAAAGGGAGTACCCGGAGTCCTTGGCATCGGCAGCGTTGGCCCCGCTTTTGAGGCCATCTGCTGTGGAAGTTCATCTCCCACCGGGAGGGAAAAGGAGCGCCCAGAATCCTTGGCAACAGTGGCATTGGCCCCACTTTTGAGGCCACCTGCCGAAACTTCCTCCAGCTGTTGAAGTTCATCTCTCGCCGGTCCAACCGGGAGAGAAAGGGAGTGCCCGGAGTCCTTGGCGTCAGCTGTGTTGGCCCCACTTTTGAGGCCGCCTGCCAAAACTCCCTCCAGCTGTGGAAGTTCATCTTCTGCCAGTCTGACCGGGAGGGAAAGGGAGCACCTGGAGTCCTTGCTGCATTGATTGATTTTCTCCACAGTCACAGAAAATTTGAACTGTACTCAAATAGTCCAATTTTAGTTGATTATTCATTGATCATCCTATTTTACTTTGAGGTCTATTAAGTGATTTCCAGATGAACCAGCCAGAATCAGCCCAGAATTTCAGTTTTGTCAGATGGGTGGTATCAACCAACCAACCAACCAACCAACCAATCTTTGGCATTCATCCATTTGGCAAAGTGTTTTACCTTCCATAGGATTAGACTGCCTTGACACCCGATGGGTTAAAAGAGGAAGCAAAGTAGGAGAAAGAAGAATAGGATTAGACAAGCCTCTTTTGGTTTAATATTTAGAGCTTGAGAGGTGTGAAAAAAGCACGTGTGACAACACCAAATGATTTAACTCCTTACCTGTCCCTTCAGTTTCCCGGGTTTAGTATTATTAATGGCCATTAGATTTAAAACAAATACACCAGACTGAAAAATCATTATCCAAGTGAATGATAATAACAAGTAAATATGAAGTGAGTGGAATCATGATGAGCACTGGAGATATGAGAGCAGCCAAACAACATCTCTTTAAAAATGTACAATATTTTCTGTGCTTAAGCAAGAGTTTGGAGTTATATTTTGGGGAAAGCCTTTTCTTGTGTTTTGCTTTTTTAAAAAAAATATTGGGTTTTTCATTAATAACAACAAACTAACTCCTACAAATACAGATAAAAAAAATCAATACAAAACAAATACCAATACACCACAAATACAATTACCTAAAATACAATACAAATACAAAATTTAAAACAGAAAAAAGATAATTCTAAATACAAACTTAGCAATTCAACCCATCCCCATTTTTTGATTCTATAACTACTTTTTACTATCATTCAATATATTATAAAACTCATATAATTACCTTAACATATATATTCAAAATCGAATTCTATATTCAATTATTTGATTACCATATTTAATATAACAAAAACTTATTAAATTCTGACATTGTTATTTTACTACTATAAATTATAAGGACCAGTGTAATATTGAAGCTTTCCTGTGAAGCATTACACCACTGGGATTAGCACCCCTAGAGGCCTTCTTGGCCCTAAAGGGGAAACTTTCCCATCAATTAATGTGCCTGTATACCCTTTGAACTTCAAGTTCTCACACTTTTAAACTTGCAAGATCATTCACCCACACAATTGGGGGGGGGGGGAGTCCAACCTTGGGCACTTTGCCAGGTAATCTTGACCTTGGGAGATCTTGAAGAGATAATGAAAATCTTATCTCTCAGCTCTATTTTCAAGGACACCCATAAATTCCTTAGGTGGGGATAACGGGACATTTTTAGGATAAAAGGACCTGCTTTTGCTTTGTTAAAAAGTCATTTTTACCAGAGTTAGCAGGAGCTTTTGGAAGTTCAGAGTCTGGACCATCACCAGGAGAAAAGAGATGGGGCTCTGAAAAATGCAGCTGATGCCAGGCCATTCCTTTGGGAATAAGAGGAGGCTAGGTCTTCGGACTTAGTCATTTTCCCACGAAGACGACACTTTGCCAAATTCTCAGCAATTTCAGACTTTGGAGAAAACTCTAGGATAGTTTAAGGATGACTCTTAGATTTTATGCGTTTTCTTATTTTGTAGTTTAAGTTTGTTTAGTTTTGTGTACTGAGAAGCAGAAAGCTAAGGATAGTGTCTTCAGAAGTTAGGAACCCAGGAATGGCATCATTTTTATTTGCATTCGCTTAATGAGATTAGCGTTTTAGTGATAGCTATGCTTTGTTTTTGGATACAACATTTGGATCTATGGACATTGCTTTGCTTTTTACCGCAATAAAAGGAGGGACTCTGAACAAGGTATCTTTTTGAAAAGACAATTAGAAGTGTTGTGTGTGTGGAACTGCTTGATCCTGCTGTCATCTAGTTTATCATGATACCATATGAAACTCCCATAGCTGTCCTTAAAGAAGTGCCCAGAATGAGGGGAAATAACAGGAGCCGACCCTGGCTGGATATACAATCTGCATGGCTTGATATGGAGAAGCAGCTGTGGGAGGCAAATATAGCCCTGGAGCCTGAAGAGGGAAATTGGGTTTTGAAGCCTAGAAGTCCCATCTGGGTGCACTTGGTTTCCCGACCCCTCCACTTGAAAGATTCTGTTTAATCTCCTCACGGAAGCAGAGTGGCGACAATAGCACCTGAACAATAATAATAATTGTGTGATTTATGAGGCAAAGTTCTAATATATAGGTGAAGGTTTCAGGATCCATGGCCCCTATCAATGTATTGAATCTCTGATCCATACCCCAGGTCTATCTAGAGTGCCTGTCATAATACACACACAACATTCAGTCTGTAAACAGATTATCATGCAGCTTAGTAGTTAAGACGCTGAGCTTGGAGACTGGAAGGTCGGGTTTCGATACCCGAGGACTGCATGGGGACATGAAAGAAACCTCACTCAGGCATCCCCTGAGCAGAGTTTCTCCAACAAAAATCGTTTCAACCCAGAGTAATCTCTGACACAAAATTATTATTAATATCATATCACTGGAGCCTATGGGGGCATAACTGTCAGCTTGAAAGCAATTTAGTGTTTTAGAACTTGGAACAAGGTTCCAGAATTGATTGTTAACCATGGATGGCTTTATATTCCATGGATTATTTAATCTTTCCTAAAATTAATGAGGGATGTACCTGAAATTTACTCTATCAATTTTTTAATTTATTTGACAGATTGACTCTTTCCATACCTTCTGGTTTCAACAGAGCACAATTTGTGGTTAAAAATCTGGGGTCAGAAGCAAAGAGAGCATTTCAAGGCTCATTTGGAAAAGGTGCAAAACACAGTGCACACATTTCTAAGACATGTAGAAACATGCTTTAGTAGTCAATGGTGGCATGTAATGTGCCCATTAGTACACCCATTTGAAGGGAAAAAGCCACACAAGATGCCTACCAATAACATAGGTCTGCAACCAAAAAACTGCATATGATTTTTTTTACTGTTTCTTATAGCTTTTTGCTTAGTGAAACTGAGAAAAATTCATCTCGTCAAGTGTTCTTGTAAAATTCATGTTTTAGTCTAATTTATTGTGAAGTTTGCCTTTAACCCAAGATTTGATATCCTATTCTTGATTCTAAAAACCCTATCCAATTTTTTCCTTACTTTCATTTAATATTTATTAGAGCTAGAATTAAGAATAATGCAAAGAGAAAATAAGAGGAATTGGGGGGGGGGCGTAGTCAGTGGTGGGCATCAGCAGGTTCGCACCAGTTCACTAAAACCAGTAGAATAAATTTTGGCTGGCCGTGCCCATCCAAGTTTTGAAATAAAGTAGTCCTAATTCGGGTGCAACACAGGGTTTTTCACCTGGCCATGCCCACCATAACATGCCCACAGTGTGGTAGTAAAAATTTTTTTGGAGCCCACCACTGGAAGTAGTGTAGGTTTAGTGGTGTGAGGAAGCTCAGATGATCATGTCCCAACAGGTTTATTTTGTTTGTAGCAAAAGGTGAACATAACTACTAGCATGCATTGATGGTGAGAGAACATCAACAGTGTTAAAAAGGGGGGCATTTTAGATCCCTCCCTTTTGTGCAGAAGACTGATGTGTATTGATCTTTAGTAGAATAATAATCTTGGTTTGGCATTGCAAAGAAAACAAAACACTAATAAGAAACTAAAAAAGAAACAGGGTAGGTGGGGAGGTACTGCAGAGAGATGAAACAGTTCAGCCAAGACAAAAGAGATGGGTTGCTAGCTACAATTATGGCATGCAATGTAGAATTGCAAATCATGTAAAGTGATAAGAAATTTAGGCAATTAAATTTAATTTGGTAGTTAGAGGATTCCCAAGAGGTGGTTTCCTTGTCAACAGTAAGGCACGGCACAGTGTAAACATCTGCAGCCTTCTGAAGAGTTTGGTTCAAATCAGAAAACAAGTGTTGTTTTTGGGGGAAATAAATCTTGGATTTATGGAGTTGGTGGCTACGCTGCCTCTTTATAGAGTAGTAACAAATTGAGTATAAGTTGGTTTTTTTAGCCCCAAAATGAGGTCCAAAAATGGGACTCTATTTATACTTGTCTTAGCATTTTGTGCCTCAATTTTATTTCTTAAAACTCTGTATTTAAGAGAAAATCACGTAAGTATGCTGTTTATATTGTATGCAAATATACTTGAAGCCATCTCTGCTGGGAAAGTGGGTGTTAAAGGGAAGTCAATGAGCCAATCGGCTTCAAGTATATTTGCATACATCTTAAAAAGGATACTTCCATGGTTTTCTCTTAAACACAGAGTTTTAAAAAATGAAATTGAGGCACAAAACACTAAGACAATAGACAATTAACTGATTGAAGTGTAAAAAACAGTTCCATAAAAAATCACCATAATATGAAATGCAGTCAAAAAGGGGGAGAATAGGGGGAAATTTATAATAGAATTATTATAGTAAGCCTGGCTTGCTGGCTGCCTTTTTCCTGTGGGGGCAAATAGTCATGCCTATGGGGTGGTTCCTCCTCTACCAGGGGAAACCCAACATTCTTTTGCACTGGTATGAGCCACACACCTCATGAATAAAGATATAACACAATAATATATAAGGGATTTACATTCCCCTGGATTTTTTAAAAAAATATGGGGAATTATAAAAAAATACATGATGGTGGGAAGAGGGGCTCTAAATTAATTAAAGGGGTTTTCCTGGGCAAAATAGGATACTTGACAGGTATGGTGTCCACACAGGGTCAGGTTAGAACATATTTTGACTTAAAGTAAGATTTAGTTTATTCAACAAAGCTAAAGTGACCCTGAAGATGGCATAATGGCCATATTGCCCAAATTTCAGTTTATTCTCTGATTTTAGCCATGCCATTTGATGTACAAGCACACTCTTTGTTGGCACAGCTTTCCTTCAGAAAGTGAAATGAGAAGCACTGCAGCCCATGAATTGTGGTCGTGAGGATTTTGCTTCTGATCCTGGTGGTGGTGGCGGTAATGGGGACTAACAACATTGGTATTTCAGAGAACGAATAAAACAAAACAAATAAATGCTGTAGCACTTTGAAGACTAATTGTTATATTTTAATGTTAGCTTTCATGGATCAAGTCCACTTAATCAGAAAACTGATAATAATAATAATAATAATAATTTTGTGTCAGAAATTATTCTGGGTTGAAAGAATTTTTTGCGGGAGAAACTCCACTCAGGGACTGGCCAAATGAGGCTCCTTTTATGTCCCTAAGAGCTGAGACAGAGACAGGCACTCAATCCGTCATGCAGTACCAGGGTTTTGAACTGCTGATTTGCCAGCCTGCCATCTAACAAGGCAAGCTTCTTAACTACTGAGCCACCTCAGCCCCTAATAAATTTAATAAATTTAATGTTCCCAAGATCTGTCTTGCAGCACTCTGGTATCAAACCCCTACCTAATCCACCACAGTGCTGCAGACAAGTGGACTTGAGAAAGTTGAATTGATCCACAAAAGCTAACAATAAAATATAACAGTTAGTCTTCAAAGTGCCACAGCATTTTGGCTTTTGTTTGTTTATTCTCTGATATGCTTGCAACACAGACTAACATGGCTACTATTCTAAAAAATTCAACATTGGTTTGGTTACCAGACATACAAGGAATTTCATGAAGATGCCGTCTTCTATTTGTTGCTTGTTTGTTTTTAAATAACAATATCCTTCTAGCAAGGATGGCAAGGAGTTAGCTGATACAGAAGAGACAAAGAAAAGATGGAAAGAGTACACAGAGGAACTCTACAAAAAGGACCTCAACACTCTTGATAATAACAGTGATAAGGAAATTGAACTTGAGCCAGACATCCTAGAGAGTGAAGTCAGAAAGGCCCTAAAAAGCACTGCAAACAACAAAGCCAGTGGAGATAATGGTATTCCAGTTTAATTTTTCAAAGCCCTAAAAATGATGGAATCAAATTATTACATTCTATACTCCAGCAGATTTGGAAAACACAACAATGACCACAAGATTGGAAAAGATCAGTACAATGATACCTCATACAACGTCCAAACTTGGTTCCACAAGTTTGGACTTTATACGGATTTGGACTTTGTATGAGGCATGCAAAATCCTAGTCGTGATGCCTCATACAACGTCCAAATTCTTGCCGTGATGCCTCGTACAGTGTCATTTCCATAGAGATACATTGTACTGGAACAGCACAGACTTCAGGGCAAAGTCAAGGAAACAGAAAGGAAACTGACAGAACTTTAAGAAATCATTGTCTAAAGGCTAAATACAAAAACATGTCAAACAACTCTGATTGTCCAAGAACCTGAAGAATGCTGCAAAAATCCCAGGAATGCTTCTAAAAATTCTGATGAAAAATTTCAGAAAAAATCCAAAATTGCGCTCAAAACCACTCCTAAACACTCTTTGTCACATGCAAAACCCACAAGAGCAATGCACACATGTGTCCTGCCTTTTATACTGCCTAGGCACAATGCAGCCTGGGGAAAACCCCAATGTCCCATACAAAGTCACAGTGACTTTGTATGAGGCAACTTTTTTCAAGGAATTAGGTGATGTTGTATGAATTCGATGTTGTATGAGTGGACTTTGTATGAGGTATTACTGTATACATTCCAATCCCAAAAAAGGATAATGCCAATGAATGTTCAAATTATTGAACAATTGCGCTCATCCCACACTCTAACAAGGTTGGATCATGGGGAAAACAAAGGAATATCAGAAACAAGTCCACTTCTGTTTCATTGAGTACACCAAGGCCTTTGACTGTGTGGAGCATAACAAAACGTGGCAAGTAATTAAAGAGATGGGAATACCAGAACACCTTATATGCCTCATGAGAAATTTGTACATGAGTCAAGAAGCAACAGTTAGGACAGGATACGGATTGATGGAGTGGTTTGAAATAGAAAAATGAGGAAGACAAGGCTGCATTTTATCACCTGCTTATTCAACTTATACACAGAGCACATATTGCGCAATGCACAATATGTGATCAAAATTGCTGGGAGAAACATCAACAATTTGAGATATGCGGATGATACCACCCTAATAGCTGAAAGTGAGGAAGACCTAAAGAAACTCCCGATTAGGTTGAAGGAAGAGAGTGCAAAACCAAGATAATGGCAACAGGCCCTATCAGTCCCTGGAAAATAAATGGGGAAGATGTAGAAGCAGTGACAGATTTTACTTTCTTAGGATCTAAGATCACTGCTGTTGGGGATTGCAGCCATGAAATAAAAAGGTGACTGATACTTGGGAGACAAGCTATGAGAAACATGGGGAACATAGTTAAAAGTAGAGACATAACATTGCAAACAAAAATTAATATAGTCAAAGCAATGGTATTCCCGGTGGTAATGTATGGTTGTGAGAGCTGGACCATTACGAAAGCTGAGCACAGAAGAATATATGCCTTTGAAATGTGGTATTGGAGGAGAGTTTTGAGAGTCCCCTGGACAGCGAGGAGACCAAATTGGTCAATCTTATAATAAATTAACCCTGACTGCTCCTTAGAATGTCAAATAGTAAAAATGAAGCTAAAGTACTTTGGACATCAAATGAGAAGAGAGAATTCACTTGAGAAAGCACTGATGCTGGGAAAGGTGGAGGGCAAAAGAAGAAGGGGGCAGCCAAAGATGAGATGGCTAGAGGGTATTATAGGGTCACAAAGGGTTGGAATTGACTGTGCAACTGAACAACAACAAAAAATCATTCTAGTATGCTAAGATGCAGTACAAACCGCTGAGATGTCATTTTTGTAAATTTCTCAGAATCTTCTGGGAATTCTCAGCCTTTCACAGTATAGTAGTTGGGTTGTGAGATACCTTTGTTCTCTGCACACAGAAATCTGTGCATATTTTATGTGTATTTTATACTCCTCTTTACACATGTATTTATCTCTTTCCTCTTTTCCTCTTTGATGAAAACATATTTGTGTGTATTTATAATTGTGTATAGTTTAAACTGTTATGTGTGGCTTTGTACATTTCTTTTCCAAAGAGGCACTACATGTCTTGAAAATGCACAGTTTCTGAGGCAGAATGTGTTTCAATGACTGTTGTCCTTGGTAGGCATGGGATGTATATTTTCTATATGTAAATATCTATATTTCTTTCCCACCCTTAGTTATACTAGTTGCCCAAACTCCAGTGACATAAGTTCATAATATGTTATTTCCTCCTAGTTCATCTTATGTTGTTTGTATTATGTACCATCTAGTTGGAACTGAATTACATCAATTCTAATAGGGTTCCCAAAATAAGTGAAATATTTAAGGAGTGACTTTGCTGATTCCACACCTCCAGTGTTTTTCCATCACTGAAAAGAGATTCAAAACCAGGTCTCCTGGATCCTGGTCAATTACTATATGCGCCATACCTTACTGGATAACTACCCTTATACATTTAGTTTTATTTGCATTAGAAGACAAGCATTTGTGACCCTAACCCAGGAATGAAGAACCTATACTGACTGGCAGTCAAACTCAGCCATTCTGGACTTTCAAGGATTCACTCATAATGTCCCTTCATTTTTAAAATTGTTAATAGCTCTTAAATTTGTTGTTGTTGTTCAGTCGCACAGTCGATTCTGATCATTTGTGACCCTATGGACCATTGTCCTCCAGGCACCTCTGTCCTCCACCATCCTCCTCAAACCACCCAGCTCTTTCCCCTTTGTGTCTCCAATAGCAGTGGTTAAATTGCTGAACTGCAGCCAAATCATTAGGAGTTTGGTCCTGACAGGGATCAAGGTTGACTCAGTCTTCCATCCTTCTGAGGTTGGTAAAATGGGTGCCCAGCATGTTGGGGGGCAAAATGCTAATTACCTTGTGAACTGCCAAGTGTAATTTCTATTGCCATTACTCTTTTAAAAATCAAGAAAGTTCCTTTTTATCCTCTGTTAGTCACTATTTAAATTAAAAAGATGTGTGTGTTGGGGAAGGAGGTTGTGAGAGCCTCTGAAAGTATGGCAAAATTATGTTGGTGAGTGTGTGTTTGTGGGGGGGGGGCATTGTCTCTTTCTCTCTGTTTGTATGTGCTTCTCTTTATGATGACCAAGCAATTATGATGTATAGTTATGTATTTATTTATCTGGTAACCATTGTATTGTTATTGCTGCTGTTGTTTGCTTAGATCGTTTTTTGTTTCATGTCTTGTTTCATGCTGTGAACCACCTTGAGTTGCTCTCTGGGTAAGAAAGGCAGTATAGAAATACACTTAGACTTAAAATAAATAAAAATAATTATCATTGTGGGGAGGATGGTATTTCATAGTAGAATTCTGAAGAAAGAAGGGTAACGATGAGGAAGAAAAACATGTTTGCAGTAAAAGATGGGTGTGCTGAAAGAGATAATAATACATACATCTAAATTCATCTGTATGTATGGCTGGTTACAAGAAACCTGAAATGGAAGATGTTTCATTTACAGTATGAAAATATCTGGCACCTTACCTGTAAATGATATTCATCCATTTTAAAGGATAGATATTAAATGTATGCTTAACTTCCCTTTGTTTGAATTCAGGTTGGAGCCAACTTTCACTCTGTCTTATTCTAAATAATATATTGTGAGTTGAAATATGGGAAATATGATTCTGGATTTCTAATAGTTGCATCCACATCATGCAATTTATCTGTGTAGAAGGGCAGCCTTCCCTCTTAGCCCAGTCATAGATTATTATTATTTCTTCTTCTTCTTCTTTCATCATCTTCTTGTGTTGAGGGGGATGCAAGTTTCTTGTTCTCCTCCTCCTCCCTTTCTTTCTTTCTTGTGGTTTCCCCATGCCCCAGTGGCATGGAACGGCCCGCGCAGAGGCCACTTCGGGGGAACGCTCCTTGAGCCGTGGGCTCTGCGGGCAGAGAAATTTAGGGGGGTGGATAAATGATAGGGTTTGATTCACCCAATTTCCTGACCTGACCAGCGGATCTGCTGAGAGAGCGAATAGCTAACCCAGTTACCCATTAGAATAATCACTCATCTCCAAGCTCAACTTTACCCCGGGTGTAAACAGAGGCCATGTTTACCCCTGCCTAATCCCCAAACAATGGTGTTTTCCCCAGTCTGTGTTTGGCCAAGTTAACTAACTTCCCTCCAAGAGATTCCCAATTAACCTGAGTAAACAGGTGATGTGATTTCTGTCAGATGACTGTTTTTGCCACCGTTGCGCTTTTACTCCTATATATGATGATGCCTTTTTCCCAATAAACCACTGATCTTATCCTCCTCCATACTGCCTCGTATCGTTTCTTGATCAGTCTCCTCCGGGACCTCCGGCCCTCTGCGGCCCCGATTCCTACACTTTCTCCCTCTCTGTTGACCTACTGGCAGAGGTGAGTCAAAGCCCTTCTATGACGATCACATTTAATTGTCCTTGTCTTTCTTTTGTATCCATATATTCTATAATTCCACAGTATGTGGTTGGCCTTACTGGATTGGTCACACATCTCTGCTTTTAAAATAATATTTTCATACATTAGACAGGCACAGAAAAAGCAACAGTCAACAAATAAACAGTGCTGTCATGTGTTCTGGGAAGAATAAAGAGTGTTACTTCCATTAGCACAAAAGTGCAGGAATTGACACAATGGGGAAGTTGGTTATATAAAGACACCCCACAGGCTTCATGTTTCTTTTCACAGGTGATTAAAAATATCTACCTTTTTAACAGAAAAACTCAGCATGGTGTACATGTTTAAATGATGGCTTAGGTAGAACAACAGATATTCATCCCAAATTAAAATGTCTTCTGTTACAATACAATCAGCAGAATCTTATTTCTTAAAGCCACTGAAGTAAAGTTAAATGGCATCAATCACTGCAGCCGATTGACACTAAATAAAAAGTCAGTGTTTGTACTTCTCATTGCCTTCCAAGTAGTGCAATTGGTATGTGACAAGAAATGTAAGTCTCTACTTTTTAATTATGGCAATTTGCTGCAGTGATTTACAGCATTTGACTTAATCTGGCAAGGATCAATTAGAAGAATTCTGACCATGATATAAATTTAATATGATATCAACAAAAAGATACCTACAGCTCTTCCTTACTGTAGTGAGGTTCAGAGTCCTGCTTCACTGGAAGGAGTGCTATGTGTGTTGTCCATACAACTGTCCTTGACATGTACCACGTATGCTGTTATTATTGGTAAGGTCTCCCTTGTTCGAAACTAAGTCATGTCTGACTCTAGGGAGCAGTGCTCATCTCCATTTACAAACAAACAGCCAGCAGTGTCTGCATCTGCAGGCATTTCCATGGTCATGTGACAGGCTGGTGTGCATGGAACACTGTTACCTTTCGCACTGAAACGTATCTACTTGCTTTCAAACTGCTAGTTTTGCAGGAGGTGGGACAGACAGTGAGAGCTGAAAGGGAATCCAAGTACAGTGATACCTCATACAAGGATTTTAATCCATTCCACGGGGTTCATTGTTGTATGAAACAATTGCTATACGATGCATTCATCGAATAGTGATTTTCCCTATGGGATGCATTGTACAACTTTTTTTCCCATTGAAAAATTGTATGATTTTTTCCACAGGGAAAATTGTTATGCGGGATGCCATTTCCCTCAAAACCTAATTGTTATGCAATTACGTTGCTATATGGGGCAATTGTTGTATGAGGTTCCACTGTATTGTCATCTTTAGTTCCCAGCCAGAGGTGGAAATGTAGCTGTTCTTATTATATTTTACCATATGATATAATGTTGCTACCATCTTTTGGTGTCACTATGAAATAATGACCTTCAAAATGTCCTGCTATTAATGCCCCTAACCAGCTCTTAAAATTTACAGGCTGTGGCTTCCTTCATTGAGTCACTCCAACACATAATATGACCTCCACTCTTCTCAATACATTTTATTTGCACACTAACCTTTCTCACACTAGGTCAGATGAAAAGAACTGCAGATTAAACTCACCTAATGGTGCCTTTATTTTGGAAGTTTCATGTCTGGCCTAGACACAGGAGAAGCAGCAGCAGCGTTGTTGCATCTTCCAGTGAGCCTTTGTTTATCATGATAAAGAATAATAGGATATGTTAATTCATTCAACTAACATTTAACTAATCTGACTCCCTATAGGGGCCAATGGTTATGGGCTGATGAGCGCCTTTAGGTGGGGTGATGGTCCTTTCAGTGGAGTAAATGCCACTGGAAACTGTCACACTGGGCCAAAATGGCAAAATAAGTGGAGGAGGAACTCTGATTCCCAATGGTCATGGAGGTGGAACAGGCCATGCCAGATAGACTGGCTGTGAAGGTGCACCTTGCCTATATCCTCATGGCTGCAGCAGTCCATTACAGTCCCGGTGTTAAATCCTGCATGTCTCATTTCATGTGTGCCTTGGGAGATGGCTCCATGATCAAAGTGTGTGTGTCACTTCATGGCAAGCTGGGATCCACCTTAAACAAATTCACGCCAAAGACATTTTTCATGCTTCAGGAAAAAATACAGTCTCGGATACGAGTTGCAGTTGACAACAGCAATTCCTTCAGCTTCTAGTGAAAGCTTAGGCTTGATTTTATCTATAATGCAGTAAGATGTTTGGAAATGTTACTTTTTTTGGACTTCATCAGCCATAACTCCCCTGCTGGCCTTCATTCCTGTGGCTTCACTGTTTTCTATACACCATCTGCAGACAGTTCTGCAAATAGATTTTAGCTGTTTACCAACAGCTAGGAATGGGCATAGGCACAATTGCAATAGTTACCCATCACTGTCAGTTTACAACTATGGAATCTTTTTAAAGTGTGGGGTTCAAGGTTTGAAAAGTGAACAATCCTATGCAGTGGCCTTCTTTCATATTATTTCCATATTCATTTTGTTATGAAAAAGAATAAGTGGTTTTGTCATTTACTACAAAGGGGAAGAAGAAACCAGAGAACCCCAAGCAGAGATATGGTGGTGTTATCTATCATATTGCTCCTAGAATGTGGTTCTTTCCTAAATTGTTCCTACACGTGATATATGGTAATGTTGGTGTTGCAACAACAACTTTACTCCTTCCTCATTAGCCAACTGATTCTAAATTTTCATTCTTAATCTTTATCCCCACCCCACGACATGCACGTGCTATGTATAGCAATGAAAGTTAATTACCACCTTCATCTTTCCTCCTTTCATTTCTTATCCTGCGCTGGATTCATGGGTGGATTTTCATAAGCAAACAACATTGTCAACAGATTTAGAATATGTCTTCACTGCCTCCCAATTATTATGTGTAAAGTAATCAAAGAGTGAGCTTTTAGTAAACAAATCCATGACTTTGTGGCAAACAGGTTCTTCTGTTGTGTAGCATAATGTACCTGTAAATTAATGTGAATAATAGTTAACACTTCCCCAAGTACAAAGCAAACATTAACTAATTAATAAAAGACTCCAACAGAAACAAACCCTGAGGGGTCACCATATGTTTGTTTTCTTAGTTTCTAAATGACACAGAAAGTAAAAGAATATCCTGAATACCAGGAAGTGTCTTCAACACCCAATTATCATTTGGACTTGTTCATTTTGTTTTCCTCCTTCCTTTATTAACCACTGCAACCTTCATTTGTGGGACCATAGCTCAGTGGGAGATCCTATGTTTTGCATGTAAAACAATCCTCAGCATTTCCAGGTAGGCCTAGGAAAAAAATTTAGCTAGAAACCTGAACATCCACTACTAGTCTATACGAACAAAACTAAGAGGAATCAGACGTCTAACTTAATATAAGGCAGTTTGCATGATGAGTTGTAATATACAGTTCTTTCTGATAGAGCTTCTAGAATGAAAGTGCGGCGCCAAAATGGCCACTGCGCTCTTTGCGGGCCCCCCCACCCAGACTCAGACATCCAGGTGAGTTAGGGGGCGTGGCCACCCCTCTATAAAAGGGGTGGCCACGAGGCAGCCAAGCTGCCATTTTGGAAAAGCGACGGAGAGGAGAAGTTTTCTCCGTCGCTCTTCGTTTCTTGAGAGCCGCAGTTGGCTGTAGAGCCTTGCGGGTATTCAGGGGCTGTAGTGGCTGAGTGGTTAAGGCGCTGAACTTGACGACTAGAAGGTCGGCAGGTCAGCCTTTGGTTTCGCAATCTTCGGCTTTTCAGCCATCTGGCGCTTGCGATCCCCGGAACGGGATCGTTTCTTCATTATGCCTCCCAAGAAGAGGGCTACGGCGACTCAGGTGCACCCGAAAGGGAGGACCTTGCCTGGCGGACGGCAGTCGGGTCGGAGGACCGCGACTGCGCCCCCGCAACAGGACCCCTTATCGCATTCACCCACCGCGACCGGTGGGATGGAGCAGCTTAGGCCATGGCCCGCGGCTCTCCAGCCTCAGACTGGCCCTACAGGGGCTTCGGCCCCCGGCCCGCAATTGCCGGCCATGGGCCTTGATCACGGGGGAGGGCCTGGTGCGGTTGCACAGCAGGGCTTACCTCCGGCCCCTCATGGGCCGGAGTTTTGGGCATGGCCCTATTCGGGACCTGGCTCTCAAGTCGGGCTACCTGGACCATTACCCAGTGGGCCGTCCGGCCCACCTGGCCCCCTTTATACTGGGGGATCTGTGACAGTGGATGCATTACTGGCACGCGTAGCCACGCTAGAGGCATCCCTAGGGATCGCCAATAATCCCATTGGGGGGGGGCCTTCACTGCCATCTGGGGCCCCCTTTTGCCTGCCTGCTACCATGACAGCCGCCACGCTGCAGCAGGCGGCCAGTCGGGTTGAGTTGCTCGAGGCGTCCAGGCCTGTGCCCGCTGCGGTCTCGCAGCTCCCCGTACATCCTGAATTGCAGACGGGTAGTGGTTGGATGTGTCCTCAGAGCTCGATTGCGGTCGCGAGCTCCGATGCCCGCCGTGGGCTGGAACCCCCAGTGGGGGCGGCTCACGGGGGTGCACCCAGTGAGTATCAGGTTCAAGCTAATGTCCCCACATCACAACCCACTTCCGGGGATAGGTTTCAGTGGCCATGGCCTCGTAATGTCGGGGCGGGTGGGTATCAGTTCCCAGCTTACCCGGGTGCAGCTTGGTCCCATACTGGCATAACATTGGGCGGGGGGGGGGGTTCCGCCCCCGGGGCTATACCGGGTGTCACAGGGACTGTCCAGGCTCCTCTCTTGATACCCCGTGTAAATACTGTGCCAGTGTCGGCATTGACGACGGCCGGGTATTCCTTGCCCCTCGGGGATCATTTGTCCCAGGCCACAAGGGAAAAGATTTGGCGGGGGGAGTATGTCGATATTTTCTCCCTGTTGAACCAGGAGCCCACCAAGGAGGAGAAAGAGGGGCAGGATGATAAGGACAAAGAGCTGGCTCGCCGTCGCAAGCCACCACGTACCTGGGCCAACTGGTTACCCACATATCTCATTTATATGGCGGTGTACCTTAGGGCTCGGCCTGACCTGGCCATTCCTATGGTCCAATATTTGGACAATATTTACAGGGCAATGGTGGATTTTCCTGGCCCATCGTGGTTGGCTTACGATGAGGAATTTAGAATGAGAGTGCCCTTACACCCGGAGATGAGGTGGGATGAGCCATGTCAGAAATTGTGGCTTTTATACATGACCCCCACGCGCCCGGCGCCTGGGGAGAGGTACCATTGTGGCCATGCGGTACAGCGAGCTGCACCAACACAGGCTCCCCGCCAGCTGGCGGGGCAGGGGGTTCCAGCCCGCTTGCTGTGTTGGAGTTTCTCGGCCAATGGTGTATGCAATAGGAAACAGTGCCGATACAAACATGAGTGTGCCTCTTGTGCTGGCCCCCATGCCGCCGCTGTGTGTCCGCGAGCCGGTGGGTCACGGGGCAGAGGTAGAGGTGGACAAGGAGTGGGCAGACCTGCCGTTGATGGAGCTTGTCACTCAAAAGGCCCCCTCCCCGGTTAACGTAGCTATGTTGGAGTGGTGGCTCTCGATTTACCCGAGGAGGGAGGATGCCAGGTATCTCCTCAAGGGTTTCCAGCGAGGCTTTCGCATCCCATTCAAAGGGGAGCGGTGCCCCCAAGATGCTCCTAATTTACTTTCCTTGAAGGGTAGGGAGGAGGTGGCTGCCCTAAGTATCGCTAAGGAGGTTAATGCAGGTAGGGTTGCTGGCCCCTTTCCTATGCCCCCCTTTCCCAATCTGAAGGTTTCCCCTTTAGGGTTGGTTCCCAAGACGACCCCTGGGGAATTTCGTTTAATTCACCATCTGTCATACCCGGCGGGCCATTCAGTCAATGATGCCATTCCGGATGACCTTTGTTCTGTCAGGTATACGTCATTTGACCAGGCCCTGCGCATGGTGCGCTCTTGTGGCCCGGGTGCACTTCTGGCCAAATGTGACATTAAGTCGGCATTCAGGTTGTTGCCAGTGCACCCGGGTGACTTTGAGTTATTGGGTTTTAAATTCCAAGGGAAATTTTATGTTGATAAAGCCATGCCTTTTGGCTGCTCGATTTCCTGTTCAGCATTTGAACGTTTTAGCACTTTCCTTCAGTGGGCCTTTGTTCGCAGGTCTGGGCCCCGGTCTGTAGCCCATTACCTCGATGATTTTTTGTTCGGGGGTGAACGGGGCTGGGACACGTGCACGCATCTCCTCAATACATTTCAGATGCTAATGCAGGAACTTGGTGTCCCTTTAGCGCCCGAAAAGACCGAGGGCCCATCAACTAAGCTCACATTTCTGGGTATTGAAATTGACACGGTCTCGCAGGCATCCAGGTTACCCATGGATAAGGTTACCCGGATCACTGCGTTGATTTTGGCCTTACTGGCCAAATGCAAGGTGTCACTTCGTGAACTCCAGGTTTTACATGGTCACCTTAACTTCGCCTGCAGAGTGGTCATGCCTGGCAGAGCTTTTGCTCGTCGCTTATGCGACGCCATGACTGGGCTATCCAGGCGCTATCACAGGGTCCGACTGAACAAGGGCATGAGGGCTGACATGTTGGTTTGGCTTAAGTTCCTGAGGGAGTTCAACGGGGTGTCATTTTGGAGATCTGACCTGTTGGTTACCCCTAGGTTCCAGGTTGAGTCAGATGCCTCGGGGTCCCTGGGATATGGGATTTACTTTGAGGGGAGGTGGGCCTATGGCCGATGGCCTCCAGCATGGCGGGGCACGGATCGTCTATGCGATCTTACATTCCTTGAGTTCTTCCCAATACTGGGAGCTTTGATGCTATGGGGTGAGGAGTGGGCCAATTCAGTGGTTCATTTCTGGTGTGACAATGCTGCGGTAGTGCACATTGTCAATGCTCAGACGTCAAAATCACCCAGGGTGATGGCTTTAGTTCGCCAGTTTGTGTTACTTAGCCTACGCCTGAATGTGCTTTTTAGGGCCAGACATGTACCAGGCATTAATAATGATATTGCCGATGCTTTATCCCGCCTGCAGATCCCCCGGTTCCGCGCCTTGGCTCCGGACGCAGAGGAATTCCCCTCGCCACTCCCGGATGAGATTTGGACGTTTGGCAAGGAGTGGTGAACCGGGCGATCGGCATGTCACTGGCGTAAGGCGTATCATCATGCATTCAGTCAATTTACAAATTTTTGTGCGCAACTCCAGTTGCCCGAGGGGTGGCCCATTCCAGTCGACCACGTTCTCCAATTTATGGTCTACCTACACAGTCTTGGCCTAGCTCCCCGCACCATAGCATCCAGGCTGTCAGCACTGGCTTTCATGGCCAAAGTGAGGGGTTTTGCTGACAACACGAATGATTTCTGTATACGACATGTTTTGGAGGGGTGGACACGGGAACTTGGATGCCGCCCGGACAATCGCCACCCAATTTCTCCAGGGGTTCTTACCCACCTTGCACAAGGCTGGCATGACCTGTGTTTCGACAGGTATGAGGCAGCTCTGTTTCATGCGGCTACCACGGTGGCCTTTTTTTGGAGCGCTCCGCATCAGTGAGTTGGTGATACTGTCTAAGGCGGATGCGGCTCATAGGGCACTGGAACTCGAAGATGTCTATGTCTCCAATGAGTGGGCTCAGTTGAGGATACGGTCCTCAAAAGTTGATCAGCACGGTGTAGGCAGTGGTGTTAGACTGCTACGATGTTCCATTGCAGACATCTGTCCAGTTGGTGCCCTACAAGATTTCATTGCAGTGCGTGGTACGCACCCTGGCCCGTTTTTCTGCCACCAAGATGGGTCTCCCCTTACTAAATTTCAATTTTGGAAGGTGACCGGTAAGGCACTGTCCAGTGTTGGCCTCCCCGGGGCTCGTTACGGCACCCATTCTTTTAGAATAGGAGTTGCTTCTACTGCGGCTGCATTTGGGTACTCTGAGGCTGATATACGCCGTATGGGGAGGTGGGGATCGAAGTGTTTTGAATTATATGTTCGCCCTCTTCAAGTATGAGTACCAGATAAGTCACTGTTCTATCTTTTTTATCTTACAGACCCTGTGTGTCCCCGCACACTGGTGGCAGTATGGCTGGTGGGCCATAGCTATGTGCACTGGGCAGTACGCTGCGGCGACAGAGTGGGGACCCCAGCTTGGACTGCGTGACTCCGCATGTATCAGGTGGTATGGTAAGCGCGGAATGTTATGGCGGGAACTGTTGCCATTCCTTTTCTCCATCAGGGATGCTGAACCGCCTGATGTCTTAGTGCTGCACCTCGGGGGCAATGACCTGGGCCAGGTCACTGGCCTTTCCTTAAAACATATGATCTGCAGCGACCTAGCTTATTTGCATTATGTGTGGCCTGCCACAACGCTGCTATGGTCGGACATCATACCGCGTCACGCTTACAGGGGGGGTATCAACCTCCAGGCCCTTGACCGCGCTCATCGCTCGGTGAACAGGGCGATTGCCCAGTTCTTTGCTGACAAGGGTTTGGGGCGGGTCATCTGACACCCCAACATTAGTCTCCAAAATTACGATCTTTACACAGGGGATGGGGTCCATCTGTCGCCCAGAGGTATGAACCTCTTTTTGGAAGATTTGCAAGCAGGCCTCTTGACCGAGCTGACGGTCTGGGGGGGGGGCGGTGAGTCTTTATTAAGCCTCCCCGTGTGGCGGGTAGCACTGGTAAGGTAAATATTTATGACCCACAGGTATCCGGCAGGTTCGCAATTGACTGGCCAACACTAGATAGGTACAAGTTCGTTAACGTTGACCGGTCAACGACGAACCAGGCAATGGGGTGATGGCAGGAGCTCTTCAGCATGCATCACCCCGTGATTTGACGGATACACGTCAGAGGGTGGGGTCAGTAGATAGTTTATTGACTATGGTCAACAATTTGTTTGTTGTAAACAAACAAATTGATACAAATGGATACATTGTAGCCAATTGCCATTGGCAATTTTGGGAGGAACCTTACCAGTGTTACTGCGACCTGCTTGCCTTAAGAATTATAATTGGCTGAGTACCAATTGAAATTTATAATTCGGACTAGGGCATGAATCAATAAATGTGGCCCAATGCCGTTATCCACATATACCGGTGTCTGAGTCTTTTTTGGGGGGTGCGCCTGCAAAGAAGGGATGTATTGAAAAATGTGGAGCAAACCTTCCATGTTACCTTAATTTTTTAAGTACTATGATAACTAGCTACTTTGGTGGTTAGAACTAGGACTGTAACTAGTTACTTTTTAAATGTAACTTTTCACACTCTAGTCCAGGGATTTGCAACTTACACCCCATGGGCCTAAAATAGCCTGCAGTGCCAATTAATCCGGCCTGAGGTGAGGATCCTGGAGCTGCTGCTGCCACCACCAAAAAAGCACCAAAGCAAAAAAAATGCAGCAAAAAAAATTTGCTGAAATCCCAGGGGAAATGTGTCACTCATGGTCCCGCCACCATGGGAAGTGGCAGAAGCAGCAAAACCAGCTAGGATCATGCCATGAAGTGGTGGGAGTAGTGGGAGGAACCATGCCTCCAGCCCACTCACTTGTGTGAGGGGCGCATGACTGGCCCGTGGCACAAAGATATTGCAAAAACCTGCTCTAGTCATATTAGGCATTTTTGTTTATTTATTTATTTAAAATATTTCTATCCCGCTTCCCTCACTCAGGAGTGACCCGAAGTGGTTCACAACATAATTAAAACATCAAATAAAAACATTAAATAACACCCTCCATCTATAGACTATTAAAAGCCCCCCTTTAAAACCAAGAAAGGAGGTATTTATTTATTTATTTTACAGAATTTCTACCCCGCCTTCCTCATCCATGGATGACCCAAGGCGGCTTACATCATACTTAAAAAACATACAAATTTGTTAAAAATACAACCTAATCCCTTAGAAAAAAAGAAAACAAGATTTAAAAACTATTTTAAAAACTATTTTAAAACTATATTAAACAATACGATGAATAAAATTAAAAAGTTTAAAAAGTAAAAAAGGGGAGGGACAGGGGAGGAATAAGGCAATGGACTGGTGTGCAGATGTGCTATCCAACAGGCCCTTATTCAAACCAGCCAGCGGGACTGGGCTGTCGCAGCTGTCGGGCCCCACACCCGTTGGCCTAACCAAGTCTTAAGGGCCTTCCTAAAGGGGAGCAGCTCTGTCTGGACGTGCAGTTCTGATGGTAAGAGGTTCCACAGGGCCAGGACAAACATCAAAAAGGCTCTTCTTCTGGTCCCCACCAAATGAGCCTCTTTAATTGGTGGGACCACCACTGAGCCTCTCTGGTATGCTTTTGTAGGACAGGCAGAATACCTTGGAGTGATGCGGTCCCTTAAGTATCCTGGTCCACTGCCATGTAGGGCTTTAAAGGTCAAAACCAGCACTTTGAATTGCACCCGGAGGCACACTGGTAACCAGTGCAGCTCCCGAAGCAGCGGTGAGGCATGAGCATAACACCCACATCCCATCACCACCCGGGCAGCCGCATTCTGGACCAGCTGCAGCCTCCAAATGGTCGCCAAGGGCAGCCCCATGTAGAGCGCATTACAGTAATCCAATCTAGAGGTGACCAGAGCATGAGTGACCATGAGCAAGGAGGTATCACTGTTATTCATTGGCAGTTAGAGAATAAGCAATTGTCCATTATCATCCAAAGTGTGAAAGCTTTCACACAATTCATGCTATGTTTCCCTGCCTAAAGTTTTCTTCACAAGATTATTTGATCTACAAGTCAAAAACGGGCAGTTTTCTTACTTTAAAATATTCCATGAATTTGTTTTTCACTGAAACATGCTTGTGATTTCACCACTTAATTCAAAGCCTCAAGCTTGATTTCTCAGTTATCTTTCAGTTTACTGACCCATTGCTTTGAATAGATTACCAGGAGCAGGAAGTTTTAATGAGCTGAACTGAACGTGCTTTCACAGTTATTACAAAAATTACAAGGTGGCTGTTTTTTCTTCTTCATGGATCCTGTGTATAGTCAAAATTATCACATTTGTATTAGTATGGATTTCTGGTATCAAGGGTCGCTTCTCATAAATGCCCCTTTATCAAATGTGTCAATTTCCTAGCTTGCATTATGATGTTGGAATAACCTGAATTATGCATGGTATCTTTATTTTCCAAATGTCATATTAAGGAGTAGAGTTCCTGTATAATTACTGAGAACCATACTCAGATTCTTCCTGCAATACACCTTGTGATTTCAGCACTGGTTTTAAATAGCAAGGTTGTTTATTATTATTTTTGGACAGAACCATAAAACATAGCCTGGATTTAGAGTGAGAAATATCACTTTCTTTTTGTTCAGCATATTGTTTAGTATATTGTTTAATTTTGTGAACCCAGAGAAGATGTATGGCAGCTTCATCCCACAACAAATGTTAGTGATTCTATCTCCATTGTCTGCAACAATGAAACGATTGTCCATTCAAACGAGAGCGGATTGGAGGGGCTCTCTAATCGTTCCATCAGCCAGAGGGGCTCACCTCTCTGGCACATGAAAGAGGGCCTTCTCC
This sequence comes from Bradypodion pumilum, assembly GCA_035047305.1. Classification (NCBI taxonomy): domain Eukaryota; kingdom Metazoa; phylum Chordata; class Lepidosauria; order Squamata; family Chamaeleonidae; genus Bradypodion; species Bradypodion pumilum. The sequence continues at coordinate 490,393,150 of JAWDJD010000001.1, forward strand.
ATGTCTGTGCTGGCCCTCTGGAACCTCCTGCCAACAGAGCTACGTCTCCGGATGGAATTGCTGCCTTTCAGAAAAGAACTTAAAACCTGGCTGGCGGGTCAAGTGTGGGGTGCAGGGGGAAGGGTAACCTCCATTGGGTGGCTGGTGTAGAAGAACTCCTCCCCATGGTGCCTTTGGATCCTGCACCCCTTGTTTTAGGGGGTGGGTAGTTTTAACTGTTTTTAACATGTTTTTTAAATTGTCATTGTGAACCACCCTGAGTCGGCTTTGGCCGAGTGGGCGGTATATAAATTTGACAATTAAATTAAAAATTAAATTAAATTAAATTAAGCAAAAATGAGTGTTAAAACAGAATATGAAGCAGACTTATCACATGGTCAGCAAGTAGGCCGACTGTGTGATAAGTCTGATTTGATTTTGCCCCTCTACAGAGAATTAAATAATAAATTTGGGACAAAACTAGGCATAACTTTTAAAATATCAAAGAAAATCTTTGGTGAAGTAACATATTTTCTTAACAAACTACCAGCCATTAACTGTAAACCTTGATCTTCAAGTAAGGCTACTTCAAATACTGTACTTCTTTCTCTTTTTATGCACAAGGTAAAGTTAAAGGTTGCCCTTGCTCGAATCCAACTCTAGGGTTCAGTGCTCATCTCTGTTTATAGCCAAAGAGCCAGTGCTGTCAGTGTCTGTAGACATTTCCATGGACATGTGACAGGTATGTTTACCTTCCCGCTAAAGTGTCCCTATTTATCTACTTGCAATTTTTTTGCTTTCAAACTGCTAGGTTGGCAGGAGCAGGGACAGAGATGGAAGTTCACTCCGTCATGCAGTACCCGGGAATTGAACTCCGACCTTTTAGTCAGTGTCTTAACCATTTGAGCCACTGCAGTCTTTGAGCCACTTGAGCCACTGTGTAAGTGGCACATTTTTCCTAGCTCAGGGTTTATTTATTTATTTATTTATTTATTAGTCAAATTTGTATATGCCGCCCGCTCAGGCATGCCCGACTCAGGGCGGCATCACAACAATGCACACAAATACATAAAACATTATAAAAAACCCCAACCCACCCCCTTTAAAAACCCCTATATCCCACCCACCCATCCCATCCACTATAAAAGGAAGAAAAAGGAAGAAAAAGGAAGAGGAAGAGGAAGAGAGAGAGTTCTTATACAAGCCAGCAGGCGGGCACCATAGTCCCATTCGGGCCCCACACCTGCCCTGCCAGCCAGGTCTTCACTCCTTTCCTGAAGGGCAGCAATTCACTTTGGAGTCTTAGGTCTATTGGCAGGAGGTTCCAGAGAGTTGGAGCGGACACGGAGAAGGCCCTCCTTCGGGTGCTAGACAAATGTGCATCCCTCGTTGGTGGCACAATTAGAGAACCCCTCCGGTCCGCTCTAGTTGGACGGGCAGACACTCTTGGGACGATGCGGTCTCTAAGGTATCCTGGCCCCCTGCCATATAGGGCTTTAAAGGTCAAAACCAGCACCTTAAATTGCACCCGGAGACAAACTGGTAACCAGTGCAGCTCCCGGAGTAGCGGAGAGGCATGGGCATATCGCCCACACCACATTACCACCCGGGCCGCCGCATTCTGGACCAGCTGCAGCCTCCGAATGGTCGTCAAGGGCAGCTCCATGTAGAGCGCATTACAGTAGTCTAGTCGGGAGGTAACCAGAGCATGGGTGACCATAAGCAAGGAGCCCCGGTCCAGGAGTGTGCGCAATTGGCGAATCACCCGAAGTTGGGCAAAAGCCCTCCTGGCCACAGCCGCCACTTGTTCTTCCAGCAGCAGCAGCGAGTCCAGCCGCGAGTCCAGGGTTAGGGATGTGAAGTTTGCTTTCTAAATTCTTCATCACCCATAATTTAAGATGCCTTAATAAACCATCTTAATTCAAGCCTGGAACGTGGTAGAAATTAGATGGTTGATGGAGGACAGATGAGAAGCAAAAGTAACATGATAGTAACAGGGTCAGAACCTTAAATGAAGTTTTTCAGTGACTAGAGATAAAAAGCAGAAGAAAATAAAGAGAAGGTGAAAACAGTACATTGAAGGCCTATACAGAAGAGATAAAAGGATGATAGACTCTTTTGGAAAAAAATCCTATGACAAAGAACCTGTAGTTCAAGAAAGTGAAGTGAACTCTGCTATGAAGGAACTGAAAAGAAATAATTCTCCAGGAGTAGATGGAATACTGATAGAACTATTTCAAGCAAGAGGAACTAAATTTGTCAGGATCTTAACAAAAATCTAGCCATTGTTTTATCCGATGTTTTAATTGTTGTTTTACATGTTGGTAAGCAGCTTTGGGTCTCCCTCGGGTGAGGAAAGTGGGGTATAAGTGCTGTAAATAAATAAATAAATTTAAAAAATGAAGTAATGGGTTGAAAAAGCCATGCCAGCTCGTGTGGCAGATGATGGACCGCCACTGAGGCTGAGGATGCCTGCCACTTGTTTGTGAACTTTTTGTGTAGTCTGTGACTTTATTATTTTTGATCAGAAAAGTGTACTGTTTCTTTTCACTATTTTGCAATATTATATTGTTGTTAGGTTATTTTACTGTATTTTTGTATGTTATTGTATTTTATTGTATGCCTCTGTATTTTTGCTGTACTGTATCTGATGTTGTGGTACTGTCAGCCACCCAGAGTCACATTTGTTGAGTTGGGTGGCATACAAATATAATAAATGAAATGAAATGAATATGAAATATACATACCAATCCCAGAGAAATCAGATGCCAAGGAGTGCAAGAAATATAGGACCATTGTTATAATTTCCCATGGAAGCAAAGTTTTACAGAAGGTGTTGCAACAACATATCATATGGAAAACAAGTCAATATTCAGATGAGGGAGGAGTAAAAGTTGATAGATGAAGCATCAATAATTCAAGATAAAGATGATACCATCTTCCTGGCAGAAAGCAGCAAAGATTTGAAATGACTTGAAATTACTTGAAAGAAAATGCCAAAGCAGGGCTGTAGCTGCATATTGAGAAAATAAAGTCATGACTACAGAAGAACTAAATAACTTTAGTGTTGGCAATAAAGAAATTGAAATTGTGAAATATTTTTTATACCTAGGTTCAATCATCTGTCAAAAGGAGAATGCAGCCAAGAAATCATAAAGGCTAAGGTTGGGAACGTCATCAATGAAGGAATTAGAAAAGATCATCAAGTGTAAGGACCAAGACCACAGCCACAGCCAGCTGTGAAATCTGGACAATAAGGAAAACTGACAGGGAAAAAATGATTTGTTTGAAACTTTTTGTTGGAATATAAACATGTGGGTACCCTGAAATGCCAGAAGGATGAACAAATGGGTGCTATAGCAAAGCAAAACTGAATTATCTCTTTGTTGTTGTTCAGTCGCACAGTTGATTCTGACCCTCTGCGAACCCATGGACCATTGCATGCCAGGCACCACTACCCTCCACCAGCCTCCTCAACCCACCCAACTCTGTGCCCATTGCATCCTCAATACCATCTAGCCATCTAATTTTCTGCAGCCCCCTTCTTCTTTTGCCCTCAACCTTTCCCAGCATCAAGGCTTTCTGAAGTGAATCCTCTCTTCTCATTTGATGTCCAAAGTACTTTAGCTTCATCTTCACTATTTGACCTTCCAAGGAGCAGCCAGGGTTTATCTTTACCTATAAGGAGAGGCTACCTTGGTGCATGTCTGGCAATAGTGCCCACACTTGGCCCAACCAAGTGTCCCACAAACTGGAACAAAAAAAGACTACACGTCTTTAGTGTAAGGGACCAAAGACAATGAAACAGCCGAAGGGTTGGCTTAACACAGGTTTATTGCATGATGATCCGGAGGAACATGTGGTAATGGCGGATGGGTAGCTCAATATATACAGCTGGCTATACATTTGAAAGTGGCTCGTCGACAGACTATTGGTTGCTGCCTGCGTGACGTCGTAGAAGGTCATGCCCTTCTTGTCCAGGTGAAGAGGTGGCGGGAATCTTCCCGCGCTGCTGATCCAGGTGAATCTGAGCCATGAGAGCTGGACCCTCGCTATTGCCATCTAGTGGTCACTAGCTCGCGTCCCCTTATCAGGTTTACATTGATACAGCTGAAGGTTATAATGTTGCACACAGAAAGGTTACATTGTTACCACATGGCTAAGGTACATTGTTAAAGGCACAGCTTTACAGAACACAACATCCCTCCCCCCTAGGATGAGACGAAGTCTCTCAGCCAAGATGGCTTATTGCATGTGCGTTTGGGCCGTGATGAGGGCTGACCCCCCCGGGGGCGCTACTGCTTCTTTGTTCCCTGGTCCCTTGTCCTGTAATGGGAGAGGGAGACTCGTTAGTGGCTGCGCCCTGCTCATCGGAGACCCTGCGTCGGAGCTGGTCCGCGTGCTGCCTCCACAGTAGCCCTGTACTGGTTTCCACGCGGTACGACATGGGGCCGGTTTGCTCCACAACTACGCCCGGTACCCAGGCTGGGCCCGTGCTGGCGTAATTCCTGCAATGCACGGGGGCGCCTACACTGAAACTCTTTGTGGCCTCTAGCCCAATGTTCCTTCCTTGTCCTCTACCCTCGTGGGGTCTAGCCTAGTAAGGATGGTGGTCAGCTTCCTACGCATTAAGAGCTCTGCGGGGGAGTATCCTGATGCCAACAGGGTCACCCTGTACCCTAGCAGAAACTGACACACTTGTAGGTTCAGATCCCCGGGGCCCATGCGCCGCAACGCGTCCTTCGTGGTGCGGACGAGGCGCTCCACTTGACCATTGGTGGCTGGGAGAAACGGGGCGGAGGTGATATGCCAAACGGCGTTAATCTCCATGAATGCCCTAAACTCGGAGGACGTGAAACAACTAGCGTTGTTGCTAATTAATGTGTCGGGTATGCCGAACGTGGAAAAGAGCCTCCGCAAATGCTTAATGGTCTGGGCCGAGGAGGTGCTCGTGACTGGGATAACCTCCAACCATTTGGAGAAGGCGTCCACGACAAGAAGAAACAGGGTGCCTCTGAACGGGCCCGCGAAATCAATGTGCACCCGGGACCACGGCCCCTTAGCCGCGTCCCACTCCCTGTGGGGAATGCGGGCCTCCTCTGGTCTGGAGCATTGGCAACTTTCACAAGAGCCGACCATGTGCTCGATGTCGGCGTCCAACTGGGGCCACCAGAAGTAGCTCCGGGCCAGCGCTTTGGATCGCATGATGCCGGGGTGGCTGACGTGCAGCAGTTTGAGCACCCGCGGCTGAAGGGAAATGGGAATCACCACCCGCTGCCCCCACAAAAGGCACCCCCTCTCTAGGGACAGCTCTAACTTTTTCCTGAAAAATGGGGTGAACTCCTCTGCTGGGGAGGACGCCGGCCACCCTTTCTGCACCCAGGAGCTAACTGCCGCTAACGTCTTGTCCTTCTCTGTCGCTTTGGCAATGTCGGCGGGCATTACGGGGGGCGAATCCAGCACCTCTATCATGAGAACCTGATGGTCTCGCTCCCCCTTGCTCACCTGGCAGGGCGTCAGGGGGAGGGGAGACCTTGATAGAGCGTCCGCATGGCTGATCTCTTTCCCGGGCCGATAGACCAATGCGTGCTGGTACGCGTTGAGAAAAATAGCCCACCTGAGCATCCTCGGGGACAGGATCTGTGGCGTGGGCTTATCTGCGGTAAAAATGCCTAGCAGGGGCTTGTGGTCCGTTACAATGGTGAAGGGGGGACCATACAGAAAATCGTGAAATTTTTTCGTCCCCGCAACTATCGCTAGTGCCTCCCTGTCTGTCTGTGCGTAATTTCTCTCCGTTTGGGACAGGGACCTGGAGTAAAATGCTATTGGGGCCTCCCTTCCGTCTTCCAGCACGTGGCACAGCACCGCCCCCACCCCCACCGGGGATGCATCACAGGTCAGGATTACCGGGCGTTTGGGGTTGAAATGGGTCAGTATGGCATCGGACGCTAGGAGACTTTTTAGCTCACTAAATGCCCTTTCTTGGTCATCGCCCCACTTCCATGCCTGGTCTTTTTTTTAGCAGTTTGTGTAGCGGTTCAGCCACTGCTGCCTTCCGGGGGAGGAAGGAGTGGTAAAAGTTGAGCAGCCCTAGGAACGACTGCAGCTCGGGCTTGGAGGTGGGGCGGGGGGCTTTCTTAATGGCAGCCACCTTGGATTTGGATGGTTTTATCCCCTCAGGAGTCACACAAAACCCTAGGAACTCAACCTCGGTCGCGAAGAAGACGCATTTGTCCTTTCGCAGTCTCAACCCCGCTTTTTCGAATATTGTCAGGACCTTCCCCAACCTCTTGGCCAATTCGACCCGACTCCCCCCCGTTATTAACACGTCATCAAAATAAGGCAACACCCCCTCTAGCCCCTTCAGGAGGCGTTCCACGAGTGACTGGAAAATTCCAGGCGCTGAATTTACGCCGAACTAAAGGCGCGTCACCTGGAACGCCCCCTTATGGGTGACTATGGTCTGCGCAGCAGCTGCAGCAGGGGACACCATAAGCTGCTGGTAGGCCTGTGCTAACTCGAGCTTAGCGAAACACTTTCCCCCATGTAACCTGGCCAGCAGATGGCTGACTACCTGCACCGGATACGCATTCGGGCGGATCGCCTTGTTGATGGTGCACTTGTAATCGGCGCATATGCGGACCTCCCCATTGGCCTTTAGTGCGGTTACAATTGGAGTTTCCCACTCCGCAGAATCAACAGGTACAAGGATTCCCTGGCCCACCAATTTGTCCAGTTCCGCCTCTATCTTGTCCTTGAGTGCGAACGGCACCCGGCGTGGTTTAAGACGAATTGGGCGGACCTCCGGGTCCAGGTCAAATGTCACTGGGGGCCCCTTGAATTTCCCCAATCCTTTTTTGAAAACTTCGGGGTGCGCCTCGCACACCTCCTGAATTGGGTCAGTCCCAACGGCATGCATCCCAATGGCGTGCCCCCCCCCAATAAACAAACCCAGGGGCTGGAACCATTGAGTCCCGAGGAGGCTGCAATCTCCCCCTTTAAGCACGACTAGAGGGAGAGACGCGGCGTGCTTCTTGAATTTAACCTGAAATTCTCCAACCCCCAACACTGGAATGCTGTTCCCTTGCACGTCCCGTAGTGTGGACCTCAACGCTTTGAGCTTGGGTCGCCTGTGGGGGCAATCCTCAAAAACTCCCTCTGGGAAATGATTGAATATGAGGACCCCGAGTCAATTTCCATTCTAATGGGAACCCCTTGAACTTGTACCTCAACAAAGTAGCGGGGGTGTCCTACGGACACGCTGAATACTGGGGCGTCGTCCTCGCTGCCGTCGGAGATGTGGCCCACGCCGTCCTGCTTCCGCGTGGCCTGAGCGCCGTCCTTGGGTCTCGTTGAGCGGTCTTGTCCCACGGAACGGTCTGCCGAGCTTCTCCGGGTCTCGCGCCTCCTCCTGCACACCTTGGCGATATGCCCGCGGCGGCCGCAGTTGTGACACTCGGCCTTCCGAAACGGGCATTTTACGTGGTCATGGGCCGCTCCACAGCCGTCGCACCGCCGGCTCTCTTTCTGGACCCTCCGGACGTCCTCGTCGTCGCTGCTCTCTGCGGACGACCTCGAAGCTCGCCGGGCTGCGTGCACCGGAGTCTCTGCCTTGCTCGACCTCGGCCGCCAGTCCTGGAGTTCTTGTACCCCAGCCTTTGTAGCTTCCGCGGCCTGTGCCGCTCTGATGACCTCCTGCAACGTGGGAGGTGGCTCTTGGTTCATTAATGTGCGCTGGGTTTCGGCGTCGTTCAGGCCGCACAGCACACAGTCCCGGAGGGTGATTTCGACATTCTCCCATTTGCACGGGCCGGCCGCCAGCCGCAGGGCCGCCACGAATGCGGCGACCATCTCCCCGGGCGCTTGGACTCGCCTCCAGAATGCACTCCGAGCGGGAAACATCACCGTGGCGGGCCGGACGTGCTCACACAGCATCTGCATGAGTTCTTTGGCCTTGAATTCGCTCACCCTCCTCGGTGCAATCAGGTCAACCAAGGTCCTTTTGGTTTCTTGTCTGAGCATCCTGGTGAAGATGGCCCTTTTCTTTGCCTCTTCCGTGACTTCGGACTCAATCAGTGCTGCCTGGAAGTCCATTTCGAAGATCTCCCAGTCGCCCGGTTTCCTGATCTCGAAACCGGCGCATGTCTTGGTCCCGTGGGCTGCCATTATCCCACCTTTGTCGCCAATTTAGTGTAAGGGACCAAAGACAATGAAACAGCCGAAGGGTTGGCTTAACACAGGTTTATTGCATGATGATCCGGAGGAACATGTGGTAATGGCGGATGGGTAGCTCAATATATACAGCTGGCTATACATTTGAAAGTGGCTCGTCGACAGACTATTGGTTGCTGCCTACGTGACGTCGTAGAAGGTCACGCCCTCCTTGTCCAGGTGAAGAGGTGGCGGGAATCTCCCGCGCTGCTGATCCAGGTGAATCTGAGCCATGAGAGCTGGACGCTCGCTATTGCCATCTAGTGGTCACTAGCTCACGTCCCCTTATCAGGTTTACATTGATACAGCTGAAGGTTATAATGTTGCACACAGAAAGGTTACATTGTTACCACATGGCTAAGGTACATTGTTAAAGGCACAGCTTTACAGAACACAACAACGTCCCAGCGTCCTCTGCCCTGCAACACCCCACAGCCAATCAGGCTGAGGGACGTGAGCGTGAAGGAGATGGGGAAAGCACCATGTGCAGAAAATAAAATAAAATAACACCTCACGCAGGGGGAGCCCAAGGCTGCTGATGGCAGACACAGCACTTCGCCTCCCCTGGAACACCAGCCCGCCAAATCCATGGCGATGCCACTGCCGGCCTTCATCCCTGGAGCAACGGGAAGAAGAGGGACTCTCCCTACTACCCGCTACCTGCCAAAAACGCGACGCGCCGGCCTCAAGGCAAGTTGAGGGGAGAACAGCAGAAAGTGATTCATCAGGGGAGGCACTCTCCCTGGCGGATCACTGGCTGCTGCCTTTGTATTACCCCCACTGCTGTTTCGAAAGCTAACACAAAACAGTGGTGGTGGGTAATAGAAAGGCAGCAGCCAGCCATTCGCCAGGGAGGGTGCCTCACCTCACGAATAGCTGCCTACTGCCTTTGTATTTCCCCAAATAACTGTTTCGAAGGTTTACATGAAAAAAACCTTCGAAACAGTTGAGGGGAAAAAATGCCTCCCCCCCCCCCCAACGTCGGGAAAGGGGGATATGGAAAAATTCTGAATCCCACCCTTCCCTGCTTCCCCCCAACCACCCCAGGCAGGGAAAGGGGAAAAACCTACCACCTCCCCTTTTCCCTCCCTACTCACCCGAACGCAACCTCCTCATCTGCAGCCACCTCTCTCTCTCTCTCTCTCTCACACACACACACACCCCTCTGCTGGACTGCTTCTCTCTCTCTCTCTCTCTCACACACACACACACACACACACACACACACACCTACCTCTGCTGGGCTGCACAACTCAAACCTGCTCAAATCTGCTAGTTTCTTCTAAGATTGACCTATTTGTTCTCCTCGCTGTCCAGGGTACTGTCAAGACTCTCCTCTAATACCACATTTCAAAGGCATCTATTCTTCTGCGCTCCACCTTCCTAATGGTCCAGCTCTTACAATGATACATTACCACCGGGAATACCATTGCTTTGACTATGCAAACTTTTATTTGCAAGGTGATGCCCCTACTTTTAACTATGTTCCCCAAGTTTCTCATAGCTTGCCTCCTAAGAATCAGTCGCCTTTTTATTTCATGGCTGCAATCACCATCTGCAGTGATCTTGGATCCTAAGAATATAAAGTCTGTCATTGCTTCTACTTCTTTCCCATCTATTTTCCAGGAAGTGATAGGGCCTGTTGTCATTATCTTAGTTTTCTTGATATTGAGTCTCAAGCCAGCTTTTGCACTCTCTTCTTTCAACCTAATCAGCAGTTTCTTTAAGTCTTCCTCACTTTCTCTAGAGGCAAAAATTATCTCTAGAGGCAAACATTATGAAGCTCAGACTGGTTATGTTTTGGGCACATCCCTAGAAAAGATAAATATTTTGGGAAAGGTTGAAGGCAGCAGGAAAAAGGAAGACCAGATATGGGATCAACTTACTCCAGAAAAGAAGCCACAGACTTTTGTTGACTAGATCTGAGCAGATCTGTTGAAGACAAAACATTTCGTAAATCTCTCATTCCTAGATTTATGTTGGAGGTCACTTTATGGCACTTAACATCAACAATAGACTTTTCCATTTTTGTGATTCCTGACTGACATGAGGAATGGAGTGAGAGAGAATCCATCACATCCTCCCGTAGGAAAAGTATATGACACCAATCCCTGGATTTAAGGTGCAAACATATGAAGGTGAAATGTGTAGTGTGAGTCTGTTGGGAGGGATCCCTCAATGCCAGGGTTCAAACTTCATAGGCTTAGATCACATACTTTGGTGACTATCCATAATAACTAGATTATCATTTTAATATTAGAGGAAAACAAGTTAGTAATATGTTGTAGGTTTATTGTAACCTGCACAGGGGTGAATGGGATCAATTCTTTCAAATAAAGCAAATCATTGTTTTACTATTGTGCACTTTTAACTGAAGATATTTTTCCTTTAATGCTATATTAGTATATTTAGCTAAGAATATGTCTTGAAAAGCTGGCTTCTTAGTTCAAAAATTATACTCTTTAATAACACTTATTGCAAGGCAGTAGAGCTTAGAATACTCTAAATCAGTGTTTCCCAACCTTTGGTATTTGGAGTGGACTTCAATTCCCAGAAGCTTAAGTCAATTTGCCAAAGCACTGATCAGCCAATGTACTGACTTAGACTTCTGATAATTGAAGTCCCCTCTAGCGCATGGGCCCCATATTGGGAATCACTGCTCTAAATGTTTATATAATTACTCATAAACCCAGAGATCAATCAAGTATGCTGTAACGCTCACAATATGGAGGATGCAAGAACATACAGGAAGTTGTTTAGGTGTGATAGTGTGAAAACAAAACCATTGGATTACATTTTTGTAGCAATGGTCTCTTCTAAATAGAAAGAGTGGTTGCAACCAGTATTGATACTTTGATACTAATAGAAAAGAAGCATACTGGTCTAGTGACTATGATAGCTTTGCTATATACTGACAAATTGGTAGATGCTATGTCATATTGCAGAGTCTGCATTCATCTCCACCTTGTACTGCTTTGCAAAATCTCACAACCTGATGATGGCATAAGTAACAGACATTCCTTGGCATGCATCAGGGTTTCCACCATTTTCCTGCTGACTTCCAGAGAGAGGTTTTGTCTGTGAATCTCACAGTATGATTTCTTTTGTATATAAGGCATAAATAATGGACATCTAGTCACATTTATCATGGTTTCTACTCCTATCTTATCTACCTGCAGAGAGAGGTTTCATCTATGTTTTTACCAGCTCCACAATGCATGTAAGCGTAATTCATACAGAATTTATTCATGCAGAGACACAGTGAAGAAGTTGCATCAGATTAGTTTCTGTCATGTAAAGATAAAGACAAATGAATGTTGTCAAGGAATAAAAAATATCAGCTGAAAAATTAACTTGGTTTTAGATAGTGGTGGAACACTGTTTTATTCTATATCTATTTGTTGTTAAGCACTGTCAACAGGGAACTGACTTACAGAGACCCTAGGACAGTGGTGGATAATCTTGGCACTCCAGATGTTCGCGGACTTCAATTCCCAGAAGCCCTGATCATTGGGTGTGCTGACCTGGGTTTCTGGGAACTAAAGTCAAGGAATAGTTGTAGTGCTAAGGTTAGCCACCACTGCCCTAGGACAGTGATGCCGAACCCTGAACAATTCCCAGAAGCCCTGATCAGCAGGAGTGCTGACTTGGGCTTCTGGTGATTGAAGTCTAAGAACACATGGAGTGCCAAGGTTCACCATCACATCCCTAGGAGGACTTCTATTATCAGTAAGATGTGGTTTTACCAGCATCACTCCCCAGTGAGTTTTTGTTGTCAAGTGAGGATTCATACCCAGGTCTCCTGAATTCTAGTATATCACTTTATTACACCATACTGAGTGTCCCTCAATATCTGATGTCCCTCAATATCTGAAATGCTATAAATTTCCCATTGTTATTAAATAGAGTTCCTTTCAGCTAATAGCATGATTCGTTTGTATGCTACAGATGTGGAAAACCTTAACTGTGTGGAGTCTGAGACTCTACAAAATATAAGAATACAGTATTTGGAACAAAGAGTTCTTTTTTTAATATTTTGTTATTATAGGTTTTTAATACATACATAAAAAAGAAAAGCAGAGACATCACATTGCAAACAAAAATTAGAATAGTCAAAGCAATAGTATTCCCAGTGGTAATGTACGGATACGAGAGCTGGACAATAAGGAAAGCTGAACGCAGAAGAATAGATGCCTTTGAAATGTGGTGTTGGAGGAGAGTTTTGAGAGTACCCTGGACAGTGAGGAGAACAAATTGGTCAATCTTAGAAGAAATCAACCCTGACTGCTCATTGGAAGGGCTAATAGTAAAGATGAAGCTAAAGTACTTTGGACATCAAATGGAAGGGGGGATCCACTTGAGAAGGCCTTGATATTGGGAAAGGTGGAGGGCAAAAGAAGAAGGGGGAGGCCAAAGATGAGATGGCTAGATGGTATTGTAGACACACAGAACTGGGAGTGCTGAGGGGGATGGTGGAGGACAGAGGCGCCTGGAGAACAATGGTCCATAGGGTCGCAAATGGTCGGAATCGACTGTGCGACTGAACAACAACAAAAAAGGAAAAAAACTTGCATAACTAAATATTCAGAAACATGAAAACACAATAAAACAGAAATATTTGATAAGGAAAGGAGACATTACATTGAATAATATTATTAACATTTTCAATAACAGACATCAAATTACTGTAAAACTACATTATATATTAGTTATCTTATTTTATATTCCTCTCCAACACACTAAAAACATTTCAAATAAGAACATGATACTTCACCCATTGATATAATACAATGCCAAGAGAAAGAGCTGAGGTCAATGCCTTCAACAAACATTATATCCAAAAATTCAATTTATCCGGTACCGGCAAAAAACCTCCCCTTTTCCTTAATGTATAATCAAGATATACTTTCCAAATCTTCCCAAAGTTATTTTCTTTAACTATCCCTTACTTTTCATTTAGTTCCCATGTCAACTTCTTGTTTAAAGCCAACTGCCAAATTTCCCTATACCAGTCCTCTAATTCCAAATTCCCTGGATCCTTCCACTTTCTTGCTATGCACTGTCTGCCCATAGACAAAAAAATTGCTACAAGTTCTTGTTCATCCTTACTTAACATTAAACTTTCTAGATCCGTAAGCATAGTAACTGCTGGGTCAAGCTTAATCAGTTTCCCCATTATCTCTGCTATTTCTTTTTCAATCCCTTTCTAAAAAACTTCAACAACTTTACAACCCCACCACATATGTTTATAAGTTCCTACACTTTTCTTACATCTCCAACATAAATTGTTAGTAGACTTATCTATCAGATTCAACCTCACTGGAGTTAAATACCACTTCCATAATATTTTATAATTATGCTCTTTAACTCTAACAGACAAAGTTCTCATTGTCCTCTGTTTCCAGAAGAACCGCCACTTTAGTTCTGATATTCTTATATTTAAATCCTCTTCCCATATGCTTCTCAAATAATCTTGTGAATTAGTATCTTTGTTCAAGAGCTTATAAATTTTAGCTACCAAACCCTTTAGTCCAATCTCCCCTTGTCTTATTTTCAATACTAACTTTACAAAATCCGTCATATCCCTCTCTAAATTATGATCATTTAGAAATTTATTGTTCCAATTATTCAATCTCAAAATTTGGAATCAATTAACCTTCAAATCAACATAAATTTTTGCTCTCTTCTCCTTGTCCATACACGTTCTAATCCATTTACTTAACAACATAACATCCTTTTCAATTAACACTGTTCTAATTTCCTGATTTATTTATTTTTTAAACCAACACATTTCTAGGACTGGTTCTACCTCTCCTTTGCCCAAGATGGAAAACACTTATGATATCATTTAATGATATCTTATATCTCATTTCCAGATTGCCCAACAAATTGACTATTCTGTCTCTTAACTTATCTGGATTGCCCTCCGGTATATTACGAATTACTATGTTTGCTCGTCTTTGCTGTTCTTCCAATATTGCAACACGTTTTTCCAGTGCTTCCACCTTAATGCCCTCCTCCTTCTGCTTTCCCTTTAAAATATCAACTTCATCCTTAATTTCCTTTTGATCTTTTTTAATTTGCTCCTGCTCCAATTTAAGATGATCTTGTCCTTTTTTTAATTCATCAAAATTTGAGTCAAATTTGGCCGTCATATCCACTCTCTGTTTTTCCGTGTCTGCCAAACCTACTTTGATCCTAGAGTCCATTTCCTGTAACATAGCAAACATTATTTCAAATTCTGTCCTGGAACTCATTGTATCTTTTGAACCCTTTTTAATAGCACCCGTGGACAGTGCCTTTCCAGGAGTAAGAGCTGTTACTCCAGTCAATGTTAATGACTGTGTTGTGGCTAAAATTACTGAAGTTGCTCCTTGAGACATTATAGCTGTCGTTGTTATTATTGGTGTTGTTATAGTTGCAGTTGTAACAGTTGATGATTCTGTAATTGGCGTTGTTGTTGTGACAACCGAAGCTGTTGTGACTGTTGTTAATAAAGACACACTTTTTGCTATTGTTGTTGTTGTCGTTGTTAAAACTGGAGTTACTGTAGAAAAAGTAGTTACTGAAGTTATTTCCACTGGAGTCTCATCAAATTAAAGTGCCTGAACTTTTTTGCTGTTGTTGTTGAAGAATCTTCCTCATATTCTCTTGCTCTTCTGTGTCTTTAACCACTTGTTGCAATGTCTTCTTCAGCTGAGTATTCACTTGTTCTGCCCACGCAAGCCTTTGAAAACTCCTATCAGAGGATGTTTCTCTTTCTCTTGTTCAGGCCACAATCTTTTCTTTCTCTTTTCCTCTTCTCGTCGCCTCATCCACTTAAATTTACTCTTCCAATTACAGAACATAAAATCCTCATAGACTTTTAATTAATAAAACATTTCTCTTAAAATTTAAACCATGCATAGAAATATTAAGTCAAACTCCTCTCTCTTTTTTCTTTCCCCCAACCAATTAGGGTCCAAATTACCCCTCAAAATAAAAACCCAATTATTAAACCAAATGGGAATTTCTCTTAATAAGAAGAAAAAAATACTCTTCCCCCTCCCTTTTCCCCCTTCTTTAATATGTTACTATTAAGAAATTGATGGCTTTCCCCACAAAAATTATCCTTATAAGAACAAAAAAGTAAAAAGAGAAAAATTAATCTTGATGAATAAAAGGGAATAAATTGCCAATAGAAGCATAAAATTAGTCCAATCCAAACAGTCAAAAAATCACAGATCATCCAGGCTCAAAAACTCTCCAGTGCCACCCTAAATTTTAAAAAGAGGCGTGTATGAAAAGCACAGCTTGAAGGAGGAAGAGAACACAGTCAGTCAGACAAAACAAAAACAGCTCCAGTAAAAACAAAAAGACAAAAACTGGTACCTTTGCTTCTTCTTTAACTTTGCTCCTCCATCTTGCATGTAACAAAAACTTGATCAAATATATCCTAAGCAAAACTGAGCTCACAAAAAAAGTTCTCTATCCTCATCCATAAGCTTAATCATCCCAGCGTAAATCTTCTGAGGGAAAAACAATATTCAACACAAACTCCTTTTTCCGGCACCCACCGCTAGTTCCAATAAGGCTGAGGACACTCACATAAAAACTCAGCCCCAGACGAAAATGGGAGGGAGGGAGGAAGGGAAAAATACTCTCTCAACTTCTTTCAAGGCCAATTAAACTTATTAAAGTCTCCTAGGTTCAAAATTGAATCTCTCCACAAGCATCTTCAGTTCCTCCTCAGACTCTGGAGCGAACCCCTTCCTCAGCTTTCGCAGCATAAATAAATCCCAAAACAGAAATTAGGTGCTGGCTGGGACGACCAAGGTTTGCCTCCGCACCCCTTCGTCGAAGCCCAATCAGACTTACCCTAATTCGAACTGCCACTTGACAATCACCTCCTCTCTGATCTGGGTTCATCTGCTCCGTCTATCCAAATGCCTCCGGTTTTAAAAACACAGATCTAATCAAGCCCGCCGAACAGCACTTTGCGGCTTGATCCTGCTCTAAATTCCAGGGATCCTCTCTTCATTCTGCAAAACTCTCTCCAAACAGGTTTAAAAAATTCTTTGCCTTCCTGTTCGTCAGTCTTCACTTAGAGCAGTGTTTCCCAAACTTTGGTTCTTGGACTCCATTTCCCAGAAGCCTAAGTCAATTCCTCAAAGCACTGATCAGCCAATATACTGACTTAGGCTTCTGGGAATTGAAGTCCCCTGTGAGCTGTAGGGCCCACTTTGGGAACCACTGACTTAGAGCCTCTCGGAACCTCTCATGGCAAGCACCTTGCTAATCACCTTGCTAATCACCCACCTCTCACTCACATCTCTCCAAAACTTTCTCCAGGGCTTTTCTTCAGAATAAAGGACGTAATAATAAAATATAGTACAAAGTTCATTTTTTAAAAAATTCTCAACTCCATTTAGACTCCAAATCACCTAACGTGATCTCTCCCTTAAGCAGTGACAAAAAAAGCTCCCACTCAGCTCACCATCTTGGAATGCTGTGTATGTTAAAATCTAAATCCAACACTATGGATGATTACCCTCAATATACTGGAATTCTCATTAGATCAAAAATTATAGTTCATGATTTGTTTATGCTCATGAATTAGTGTTGCTCATGACAAATATTGTATCATATCAGAGAAGAAACAAAACAAAAAGACAAAAAATGACATCTGTGCCCTCTGATATTCACTGTAGAAATGTTTGCCTTCAGATGTACAGTTAGTCAGTGAGTCCTCTGAAACATTCCAGGAACTACATCAGACAAATAGTTCTATGAATAATGCTATAATTTGGAGAAACATGAGCTTAATTTCTTCTGGTAACTCACACAAAATTAAGCTTGATGGCTCTGTCCTGCCTAGAAATCTGTAATAAACAACCATCAAATAATCATTTTAATATCATTTTACCAAGCATACTGTAAAGTGGTGCATTTATTTTTTTGTAAAATGGATGGGTTTGTAATTTTAACCCAGTGTGTTACCTCAGTAGTTGCTGTTAAATGGAAAGTAATGCAATCAGTGGCAACAAGAAGTAGCATTGACAGCAATGTTGGCATGTTGCTTTGAAGCTGAGATGAAGAAGTGTTTAATCCTCACAGTGTTTTGTTATGACTCATAATTTGAGTTTTATTGATACAGTTATAGATGCTGATGGCAGCTTCCCCCACCCCCAGAAGAACTCTTTGTTAGTTCTTTTTTTGTTTATTAGATCAGGGGATAACATTAACATAGAATAGCTGTCTTGTTCCTGGGCATATACAAGTCAACTGTTTTGTTAAAATAAGTAGGTATTCCAACAATATTGTCAATGTTACAACAGTAATGAAGCTATCAGTACCTGAGGATTAAAATTTTTGATTCCTTCACTATCAAAGAGATAATTACCTTTGTGTGCGTGCATGTAGGCATGGGTGTAAATGGTGTCAGTGGAAACACAGCTTCTACCCATCCTTCTCTTTTCAAAGCATATATTTAAAAATATTCCCAGGAAATGGGGAAGAAAAACAAACCAAAATCTGCTTGTAAATGTGGATCAGTCAGAGTGGTGGAGATTAATGTTTATGCAGTAGTAAGTGTTCAAAAACAGACATTTCTACAGCTCAGTATATGCTTTTGTATAGCTGAGTTTCAAACCAATTTAAATGAGTGATTCTCATCTTTTCACTTCAGATCTACTGTGGGTAAAATACCTCGCAGAGATAAAGAGGCAACTTTCACAAATAGGTGCCTAACTTATCAGCAGTGGAATATTGGGTAATTATCTTACTGAGATGAGCCCAGTGGCATTGATCATTTCATACTACAAAATGGGACTTCTTGCAATATTAACATGACCTGCGATGGGGCATCCTAGTGGGTAAATGGTATTAACTTATAGGTGTATCTACCCACATCCAGATTATTGATTATGACCTTGTATGGAGGGATGAAGTCTCACTTCATACCTCTTAGATCACAATTTCCTTCAGGCCAACAAGCCTGCACCATGTAACTGCGGGTTTCTACCCACGGCAGTAGATGCCTCCAGCACCTCTGCCCTTCTGTTATGGTGAGGAACCCCCATTACATATGGTCAATTAACATAGTTTTGAAGATCATTTATCCCACTACTGCCACCAAGGGTGTTCATTTATGGACATACACCCCCACCTCAGGCTACTAATTCAGCCTCAATGCCCCATCGCAGGTCATTGAGTAATGATTGTAAACCTTTTTTCAATAAATGTATTCCATCCTGCCGGTAAAGGTCAGTGTTATGTATGTATGTGTGCATCTTCATTGTACTGTAAAGGCAAGAATGCAACCACTCCAAATACAAACGATCTCAGCTATAAAGGAACGCGAGCAGACAGCCCATAGAGGGCAGCTGCGAGCGTTCAGTCTCACATGGTTCACATTGCTCAATCATGGACAGCCGCGGGAAAACCTTCCCCGCATTCAGCAGCAGAAGAAAGATCTGCATTCAGCAGCAGGAAAAGAGGCGTGCCTAGGCGAGGCCACGCCGGTAGCAGCCAATGAGCTACCGTGCTACAAGATTCAAATGTAGAGGGCTACTGTATATATTGAGATGTATCACCGCCATTACCTCATGCTTCACTGGAACACCATGCAATAAACCTGTGTTAAACCAACCCTTCGGTTGTCCTGTTGTCTTTGGTCCCATACACCATATTGGCGACGAAGGTGGGATATGGCTGCCCACGGGACCAAGACATGCGCCGGCTACGAGATCAGGAAGCCGGGAGACTTGGAGCTGTTTGAGATAGACTTCAACGCAGCGCTGGTGGAGCTCGAAGTCTCAGATGAGGCCAAGAAGAGGGCCATTTTCGTCCGCATGCTCAGACACGAGACCAAGAGGACCTTGGTGGACCTGATCGCGCCGAGGAAGGTGAGCGACCTCAAAGCCACAGAGCTCCTGGCGGCGCTGCGCGCCCATCTCCGGCCAGCAATAGCGATGTTCCCCGCTCGGAGCGCGTTCTGGAGGCGAGTCCAGGCGCCCGGGGAATCGGTCGCTGAGTTCGCCGCGGCCCTGCGGCTGGCCGCCGGCCCATGCAAGTGGGAGACTCCAGACGTCACCCTCCGGGACTGCCTACTCTGCGGTCTGAGGGACACAGAGACTCAGCGCGCGCTGATGAAAAGGGAGCCGCCTCCCACGTGGCAACAAGTCCTCGACACGGCACAGGCCGCGGAGGCCACGACTGCCGGGGTGCAAGAGCTTCAGGACTGGCGCCCGAAGCCCGCCAAGGCAGAGAGCTCAGTGCGCGCGGCCCGGCGAGTTTCGAACTCGTCTGCGGAGAGCGGCGACGACGAGGATGTCCGGAGGGTCCAGAGAGAGGGCCGGCGCTGCGACGGCTGCGGCGCCGCCCACGCCCGCGCCAAATGCCCATTCCGCAAGGCCGAGTGCCACAACTGCGCCCGGCGCGGGCACATCGCCAAGGTCTGCCGGAAACGGCGCGAGGCCACAAGGAGTTCTCCAGACCGCTCGGCGAGGCAGGACCGCACCACAAGGCCAAAGGACGGCACCCGGACCACGAGGACGCGGGACGGCGTAGGGCGCATCTCCGACGACAGCGAGGACGACGCTCCGGTTTGCAGCGTTTCCACGGAGCACCCCCGTTACTTCGTTGAGGTAGTAATACAAGGGGCCCCTGTTAGAATGGAGTTGGACTCGGGTTCGTCATACTCTATTATTTCCCAGGGAGAGTTCATGAAAATCGCCCCCCGCGTGCGGCCCAAGCTCAAAGCGCTGAGGGCCACACTGAAGGACGTGCAAGGGAACCGCATCCAGTGTTGGGGGTTGGGAAGTTCCAGGTCCAGTTTAAAAAGCACACCGCAACGCTTCCCCTAGTCGTCCTCAAGGGAGGAAAATGCAGCCTCCTCGGGACTCAATGGTTCCAGCCCCTGGGGTTGTTCATTGGGGGGGTGCACGCCGTGGGAGCACACGCCACCGGGACTGATCCAATACAGAGCGTGTGCGACGCGCACCCCGAGGTTTTCAAAAAGGGGCTCGGAAAATTCAAGGGCCCCCCAGTGACTTTCGACCTGGACCCTGGAGTACGTCCAATCAGACTTAAACCGCGCAGAGTGCCTTTCGCACTAAAGGACAAAATAGAGGCGGAGTTGGACAAATTGGTGGGCCAGGGGATTCTTGTTCCTGTTGATTCTGCGGAGTGGGAAACTCCAATTGTAACGGCGCTCAAGGCCAACGGGGAGGTCCGCATATGCGCTGATTACAAGTGCACCATCAATAAGGCGATCCGCCCTAATGCGTATCCGGTGCCGGTAGTCAGCCACTTGTTGGCCAGGTTACACGGGGGGAGGTGTTTCGCTAAACTCGACCTGGCCCAAGCCTACCAGCAACTCCCGGTGACCCCCGCCGCAGCTGCCGCACAGACCATAGTCACCCACAAAGGGGCGTTCCAGGTATCGCGCCTCCAATTCGGCGTGAATTCGGCGCCCGGGATCTTCCAGTCACTCGTGGAACGCCTCCTGAAGGGGTTAGAGGGGGTGTTACCCTACTTTGATGACGTATTGATTACAGGGGGGAGCCGGGCCGAATTAGCAAGGAGGTTGGGAAAGGTCCTGACAATATTCGAAAAAGCGGGGTTGCGGTTGCGGAAAGACAAATGTGTTTTCTTCGCAACTGAGGTTGAGTTCCTAGGGTTCCGTGTTACTCCCGAGGGAATCAGGCCATCCCAATCCAAGGTGGCCGCCATCAAGAAGGCCCCTCGCCCCACCTCCAAGCCCGAGTTGCAGTCGTTCCTTGGACTGCTCAACTTTTACCACTCCTTCCTTCCGCGGAAGGCAGCAGTAGCGGAACCGCTACACAAATTGTTAAAAAAGGACGAGGCATGGAAGTGGGGCGACGACCAGGAGAGGGCTTTCAATGACCTGAAGCGACTCCTGGCATCAGATGCGGTACTGACCCATTTCAATCCCAAACGCCCAGTGGTCCTGATATGCGATGCATCCCCGGTGGGGGTGGGGGCGGTGTTATGCCATGTACTGGAGAACGGGAGGGAGGCCCCGATAGCGTTCTACTCTAGGTCCTTGTCCCAAGCGGAGAGAAACTATGCCCAGACAGACAGGGAAGCACTAGCGATAATTGCGGGGACTAAGAAATTTCATGATTTTGTGTACGGCCGCCCCTTCACCATAGTGACTGACCATAAGCCCTTGCTAGGCATTTTCACCGCAGATAAGCCCACACCCCAAATCCTGTCCCCGAGAATGCTCAGGTGGGCCATTTTTCTCAACGCGTATCAGCACGCATTGGTATACCGGCCCGGGAAGGAGATCAGCCATGTGGATGCCCTGTCGAGGTCCCCCATTCCCCGGGATTGCTGCCACGTGGGCGAGGTAGAGAGGGACCACCAGGTCTTAATGATAGAGGTCCTAGACTCCCCTCCAGTAGTACCGGCCGACATCGCTAAAGCGACCGGCAAGGACAAAACGCTGGCCACAGTTTGCTCCTGGGTACAGAAAGGGTGGCCCGTGTCTTCCCCAGCAGCGGAATTCGACACATTTTTCAAAAAGAAACTAGAGTTGTCCCTAGAGAGGGGTTGCCTTTTGTGGGGATAGCGGGTAGTGATCCCCACGTCTCTCCGGCCGAGGGTGCTTAAACTGCTGCACGTCAGCCACCCGGGGATCGTCCGCTCTAAGGCACTGGCCCGCAGTTACTTTTGGTGGCCCCAGCTAGACGCCGACATCGAACACATGGTCGGCACTTGCGAAGCGTGCCAAAGCCCCAGGCCAGAAGAGGCCCGCTCGCCACATAGGGAGTGGGACGCAGCAAGGGGGCCCTGGTCCCGGGTACACGTAGATTTTGCTGGCCCGTTCAGGGGAACGCTCTTCCTCCTTGTAGTGGACGCGTTCTCCAAGTGGTTGGAGGTCATTCCAGTCTCGAGCACCTCCTCGGCCACAACAATTAAACAGTTACGGAGGGTCTTTTCCACGTTCGGTTTACCCGACACCCTCGTCAGCGATAACGCTAGCTGTTTCACGTCCGCCGAGTTCGGGGCATTCATGGAGCGCAACGCCATTCGGCACATCACCTCCGCCCCCTTTCACCCGGCCACCAACGGCCAAGTAGAGCGCCTCGTGCGCACCACGAAAGATGCGCTGCTGCGCATGGGCCCCGGGGACCTCGACCTGAAATTGTGCCAATTCCTGCTAAGGTACAGGGTCACCCCATTGGCGTCAGGGTACTCCCCCGCAGAGCTGTTGATGCGCAGGAAGCTGGCCACGGGAATCTCCAAGCTAGACACCACGAGAGTAGAGGACAAAGGGTGGAACATAGGGGTGGAACCCACAAAGAGTTTCAGCGTAGGCGCCCCGGTGCACTGCAGGAACTACGCCAACGCGGGGCCAGCCTGGGTGCCGGGCACCGTAATAGCACAAACCGGCCCCGTCTCATACCGCGTGGAGACCAGTACAGGCTTCCTGTGGAGGCGACACGTGGACCAACTCAGGCGCAGGGTCCCCGGAGAGCAGGACGGAGACGAAAATAGCATCGAATCAGCGTTAGGGTACTCCCCCACCGTTTAGCCCAAGGGGGAGGAAAAGGGGAACATGGGTCCCCACCAAGGGGGGAGGAAAGGGAATCGATCCACAGAGATCTTTTGTGGGAGTCCGCGGCGGAAAGGAAGAGCCCCGACCACACACATACCCCTTGGAAGTTTCCCCGAAACACAGATGCCCATAGAAGTTTAGACGTTGATTTACAGTACCAGGGGGAGTTAGCGGAGTGGTCCCCCACCCGTCCTAGCGAAAAGAGGGGTTTCAGTTCAGCCCCTGGTACTTCCAGTCCCAGTAGCCCCTGTGAGTTAGAATGCAATATAGCACCAATTTCCCGGAGACCGACACCCCCAAGACGGGAGGCAGCAGCGAGTCCGCCCACCACAGTCTCAAGGTCCCCCGAGCGGGGATCAGAAGGTAGCAGAACCACAAGGGCGACCTCATCGGTTCCGCGGTTCACAATGGGAGGGTCCCCGGGGTCCGAGAGCAACAGGCAGGGGTTCACCTCCCAACTGTTCATTCCATTCCCATCCCCGGGGGCAAGGCAGGCACGGACGCCCCACAGAGCCACTAACGAATCCCCGTTTCCCGTTGCAGGACAAGCACCCGCGGAGTCAGGGATCACAGGCTCTCCAGTACTAGGTCAGACGCAGGCACGCCCCAAGCGCACGTGCGGCAAGCCACAATGGTTGCGGGACTTCGTCCCATCCTAGGGGGGAGGGATGTTATGTATGTATGTGTGCATCTTCATTGTACTGTAAAGGCAAGAATGTAACCACTCCAAATACAAACGATCTCAGCTGTAAAGGAACGCGAGCAGACTGCCCATAGAGGGCAGCTGCGAGCGTTCAGTCTCACATGGTTCACATTGCTCAATCACGGACAGCCGCGGGAAAACCTTCCCCGCATTCAGCAGCAGAAGAAAGATCTGCATTCAGCAGCAGGAAAAGAGGCGTGCCTAGGCGAGGCCACGCCGGTAGCAGCCAATGAGCTACCGTGCTACAAGATTCAAATGTAGAGGGCTACTGTATATATTGAGATGTATCACCGCCATTACCTCATGCTTCACTGGAACACCATGCAATAAACCTGTGTTAAACCAACCCTTCGGTTGTCCTGTTGTCTTTGGGCCCATACACCATAGTCAGGAAATTCGATTTTGAGTTTGGGATGCTCAATAACTCTGCTGAATCCTTCAGTCATAAATTTAGCTATGGATTTGTTCATGCTGTGGCGCACTTTGTCAATTCTGTGAGAGTCTCCAGTGCAGCGCCAAGTAAAATGGGGCAAGATATTTGACCACACCAAGCAGAGGCCGGGCCACCAACACTTCACAATGGACAGATCCCTTTTCACCGCTGTTCACGAACGGGTTCACAAACGAGTTCACGAATTGCACCAGCTCTCCCCATCACATGCTCTGCCTCCCATGCAATCCACATAGGCTCTGCCATGTAGTCCAAGGTCCTTGCCCCATGCGGTCACATGATATTTCACCCAGAAAATGCAGCTGTGACCAATTATCACAATCTGCTCTGGGCAATGAGGAACACAACCTGGAAAGCAAAGAAAAAAGCAGCATTTCTTTGTTCAATACTTCATAGGGTGGCACAAGGGCAAACGAAAGCAGGGCCAATGCAGGGCAAAGTCACTCAGGCACCCTTGCCCAATTGGCCAATCTTGGACTGGCGGATTGTCAACTCCAGCTCCAGGTCACCAAGTCTCACATTGGCCATCTGCAAAACGTGGCTGGCCTCACCCGTCTTTGATGGGGCCCAAAAATTTGGCCAAACGAGGGCTCCAAAAATGCCACCATTGCTGTAGCATGGAATAGGACTGCCTCAAAATGGCTCGTGAAGGTGGAAACCCAAGCGGTCAACATATCTGTGAGCAATTTAGGGGAAATTGGTATGCAGTGGTTGTATGATCTATGTCACTCTCTTGATCACCCCTACAAGGTCTTAATGATCCTGAAATCAGCAACCATATTGGCATGTCCCATTGCTTTGGTATAGAATTTTAGGGCAGATCATTTTTACCGGATCGTCTGAGGGGGATATCCCTGAGTGGTACAAGTGAACCATAAACTGCAAAATATGCCCCGCAGGTGTGGGCCAGTTTGGCTGCAACAGCCGAGTGCAACGGAACCCACAGATGTTTGAAACAATTGTGGCACAGTTGTGGTGAGTTCTAGGTGCTATGGCTGTGCCTATGGCATGGTCTATCTCAATCCGCCAAGGTTCCAAATCTCCAACGGCAATACGTCCAGGTCTATTGCAACATCTGGGGCGAGGGGGTGAAACTGTTGCATCTGCTGCTATGATAAAGCATCAGCAACTTGGTAATCTATGCCAGGGACATGTCAAGCTTTGAACACTATATTGTACTCTAGGCATTTTAAAACTGATTTGCGGGCAGGAGGCGCCATGTGGGATACTGCACCAGGGCAAGAAAGGGTAATGAATTGGAGCCACAATGGGGCATGCAGCTCATCCCAATGCATGGTTGGCTGGATGGTTGTGCGCCTGCAGAAATTCTCATCATAAAGAAACCATGCCTGTCCTGGGAAGTCTGCATAAGCTTGGTAAATAATGTCCAAGTATTGGATTAATGGTAATGCGAGCTGTTGCCTGGCACGTACTGCCACCCCAGCATAGATCAGATAAGCAGGCAGCTAATTAGCCCAGGTCTGAGGAGGCTTCTTCCTCCTGGCGGACTCCTTGTGCTTCTCATCCATATCTTTCTCCGGCTTGTCCGAATCCCTGATAAGCAGGGAAAATATATCAACATATTCACCTTGCACTGTTTTATCCCTCGTGACCGGGAGAAGATGGTCACCCAATGGTAGGGAATGGTTGCCAAAAGGCACAGTTGCAAGGGTTGATGAAGCCAAAAACCCAACCTGCTAATTCGTCCCAGAACTTTGCAGGGTTGTAGGGGATTAAACCCCAGGAGGTGGATAAGGGGTCATCCATGGAACCATAGCAGCTGACTGCCTACCTGGGGAGTTCATAGCCTGCATGGGGCTAGGCCAAGGCCATGAAGGCGGGTGTGTAGGCAAAGAGTGAGGCGCTGGGGTCCCACACCCAGTCGCACTCCCCGATCCCAAATATTCACCTAATATCCGGCCAGGAATAGATGACACCACTGGCACAGTGCTCTCAGGTTCGGTTGGTGTGGAAGCACCAGATGACTGGGCAGATTCTTCAACTTCCACATCCTGTGTAGATGATGTCAAAGGCACACCTGCCGGCACATCTGTTTCCTGAGATGCCGATGCCACTTCCAGAACATCCACATGTTTCTAGAAGGCCTGGGAAATCCATTTCCAGGTCAGGGCATTGTCCACCGGGGTCCCTCGATGTCTCATCACTGGGGTTTGTGGAAGTGTTGCTGGACTTAGGGCAGCGGCCCGCCCGAGAAGCATTATCCTGGACACCAAATCTGTTGGATCTGGTGTGGCCAAGACCATGAGTACTGGCGAATCCCGCGTGGGGTGCGGAGAAGTTCTCTTCACTGCACCCATGCCCAAAGCAGAAGAAGCACATTGCTTAGGCGCCATCGTTCCAAGGCTGTCTCTTTGTAGAGATTTATTCCACATGCATCACATGTCGCACATGCTTTGTCAGATTATGAAGAAGTAGAGAGAGAGAGTGAGGTGGGAAGGAGAACACTCTTATAGAGCATAGACTCCTCCCTGAAATACCAATACCTCTGGGTGGTTGCCACCTTGGGGTGGATGGGCAGCAAAACACATGCACATGTTAATTGACATGATGCGGCCATTCTCTGAGGGAAGCTTAAATGAGGATTCATTTCACCCATATAATTTTGTGTCAGAAATTATTCTGGGTTGAAAAGGATTTTTGCTGGAGGAACTCTGCTCAGGAGTTCCCAAATGAGGCTCCTGTCATGTCCCCAAGATCTTTTCCCACTGAAGTGGTCCCTATTTATCTACCGTATTTTCCGGCGTATAAGATGACTGGGCATATAAGATGACCCCCAACTTTTCCAGTTAAAATATAGAGTTTGGAATATACTTGCCGTATAAGACTACCTTTCTTCCAATGCACACTAAATAAAAATTAACCCACACTCAACCCGAAGATGCGTAGCCCTCCGAGTCGAATGGGCAGGTTCTGGTGGAGAGCCAATCCACGCTCACGTTCTCCTCCTCGAGGTACAGGAAGATGTGTGCAGCTTGCTTCCCCTTGCTTCATACTCCCCACACAGAGCAGGGACTCGGCCGCGGCACCCCCCACCATATGCGCCGGACATATGAAGCAAGGGGAAACAAGCTGCAGTTAAGTACCTGTCCTATAAGATGACCCCCGACTTTGGCACAGATTTTTTGGGGTTAAAAAGTAGTCTTATACGCCAGAAAATACAGTACTTGAAATTTCTGGCTTTCAAACTTCTAGGTTGGCAGGAGCTGGGACTGAGACAGATGCTCAATCTCTCATGCAGTAACCAGGTCTTGAACTGCCGACTTTCCTGCCTTCCAGCTAACCACTGAGTCACCACAGCCCTGTTTCACCCATGACCTTATAAAAGGGATGATTAGATTGTTATCCGCATGATGTTTTGTTCCATCTGGGTTTAAATGAAGGTTTTTTTATGAGGTTTTAATTTTGTTTTTTCTTTAATACTTATGTTGGTTCTATTTCACATGTTTAATATTGTCAATCACCATGAGTAGTGCTTTTAACACTAAATCCAGTGGTATGTACTGTATGTAGGCAAGTAAATAAATAAATAGTTCAGACTTTTTTACAAGGTGATCTGTGGATGAACAAAGTGGAGCTATGTTATGAGCAATCAGAAAACCTGTCCTTCAAGTTACAATGTTAAAACTAATATAACAAATATTATTTGTTGTAGGTTTTTTTTTTAAAAAAAAACTGGATCAATTATTACATCACAACATTAGAGTTCCCATGTCGATTTCCAGACTGATATGTTGTTTTGATGGCTAGATGGTATTGTAGATGCAATGCGCCACAGAGCTGGCCAGGCTGAGGAGGATAGTAGAAGACAGAGGTGCCTGGTGGGCAATGGTCCATGGGGTCACAAAGGGTCGGAATCGACTGTGCAACTGAACAACAAAAAAAGTTGTTTTAATGATGAAGAATATAATTTCCTGAATCCTGAAAAAAGGAAGAAAATATCACTAGCTAAACAATATTTTCAGTGGCTTTATTAGTAGAAAGCTAAAGCATGAGGAAAAAGACTTTAATTTCTTTTATATTTTTAATTTATTAATCTCTAACCATCAGGTGTATCTTTGTGATGATGAGTTCATATACAGTGCTAGATTTTTTCTCTTTTCCCCCTCCCCTCCCATAATAACCCATATTTCTTAAATATTTCAGAAAATACAGCATGAAAGTGTCCTACAGCCTATCTCCTTCTATAGTGGCTCCTACAAGTTTATTATAACAGAAAGATCAGACATCTAATAAATTATTATTATGCACATGCATTTCTTTCTATTGATCCTTTAAATGAAACTAACTTAATAGCATAGGTAAAGTACTCTTTGCATTTGATAGGAAGAGTGTTCCCATTTTATGAAGATGTCAAATGGTTTGATTGGTCCATTGCCAATAAGCTTCGCATAAAGACCAAACTAACAAGAAAACTATGGCAAATATGATGCTAGTGTGGTAAAATATATGTGCAAGGTTAAAAAATTTATTCCTGAACAAGTGAGTATTTTCTTGTTAGTGCTCTTCATCAAGGAAGTATCTAGATCAAGAATACCATACTTGCATCCTATATTGGCAGATGATGCATTAAAGAAGAATATAAGAAGTTGAACTAAATGATCTCCAACATATCTTCCTCCAGGTTACATTCCAATTCTGTGCTATATCTGACATCATTCCACTATTCCTAAGCCATCATGGACTGAAAGTAAAAGTAATTACATTTAATGTCTTTCCATCAATATCCTCTCAGTAGTAAAATAAGCCAGAATTAAAAATTTGCAAGGATTATTTCCTAGGAAGCATAAAATTAGTGCTTACATAAAATTAGTGTTTTAAAAAAGGGGAATTAAAATTTCAGCAGTTAATTTGAATAAGTAAATTATCAATAAAGATGAACATAACTATGTTTCATTTGTAGTACACATCTTTAAATGTGTGCCATCACGTCAATTCTGATTTATTGTGGCCCTTTTCAGGGTTTTCTAGTTGGAGAGTACTCAGAAGTGTTTTACTATTCCCTTCTGGTGGTGCAGTGGTTAAACTGCTATATTGCAGCCAAAACTGCTGATATTGTGAGTTTGATCCTAACAAGGATCAAAGTTGACTCAGACCCCCATCCTTCCAAGGTTAGTAAAATGAGTACCCAGTATATTGGGGGCAAAATGCTAATTAACTTGTGAACCACCCAGAAAGTACACTAAGTGCTATGGGGTTTATGTGATTGTTTTGCTTCTTCCTGGCGGCATTCTGGAATTGTGCATATTGACAAAGGCCACATGGGCTGATACTTTTGGAGTGCACAGTAGAGAATTGAACTGTCAACCTCTGGTTCTTCATCTAGAAGACTCCATCACTGAGCTATCCAGATGTTAAACCACACATAAAGTCTTGAATTATCCAACTATACATAAATAAAATTTTATAATTTCTAATGTTATTGTTAGGCAAAAATAAAAAATAGTAGTACAGCCAGAATAGCATGTTTTATTTTATTGCCTAGGAATCATATTAATCCATTAAAGTAGAAAAGAATTAGAATGTGGTTTGCTTGACCTGAATAAAGAAATCTGCTTAGACTTGCTGACACACACATTTTAAGGGTTAATATGAGAGAATTCATTGAATTGTCTGAAGGGGCGTCATTGTTCCAATGTTTTGTATGTGTGGCCAGAGTATTCTTGTGAGTAGTTAAGTGGGTGGGCTATGTATGAGGTGTGTTTCTGCAAAGCTTCATGTGTGATTGCATGACATAGTTATTGTGGCTATTAAAAAGTGATCAAATTAATCACAGACTCCATCTGTGTAGGTGGAGAACAGAGCAGGGGGTGATGATGAATACTGCGTCAACATTCAGGTCTTAGAGTTGTGTCCCAAGGCAATATTTCAATTACCAAAGCTATCCTGAAGAATTAGAATAACAGCATTGCAAATGAAGGATAACAATAATTCTGCTGTGGACTTAACAGTGGTTTGAAACCTACCTTCATTGGATGGTTGCTCTCCTCCCTTTCTCTTCTAGACAAACTTTAGGCACAAAAGTACATTATGGAAGGAATAAGGCCACCAAATATCAATCAAATAAATGTGATCATTTTCATTCCATGAGAAGTAACAGAGTTTGTTAGTTGTTTGCTTTCAAGAAAACACCTTTCCAATTCTTGATGCGGACAAGTGGAATGAAATATACTATTTAAATTATTTCTTCTTTCATGTCTTGGTCAAACCCTGGACTACCAAAATGAAGCCACTTTCATTGCTTTGTCATTGGCCAAACCCAAGTCCTCATCGGTGTGTGTCTCTGGCAGCAATCGGCAGAACTGGATTCTGTGTATCTCCGCATTCACACTGTGAGTTGTTGTCTGCCAGCAGCCCCCACTTGAACATGTTGGGCTTACATTTAGGGACTCTAACCCTTAGCCTTTTCAAGGTCCTCCAAGTAATATATGGGAAGTTGAGATCTTCAGCTATATCCTTTAATGTTGTTTCTTGTCCAGCGATCTCCATCCTCCATCTTCTACTTTGGTTTTACTCTTGTGTACGTACCCCCATCCAAAAACCTGAGGTCAGAGAGGAAAGAAGGCAGCGACCAAGGGCTCAACTGCCCAGTCACCATTGCAGAGGCCCAGGTGGAGTCACTCCAGGTGGGCAGGCAACAGAGGACACCAACACAGGCCTCCAGGCCTAACCAGCAGCTGGAGCCAGGAGGAGGGAAGGAGTCGCAGTGATGGATGTTCTCACCTAAGACACATAGCTGCATGCATTTGATAAGTAATTGAATTGCCGTAGTTGACTTGATATAGCAAACTTTCCTTTTCATACCAAGATTCTCTTTTCATACCAAGGTTGATGACTAACAAGATACTGTACTTTTAAACTTTTGACTACATATGTAACTTCTTGTTTCATATATCTAGCATTAATCAACTTAATTTCAGTCTGTTAATTTGTGTTAAATTGTGATAATATGAATGACAGTAAAATACTGGTGTAGAAACCAGCAAACCATGTCAGGAAGTTTGCCAAGAGAACTCTATAGACTAGGGGGGGGGGAGGCAAAGCAAATGGGCAAAATTGATGAAGCAGGTTGCTTAGCCCACCAGGTCAGAAGGGAGGTGGATAGGACAGTGGGAGGAGAAATATGATGTTGTAAGGAATAATACTGCATAGGGACATGGAATGTGAGATCTATGAATCAAGGAAAACTGGTAGTGGTAAAAAAGGAAATAGAAAGAATAAGCATTGACATCTTGGGAATCAGTGAGTTGAAATGGACAGGGATGGGTGAATTCAGCTCTGGAAACCATCATATCTACTATTGTGGACAAGAAACCTCAGAAGAAATGTAGTAGACATAATTGTCAATAAAAGGGTGAGAAAAGCAGTAATGGGATATAATCTTAAAAATGACAGAATGATTTCAGTCAAAATCCAAGGCAAACCTTTCAATATCACTGTAATCCAAATATACACACCTACCACTGGTGCAGATGAAGCCATAGTTGACCAGTTCTATGAGGACCAATGACACCGCATAGAACAGATACCAAGAAATGATATCCACATTATCATAGGCAGTGCCGGATTAAGCCAGTGCGGGGCCCATAGCAAATCATGTCAAGGGGACCTTGCTTAAACACTTCGCATTTCTGTAAATACCTCACCCCCTCCTCTGTGATCTTTGGGGCTTAGGCAAAAGAAACCTCAGGAAATATTACCCAAACACATGGCTCCCAGGTTAAAAAGCAACCAAAGCTAAAACAAATAAATACCATTCTGCATATATGTTGGGGCCCTGTCCAAAGGTATGCCTAGGTATTTAGGATTGGTGCAATGCTCCAATAGCACTATTTTCCATGTGGTATGCATCTTCCTAGCTGCCTTCGTATTACAAAGATGGCTGACTTATTCTTTTTTTCTTTCTGGATTTGGCCATAATTGATTATCAGAGCACTATCAGTCCAGGTCTTCCAGGGCTTTGTTTAGGCATTCTTTTACTTTCTCAAATGCTTTTTCCCTGTGCAGTATTGCTCGGTCACCAGCGTATATATAATTGTCAGTTCCTACTGAGAGCAGTTGGTTGTTACTATAGATATTAAAAAGAAAAGGAGCCTGCCTGCTATCCTGTGGCAGGCCATTACTTAGGTTCTTCCACCTACTTTGTCTTCCCTGGAACTTCACAAAAAATATTCAGTTCTGCAGTAAACTCCTAATGAGTTTGTAAGTTTGAAATATTTACTTATATCATATACTTTCTTCAATATTCTAAGGTTGATGGTGTCATGTGTGACTATAAGATCTATAAATACAATTGCCTTTTTGAAATCCATTTTGATGTATTGAGTTAGGTTAAATATTTGTACGGTGCAGCTTTTTTGGGGTGTGTGTTAAAGCCATTCTGTTGTAGTATGAGGGAGGGTTCTATGGCTGTTGTGAGGTGATTTAGTATCATTCTTTAAAAAATATTACAGGTATGACACAAAAGAGAAAAATCCAGAAGCATCTAAGGAGGCATACAGAAGCCAATGGCAGCTATTTCCAGATCAGGCTTAACATCGTGGAAGACCACTGTGGGACTTAAAGTTGTTTCTCTCACTCAGAGGCCAACCCCCCTTTTTTTGGGGGGGGGAGAGGAAGTAGCATGTTAGGTTAAATTTTAAAGAAGATATCAGTCCTTCACACTGAGGGTATATGTATCAAAAGACAATGCAGTTATAAGGAACAGAGGGACAGAGTTGTAGAGGACAGAGTAGGAGGAATGTAATCTGGAACTCTTTATGTGATATTCCATCTGCTTTTTCTTTCCAGGTAAACATACCTGGCATTTCTTTAACTATTACAGAAATGTCCTAAGTCTCCAGAACTCAATCACCCATGGAAAACAAACTTGGCAGGTCTGTCACTCAGTACGGAGGAAACATGTCATTAATTTCAATAGTCTCACTGAAAGTGGCACTTCTACATCTTTCAAGTGCCATTGTTACAAGAAACACATTTCAGCTTGGGGATTTATGCATTTGGAGGCTTACAGTGCATTTCAGAGATATCAGCAGTGCACAAATCAATGCCCACATTTTAAAAATGTGAACTGCTAGTGATACAGTTTAATTCTGTGTGATACAGCATGCAATCGAAACAAATATAGAGAAAAGAGCCATAATGAATGGGGATTGGGAAAATGATTGCCTTTAGGCGTGATGTGCAAAGTGCACATCAAGAAAAGTATGTTTAAAAAGCATGGATATTTATGTGGAAAGAAGGGAAAGTCTTGGAGCATATTACAAAATGAAGAAAGGGAAGTGAATGCAGATGGGATTGGAAGAAATCACAGGTATCTTGTAATTGGAGTGGGTGGGTATGTACACTATGAAAGGGCAGAGTGAGTCATTTCCCTGAACATTCAGGGAAACCAATTATAGTGGGACATATATATGTTCACATCCTACCCAATAACACCATCAAAGGAACATCTTCCTGCACAGAAATTGGGAGAACTAAACTTTATTGGACAGGGGCAAAGAACTTCTTAAGAAAAGGTCATTCCTAATTATTTTGTCAAAAAAGTAGAATCCTTGTATTTCATTAAACCTTTCCTATACAGTGGGATATAGGATGGTTTCATTTGCTAAACTTAAAATATTTCTGTACAGTCAACCCTCACATAACAACACATTCGGATAACATCATTTTTGCTTAACAACAAATTGTTATGCACCACATGTTCCCCTGCATAACAACGTTTTTAGTGTCATTGTCCAGACAACAACGCTGAAATAACTGTCATTATCTGGACAACGATGCTAAAAATGCGGGAAACTCCATTGAAACCCACATAACAACAAAAATATCTTACTTGGGGAACCAAGTAACATTGTTATGCGAGGATCTACTGTATCTTATTTTGTAACAGTTCTAATTCTATTCCTGCCACCAAATTCTAAGTAAATCCCCAAGCAGTCTCAAATT
Organism: Bradypodion pumilum; assembly: GCA_035047305.1. Lineage (NCBI taxonomy): Eukaryota > Metazoa > Chordata > Lepidosauria > Squamata > Chamaeleonidae > Bradypodion > Bradypodion pumilum. Next base: position 490,427,029 of record JAWDJD010000001.1, read on the forward strand.
TATATGCAGTAATAATAAACCAATTTTAGAAAATGTGACATTTGGAACAGGCAATTAAGCAGTTTCAAGAAACAATGGAGACTCTAATAGTTTTAACAAGGGCCTTTTTACCAAAGAGATTCTTAGCAATGCACAGAAAGCCTGTGAAAAAGATAGCATAAGCTCCATAGTCATTGTTTCTCTCTAATAACTGGTTGCTCAGGGATGGTGGTGGTTCAGTGGTTAAGAAGCTCACCTTGTTAGCTGAAAGGTTGGCAAGTTGGCAGTTCCAAGCACTGCATGATAGAATGACCTTCTTCTCTGTTCCAGTTCCTGCCAACCTAGCAGTTCGAAAGCAAGATATTGCAATTAGATAAATAGGGAACACTTTGGTGGGGAAAGCTCTTGAGGGCATGAAAGGAGCTCATTCGGGCACCCCCTGAATGGAGTTCCTCCAGCAAAAACCCTTTCAACCCAGAAATCAACTTTGTGTGCTTCTAACATGATTACAGAAATACTGGTTACTTCACAGCTACTCTGATGTGGTTTTACTTGGTGCAGCTGACAATAAATAAATAAATATTGAGGTCATATTGAATAGCTTAATGGCAAATATTGGATAAGTCTCTGTGAAAAACATGAATGCCATAGTAGAGAGCATGTGAAAAACAGAATCAGTAATAAAACTACTAACAACAGTGAAGTCTACTTTCACAACGGCATGAACACACTTTGAATAACTGATAGAACTCTGCTCAAGAAGGATATGGAGAGCTGGGGAAAGTGTAAAAAAAAGGACAACTAATAACCCAATTAATCGCTTTGTTTCTTGTCATCAAGTTGGAACTAACTTACAGTGACTTTAATAGGGGTTTTAAGATAAGTGAGATATTTAAGGAAGTGGGTTTACCAGTTCCCTATGCCAAGGCAGCTTCCATGCCTGAGTGGGGATTGAAATTCAGACCTCTTCAGTCCCTCACTCTAGCCCGGGGGTTCCCAACCTATGGCCCATGGGCCAACCCCAGCCTGCAGTACCATTTCATGTGACCCACCACCACTGGAAGTGGAAACAAACGTGGTTACATCAGCCATAAATGCGCCCGTGGCTATCGTAAAAACAGAAGCGGGTGCATTTACTTACACTTCAGGGGGCATGGTCCGGCCCGCTCAGATTTCTGAAGGCATGGTCAGGCCAGCAGCATAAAAAGCTTGGGAACTCCTGCTCTAGCCACTACACCACACTGAATATCATAAATCAGTTGCTACTTATCCCATATTATTCAGAATGTGAGGAGAGCAGTTGCTTGGCCTGTCTCTTTATACTGTAATAGCTTTCCTCACACAGAAAGCAAATAAAATGGAGTGGTTCCTGCTGCTTTCTAACATGTATGGGTGCTCTCTGTGCAAGCCAGAAAAGCCTCCACACAAAGAGAAACATCTTATCTTCAGACACTTTCCTTTGTGTGTAAGGAAAGCAGTGAGGCAAGACTGTGTTCCTGTCTTAAACAACAGGGGTATGTTATACCTGAATAAGGCAAGCAAGGTGGCATGATAGAAAAGTATGCCTAAAATGGAAAAAAGTATGGAAAAATGAATATTTAAGAAAGTATTATTATTTTGTCTTGTATTTTGAGATCATAGAGTATGGGTTCAGACAACTAAACTACATTAAACAGCAAAACAGTTTAACATAATTCAGCAGTATACAATATAGTAATCCATGACTGAAAAGTGAATGTTCTCTCTATTTTGTAATACTGTAATAGATCCTAGAATCAAATACAGCAGTGATGGCAAACCTTGGCACTCCAGATGTTCTTGAACTTCAATTCCCAGAAACCCTGATCAGCAGGTGTGTTGACTTGGGCTTCTGGGAATTGAAGTCCAAGAACGCCTGGAGTACTACGGTTGGCCATCACTGAACTATAGATTGAAGAGCCTTGATGGTGCAGTGGTTAAACACTGTATTGCAGCCAAAACTTCTGCCACTGTAAATTCAATCCTGATGGGGATCAATGTTGACTCAGCCTTCCAACATTGATAGCATGAGTACCCAGCATGTTGGGGGCAAAATGCTAATTACCTTGTGAACTGCCCAGAGAGTGCACTAAGTGCTATGGGGTGGTATATAAGTGTAATTGCTATTGGTCCAAAGACAAGTTCTGTTTCTGATTCTGGGAGGGGGGGGCTCTGGGATGCTCAATAAAGGGTCAAGAGATTAACTGTCAATCAGATTGCAGGCTTCTGTTCATTTTCTTGTTACAACCCCACCTCTAACTGCCTATTCCAAAGGTCCTTAATAACAGTCATGTGCCATCCAGTTGATCTTGACTTACAACTATGCTGTCCTGCTGGTTTTAAAATATTGTATCTTCTACAGATCTTTGTGGTGACAATGAGCTATAGCAAAAAAATGAAAAAAGACACATGGTTCAAACATTCCTCTCCTATCAGGCTTTTCTCCACCCTGCATTTCACTTTCACTTCATCTCAACACAGGCATGCTTACTTTCCTTCTAAAGGCATTCCAGATATGTGCAGGCTTGTGTTTAGATTCAGACAGTTAGCTAGTGGTTATGATTAATGTAACATTTTTCATTTTTATCCACTGTCGAAAACCGGTATTGATTAAGTTATCAAGAAGCTCCTCTGAAAATGTTTCATTATTGCCTCTACAGAAAAGCCAATAAACTTTGGATTTACAACCATACCCATAATTTCCTTAATTTCAGATTAAAATTGCACTCTTCCATTAACCCTCATTTCAAGCAAAAACATATTGCAGGCCCACCCCCCAAAAAAGGACTCAGACACTGGTGAAAGTGGATAACGGCATTGGGCCACATTTATTGATTCATGCCCTAGTCCGAATTATAAATTTCGATTGGTACTCAACCAATTATAATTCTTAGGGCAAGCAGGCCACAGTAACACTGGTAAGGTACCTCCCAAAATTGCCAACGGCAATTGGTTACAATGTATCCATTTGTATCAATTTGTTTGTTGGCAACAAACAAATTGTTGACCGTAGTCAATAAACTAACTACTGACCCCACCCTCTTACGCGTATCCGTAAAATCATGGGGTGATGCATGCTGCCTAGCTCGTGCCATCACCCCATTGCCTGGTTCGTCGTTGACCGGACAACGTTAACCAACTTGTGCCTATCTAGTGTTGTCCAGTCAATTGCGAACCTGCCGGATACCTATGGGTCATAAATATTTACCTTACCAGTGCTACCCGCCCATGTAACCAAAGTCAACAGTCATAAACCCCTGTATCAAACCATAGCAACAGTGTGGGATGGGCAAAAAAGCCAGAACCCAGGAGCCAATTGTGGGTTCCAGCCAAAAATTCCCACCCGGCCCCGAAGCGACCAAAATATCACACTGTTAACTAGGGAGGGGGTGGAGGGGAAACTCTTCTCCTCTCCGTCGCTTTCACAAAATGGCAGCTCGGCTGCCTCGTGGCCACCCCTTTTAAAGGGTGCTGGCCATGCCCCCTAACTACCCGGATGCCCAAGTCCGGTGGGGGGGGGGCCGCAAAGAGCGTGGCGGCCATTTTGGCGCCGCGCTTGCATTGCAGGCCCACCCCCCAAAAAAGGACTCAGACACTGGTGAAAGTGGATAACGGCATTGGGCCACATTTATTGATTCATGCCCTAGTACGAATTATAAATTTCGATTGGTACTCAACCAATTATAATTCTTAGGGCAAGCAGGCCGCAGTAACACTGGTAAGGTACCTCCCAAAATTGCCAACGGCAATTGGTTACAATGTATCCATTTGTATCAATTTGTTTGTTGGCAACAAACAAATTGTTGACCGTAGTCAATAAACTAACTACTGACCCCACCCTCTGACGCGTATCCGTAAAATTACGGGGTGATGCATGCTGCCTAGCTCGTGCCATCACCCCATTGCCTGGTTCGTCGTTGACCGGACAACGTTAACCAACTTGTGCCTATCTAGTGTTGTCCAGTCAATTGCGAACCTGCCGGATACCTATGGGTCATAAATATTTACCTTACCAGTGCTACCCGCCCATGTGACCAAAGTCAACAGTCATAAACCCCTGTATCAAACCATAGCAACAGTGTGGGATGGGCAAAAAAGCCAGAACCCAGGAGCCAATTGTGGGTTCCAGCCAAAAATTCCCACCCGGCCCCGAAGCGACCAAAATATCACACTGTTAACTAGGGAGGGGGTGGAGGGGAAAAACTTCTCCTCTCCGTCGCTTTCACAAAATGGCAGCTCGGCTGCCTCGTGGCCACCCCTTTTAAAGGGTGCTGGCCATGCCCCCTAACTACCCGGATGCCCAAGTCCGGTGGGGGGGGCGCGAAGAGCGTGGCGGCCATTTTGGCGCCACGCTTGCATTGCAGGCCCACCCCCAAAAAAGGACTCAGACACTGGTGAAAGTGGATAACGGCATTGGGCCACATTTATTGATTCATGCCCTAGTACGAATTATAAATTTCGATTGGTACTCAACCAATTATAATTCTTAAGGCAAGCAGGCCGCAGTAACACTGGTAAGGTACCTCCCAAAATTGCCAACGGCAATTGGTTACAATGTATCCATTTGTATCAATTTGTTTGTTGGCAACAAACAAATTGTTGACCGTAGTCAATAAACTAACTACTGACCCCACCCTCTGACGCATATCCGTAAAATTACGGGGTGATGCATGCTGCCTAGCTCGTGCCATCACCCCATTGCCTGGTTCGTCGTTGACCGGACAACGTTAACCAACTTGTGCCTATCTAGTGTTGTCCAGTCAATTGCGAACCTGCCGGATACCTGTGGGTCATAAATATTTACCTTACCAGTGCTACCCACCACACGGGGAGGCATCCATGATGACTCACCCCCCCCCCAAGACCGTCAGCTCGGTCGCCAGGCCTGCTTGCATCACACCCAGAACGAGGTACATACCTCTGACCGACAGGTGGACCCCTTCTCCTGCCTACCAGCAAAATTTGTTTGTAAGCCGATCATCCGGACTCCAATGGCCGTCTCACAGCCATGCTCAGCACGGGCCGGAGCCACAGCCCCGTCCACTGACTGCCGGAACAGTCCAAACTAGGGAGATCCGCGTCTCCCCTAAATTGGTGTCTCGGCACGATGTTAGACCATAGCGACCATATGTAAGCCATACATGATACAAAATGCCAGGTCACAGCCCCTCGACAATTTAATAACAGCAGTGATCTGTATGAGACCGCTGCCGCCGAGGCGCCTGCAAAACATCAGGTGGTCCAGCATCCCTGTCAGACAGCAGGAATGGCCACAGTTCCTGCCCTCATGTGCCGCACATACCATACCATAGCAGACGGGCGGATGCACACAGCCCAGCCGGGGTCCACTCTCTGTCGCTGCAGCATATACTGCCGCCCAGTGTACATAGCTGCGGCCCACCAACCCCCTGCCACCGGTGTGCTGAGACCCCTAGGATCTGTAAAAGAGGAGAAAAAGGTGAAGAACATAACTAGGTACTCAAACAGTGAGGAGACATACATATTTGAAATTGCGCGTAGACGCCTATCCACCTCCGAGTACCCCAAACGTAGCCGTGATCAACGCGACGCCTATCTTAAGTAAATGGTGCCAAAATGGGCACCACACTGCGAAACGCGGGACCGGTCACCCTCAGGGACTGTACAAAGGTAAGGGTAGACCCAACCCGGTGGCAGAAAACAGGCTGGGGTGCGCAGCAGGCACTGTCGAACATTCAGGTAGGGCACCAACTGGACAGATGTCTCAAAAACTTAGTAGCAGTATACACCACTGCCTGCACCGTGCTGAATAACCCGTGAAGACCGCATCCCCACTCGAGCCCACTCATGTGTGACAGAGACATCTTCGAGTTCCAGTGCCCTATGAGACACATCCGCCTTACACCGTTGGCACTCACCGATGCGGAGCGCTCCAAAAAAGGCTACCGTGGTAGCTGCGTGGCCAAGAGCCACCTCACACCTATCTGTACATAAGCAATGCCAGCCTAGTGCAAGGTGGGTAGAAACTCTGGGAACTGGGGTGACGCGCGTAAAGGCGGCGGACACGTTCCCGTGTCCACCCCTCCCAAACACGACGCCTGAATCCAGAGTGATACGTCTTACAAGGTGCCAACGACATGTCCGGTTCCCCTCTCCTTGCCAAACGTCCAACCCTCAGCCAAAAGTGCCGAGTGGAATCCCTCTGCTTCCAGAGTACGGCACGGAACCAGGTGATCTGCGGTGGTGGAGAGCAGCAGAATGTAATTATAAATACCCATAACATGTCTGGCCTAGAACAGCACATTAGGCGTAGGCTTCTCAAGAGAGTAGACGGACTAATGTCATGACCTTGGGGGATTTGCATGTCTGGGTGTCGACAATATTCACCACTACCGCATTGTCACACCGAAATTGGACCACTGAGTAGGCCCACCCCTTGCACCATAGCATCAGTGCTCTCCAAATGGGAAAAAATGCAAGGCAGGTAAGATCGCCGGGCGATCAGCCCGGGAGCCGGAGTTATCTGACCGTACTAGATATCTAAGGCAGACCACTAGGTCTGACCTCCCATAAGATACCCATCCAAACCCCGGAGTAATTTGAGCCAGAGCAAACCCATCATGGCCACGTGACAGCATCGAGGTAAAAATTGTGATGCTAGAACATGGGACCTCGGTCTATTCAGGCGCCAAGGGGACACCCAGTTCCCACCTGAGTGTCTGAATCGTGATGAGGAGACGCGTACACGTGTCCGAGCCCCGTTTAACCCCGGACCCAAAAGTTGTCGAGGTGATGGGCTGGAGACCGAGACCCCAACCTGTGAGCCAATGCCCACTGAGTAAAAGTCCCACATCGGTCGGGTGCTGAACCTGAATTAACGCATTCAGAAAGGGATCGGCGTTGTCTAATTAAAATTCCCCCAAAACCTAAAAACCCGATAGGTCTAAATCATGGGATGTACTGGCAAAAAGCCAGAAGCCGAGTGCATATCCCACCGTGCCAAAACGGCACCAGAATTGCGTGAGCACACCACCCATAGTAGCCGAGGCAACTACGAGTACCTGACCGAACAAGGTCATCAGGAAGGTCATCCCTGAACATAACACCCACAGGGTGAGCTGAATGAAGGATTATATTACATTCACCCTTATCCTAGCTCAGTATGAGCTTCATGGGGGATACCTTCGACTAGGGAAAGGTGGTTCCAAGAAGGGCCCCCACTACTCTCATGGCCCCCAACTTCCGTAACTGTGGACCGTGGAGCCCCCTCCCCGTTACCCTGGACGGGAACCCGATTAGTAGCATCCTGGGGCCACCAACACCCCCGAATGGATAAAAAAGCCCCATTGAAAACCCTCCAGCAGGTCTCCCGCCCCATCCCGTCTTGGATGAACTGAGTGACATCCCCCCAGGCTGACTATAATTGGGGCGGGGAGGGGGGCTTATGACAAAGTTAGTTGCTTCAGACGGGGCTCTGATCGCCCCTGTGGACCCCCACCTCTGCCCCGTGACCCACCAACCCGCAGGCACGCGGAGGTGGCGCGAGGGCCAGCGCAAAAAAGGGGGGCACTAAGTCGGTAACGACCGTGGTGCTTAGTACACCCATCGTCAGCTAAGCAGACCGGACACAGTAGGCGGGCCGGAACCCCCCGCTCGACCAGTTTGTGTGGAGCCAATGTCTGAACAGCCCGCTGCTCAGCATGACCACCATGGTGCCAATCACCAGGCACCAGTCCCGTGGGAATGATGTACACGAGCACCCTTGCTGACAGGACTCATCCCACCTCCCCTCAGGATATAGAGCCACCCTCGTCCACCTTCCTCACCATGAGCCAACCGTCATGGGCCCATCCGATCGACATCAGGATGGCCCGAACAGTCCAAGCCCTGCGGCATACCACAATATGTACAAGGTATGCCGACCACCAGTTGGCCCCAAGGTGCGCGGTGGCTAACGACGATGGGACATCTCTTTGTCTCAGCCGTCCTGTCCTCCTCTCTCCCCCCCCAGTGGGCTCGCAGTTCAATAGGGAGAACATCCACATGTCCCCCTCCAGCCCTTACCCCACATGGCCGGCGGCCGATAATCGACCGGGGCAAGTAATAGCCAGCCATCAGCAAAGCCATGGACTGCACATTCTGTATAAAGGGCCTATGCAGCAGGATCCAAACAGCCCCTGTGCTGCTCAGCACTGTCCCGAGGGCGGACACCCCAGTGCGTGGTGGCTTACTACGGCAGGACCACACAATGTCTCTATCCTCCTGTCCGTACTTCCTATCCTTATTGGGATTTCAGTTCATAGGGAGGTACTCCCCCCCACCAAATCTTTTCCCTCATGATCTGGGGCAGGTGATCACTGGGGGGGCCATGAATAACCAGTCGTCGGCAATGCCATTGCCGGTACCTGATGAACGCCGGACATACACAGCAGGACCTGGACAGCCCCTGTGACGCCACGTACCACCCCGGGAGCGTAAACCCCCACCCCCAACCTCGTGCCAGAATGCAACCAAGGGGCACTGGGATAGGATGTCGAGTGATGTCCCCCAGCCTCAAATAAGCGAGGCAAAGAGCACTGAGCCCCCACTGCTGGAAATGGACTGTGATGTGTGTGCATGCGACTTGAACCAAATACTCACAAGTTGCACCCCCGTGAGCCGCCCCCACTGGGGGTTCTGGCCCATGGTGGGCGTCGGAGCTTGTGACTGAAATCGAGCTCTGGGGCGACCTCCAATGCACTCCAGCCGCAGTTCCAGACAAACGGGGAGCTGCGAGACAGCAGCGGGCACAGGCCGAGCTTGACCCAGCTGTCGTGTACCCTCAGACAGCTTTGGGGGTTGCATGGCAATTTTGCCCTTCCTCCACCACATGGCACTTCCTAGTGGGGTGGAGGCAGTGGGAGACCACATAAAATGGCATGTGGGCCACATGTGGCCCACGAGCCACAGGTTGATAATCTCTAGAGCAACCAGGAACATTATCCGATAGACACAGTAAATAGGTGGGCCGGACGGCCTGCTAGGTAATGGGCCAGAGGCCCTAATTTGAGAGCCTGGGCCAAAATCGGGCCATGCCCAAAACTCTGGCCCCCAATGGGGTAAAACGTGCTGTGAGTCAGCACCAAGCCCTCCCCCCAATCGTTCCGGCCCATGGCCGGCAGCCGTGGGCCGAGGGCCGGATCCTCTGAAGGGCCGGCCTGGGGCTGAAAACGGGAGCTCATTCTGTCCTGCAGTACGCAGGAAGTGAAACCACTGACCTTCCATGTCCCAGTCAGCGTCTCAAGCACTTAACACTCCGTGTCTTAGCCTCTTGAGCCACCGCGATCCCCCTCCGAGCAAGAAAAAACCATGGGGAATCGAACTCCCAGCCTCTGACTTTGCAGTCAGATTCCTAAACCACTGAGCTATCCAGCAGTTCTGCCTGGTTACAGGCAAAAAAGGAAACCAATAGGAGCGAAATCCAGCCTCTTGCAAGAGGCAAGCCAAGGTAAAAGGAAGCCTCGCACAGAGGCTGACAGAGGGGGAAGCGACGGAGCAAATTCCTCCGCCCCGTCGCTTCTAAAGAACCGAGCCTCTAGCAGAGGCTAGTAAAAAGGGGGGAAGGAGCGAAGGAGAAAACTTCTCCTCTCCGTCGCTTTCACAAAATGGCAGCTCGGATGCCTCGTGGCCACCCATTTTAAAGGGTGATGGCCACGCCCCCTAACTACCCGGATGCCCAGGTCCGGTGGGGGGGGGGGTGCAAAGAACGTGGCGGCCATTTTGGCGCCGCGCTTGCATTTTGACTGCAATGTCTGTATTTAAAAGTCAATTGCATTTTTAAAAAGTTCACATTTGTATCTGTAGCTGTAGATACTCTGGTACTTATTTCCTGCTAAAGAGGGCAAAGCTGAAGGACATGAGAGCTTAAGGCTTTTATAAGTTCTATTTTAAACAAAAGTGTATTATTTTATTGAGTGGACAGTTGCTATTTTGTATGCCTTCTAGGAAAACAAGGATAAAATAATATCCATAGAACTATATTCTATGCAGGATATACTTAAGAAGAGTATATTTCAAAAGATGTGGCAGAATCTGAATTTATATTTCATCTACTCTTATTGGCACCACATTGGTCTTTTACATCACCTCATGACACTTTTTTATGCTAATCACATGCTCTAACACAAAGCTATGGTTGCACTCCATATTTTCAAGAAGCAGTCGATACTGTACACTCATATAATCCATGCATTTCTGAGGAATGCAAATTCTTCCTTAGCTCATTCTCTGCATTAGAGTGGGGAAAAAAACCCACAAATTTTCTTCTTCCCTATATTGTGTTTAATTGACAAGTGTGTACATATTTGAAAGAACAATTATTGTGCTTCATGTACAATTGTTGCTGCCTCTGGTCTTCCCTGCAGGGTGGAGAGAACACCCCTCTGCAGCGATGGAACGATGCCGGGACTCACCACCTTCACCAGCACCCCGGGCCCTGCCCCCAGCCAGGGGTTAAAAGACTGTCGAGGTGGCAGGACCTGTGCACTGCCTCCGGTCTTCCCTGCGGGGCGGAGAGGACCCCCCTCGCAGTGATGGAAGGATGCTGGGACTCACCACCTTCACTGGCACCCCAGGCCCCACCCCCAGCCAGGGGTTAAAAGACTGTTGAGGTGGCAGGACTTGTGTCACTGCCTCTGGTCTTCCCTGTGGGGCAGTCTTTCGTAACTGCCACCTTCCACTTTCGGACTTGTTTGGCGGCTAATGAGATGTTATTGGACTTTTTGTATCTTGTATGTTGTTCTTTGCTATATTGTATTTGCTATTGTATTTTGTATTTTGTTTTTGCTATGTTGTTGTTGTTCCGTCGCACAGTCGGTTCCGACCCTTTGCGACCCTATGGACCATTGCTCTCCAGGCGCCTCTGTCCTCCACCATCCCCCTCAGCCCTCCCAGCTCTGTGCCCATTGTGTCTACAATGCCATCTAGCCATCTCATCCTTGGCCTCCCCCTTCTTCTTTTGCCCTCCACCTTTCCCAACATCAATGCCTTCTCAAGTGAATCCCCCCTTCTCATTTGATGTCCAAAGTATTTTAGCTTCATCTTTACTATTTGACCTTCCAGTGAGCATTCAGGGTTAATTTCTTCTAGGATTGACCTATTTGTTCTCCTCGCTGTCCAGGGGACTCTCAAAACCCTCCTCCAACACCACATTTCAAAGGCATCTATTCTTCTGCGTTCAGCCTTCCTAATTGTCCAGCTCTCACATCCGTACATTACTACTGGGAAAACCATTGCTTTGACTATTCTAATTTTTGTTTTCAGTGTGATGTCTCTGCTTTTCACTATGTTCCCCAGGTTTCTCATTGCTTGTCTCCCAAGAATCAGTCGCCTTTTTATTTCATGGCTACAATCCCCATCTGCCGTGATCTTTGATCCTAGAAAAGTGAAATCTGTCACTGCTTCTACTTCTTCCCCATCTATCTTCCAGGAACTGATTGGGCCTGTTGCCATTATCTTGGTTTTCTTGATATTGAGTCTCAAGCCAGCTTTTGCACTCTCCTCCTTCAGCCCAATCAAGAGATTCTTTAGGTCTTCCTCACTTTCTGCCATTAGGGTTGTATCGTCTGCATATCTCAGATTGTTGATGTTTCTCCCAGCGATTTTAATCCCATATTGTGATTCCTCCATCCCTGCACTGCGCATTATGTGCTCTGTGTATAGGTTGAATAAGCATGGTGACAAAATGCAGCCTTGTCTTATTCCTTTTCCTATTCCAAACCACTCTGTCATTCCATGTTCTGTCCTAACTGTTGCTTCTTGGTTCATGTACAGATTTCTCAGGAGGCATATGAGGTGCTCTGGTATTCCCATCTCTTTAATTACTTGCCACATCTTGTTGTGGTCCACACAGTCAAATGCCTTAGTGTAGTCAATAAAACAGAAGTAAACTTGTTTCTGGTATTCCTTTGTTTTCTCCATGATCCAGCGTATGTTGGCAATGTGGTCTCTAGTCGCCCTGCCTCTTCTGAAACCTGCCTGCACCTCTGGTAATTCTCTTTCCACATGCTGCTGAAGCTATACTGTATCTTTTTGCTATACTGTATCTTTGTTTTGATGGATTGTGAGCCACCCTGAGTCGGCGTTTGCTGAGGAGGGCAACATATAAATAAAATGAACATAAACATAAACTATTGTGATAGCTCCTGCTCTATTGTGAGGCCTCTTAAAACTGAGAAACATTGGATGGGTTGTTTTTGTCTTTCTGAGCAATTAATTTGTTCTTTTGCCTGCTAATTTCATGTGTTTTGTTTCATAAAGAGAAAATCATTAGTTTTGTGGAAAAACACTAGGTTGTCCTTGCTCGACAGTCAGTTGTATCCAACTCTAGGGTCAAATGCTCATCTCTGTTTATAGCCAAAGAGCCAGTGCTGTCTGCATCTGCAGACATTTCTGTGGACATGTGGCAGGCATGACTAGAAACCGGAGTGCACTGAATACTTTTTACCTTCCTATATATCTACTTGCAATTTCTTGCTTTCAAACTGCTAGGTTGGCAGGAGCTGGGACAGAGATGGCAGCTCACTCAATCATGCAGTACTTGGGTTTTGAACTGCTGACCTGCTGACTTCAAGTTCAGCGTCTTAACCACTTGAGCCACCACAATCCCATAGAAAAAACACCACTGACCAACAACTATTCATTTTGATCTGTGTCTCTGACTACATGAAGAGGACTGTCTTGCTGTGGGGTTGAGATGGCCATTCACAGACAGAGAAAGGAATAATAGCTGAAAACAGATCTGTGATATTGGGTAAAATGCCAACATGGGATAACAGTGGATAAATCTAGACTACCAAACTTAAAAACAAATATATTTCTAAGTTTGTGCCTAACATTATGCAGACTTGCTGTTGAGCTGGCAAACACTGATGTTTAAGCTCTTCACCTTAAATTAGTATGTTGTTCAGAACTCTATTATCCTTTAGCATGTGTTGATCTCCAAGTTTTGTGTGCTGTCTCACCTCAAAAATGTTTAAAAAGTTGCATCTGCTAAACAATGTTGTGCATATAAGGGGTAGTAGCATAAAGGATTGTGTATGTTGGTGAAACTTTTGTACAACATTTTCATATTAGTTAACTCTATTTGTTAGAAGGCACATGAACCTCTTGACTTCATTGCTCTACTGTGACTTCCTGGAAGCGTGATTGGTCCTTTAGGAAACCAGAAGCAAGACTAAACAAACCATTGGTTTCATCTAGCAGGGACCTTCTTATATTGCTATGTTTTCAAAAGATTGTCTTTAACTCTGAAGTACAAGAACAAGGTACAAAAGTGGCAGTTGTATCTTGTATGAATTTTATTCCTGCTTACTATAGAAGATTTTGTACAGATTATACTGAAATCTAGGAGTGAGGTGAAAATGTTTGTGAATTAATAGAGAGATGAATGAATGACAAATGAATGAATGAACTTGTGAACAAACAAACATTGGTCCTTTCTTACTACTGCTAGCCCTATCACAAACAAGTGCCGATGGCATTTTAATTTTTAGGGCCGGTTTTCAGGATAATGTTCATTTATAAAATTGTCACGTAAAATATCATGAGGAAACATGGAAGCCAGAAATAGAATGCCCGCCGTGCTCTTTGCGCCCCCCCACCTGGACTCAGACATCCAGGTCAGTTAGGGGGCGTGGCCAACCCTCTATAAAAGGGGTGGCCATGGGGCAGCCTCACTGCCATTTTAAAAGAGAAGCGACGGAGCGGAGAGGTTTGCTCCGACGCTTCTCCCCGGATCGCTCGCCTTTTGCTTAAACTTTGATTGGAGGATATTTCTCCTCCGATCAGTGCCGGCTCTATGGCACCAAAGCGTAAGTCATGGCAGCCCCTGGGCTGCGACTTACAGGGAGGGCTCAGCCCAACCCCTTGATTCAACCACCGGGCCGGAGGGCTCGGGCGGCCGCCGAACAGGGGGGTGGCGGGGTGATTATCCCCACTGCCACCAATGAGGGTGAACAGACCTTGGCCTGCCTGCCCAGTTGGAAGACTCGGGCGGGGGCAGTGTGGGCCTGCTCCCCTGGTGTTTCTACCCCTCTCCCCCTCTCCAACTCTTGCTCATAGCAGCCCATTTGGGCGCAGCGTGGGATCGCACCCCACCGTTCCACCGGCCCCCCAGGGGCCGGATTATTGGGCATGTCCCTATTCTGTCCTGGGATTGCCACGGTTTTATCCCTCCGCCCGCTCGTCAATTCCCCGGCGGGCCATCCGGCCCACCCGGACCACCTTATTCTGGTGGGTCTGACACTGTGGATGCCCTCCTTGCCCGCATATCAGCACTCGAGGCATCTATGGAAATTGCTCTACCACCTTCGGATGGTTGGCTTGCCAGCTCTTTGGATCCGGCCTACGTGCCGGCCATGGCCACACAGAGGGCCGCCAACAGGGTTGAGCTGCTGGAGGCCATCAGGCCAGCGCAGGCTGGTGCCTCACAGCTCCCCATCCGGCCATTACAGCAGGGCACTCCACTGGGGAACGGTCCGGCTTGGCATGGTCGCACGGAGACACAGAGCTCGATGGCCATCGTGAGTTCCGACGCCCACCATGGGCCGGAACCCCCAGTGGGTGGCCGTAGGGGTACACCGAGTGAGTATCCTAGTCAAATCAGCACACCTGTGACACTAGCTCATAACACTAGGGGGGTACAGTGGCCATGGCCGCAACAGGCCACTTACACCCAGGTTCTTACAGGGGTGACCGCCCCAATGCTTCCCCTTAACTTCTTGGGGGTCCAATAGGGCCTATTATGTGTTTCCCCAATCCGTGCCAACGGCTGCCCTGCTGACGGCTGGTTACTCCCTACCCCTGGGTGACCATTTATCCCGGGCTATTAGTGAGAAGATATGGCATGGGGAATATATTCACATTTCCACTCCTCCTGCAATGTGAACCCACTGAGGAGGAGATGGAGGAGCAGGACGTCAGGGACAAGGAGTTGTCCCGTCGCCGTAAGCTGCCTCACAATGGGGCCAATTGGTTACCGGCCTATTTGGTATCCATGGCAGGATGTATAAGGGCCCGTCCTGATTTGGCCATCCCAATGGTCCAGTACTAGGACAATATTTTCCAGGCCGTGGTTGATTTCCCTGGCCCGTCATGGTTGGCCTATGACAAAGAATTTAGGATGAGGGCGGCCCTTCACCCTGAGATGCGGAGCGATGAGCCCTGCTAGCAGTTGTGGGTAATATATATGACTCCTATGCGGCCAGCATCTATTTTCGGGCAACTACCTCCGTGGCTTTCTTTGGGGCTCTCAGATTAGGTGAGCTGGTACCACTTTCAACAGGGGACATGTTCTGCAGGGCACTGGAACTGGCAGATGTGTCGCTCGACCAGGAGTGGGCTCTGGGGAGGATTCGCTCCTCAAGGGCCGGTCAGCGGGGAATGGGTAGCAGCATGGTGCTGCCATATGTCCGGTTGGTCCCCTACATGTGTTTGTGGCAGCGTGTGGTTCATGCCCTGACCTGTTGTTCTGCTACCAAGACGGGTCTCCCCTTACTGAATTACAATTGGTACACATTCGTTCCGGATAGGCGCTGCATCAACTGCGGCTGCATTTGGGTACTCGGAGCCTGACATACGTTGCATGGGCAGGTGGGGATTTGCGCCTTTTTTCTCCGTCTGTTCATCCCCTCACTGCATGAGTGCCTTGTTCTGCCCTCAATTCTCTCTCCTTATCTTACAGACCCTGTGTGTTTCCACACACTGGTGGCAGTGTGGCTTGTGGGCCACAATTTATATGCACTGGGCAGCACAGTATGCGGCTTCGTCAGAATGGGGACACCATCTCGGGCTACATGTAACCGCGCGTATGCAGTGGTATGGTGTGCATGGCATATAGGTGGCGGGAACTGTTGCCATTCCTGATGTCCATTGGGGATGCTGGACTGTCAGATGTTTTAATTCTGCACCTGGGAGGCGATGATCGTGCACAGATCACTAACCTGGACTTAAAGACTCCCGAGTGCAGTGACCTGGTGTTTCTTTACCATTTATGGCCGTACACACGGTTGCTATGGTCATACATCGTGCCGAGGCACTATTATAGGAGAGGCATTGACCCTGCGGTTGGACCGCGCCTGGCGGTCAGTGAACAGGGCTGTTGCCTGGTTCCTTATCCAGAATGGCTTGGGGGACAGCCATTCGTCATCCGTGGATAGGGTTACAGGAATTTAGCCTGTATTCTGGAGAATGGGGTTCACCTGTCAGCAAGAGGATGGACCTCTTTTGAATGACGTACAAGAGGGCCTGGTGACCGAATTGTCAGTCAAGGGGGGCGAATCTCTGATGCAATTTTGGCAATGTTTGCCAAGTGTCAGGTGCCTCCCCGGGAGTTGCAGGTGATTCACGGCCACCTCAACTTCGCCTGCAGAGTGGTAACACCAGGCAGAGCCTTCGCCAGGCATCTGGGTGACACTATGGTAGGTCTTTATAAACGACACCGCAGGGTACGGCTGACTAGGGGTTTACGAGCAGACCTGTCGGTTTGGCTCACATTCCTGCAGGACTTTAATGCCGTCTCCTTTTGGAGATCTGAGCTTATGGTCAGCCCCAGTTCCAAGTACAGTCGGATGCCTCCAGGACAGTTGCCTGACATGTGGCTGATACCAGTCGACCAGGTTTTACAGTATATGGTGCACCTTCGTGATCTGGGGTTGGCCCCACGCACCATCACCACCAGACTTTACGCCTTGGCATTCATGGCCAAGGCACGGGGCTTTACTGACTGTGTGAGTGACTTCCGCATACGCCATGTATTGGAAGAGTTGACACGTGGACGTGGCTGCCGCCCAGACACACGTCGCCCTGTTTTACCAGGTATTCTGACCCACCTTGCACGAGGTTGGCATAGACTGTGTTACACTAGGTATGAGGAGTCTCTTTTTCATGCAGCTACCACCGTAGCTTTCTCAGGAGCTCTGCGAATCAGCGAGCTGGTCCCATGGTCAAAGGGGGACATGTCTCGTAGGGCACTGGAACTCGACGATGTGTCTATCAACCAGGAGTGGGCTCAGTTGAAGATTCGTTCCTCAAAGGCCGATCAGCATGGAGTAGGCAGTGGTGTTATACTGCTACGATGTACAGTTGCTGACATCTGTCCGGTTGGTGCCCTACATGCAATTTTGGCAGTGCCTGCTGCACGTCCTTGCCCGTTGTTCTGCCACCAGGATGGGTCTCCCCTTACGAAATTTCAGTTCTGGAGGGTGACCGGTACCACACTTCACAGTGTGGGGCTCGTTATGGCACCCATTCATTCAGGATAGGCGCTGCATTGACTGCGGCTGCGTTTGGGTACTCTGAGGCTGATATATGTTGGATGAGCAGGAGGGGGTCCATGCGTTTTTTCCTTATATGTACGTCCCCTCACTGTATGAGTACCTAGTTATGTCCTTAATTCATTTTCCTTCTTTCACAGACCCTGTGTGTCTACGCACACCGGTGGTGGCGGGGCTGGTGGGCCACAGCTATGTACACTGGGCGGCACAGTATGCTGCATTGTCGGAGTGGGGACCCCATCTCGGGCAGCGTGCATCCACACGTATGCAGTGGTATGGTATGTGCGGCATGAGATGGAGGGAACTGTTGCCATTCCTGATGTCCATCAGGGATGCTGGACCGCCTGATGTTCTGATTCTGCACCTCGGCGGCAATGATCTCACACGGATCACTGGCCTTTCCTTAAAATGTCGAGGTGCAGTGACCTGCCGTTTCTACATCATTTATGGCTGTACACACGGTTGCTATGGTCAGACATTGTGCCGAGACACTGTTTTCGAGTAGACATGGATCTCCGTGGTTTGGACCGTGCCCGGCAGTCAGTGAACAGGGCTGTTGCCCGGTTTCTTGTTGAGAATGGCTTGGGGACAGCCATTCGACACCTGGGGACAGGGTTGCAGGTTTTTAGCCTGTATGCAGGAGATGGGGTCCACCTGTCGGCAAGAGGTATGAACCTCTTTCTGGAGGACGTGCAAGCGGGCCTGGCGACTGAGCTGACAGTCTGGGGGGGGGGGGTGGTGAGTCATCATGGATGCCTCCCCGTGTGGCGGATAGCACTGGTAAGGTAAAGATTTATGACCCATAGGTATCCGGCAGGTTTGCAATTGACTGGCCAACACATAGATAGGTACAGGGGAAACAGAATTGGCCAGTCAAGGGCGAACCATGAAAGGGGTGATGCTAGTAGCTTCACAGCCTGCATCACCTTTATATTTGGACGGATACATGTCATAGGGTGGGGTCACTAGATAGTATATTGACTTCGGTCAACAATTTGTTTGTGTCAACAAACAAATTGATACAAATTGATACATGTAGCCATTAGCCATTGGCATTTTGGGTGGAACCTTACCAGTGCTACTGCGGCCTGCTTGCCTTAAAGAATTACAATTGGATGATACACCGATTGAAAGTGATAATTCGGACTAGGCCATTATTCAATAAAAGTGGCCCAATGCCTTTAACCCAGTACCGGTGTCTGAGTCTTTATTGGGTGGGTGCGCCTGCAAAGCAGGTCATTCTTCTTTTTTCGTTTCCTGATCAAACCCTGGATGGCCAAAATGAAGCCACTTTCTTTGCTTTGTCATTGCCCAACCTAATTTCTCATTGGTGCATATTTGTTGTAGTAATTGGCAGACCAGTAAATGAGCCAGATTCTGTATTTCTCTACAAGCAGAAGCCATCACAAAATTGAAGCTACTGCAGTTTTCCTTCTTTCTCGGTAATGATGTGTTCCACAAAACAGGTGCAGACAAGATTAGAGATAAGCCTACTGAAGCTGATGGGATTTTTGACCTGTACGTCTCTGACAACTCTAATTTGATAATGAGAACCCCATTTTGTATAATCCTGATTATTATTGTCAACCTGCCCTCAAGAATGTTCCAACTAAAGAAATAGTTTTGGTTTTTTGCATTTCACATCCTTATGATCATAGGAGGCAATTAGCAGGCAAAGTCTTGGTTTTCGCCAAGGAGAAACAGATTCCTTATTAATCACACACAAGTCCTGCTTGCTGAAATGTGTGTTTGCTGTAGGCTCTGCCAGTGCAAAGTGAATTTACCTGGATAAATCTAATCACAACCCTATGACCACTGTGTGTGTGTGAAATTGACATTGGAGCGATTAGTGGGATAGTTCATAGCCATCATTACAGACAGGAACAAGGCATTAGGCAAATTAAAATCAAGTCCCTAGTGCTTAAGTTTCCAGAAAGCACCAGCTGTACAGAAAAGGATTTCTTGTACAGAGGCAGCTTAAATGTCTCAATTACAATTATGTTTCTGTTATAGCAAGCCTCTGCCAAATATAATTCCCAGATATTAGCATGCTTAGAAGGACATCTTTATCTTGGCAGCGGAGATGTAATTTGAAATGTCCAGTGTAACATGTAGTGAGGAGGCTTACTCCTGATAGAAATATTTTCATTTTGTACTAGGAGGATTTAAGAGACAGAGAAAGAGAGAGGTCTAAGATGGGCTTGATGTGTCCATTTAAAAATTAATCCTCATGAAATGGGAGAAATACAGAAGGCGTTACAACAACCATCAAACATAATTATGGAAACTTTCTGCCGTTTTTCTCCAGATGCCTTCTAATTTGTCAAGGATATATTTAGTCAGAAGGGGAAATTATGTGGCTGCAAGGTTATCCTACATTCTCCCTCCTCTGTGATCTAAGCTTCCCCCCCCCTTGCTCCTCATTGCCTTCTCTTTACCCATTTTTAAATGTCGTGAATTTGGATTTTCTGCTAGTTCCTATTCTCCATTGACAGATAAGATTTGGATGGAGCTTTCAAATAAAAGGGAATCAGCTCCTTTAAAATATATTAAAATAAATTACTGTACAGTGGTACCACGGATAAAGTCCAATTCGGATAAAGTCCGATTCGGATAAAGTCCAATTCGGATAAAGCCGCAGTTTTCATGCACACATGATGCATTGCATAAAGTCCAAAAACGATGAAAACTGGACGTTATCAGAGGTATTTGGTATAGGAACCTCTGATAAAGTCCATTTTTTTGGACGTTATCCAATGCATCACCCATTTGATTTGGATAAAGTCCAAAATCGGATAAAGTCCAAACTTGTGGAATGGAGTTTGGACTTTATCCAAGGTTCTACTGTATTGGATTATGGTAAAGGTAAAGGTTTCCCTTGCTCAAAAGGCAGTTGTAACTGACTCTAGGGTTCAGTGCTCATCTCTGTTTCAAAGCCGAAGAGCCAGCACTGTCTGCTTCTGCAGATGTTTCCGTAGTCATGTAGCAGGCATGACTAGACACCGGAGCACACAGAATGTTGTTACCTTCCCACTGAAGTGGTCCCTATTTATCTATTTGCAATTTCTTGCTTTCAAACTGCTAGGTTGGCAGGTGCTGGGACAAAGATGGGAGCTCATTCCATCCTGCAGTACTCGGGAATTGAACTGCTGACCTTCCGCCTCCCAGTCAACGTTGTAGCCACTTGAGCCACTGCATCCCATGTATTGGATTATACATCCATGTATTGTAACACAGTGCTTTTTCACATCAGAATGACAGGAGTCAGTATCTTTGAAAGATGTTCAGAGAGGTTTCCCATTAAGTAGAGTTTAGCTGAAGAACAGCCAAAATCCTTTTAGTGTATGGGACCAAAGACAACCGGACAACCGAAAGGTTGGTTTAACACAGGTTTATTGCATTGCATGAGGTTCCAGTGAAGCATGAGGTAATGGCGGTGATACATCTCAATATATACAGTAGCTCTCTACATTTGAATCTTGTAGCACGGTAGCTGATTGGTTGCTACCGGCGTGGCCTCGCCCAGGCACGCCTCCATTCCTGCTGCTGAATGCAGGTCTTTCTTCAGCTGCTGAATGCAGGTCTTTCTTCAGCTGCTGAATGCGGGGAAGGTTTTCCCGCGGCTGTCCGTGATTGAGCAATGTGAACCATGTGAGAGTGAACGCTCGCAGCTGCCCTCTATAGGCTGTCTGCTCGCGTTCCTTTACAGCTGATATCGTTTGTATCTGGAGTGGTTACAATCTTGCCTTACAGTATAATGAACATGCATACATACATAACATCCCTCCCCCCTAGGATGGGACGAAGTCCCGCAACCATTGTGGCTTGCCGCACGTTCGCTTGGGGCGTGCTTGCGCCTGCCCTAATTCTGGAGAGCCTGTGATCCCTGACTCCGCGGGAGCTTGTCCTGCAACGGGAAACGGGGATTCGTTAGTGGCTCTGTGGGGCGTCCGTGCCTGCCTTGCGCTTGGGGAAGGGAATGGGATGAACAGTTGGGAGGTAAATCCCTGCCTATTGCCCTCGGACCCCGGGGACCCTCCTAGTGTGAACCGCGGCACCGATGAGGTCGCCCTTGGGGAATGGCTACCTTCTGATCCCTGCTCGGGGGACCTTAAGACTGTGGTGGTGGGCGGACTCGCTGATGCCTCCGGTCTTGGAGGTGTCGGTCTCCGGAACATGGGCGCTATGTTGCATTCTAACTCACAGGGGCTACTGGGACTGGAGGTACCAGGGGCTGAACTGAAACCCCTCTTTTCGCTAGGACGGGTGGGGGACCACTCCGCTAACTCCCCCTGGTACTGTAAATCAACGTCTAAACCTCTATGGGCCTCTGAGCCTCGGGGGGACTTCCGCGGCTTCCGCGGGGTATGAGTGTGGTTGGGGCTCCTCCTTTCTGACGGGGACTCCCGCAACCCGGGGCTCCTCCTCTCTGGCGGGGACTCCCGCAAAAGATTTCCGTAGATCGATTCCCTTTCCTCCCCCCTTGGTGGGGACCCATGCTCCCCTTTTCCTCCCCCTTGGGCTAAACGGGTGGGGGAGTACCCTAACGCTGATTCAATGCTGATCTCATCCGTGTCTTGCTCTCCGGGGACCCTACGCCTGAGTTGGTCCACGTGTCGCCTCCACAGGAAACCTGTACTGGTCTCTACGCGGTATGAGACGGGGCCGGTTTGATCTACTACGGTGCCCGGCACCCAGGCTGGCCCCGCGCTGGCGTAATTCCTGCAGTGTACTGGGGCGCCTATGCTGAAACTCTTTGTGGGTTCCACCCCTATGTTCCGCCCTTTGTCCTCTACTCTCGTGGGGTCTAGCTTGGATATCCCCGTGGCCAGCTTCCTGCGCATCAACAGCTCTGCGGGGGAGTACCCTGACGCTAAGGGGGTGACCCTGTATCTCAGCAGGAATTGGCACAATTTCAGGTCGAGGTCTCCGGGACCCATGCGCAGTAGCGCGTCTTTCGTGGTGCGCACGAGGCGCTCTACTTGGCCATTGGTGGCCGGGTGAAAGGGGGCGGAGGTGACGTGCCGAATGGCGTTGCGTTCCATGAATGCCCTGAACTCGGCGGACGTGAAACAGCTAGCGTTATCGCTGACGAGGGTGTCGGGTAAACCGAACGTGGAAAAGACCCTCCTTAACTGTTTAATGGTTGTGGTCGAGGAGGTGCTCGAGACTGGAATGACCTCCAACCACTTAGAGAACGCGTCCACCACGAGGAGGAAAAGCGTTCCCCTGAATGGGCCAGCAAAGTCTACGTGAACTCGGGACCAGGGTCCCCTCGCAGCGTCCCATTCCCTAGGTGGCGAGCGAGCCTCTTCTGGCCTAGAGCTTTGGCACGCCTCGCAAGTGCCGACCATGTGTTCGATGTCGGCGTCTAACTGGGGCCACCAAAAATAACTGCGGGCTAGTGCCTTAGAGCGTACGATCCCCGGGTGGCTGACGTGCAGCAGTTTAAGCACCCTCGGCCTGAGAGACGTGGGGATCACTACCCGCTGTCCCCACAAGAGGCAACCCCTCTCCAGGGACAACTCCAATCTCTTTTTGAAAAATGTGTCGAATTCCGCTGCTGGGGAAGACACGGGCCACCCTTTCTGCACCCAGGAGCAAACTGTGGCCAGCGCTTTGTCCTTGCCTGTCGCTTTGGCGATTTCGGCCGGTACTACTGGAGGGGAGTCTAGGACCTCTATCATTAAGACCTGGTGGTCCCTCTCTACTCCGCCCACGTGGCAGCAATCCCGGGGAATGGGGGACCTCGACAGAGCGTCGGCATGGCTTATTTCCCTCCCGGGCCGGTATACCAACGCGTGCTGATACGCGTTGAGAAAAATGGCCCATCTGAGCATTCTCAGGGACAGGATCTGGGGTGTGGGCTTGTCTGCGGTGAAGATGCCCAGCAACGGCTTGTGGTCAGTCACTATGGTGAAGGGGCGGCCGTACACGAAATCATGAAATTTCTTGGTCCCCGCAATTATTGCTAACGCCTCCCTGTCTGTCTGAGCATAATTCCTCTCCGCTTGGGACAGGGATCTAGAGTAGAAAGCTATCGGGGCCTCCCTACCGTTCTCCAGCACGTGGCAAAGCACCGCCCCCACCCCCACCGGGGATGCATCGCATATCAGGACCACCGGGCGTTTGGGATTGAAGTGGGTCAGTACAGCATCTGATGCCAGGAGTCGCTTCAGGTCATTGAAAGCCTTTTCCTGGTCGTCGCCCCACTTCCATGCCTCGTCCTTTTTTAACAATTTGTGTAGCGGTTCTGCCACGGCTGCCTTCCGCGGGAGGAAGGAGTGGTAGAAGTTGAGCAGTCCGAGGAACGACTGCAACTCGGGCTTGGAGGTGGGGCGAGGGGCCTTTTTGATGGCGGCTACCTTGGATTGGGCCGGCCTAATTCCCTCGGGAGTAACACGGAACCCTAGGAACTCAACCTCTGTAGCGAAGAAGACGCATTTGTCTTTCCGCAACCTCAACCCCGCCTTTTCGAATATTGTCAGGACCTTTCCCAACCTTGTTGCTAATTCGGCCCGGCTCCCCCCTGTAATTAATACGTCATCAAAATAGGGTAACACCCCCTCCAACCCCTTCAGGAGGCGTTCCACCAATGACTGGAAAATCCCGGGCGCCGAATTCACGCCGAATTGGAGGCGCGAAACCTGGAACGCCCCTTTGTGGGTGACTATTGTTTGTGCAGCAGCTGCGGCGGGGGTCACCGGGAGTTGCTGGTAGGCTTGGGCCAGGTCGAGTTTGGCGAAACACCTCCCCCCGTGTAACCTGGCCAACAAGTGGCTGACTACCGGCACCGGATACGCATTAGGGCGGATCGCCTTATTGATGGTGCACTTGTAATCAGCGCATATTCGGACTTCCCCGTTGGCCTTGAGCGCTGTTACAATTGGAGTTTCCCACTCCGCAGAATCAACAGGAACAAGAATCCCCTGGCCCACTAATTTGTCCAATTCCGCCTCTATTTTGTCCTTTAGTGCGAAAGGCACTCTGCGCGGTTTAAGTCTGATTGGACGCACTCCAGGGTCCAGGTCGAAAGTCACTGGGGGGCCCTTGAATTTTCCTAGCCCCTTTTTAAAAACCTCGGGGTGCGCGTCGCACACGCTCTGTATTGGATCAGTCCCGGCGGCGTGTGCTCCCACGGCGTGCACCCCCCCAATGAACAACCCCAGGGGCTGGAACCATTGAGTCCCGAGGAGGCTGCATTTACCCCCCTTGAGGACGACTAAGGGAAGCGTTGCGGTGTACTTTTTGAACTGGACCTGGAACTTCCCAACCCCCAACACTGGGATGCGGTTCCCTTGCACGTCCTTCAGCGTGGCCCTCAACGCCTTGAGCTTGGGCCGCACGCGGGGGGCGATTTTCATGAACTCCCCCTGGGAAATAATGGAGTATGAAGAACCCGAGTCCACCTCCATTCTAACAGGGGCCCCTTGTATTACTACCTCAACGAAGTAACGGGGGTGCTCCGTGGAAACGCTGCAAACCGGCGCGTCGTCCTCGCTGTCGTCGGAGACTCGCCCTACTCCGTCCCGCGTCCTCGTGGTCCGGGTGCCGTCCTTCGGCCTCGTGGTGCGGTCCTGCCTCGTGGTGCGGTCCTGCCTCGCCGAGCGGTCTGGAGAACTTCGGGTGGCCTCGCGTCGTTTCCGGCAGACCTTGGCGATGTGCCCGCGCCGGCCGCAGTTGTGGCACTCGGCCTTGCGGAACGGGCATTTGGTGCGGGCGTGGGCGGCGCCGCAGCCATCGCAGCGCCGGCCCTCTCTCTGGACCCTCCGGACGTCCTCGTCGTCGCTGCTCTCTGCAGACGAGTTCGAAGTCCGCTGGGCCGCGCGCACCGAACTCTCTGCCTTGGCGGTCTTCGGGCGCCAGTCCTGAAGTTCGTGCACCCCGGCCGACGTGGCCTCTGCGGCCTGTGCCGCGTCGAGGACTTGTTGCCACGTGGGAGGCGGCTCCCTTTTCATCAGCGCGCGCTGAGTCTCTGTGTCCCTCAGACCGCAGAGCAGGCAGTCCCGGAGGGTGACGTCGGGGAGTTCCCACTTGCATGGGCCGGCGGCCAACCGCAGGGCCACGGCGAACTCATCGACCGATTCTCCGGGTGCCTGGACTCGCCTCCAGAACGCGCTCCGAGCGGGGAACATCGCTATTGCCGGCCGGAGATGGGCGCGCAGCGCCGCCAGGAGCTCTGTGGCCTTGAGGTCGCCCACCTTCCTCGGCGCGATCAGGTCCACCAAGGTCCTCTTGGTTTCTTGTCCGAGCATGCGGACGAAGATGGCCCTCTTTTTGGCCTCGTCGGAGACTTCGAGCTCCACCAGCGCAGCGTTGAAGTCTATCTCAAACAGCTCCAAGTCTCCCGGCTTCCTGATCTCGTAGCCGGCGCATGTCTTGGTCCCGTGGGCAGCCATATCCCACCTTCGTCGCCAATTTAGTGTATGGGACCAAAGACAACCGGACAACCGAAAGGTTGGTTTAACACAGGTTTATTGCATTGCATGAGGTTCCAGTGAAGCATGAGGTAATGGCGGTGATACATCTCAATATATACAGTAGCTCTCTACATTTGAATCTTGTAGCACGGTAGCTGATTGGTTGCTACCGGCGTGGCCTCGCCCAGGCACGCCTCCATTCCTGCTGCTGAATGCAGGTCTTTCTTCAGCTGCTGAATGCAGGTCTTTCTTCAGCTGCTGAATGCGGGGAAGGTTTTCCCGCGGCTGTCCGTGATTGAGCAATGTGAACCATGTGAGAGTGAACGCTCGCAGCTGCCCTCTATAGGCTGTCTGCTCGCGTTCCTTTACAGCTGATATCGTTTGTATCTGGAGTGGTTACAATCTTGCCTTACAGTATAATGAACATGCATACATACATAACAATCCTCTTGGTTATTTTTTGCCAGTATAAATAGAAAACCTTAAACTGCAGCTGTGAATTGCAGCTACTTACTGAATTGCTGCTTTTATTCCTCATCGTGCAGCAAGTTACATAAGGAATGCAAGCAGCAACACATTAAATACCAGCACTTTGCCTCTGTGAATTGCACTCACTCTACCATAAATAACAAATAGGATTCTAACATTATTTTAAAAGAATTGTTAGTCAGCTTTGAGGGCAAAGGGCAAAAAGTCTGCTAACTCATCCCATGTTTGGTCTTATTTTCCCCTAGATGAGTGGTAAAATACAGGTGAGAGTTACAACTGAGCACTACCATTGCAAATCTATATAAAATATAGATGTTACTCTGAAATGCTTTTGAGATGCACAGTCCTCAGCCAGTAAATATACATGGTTAAATTGTATCTGAATTCAGCATTTCATTTCAATTATACAGTACATTATTTTGTTTAAAAAGGATATATAGCCTTGAATCCAAACTGTAGATCGACTGAATTGATGAGATTTATGTAACCCAATCAATCCACTGAGTCTACCATACTTTAGTAATGGCTACCAACTAGATTGAGGCCATGTGATTTTCTTGCAACTAAAGAAAGTGACCCATTTATGTATGTGTGTGTTTGTTTAATGGCATGAATTTCTAGTCCAGCATTTCCCAAACTATGTCCCGCGGAACACTGATGGACTTCAATTCCCAGATGCCTAAGTCAGTACATTGGCTGATAAGATCTTTGGGAAATTGCCTTAGGCTTCTGGGAACTGAAGTCTAGAAACCAAAGTTTGGGAAGCCAATGCTTAGGGGAGCAATTTCCAGCCTTTCTATTCCTCTCTCCTTCTTGTAGAAGGCCTCTTCAGATGCTTAGGAGGAGGCTTATTAACTCTTTGCATTATATTGCAGGGAGGTTTTTTTTTTTCCGAGGGAGGGGGATTATCTGAAATTGAGCAGAGTCATGAGGTGAATGTACCCCTCTGAAATGGAGGCTGCAACATGGATTGAAATTGAGGTGGGATTCCCCCCTCCATGAGGAAGTGGTCAGGACAGTCTCTTTGTCAGAGCTGGTGATTACCTGCCTGCCCAACCTGCAGGTTAGAGTGCCTAGTGGGTTGCTTTCAGTGACAAGATAGGATATTTTGGGCTTGGTTTCTGATTTGGCTATTTAGAAATGAAGCTGGGTCATTTTCTGCCTATCCCACTCTGATGAGGGTTCCTTAGAGTGCTGTCACTAAATAGGTCACAATTTCAGTTAATGGGTAGTGCTGGGTAATAATAATTTTGTGTCAGTGATTACTCTGGATTGAAAAGATTTTTGCTGGAGAAACTCCACTCAGGGGATGCCCAAACGAGGCTTCTTTCATGCCCCCAGGTGCAGCCCTCGGGTATCAAAACCCGACCTTCCAGTCTCCAGCTCAGCATCTTAGCCACTAAGCCATCGGGGATGGAAGATGGAAGAGGTGGTTCCCTCAAGGCATCATTAGGCAAGGTGTGTTCTGTATGCCTGGCACAATTTGGGTGAATCAACTGGGCATGCTGGATGCACCCTGAGGCAACCATGTGGCAGGTCCAACATGTATTCAAGAGAATGGAATTGGAAGTGACCACATGGATGCAGTGGTGGGCATCAGCAGGTTCGCACCAGTTTGCCAGAACCTGTAGCAGAAATTCTGGCTGGCCCCACCCAGCCAAGTTTTGATATAAAGTACAGTAATATTCCACATAATATGTGCACCACACAATGTTAAAACTGCACAACATTAAGAAATCTGAAGAAAAATTTGCACTGCACAATGTTAAGATAATGTTGTATAATACCTCACATTTCCCCCCAGATTTTTCTGCCCCAAAGCCCCCAGGGCTGCTCTCCACCTGGGAAGCATCTTGCCAGGCAGAGACCAGCCCTGTGGGCTTTAGGGCTTGGGTCAACAGAGGGCCCCCCCTGCTGTCCCAAGGCTTGCCTCAGAATAGCAAGGGTACAGTACCTCCGGAAATCTCTGCCCCAAAGCCTGCAGGGCTGCTCTCCATCTGGGAAGTGCCTTCCCAGTTGGAGAGCAGCCCTACAGGCTTTGGGGCTTGGGTCTATGGAGCCCCCTTACTGTTTTGAGGCTTGCCTAAGAACAGAAAGGGTACAGTACCTCCGGAGATCTCTGCCCCAAAGCCTGCAGGGCTGCTCTCCACCTGGGAAGGGCTTTGGGACTTAGGTCTATGGACCTTGCCTAGAAACAGCAAGGGCACCTCCGTAGTTCTCTTGCCCTCTGCCGGTCACTTTGACTTTGGAAGGGCTGGGAAGTGTACCTAGAAACTGCCCTGGCTGGCACTAGGTTCCCCTGGTCCTTTCCAAGTCAAAGTGACTGGCAGAGGGCTTTCGTTGTGCGATACATCCCATAGGGTTTTTAAAGTTGTACAATACATGTATCGCATAACATAAAAAATTGCACAATGTTAAGGATCATGGAACCAAGCTTTAACATTATGTGAGGTATTACTTTAGTCCTAATTTGGGTGCAATGAAGGGCTTTCCCCTGGCCACTCCCACCATACCACATCCACAGTGTGGTAGTAATTTTTTTTGGAGCCCACCACTACATGGATGTCTCCCAGAATCAGACAGCCGGGATAGCAACTATTTAGGGAGAGCACAGCTCAGGGGCTAGGTCAGGGAAGGCGAACCTTGGCACTCCAGATGTTCTTGAACTTCAATTCTCAGAAGCCCTGATCGGCAGGAGTCTGGTAATTGAAGTCCAAGAGCAGAAGGAGTGCCAAAGTACACGATCACTGGGCTAGGGTTTTGCCAGTCCAAGGCAGGGCCGACTAGTTTCCCATGCCTTGTTTTCTAGAATGTTAGCACTTCCAGGTCCCGCTTCAGGATAGGGGTTTAACCTTTTTTCAAAAAAAAAATGTGTAC
Source organism: Bradypodion pumilum (assembly GCA_035047305.1). Taxonomy (NCBI): domain Eukaryota; kingdom Metazoa; phylum Chordata; class Lepidosauria; order Squamata; family Chamaeleonidae; genus Bradypodion; species Bradypodion pumilum. Next base: position 490,456,103 of record JAWDJD010000001.1, read on the forward strand.
TGAGTTTCAATCCAAACTTTTCTACTGTACATACTCCCTAATCTTACAAATATTTCATTTCACACCATGTGAAAGAAAACTGAAGAAAACCTAAATTGCGAGTATGCCTTCTAAACTACGTGGTCCCCTAATGAGCATCAAAAAGGCACAGTCCAGATGGAAACTTGACATTACAATATGCTGAAACATCTGAGCTAGCATATCTAAGGACAGTTGACACCAAGGTCACACATTTTGTTGCAATACCCTTCCTCCAATCTTCTTAGTTTGGTAGTTGATAACAAATTTGGGCCTGGAGTCAGGTTGCACCTATCTATAATAATTACTTAAAGGACAAGAGAAGTTGTAACTCCATCTGATTTCAAAATGTATTAAACCATTGCAGGCACCCCCCCCCCAAAAAAAAAGGACTCAGACACCAGTATAAGTGGATAACGGCATTGGGCCACATTTATTGATTCATGCCCTAGTCCGAATTATAAATTTCGATTGGTATTCAACCAATTATAATTCTTAAGGCAAGCAGGCCGCAGTAACACTGGTAAGGTTCCTCCCAAAATTGTCAACGGCAATTGGCTACAATGTATCCATTTGTATCAATTTGTTTGTTTACAACAAACAAATTGTTGACCGTAGTCAATAACTAACTACTGACCCCACCCTCTGACGCGTATCCGTAAAATAACGGGGTGATGCATGCTGCGTAGCTCGTGCCATCACCCCATTGCCTGGTTCGTCGTTGACCGGACAACGTTAACCAACTTGTGCCTATCTAGTGTTGTCCAGTCAATTGCGAACCTGCCGGATACCTGTGGGTCATAATTATTTACCTTACCAGTGCTACCCGCCCATGTGACCAAAGTCAACAGTAATAAACCCCTGTATCAAACCTAAGCAACAGTGTGGGAAGGGCAAAAAAGCCAGAACCCAGGAGCCAATTGTAGGTTCAGGCCAAAAATTCCCACCCGGCCCCAAAGCGACCAAAATATCACACTGTTTACTAGGGAGGGGGTGGAGGGAAAAACTTCTCCGCTCCGTCGCTTTCGCAAAATGGCAGCTCGGCTGCCTTGTGGCCACCACTTTTAAAGAGGGCTGGCCACGCCCCCTAACTACCCAGATGTCCAAGTCCGGTGGGGGGTGACCGCAAAGAGTGCAGCGGCCATTTTGGCGCCGCGCTTGCATTGCAGGCACACCCCACAAAAAAGGACTCAGACACCAGTATAAGTGGATAACGGCATTGGGCCACATTTATTGATTCATGCCCTAGTCCGAATTATAAATTTCGATTGGTATTCAACCAATTATAATTCTTAAGGCAAGCAGGCCACAGTAACACTGGTAAGGTTCCTCCCAAAATTGCCAACGGCAATTGGCTACAATGTATCCATTTGTATCCATTTGTTTGTTTACAACAAACAAATTGTTGACCGTAGTCAATAACTAACTACTGACCCCACCCTCTGATGCGTATACGTAAAATAACGGGGTGATGCATGCTGCCTAGCTCGTGCCATCACCCCATTGCCTGGTTCGTCATTGACCGGACAGCGTTAACCAACTTGTGCCTATCTAGTGTTGTCCAGTCAATTGCAAACCTGCCGGATACCAGTGGGTCATAATTATTTACCTTACCAGTGCTACCTGCCACACGGGGAGGCTTCAATAAAGACTCACCGCCCCCCCCCCCCCAGACCGTCAGCTCGGTCAACAGGCCTGCTTGCAATTCTTCCAAAAAGAGGTCCATACCTCTGGGCGACAGATGGACCCCATCCCCTGCATAAAGATCACAGTTTTGTAGACTAATGGTGGGGTGTCGGATGACGCGCCCCCAACCCTTGTCTATAAGGAACCGGGCTACTGCCCTTTTCACCGAGCGACGAGCGCGGTCAAGGGCCTGGAGGTTAAAGCCCCCTCTGTAAGCGTGACGCGGTATGATGTCCGACCAAATCAGGGTTGTGGCAGGCCACACATAATGTAAGTAAGCCTGGTCACCGGAGATCGCATGTTTCAGCGACAGGCCAGTGACCTGGCCTAAATCATTGCCCCCAAGGTGTATCACCAGGACATCAGGCGGGTCAGCATCCCTTATGGAAAAAAGGAATGGCAACAGTTCCCGCCATAACATCCCGCGCTTACCGTACCACCTAAGACATGCGGACGCACGTAGTCACAGCTGGGGTCCCCACTCTGTCGCCGCAGCGTACTTCGCTGCCCAGTGCACGTAGCTGTGGCCCACCAGCCATACTGCCACCGGTGTGATCCGACACCCAGGGTCTGTCAAGGAAAAAAGGAAAGAGGACAGTGACTTACTGGTACTCACAGTTGAAGCGGGCGAACGTACAACTGGAAACACTGGAATCCCCACCTCCCCATCTGGCAAATCTCGGCCCCAGAGTACCCAAATGCAGCTGCGGTAGAAGCAGCACCAATTCTAAAAGAATGGGTACCGTAACGAGCCCCGGGGAGGCCGACCCTGGACAGTGCCTTACCGATCATCTTCCAAAATTGAAATTTAGTAAGGGGAGACCCATCCTGGTGGCAGAAAAACGGGCCATGGTGCGTACCACGCAGTGCAAGGAACTCTCGTAGGGCACCAACCAGACAGATGTCTGCAATGGAACATCGTAGCAGTCTTACACCACTGCCTACACCGTGCTGATCAACCTTTGAGGAGCGTATCCTCAACTGAGCCCACTCATCGGAAACATAGACATCTTCGAGTTCCAGTGCCCTACGCGTCGCATCCGCCTTAGACAGTAGCACAAGCTCACTGATGCGGAGCGCTCCAAAAAAGGCCACCGTGGTAGCCGCATGAAAGAGAGCTGCCTCATACCTGTCAAAACACAGGTTATGCAGCCTCTTGCAAGGTGGGTAAGGACCCCCGGGGAAATCGGGTGGCGGCTGTCCGGGCAGCGTCCACGTTCCCGTGTCCACCCTTCCAAAACGTGTCGTATATGGAAATCGGTCGTGCTGTCAGCATAACCCCCCACTTTGGCTCTGAATGCCAGTGCTGACAGCCTGGATGCTATGGTGCGGGGAGCTAGGCCCTGGTTATGTAGGTAAACCATGAATTGAAGGACATGTGCCACTGGAATGGGCCAAATCTCAGGCAAACGGAATTGCGCACAAAAAGCCTGAAATTTAGTGAATGCATGGTGATATGCCTTACGCGTGCGGGGCGCCAGCGACATGCCGATCGCCCGGTTCACCTCTCCTTGCCAAACATCCATATCTCGTCCGGGAGCGGCGAGGGAAATTACTCTGCATCCGGGGCCAAGGCACGGAACCGGGTGATCTGCAGGCGGGACAAAGCATCAGCAATTTCGTTATTAATACCTGGAACATGTCTAGCCCTGAATAGAACATTGAGGCGTAAACTGCGCAAGACAAACTGGTGCACCAACCCCATGACCCTGGGCGATTTAGACGTCTGTGAGTTGACGATGTGCACGACCGCAGCATTGTCACACCAGAAAGGAACAACTGAATTGGCCCACTCCGCACCCCATAGCATCAAAGCTCCCAGTATGGGAAGGAACTCGAGGAACGTAAGATCGCGTAAACGATCCGTGCCCCTCCAAGCTGGAGGCCATCGGCCATAGGCCCACCTCCCTTCAAAATAAATCCCATAACCCAGGGACCCCGATGCGTCCGACTGAACCTGGAAGCGAGGGGACACCAGCAGGTCAGATCTCCAAAATGACACCCCATTGAATCCCTTAAGGAACTCGAGCCAAATCAGCATATCCTCCCTCGTGCCCGCGTTCAGTCGGACCCTATGATAGGGACTGGATAGGCCAGCCATGGCATCGCACAAGCGTCGAGCAAAAGCCCTGCCCGGCGCAACCACTCTGCAGGCAAAGTTAAGGTGACCATGCAGTACCTAGAGCTCACGAAGTGACACCTTGCATTTGGCCAGTAAGGCCAAAATCAATGCAGTGATTCTGGAAACCTTATCAATGGGTAACCGGGATGCCTGTAAAACGGTGTCAATTTCAATACCCAGGAACGTGAGCTTGGTTGATGGGCCCTCGGTCTTTTCGGGCGCTAAAGGGACACCAAGTTCCTTCATTAGCGTCTGAAATGTGTTGAGGAGACGCGTACACGTGTCCCAGCCCCGTTCACCCCCGAACAAGAAATCATCGAGGTAGTGGGCTACAGACCGAGACCCCGACCTATGGACAAAGGCCCACTGGAGGAAGGTGCTAAAACGTTCAAATGCCGAGCAAGAGATGGAGCAGCCAAAAGGCATGGCTTTATCCACATAAAACTTGCCCCGGAATCTGAAGCCTAGTAACTCGAAGTCGCCCGGGTGCACCGGCAGCAGCCGGAATGCAGACTTAATGTCACACTTTGCCAATAGTGCACCTGGGCCACAAGAGCGCACCATGCGGAGGGCCTGGTCAAATGATGTGTACCTGACCGAACAAAGGTCATCAGGGATGGCATCGTTGACCGAATGGCCAGCCGGGTACGACAGGTGGTGAATTAGACGAAATTCCCCCGGTGTCTTCTTGGGCACTAACCCCAACGGGGAAACTTTCAGGTTGGGAAAGGGTGGAGCTTGGAAGGGGCCAGCAACCCTGCCTGCCTTGACCTCCTTAGCAATACTCAGGGCGGCCACCTCCTCCCTGCCCCTAAGAGACAGTAAGTTGGGGGCGTCTTGGGGGCACCTCTCCCCTGTGAACAAAATACGGAAACCTCGCTGGAAACCCTCGAGGAGGTAACCAGCATCTTCTCTCCTCGGATATGTTGCAAGCCAACGCTCCAACATGGCCAAATTAACTGGGGAGGGGGCCTTTCGGGTGACCAGTTCCCTCAGCGGCAGGTCTGCCCTCTCCCTGTCCACCTCTACCTCTGCCCCGAGACCCGCCTGCTCGCGGACACGCAGCAGCAGCATGGGGGCCAGCGCAAGAGGGACACTCGTGCTTATAGCGACATTGTTTTCTGTTGCACGCACCATTGACCGAGAAGCTCCAACACAGCAGGCGGGTTGGAACCCCCTGCCCCGCCACCTGGCGGGTTGCCTGTGCTGGAGCGGCTCGCTGGACCGCGTGTCCACAATGATACCTCTCCCCAGGCGCAGGGCGCGTGGGGGTCATGTACAGAAGCCAAAGCTTCTGGCAGGGCTCGTCCCACCTCATCTCCGGGTGTAGGGGCACTCTCATTCGAAATTCCTCGTCGTAAGCCAACCACGACGGGCCCGGAAAATCAACCATTGCCCTGTAAATATTGTCCAAATATTGGACCATTGGAATGGCCAGATCGGGCCGGGCCTTGAGGTAGACCGCCATGTATATGAGATATGCGGGCAACCAGTTGGCCCACGTGCGTGGTGGCTTGCGACGGCGATACTGTTCCTTGTCCTTCTCATCCTGCCCCTCCCTCTCCTCTTTGGTGGGTTCCCTGTTCAATAGGGAGAAAATGTCTACATATTCTCCCCGCCAAATCTTCTCCCTTGTGGCCTGGGCTAAATGATCCCCAAGGGGCAAAGAATACCCAGCTGTCAGGAATGCCAACACCGGCACGTTAGCAGTGCGGGACATCAAGGAAGGGACCTGGACCACCCCCGTGACCCCCGTTGCCTGCCCTGCAGCGTAAGGCCACCCACGCACCCACCGTGGGACCTGCAAGTGGCAAAGCTGCGCCTGGGTAAGTCGGGAGCTGCTGTCCCCCCGCCCCGACTTGCCGGGGCCATGGCCACTGAAGACCCTCACCAGAGGTGAATGTTGATGTGGGAGCATTAACTTGAACCGGATACTCACAGGTTGCACCCCCGCGGGCCGCGCCCACTGGGGGTTCCGGCCCATGGTGGGCGTCGGAGCTCGCGACCGCAACCGAGCTCTGAAGACCCATCTGACCACCACCCGCCGGTGGTGCCTGCTGCGTGGGGAGCTGCGAGGCCATGGCGGGCGCCGAACTGCGTGCCTCAAGCAGCTCAACCCGGCCGGCCGCCTGTTGAAGACTGTCCGCCCCCTTAGTGACCTGCCGGCCCAAAGGTACCCCTGATGGGCTGGGTATCCCCAGGGATGCCTCCAAGTCTGCCACGCGTGCCAATAAGGCATCCACTGCCACCGAGCCCCCTGCATAAAGGGGGCCCAGCGGGCCGGACGGCCCGCTGGGCGCCGGACCCGGGCCAGGTGCCGGAGTACTCGTACCCGGGTAGGGCCATGCCCAAAACTCCGGCCCCCGAGGGGCCTGGGGCATGTCCTGCCAGGGCATTGTGCCCAGCCCTCCCCCCTGGTTGAAAACTATGGCCGGGGGATGTGGGCCAAGGGCCGAAGGCCCAGCGGCGCCATGCCCACCCACCTGCCCCAAGACCATGGCCGGCGATTGCTGGCCAGGGGCCGCAGCCCCCGTAGGGCCGGTCTGGTGCTGCAAAGCCTCGGGCCACGGGCTAATTTGCCCCATCCCACTGGTCCCGGTGGGAGCCTCCGCAATGGGGGCCAGTTGGGTGGTTGCAGCCGTGGTCCTCCGACCCGGCTGGTGCCTCCTAGATGGGCGAACCGAGTTCGCCATAGCCTTCTTCCTTGAAGGCATTGTAGTCGCTGGGGAAGCCCAAGGAAAGGCGAAGAGCGAAGCTGCTTGCCGCCGAAAGGGCTTCCCTGCAAATGCAAGCGCGGCGCCAAAATGGCCACCGCGCTCTTTGCGGGCCCCCCCCACAGGACGAATGATCCGGGTAGTTTAGGGCGTGGCCAGCTCCCTCATAAAAGGGGTGGCCACGAGGCAGCCGAGCTGCCATTTTAGCTAAGCGACGGAGCGGAGAAGTTTTTCCCTGTGTCTCCGTCGCTCCTTACCTGGAAGCCTTTTTTTTTGGCGGCGAATCTTCTCTTTCGGCTTCCTTTGCATTGAGTGAGATGCCTTCGAAGAAGAAGGCAATTTCGGGTGCGGCTCGCACGAGCAAGAGGCGCAATCCGGGTCGGAGGACCACGGTGGCGCCTCCCCAGCAGCCGCCTTTGCCGGCACCCGCCGGGACCGGCGGGATGGGGTCGATCACCCCTTGGCCAGAGGCTGCGGCCCGTGCCCCACACGCGGTGGACACCGCTTCTGGATCTGCTCATTCGGCTGGGCCTGCCCCAGTGGTGGCGCAGCTCCCCCCGGGGCCTTCTAGCCTTGGGGGGTGGTCTGGCCCTCTGCCTTGGCAGGTGCCGGCACCGACCCTTCCGGGCTTCGGTGCGGGACAATGGCCCTACCCGGGTCCTGGGGTACAGGGCCCTGTACCCGCGCCTCTCACAGGCGGGCCGGCCGGCCCTTGGCCCCAAATTAGCGTGCAGGCCTTACTGGCCCGTGTGGCGGCCCTTGAGGCCTCTTTGGCTCGGGCCAGCCACGCTGGGGCTACCGGTGGGGTTAGTTTCGAGGTGCCGTCGGTCGGGCAGCAGCAGGCGACGGGACGGGTCGAGCTGCTGCAGGCGCGTGGCCAAACTCCAGCCACTGCCTTGCAGCTCCCCGGCCAGCAAGCAGGTGTGGGTCAGGCCCCGATGATGAGCTCTACGGCGGTCGTGAGCTCCGACGCCCCCGGTGGGCCGGAACCCCCGGTGGGGGCGGCCTGCGGGGGTGCGACATGTGAGTATCCGGTACAAGCCAATACACCTACACACATTGCCACTACTGGGGGGGCCTTTCAATGGCCTTGGCCTCGCGCGGGTGGTGCGGTGGCCCAGCCGCCGGCGCCCCACTCGGCGATGTCGACTGCTGCACAGCTTGCTGGGGTTACAGGTGCTCCCTACCCTGCCGGGAATTTATTGGGGGTGGCGGGGCCAGCACAGGCCCCTTTTCAGATGCCCGCGCTGGCTGCGGTCCCAGTTTCGGCCTTGCCAACGGCGGGATATTCTTTGCCACTGGGTGACCACCTAGCGCAAGCCACCAGGGAAAAGATATGGCGGGGGGAGTATGTCGATATCTTCTCACTCTTAAACAGAGAGCCCACCAAGGAGGAGAGGGAGGGGCAGGATGAGAAGGATAAGGAGCAGGCACGTCGTCGCAAGCCACCACGTACCTGGGCCAACTGGCTGCCGGCTTATTTAATTTACATGGCAGTGTACTTGAGAGCGCGGCTAGATTTGGCTAGTCCGATGGTCCAATATTTGGACAACATCTATAGGGCGATGGTCGACTTTCCGGGCCCCTCGTGGTTGGCTTATGACGAGGAATTTCGCATGCGGATTCCCCTGCACCCCGAGATGAGGTGGGACGAGCCGTGCCAGAGGCTTTGGCTGCTGTATATGACGCCCACGCGCCCTGCGCCAGGGGAGAGATACCATTGTGGACATGCGGTCCAGCGAGCGGCTCCAGCTCAGGTTCCCCACCAGGTGGCGGGGCAGGGGGTTCCAGCCCGCCTGCTGTGCTGGACTTTCTCGTCCAATGGTTCCTGCAATAGGAAAAATTGCAAGTACAGGCATGAGTGTCCCACCTGTGCGGGCCCCCACGCAGCCTCTGCCTGTCCCAGGCCTGGAGGGACGCGGGGCAGAGGGAAGGGCGGACAGTGGACTGGCAAGCCTGCCGCAGATGGAGCTAGTCCACCGAAAGGCTCCCTCCCCAATTAATGTGGACATGCTGGAGCGTTGGCTCGCATTGTACCCGAAGGGGGAGGATGCAGATTATCTGCTTCGGGGCTTTAGACAAGGGTTCCGTATTCCTTTCATGGGTGACAGGTCCCCTCAGGATGCCCCCAACCTTTTGTCCCTTAGGGGAAGGGAGGAGGTGGCTGCCGCCAGCATTAATAAGGAGGTCAATGCGGGCAGGGTTGCCGGCCCTTTCCCTGCACCCCCGTTCACCAAACTCAAGGTATCGCCCCTGGGCCTGGTTCCCAAGAAATCTCCGGGCGAGTTTCGCCTTATCCATCACTTGTCCTACCCAGCCGGCCGGCCGATCGGTCAATGATGCTATACCTGATGACCTTTGCTCAGTCAGGTATACATCTTTTGACCATGCGCTGCGCATGGTGCGCTCATGTGGCCCGGGTGCGCTACTGGCTAAGTGCGACATTAAGTCGGCTTTTCGCCTCTTGCCTGTGCACCCGGGCGACTTTGAATTGCTGGGTTTTAAATTCCGGGGTGAATATTATTTTGATAAGGCCATGCCTTTTGGCTGTTCCATATCATGCTCTGCATTCGAGCGTTTCAGTACCTTCCTGGAGTGGGCGTTCGTGCGCAGGTCAGGGTCCCGGTCTGTAGCCCATTACCTGGATGACTTTTTATTCGGGGGTGAACGGGGCTGGGACACGTGTCCACGTCTCCTCAACACATTTCAGACGCTAATGGAGGAACTCGGTGTCCCTTTAGCGCCCGAAAAGACCGAGGGCCCATCTACCAAGCTAGTATTCCTGGGGGTGGAGATTGACACAGTAGCGCAGGCGTCTAGGTTACCGGGGGATAAGGTGTCCCGGTTAGTGGCCCTCATTTCGGATTTGCTGGCCAAGCGCAAGGCATCGCTGAGGGAACTCCAAGTGTTACATGGTCACCTTAATTTTGCCTCCAGGGTGGTCGCACCGGGCAGGGCTTTTGCCCGGCGCTTATGCGATGCCATGGCAGGGTTATCCAGGCCCCACCATAGAGTCAGGATTACCCGGGGTATCAGGGCAGACATGTTCGTCTGGTTACAGTTCCTGAGGGAGTTCAATGGGGTCTCATTTTGGAGGTCTGACCTCCTGGCTTCCCCGAGTTTTCAGGTACAGTCTGATGCCTCAGGATCCCTGGGTTATGGGATGTACTTCAATGGGAAGTGGGCCTATGGTGGGTGGCCACCGGCATGGGCAGGCACGGGTCGCCTGCGTGATCTCACATACCTTGAATTTTTTCCTATCCTGGGGGCTTTGATGCTGTGGGGCGAGGAATGGGCCAACTCGGTCGTGCATTTCTGGTGTGACAACGCTGCGGTTGTCCGTATCATCAATGCACAGACTTCTAAATCACCCAGGGTTATGGACCTAGTGCGCCAGTTTGTGCTGCGCTGCCTGCGCCTCAACGTTTTGTTCAGGGCTAGGCACGTCCCAGGGGTTAATAATGATATTGCCGACGCTTTGTCCCGCCTGCAGATCTCCTGGTTCCGTGCCTTGGCCCCGGATGCGGAGGAATTTCCCTCGCCACTCCCGGACGAGATATGGACCATTGGCAGGGAGAGGTGAACCGGGCGATCGGCCTGTCACTGGCGCCCTGCACGCGTAAGGCGTATCAACAAGCTTTTAATTCTTATAGGGCATTTTCTGCCCAATTTCACCTGCCAGAGACCTGGCCTATCCCGGTGGACCATGTGCTGCGGTTCATGGTTCACCTGCATTCCCAGGGCCTCGCACCTCGCACCATAGCATCTAAGCTGTCAGCGTTGGCTTTTGTGGCCAAGGTGGGGGGTCATGTGGACTGCACCTCTGACTTCCGTGTGAGACATGTTTTGGAGGGGTGGGTGCGCGAGCGCGGGCGTTGCCCGGACGACCGGCACCCTATTTCCCCAGGGGTTCTTACAGAGGCTGGCCAGGCCTCTGTTTTGATCATTATTAGGCAGCCCCTTTTTCATGCAGCCACAACGGTGGCATTTTTTGGAGCGCTCCGCATCAGCGAACTTGTGATGCTGTCTAAGGCGGATGCAAGTTGTAGGGCACTGGAACTCGAAGATTTATATGTTGCCAAAGACTGGGCCCAGTTGAGGATACGCTCCTCTAAGACTGATCAGCAGGGCATAGGCAGTGGTGTAAGACTGCTACGGTGTTCTTTGGCAGACATCTGTCCGGTTGGTGCCCTACAGGAGTTTCTTGCACTGCGTGGCACGCACCACGGCCCGTTTTTCTGTCACCAGGATGGGTCTCCCCTCACTAAATTTCAGTTTTGGAAGGTGACAGGCAGAGCCCTCGCCAGGGTGGGCCTACCGGGTGCCCGTTATGGCACACATTCATTCCGTATTGGGGCAGCCTCTACAGCAGCTGCGTTTGGGTACTCCGGGGCTGACATACGCAGCATGGGAAGGTGGGGTTCACAATGTTTTCAGTTTTATGTGCGCCCGCTCCCCCCGTGAGTACCAACCCAGTCACCTTACATCATTTCCCTCGTTTTTTCCTTACAGACCCTGGGTGTCGTATTACACCGGTGACAGTATGGCTGGTGGGCCACAGCTACGTGCAAAGGGCAGCGCGTTACGCTGCGGCGACAGAGTGGGGACCCCGACTGGGACTGGGTGAACACGCCAGTCTCACATGGCATGGTAAGCCTGGGATGTTGTGGCGGGAGCTGCTGCCTTTTCTGTTTGCAGGCAGAAGTGCTGCCCCGCCTGACATTCTCATCATGCACTTGGGGGGCAATGATTTGGGTCAGGTCACTGGCTTGTCGCTCAAGCATGCGATTTGCGAGGACCTCGCCTACTTGCACTACGTCTGGCCTCCCGCAACCCTGGTTTGGTCGGACATTGTCCCGCGCCATTCTTACAGAGGAGGAGTTGACCTCATGGCCATTGACCGCGCTAGGCGCGCGGTCAATAAGGCGGTGGCGCGGTTCCTTGCCGACAAGGCTTGGGGACGGGTCAGTCGTCACCCCGCTATTGGACTAGAAAATTATGATTTGTATGCAGGGGATGGGGTCCATCTGTCGCGAGGAGGTATGGATCTCCTGTTGGGTGATTGGCGAGCAGGCCTGTTGACCGAGCTGACGGTCTGGGGGGGCGTCAGGCCTTCTTTGAAGCCCCTCCGTGTGGCGGGTAGCACTGGTAAGGTAAACAGTTATGACCCACAGGTATCCGGCAGGTTCGCAATTGACTGGACAACACTAGATAGGAATAAATTAGTTAAACGTTGTCCGGTCAACGACGAACCAGGCGAGGGGGTGATGGCAATAGCTAGCCAGCATGCATCACCCCGTGATTTCACGGATACGAGTCAGAGGGTGGGGTCATCAGTTAGATATTGACTACGGTCAACAATTTGTTTGTTGTCAACAAACAAATTGATACAAATTGATACATTGTAACCAATTGCCGTTGGCAATTTTGGGTGGTACCTTACCAGTGTTACTTCGGCCTGCTTGCCTTAAGAATTATGATTGGTCGTTTTACCAATACAAATTTATAATTCGGACTAGGGCATGAATCAATAAATGTGGCCCAATGCCGTTATCCACTTTCAATGGTGTCTGAATCCGTTATTGGGGGGTGCGCCTGCAAAGCCGAGAGCGATGGAGAAAAACTTCTCCGCTCCATTGCTTTCGCAAAATGGCAGCTCGGCTGCCTCATGGCCACCCCTTTTAAAGAGGGCTGGCCATGCCCCCTAACTACCCGGATGTCCAAGTCCGTTGGGGGGGGTGCCCGCAAAGAGCACGGCGGCCATTTTGGCGCCGCGCTTGCATTTTGTTTGATACAGCCTCAGTTCTTGCAATAAGAAGAGGATCTGCTTGATAACTAAACTTTTGTGTAGTTTTTACTGGCTACAGAAGACTATGATCAATCCTTATGGAGTAATTTTTGTTGGGACAATAACAGTCTTGCACGTTTTAACACTAGGTATTAAAGTCCATGTGTTATCCTTTATCACTTCCTTGATTGGTAACAATAATTTTCTGCCTTTGTTTTTTGAGGTAAGCCTCTGCTCCCTTTTCTTGGTGGTTTCAATTGTTTTAGTTGGTAGTTTTCTGTTTGACTCCATGTGCTGGAGACTCTGTTTTTTCTTCTGACTGTAATCATGGATGTAACTATAAGTAAAGATACTTCTTTTTTACTTTGAATGTTTTTAGAGTGATTGTATCATATGAAGTTCTAGTTTGTGTCTTGGCAATCAACTGAGAGGTAGTGATGAGATGCTAATCTTTCCATATTTTCTCTGAGTTGCTATTGGTTTGTTTTTCACTACCTCATACTCATCTAACTAAGAGGAGAAACAAAACATTTCCTAACAATTTCTCACTCATATACATCACTTGAACAAGTTCTCACTCTCTCAGAATTCACTGTGCTGATTGCCTCCCCTCTTCCTAAAAGGACGTGAAAATACAGCACTTATGTTGCTTCTCATCTCCTTGTTCAGTTTTAGCGATCACTTTGATGTTTCAAAATAAATCTCATTATACAGAAGATCAAAGGGGACAATTACTTTCACCAACGCGGTACAATAAGCCAATTAGCATTTCATCTATTTGCATGAAATATCACTATATTGAACGTGAGTGTAACTTCTGTGGCTAGAATTGTCCCCAGTGAAAGCCAGAGGCAATAGAGGTCATATGGTCCTGGAGATACGTCAGCTCTTTAAGAAGTTTCCTGATATGATCCTTTCATAATGTAATTAATATGCAGATCTCATTTCTCAGATCTGAAGCACAGTGCTCCAGAAAATGGCTTCTGCAACTTTCCTAATCATAGGCTATACATTTCAGCTGGTTTAGCTTCAAGCAGGCATCTTTAAATTCTCACTGGACTCTTTTCCTTCTTAGATGCCTTGAAACCATCTTATAAAACTTTTCATTCTCCTGTTATATGAGCCAGTACAATAAATTCAGTCCCAGGGACATGGAGACATAGGGATAGGACTGGGGCATTAAACTATATGAGTATGAAACTTCCCTATTCTAGCACAAAGATAGATAACAATTGCATTTCCCAATTTAGCTCACAAAATCTCATGCCTTAATAAAGCAGTGGGAATACCATATTTGTCGGTATATATATGTGCCCCCTTAAAATACACCGAAAAAATGGAGTGCATCTTGTGTGCAGGCAAATACATTGCAGGCGTACCCACCCAAATAAAGACTCAGACACTGGTATTGGATTAAAGGCATCGGGCTACTTTTATTGAATAATGCCCTAGTCCGAATTATCACTTTCAATTGGTGTATCATCCAATTGTAATTCTTTAAGGCAAGCAGGCCGCAGTAGCACTGGTAAGGTTCCACCCTAAATGCCAATGGAAATTGGCTACATGTATCAATTTGTATCAATTTCTTTGTTGACACAAACAAATTGTTGACCGGAGTCAATATACTATCTACTGACCCCACCCTATGACGTGTATCCGTTCAAATATCAAGGTGATGCAGGCTGTGAAGCTCCTGACATCACCCCTTTCATAGTTCGCCCTTGACCGGCCAAACCTGTTTCCCCTGTACCTATCTACGTGTTGGCCAGTCAATGCGAACCTGCCAGATACCTATGTGTCATAAACCTTTACCTTACCCAGTGCTACCCGCCACACGGTAAGGCGTCCATGATGACTCACCGCCCCCCCCCCAGACCATCAGCTCGGTCACCAGGCCTGCTTGCACAACTTCCAGAAAGAGGTTAATACCTCTGGCCGACAGGTGAACCCCATTTCCTGCCTATAGGTCAAATTTTTTTTACAAGCCTATCCCCGGATGTCTACTGGCTGTCCCAAGCCATTCTCAGCAAGGATCCGGGCAACAGCCCTGTCCACTGACCACCGGGGATGGTCCAAACCACGGAGGACCATGTCTCCTCTAAAATGGTGTCTCGGCACGATATTAGACCATGGCAACCGTCTGTACGGCCATAAATGATGTAAAAAGGCCAGGTCACTGCACCTCGACATTTTAAGGAAAGGCCAGTGATCCGTGTGAGATCCTTGCTGCCGAGGTGCAGAATAAGAACATCAGGCGGTCCAGCATCCCTGATGGACATCAGGAATGGCAACAGTTCCCGCCCTTCCATGCCGCGCATACCATACCATCGCATACGTGCAGATACACGTAGCCCGAGATGGGATCCACACTCTGTCGCTGCAGCATATTCTGCTGCCCAGTGTACATAGATGCGGCCCACCAGCCCCACTGCCACCGGTGTGCGGATACACACAGGGTCTGTAAAAGAGGAAAAGGAAGTAAGGACATAACTAGGTACTCATACAGTGAGGGGACATACATATAAGGGAAATATGTGCAAACCCCCCACGTGCCCTCACATATCTGCCTCCGAGTATCCAAACGCAGCCTCGGTCAATGCGATGCCTATCCTAAATGAATGGGTGTCATAACGGGGCCCACACTGTGAAGCGCGGTACCGGTCACCCTACAGAACTTAAATTTGGTAAAGGAAGACCCATCATGGTGGCAGAAAAAACAGGGCAGGGCACGCAGCAGGCACAGTCAAAACTGTATGTAGGGCACCAACCGGACAGATGTCAGTAATTGTACATCATAGCAGTCGACACCACTGCCTACTCCATACTGATCGGCTTTTGAGGAACGAATCTTCAACTGAGCCCACACCTGGTTGATAGGAACATCTCTGAGTTCCAGTGCCCTACAAAAAATGTCCCCCTTCAACCATGGGACCAGCTCGCTGAGTCGTCGAGCTTCAGAAAAAGCTACAGCGGTAGCTGCATGAAAAGAGACTCCTCCTACCTACTGCAACCTCATCTATGCCAACCTTGTGCAAGGTGGGTCATAATATCTGTGAGAATAGGGTGACATGTGTCCGGGCGGCAGCCACGTACACATGTCCACCCGTCATCATCTATGCCAACCTCGTGCAAGGTGGGTAATAATATCAGTGAGAATAGGGTGACGTGTGTCCGGGCGGCGGCCCCGTACACGTGTCCACCTGTCGATTGCATGGCGTATGCAAAAAAACCTCGCATAGTCAGGAAAAAACCCCGTGCCCTGGCCATGAATATCAAGGCATAAAGCCTGGTGGCTACGGTGCATAGAGCCAATGCCAGATCATAAGGGCGGACGATACATTATAAAACCTAGGTGACCAATGGCGGCTACATGTTTGGGCAATTGCCTTTGCCCACAAAATACTCCAAAGCGAAGGAGTGGATGCTGATGCGCTGTGCGCATGCGAGTTGCCAAGGCATGCCACTCGCCCGGTTCACGTCTCCTTGCCAAATGACCATATCTCAGGCAGGAGTGGAGAGGGTAGTTCTCAAGCGTCTGTAGCACAGTCACGGAACCGTGAGATCTGAAGGCGGGATTAAGCATCAGCAATATCGTTATTAATGCCTGGAACATGTTTGGCCCTAAGGAGCGCCATAAAGCGCAGGACCCAAGAGCAATAGGCAAGCTAAGGCCATGACTCTGGTGGCTTTAAACGTTTGGGCACTGACAATGTGCATACCACAGCATTGCCACACCAACAGCGAGGCACCGAATTAAGCCATCTGCCCTCCCAGAGCCTAAAGGGGACCCAGAATTGAGAAAAAATTTCGGAAACGTAAGATCATGTAAGCGATCCGTGCCCTCCCATCCCTGGGGCCAATTACCATAGGCACACTGTCCTTAAATAAATCCCCCCACCCCAATGAGCTGGAGGCATCCGACTGTAGTAGGAACTGGGGCTGACCAGAAGCTCATGCCTCCAAAAGGAGACAGCATGAAAGTCCTGGGGAATGTGAGCCAAACCAACAGGTCCACTCGTAGACCCCTAATCAGCTGTACCCTGCGGTGTTGTTTATCAAGACCCGCCATAGTGTGTCCCAGACACCAGGCGAAGGCACTGCCTGTTGTTACCACTCTGCAGGCGAAGTTGATGTGGCCATGCATCACCTGCGACTCTCGGAGAGGCACCTTCCACCTGGCAACAGTGCCACAATGCAGCATGGGTCGCTCCCCTTGACCGACAATTCGGTCACCTGGCCCTATTGCACGTTATTCAAAAGAGAGATGCATCCACTTGTTGACCAGTGAACCCCATCTCCATAATACAGGCCAGATACCTGTAACCCTATCCCCAGGCGACAAATGGCTGTCCCGAAGCCATTCTAGACCAGGAACCAGGCAACAGCCCTGTCCCCTGACCGTCGGGCACGGTCCGACCGCTGGGTCAAAGTCTCACCTATGATATTGCCTCGGCATGATGTATGACCATAGCAATCGTGTAGACGGCCATAAATGGCCAAAAAACGCCAGGTCACTGCACTCGGAATTCTATAAGTCCGGGCCAGCAATCCGTGCAGATCACCGCCTCCGAGGTGCAGAATTAAAACATGTGGCAGCCCAGCATCCCCAATGGACATCAGGGATGTCAACAGTTCCAGCCACCTAAATGCCGTGCACACCATACCACTGCATACGCGCGAGTACGCATAGCCCAAGATGGGGTCCCCATGTTGTCAAAGCAGCATACTGTGCCGCCCCAGTGCACAGAATTGTGGCCCACAAGCCACACTACTACCAGTGTGCGGAAACACACAGGGTCTGTAAAATCAGAAGGGGGAATAAAGGGCAGAACGAGGCACTCATTCAGTGAAGGGACGGACAGACAGAAAAATTGGGCAAACCCCCACCTGCCCATGCAACATATGTCAGGCTCCAGGCACCCAAACACAGCCACAGTTGATGCGGTGCCTAACCGGAAAGAATGGGTACCAATTCTCGTTCAGTAAGGGTAGACCCAGCTTGGTAGCAAACGACAGGCCAGGGCGTGAACCACGCGCTGCCACAAACACCTGTGGGGAAGCAACCAGACATATGGCAGCGCCAGGCTAGTACCCTCTTCTGGCTGATCGGCACTTGAGGAGCGAAGCCTCCACAGAGCTCACTACTAATCGAGCAGCACATAATCCATTTCGAGTGCCCTGCAAAAACACATTCCCTGTTGAAGATGGCATCAGCTAACTTAATCTGAGAGCTCCAGATCAAGGGACAAATGTGGTTGCCCGAAAGTAGGCCCTCCATACGGAGCATAAGCGCTGCCACGTAGGAGTCATATATATATTAACTACAAGTGCTAGCAGGGCTCATCGCTGGCATCTCAGGGTGAAGGGCGGCCCTAATCATAAGGTCTTGGCCTAAGCTAAACATGACGGGCCAGGGAAAAATCATTGTCCAAGCACTGGACCATTGTGATGGCCAAACCAGGATGGGCACTTACATATCCTGCCACGGATGCCCAATAGGCCGGTAACCAATTGGCGCATAGGGAGGCAGCTTGCGGCAATGGGGCAACTCCTTGTCCCTGTCGTCCTGCCCCTCAATGCCCTCATCAGTGTGTTAACATTGCAGGAGGGGAAAAATGTGAATATATCCCCCAAGTCCCATAGACTTGCTAATAGCCCAGGAGAAATGGTCACCCAGGGGTATAGAGTAACCGGCCGTTGGCAGAACCACCGTTGGCACGGATTAGAGTGAGTAAACACATAATCGGCCCTTCGGGCCCCAGGGAAATTAAGTAAAACCAGGACGTAATTGGCCTGTTGTGACCATGGCCACTATACCCCCCCAGCGTGATGAGCTAGTGTCACAGGTGTGCTGATTTGACCAGGATACTCACTCAGTGCACCCCCACAGGCTGCCCCCACTGGGGGTTCTGGCCCGTGGTAGGCATCGGAGCTCGCGATGGCCCTCGAGCTCTGTGTCCCCGTGCATCGAGGCTAGATGGGAAGCCGTGAGGTGCCAGCCTGCGCTGGCCTGATGTCCTTCATCAGCTCAAACCTGTTGGCAGCCCGCTGCGCAGCCATGGCTGGCCTGTGGGCCGGAACCGCCGAGTTGGCACGCCCACCATCGAAGGTGGTGGAGCAATGTCCATTGATGCCCCTAATGCCGAATTGCGGGCAGGGAAGCATCCACAGCATCTAACCCACCGGGACAAGGTGGGCCGGATGGGCCGGATGGCCCAACCGGGTGATTGATGCGGGATAAACCCATGTGATAATCCTTGGCCAGAACAGGGGGATGCCCAGTAATCCGGCTCATGAAGTGCAGGAATGACGGCGGGGTGGAAACCCACACCATGCCCAAGTGGGCCGCTATGCCCCAAGGGGGGCAAAGAAGCAGCGGGGGTAAGAACCCCAGTGGGGCAGGCCTGTGCCGCCCACCGCCCGAGCCCTCAGCCTGGGCCCATTGGTGGCAGCGCATCTAATGACCCCACCACTCACCTGCGGAGGTGCCGTCCGAACCCCACGGCCCGGTGGCACCCCCCAAAAGTAGAGGGGTGGGCTGAGCCCCCCCAGGCGCGACCAAGGGGGCCGCCTGAGTAAGCGTATCCCTTCCTGCAGTACTCAGGAATCGAACTGCTGACCTTCTACCTCCCGGTCAGCATCTTAGCCACCTGAGCCACTGCAGTCCGGTGCTGATTTTAAAAGAGAGAGAGATGTAAATGTCTCTCATCTGAAATTTTAGAAAAAGGAGCCTCCAAAAGAGGTGAGCAGGGGAGGAAGCGACGGAGCAAACTTCTCTGCTCCGTCGCTTCGCAAAATGGCAGCCAGGCTGCCTCGTGACCACCCCTTTTATGGAGGGATGGCCACGCCCCCTAACTAACCCAGATGTCTGAGTCTGGGTGGGTGGGGCCCCCGCAAAGCGTGCGGCGGCCATTTTGGCGCCACGCTTGCATTATTCACTGTTTATAGTGGCCTCTAGTGTGCCATTTTGGTAATAATGGCATGCGTCTTATACTCTGTTGTGGTTTATAAGCTGGCAAATATGGTAACTGGCAGTCCAGATGTTTTGAATGAAAATTTACATGACCTTTTATTATTTGCAATTCAGTATGGGAACTGATGGAGTCTATTTGGCTGTGAAATACTTTCATTACATTTCTTGTTCTCAGGCAAGACAGAATGTTGCTACATGTAGAGACAATTTGTTGACTCCTATGGGAGTTTTCACGTTGAGTTCATGAACAAAAAAAGTTCAATAAAGGGTTCTAAATTTTATAATTACATTCTCCTTTTGTGAAGATAAACACATATGAAGGCAATAGAAGGTTATTTGGATTCATTTTACATATTTCTTTGATGTTTTTTATTATGCTTTGATTAGTTTTCTCTGGTGGGAGCAGTTTGTGTTCTTTATGGTGTTTGTATACAGTTTCCTTTGGGTTGGATGATTGTTTAGTTTTTTCAACAGTCTCCAAGCTTTCTGTCTGCTTTTTACCATGTCAAGTTGTGTTACATTGTCTATCCAGTGAGTTTTTTTTGTTTCTGCAGGAGTCAAGAGCAAATTTATCCCAGTTCTCATTGTGTTGTGTTCTGTAAAGCTGTGCCTTTAACAATGTACCTTTGCCATGTGTTATCAATGTAACCTTTCTGTGTGCAACATTATAACCATCAGCTGTATCAATGTAAACCTAATAAGGGGACGCGAGCTAGTGACCACCAGAGGGCAGTAGCGAGCGTCCAGCTCTCATGGATCATATTCACCTGGTTCAGCTGCGCGGGAAGATTCCCCGCCACCTCTTCACCTGGTCAAGAAGGGCGTGACCTCCTATGACGTCACGCAGGCAGCAACCAATAGTCTGTCGACGAGCCACATTCAAATATATAGCCAGCTGTATATATTGAGCTACTCATCCGCCATTACCACATGTTCCTCCGGATCATCATGCAATAAACCTGTGTTAAGCCAACCCTTCGGCTGTTTCATTGTCTTTGGTCCCTTACACTAAATTGGCGACGAAGGTGGGATATGGCAGCCCACGGGACCAAGACATGCGCCGGTTTCGAAATCAGGAAACCGGGCGACTGGGAGATCTTCGAGATGGACTTCCAGGCCGCACTGATCGAGTCCGAAGTCACGGAAGAGGCGAAGAAAAGAGCCATCTTCACCAGAATGCTCGGACAAGAAACAAAAAGGACCTTGGTGGACCTGATTGCACCGAGGAGGATGAGCGAATTCAAGGCCAAGGAACTCATGCAGATGCTGCGTGAGCACGTCCGGCCCGCCACGGCGATGTTTCCCGCTCGGAGTGTGTTTTGGAGGCGAGTCCAAGCGCCCGGGGAAACGGTCGCCGCGTTCGTGGCGGCCCTGCGACTGGCGGCCGGCCCGTGCAAATGGGAGAACACCAAAATCACCCTCCGAGACTGTGTGCTGTGCGGCCTGAACGACGCCGAGACCCAGCGCACATTAATGAACCAAGAGCCGCCTCCCACGTTGCAGGAGGTCGTCAGAGCGGCCCAGGCCGCAGAAGCTACGAAGGCCGGGGTCCAAGAACTTCAGGACTGGCAGCCAAAGTCGAACAAGGCAGAGGCTCCGGTACAGGCGGCCCGGCGAACTTCGAGGTCGTCCACAGAGAGCAGCGACAACGAGGACGTCCAGAGGGTCCGGAAGGAGAGCCGGCGATGCGACGGCTGTGGAGCAGCCCACGACGGCGTGAAATGCCCTTTCCGGAAGGCCGAGTGCCACAACTGCGGCCGCCGCGGGCACATCGCCAAGGTGTGCAGGAAGAAGCGCGAGACCCGGAGGAGCTCCGCAGACCGTTCCGCGGGACGAGACCACCCAACGAGACCCAAGGACGGCGCCCAGACCACGCGAAGGCAGGACGGCGTGGGCCGCATCTCCGACGGCAGCGAGGACGACGCCCCAGTGTTCAGCGTGTCTACAGGACACCCCCGCTACTTTGTTGAGGTACTAGTCCAAGGGGTGCCCATTAGGATGGAAATTGACTCGGGGTCCTCATATTCAATCATTTCCCAGAGGGAGTTTTTGGGAATTGCCCCCCACAAGCGACCCAAGCTCAAAGCACTGAGGTCCACGCTACGGGACGTGCAAGGGAACAGTATTCCAGTGTTGGGGGTTGGAGAATTTCAGGTCAAATTCAAGGAGCACGCCGCGTCCCTTCCCCTAGTCGTGCTCAAGGGAGGAGATTGCAGCCTCCTCGGGACTCAGTGGTTCCAGCCCCTGGGGTTGTTCATTGGGGGGGGGATGCATGCCATTGGGATGCACGCTGTTGGGACTGACCCAATTCAGGAGGTTGCGAGGCGCACCCCGAAGTCTTCAAAAAAAGGACTGGGGAGATTCAAGGGGCCCCCAGTGACTTTCGACCTGGACCCGGAGGTCCGCCCAATTCGCCTTAAACCACGCAGGGTGCCGTTCGCACTTAAGGACAAGATAGTGGCGGAACTGGACAAGTTGGTGGGCCAGGGGATCCTTGTGCCTGTAGATTCTGCGGAGTGGGAAACTCCAATTGTAACCGCTCTAAAGGGCAATGGGGAGGTCCGCAAATGCGCCGACTACAAGTGCACCATCAACAAGGCGATCCGCCCGAATGCATATCCGGTGCCGGTAGTCAGCCATCTGCTGGCCAGGTTACACGGGGGAAAGTGTTTCGCTAAGCTCGACTTAGCACAGGCCTACCAGCAGCTTACGGTGTCCCCTGCCGCAGCTGCTGCGCAGACCATAGTCACCCATAAGGGGGCGTTCCAGGTGACGCGCCTCCAGTTTGGCATGAATTCGGCGCCTGGAATTTTCCAGTCACTCGTGGAACGCCTCCTGAAGGGATTGGAGGGGGTGTTGCCTTATTTTGATGACGTGTTAATAATGGGGGGGAGTCGGGTTGAATTGGCCAAGAGGTTGGGGAAGGTCCTGACAATATTCGAAAAAGCGGGGCTGAGACTGCGGAAGGACAAATGCGTCTTCTTCGCAACCGAGGTTGAGTTCCTAGGGTTTTGTGTGACTCCTGAGGGAATAAAACCATCCAAGTCCAAGGTGGCAGCCATCAAGAAAGCCCCCCGCCCCACCTCCAAGCCCGAGTTGCAGTCGTTCCTAGGGCTGCTCAACTTTTACCACTCCTTCCTCCCCCGAAAGGCAGCGGTGGCTGAGCCGCTACACAAACTGCTAAAGAAAGACCAGGCATGGAAGTGGGGCGATGACCAAGAAAGGGCATTTAGCGAGCTAAAAAGCCTCCTGGCGTCCGACGCCATTCTAACCCACTTCGACCCCAAACGCCCAGCAGTTCTGACCTGTGATGCATCTCCAGTGGGGGTGGGGGCGGTGCTGTGCCACGTGTTGGAAAATGGAAGGGAGGCCCCGATAGCATTTTACTCCAGGTCCCTGTCCCAAGCAGAGAGAAACTACGCACAGACGGACAGGGAGGCACTAGCGATAGTCGCGGGGACGATAAAATTTCACGATTTTCTGTATGGCCACCCTTTCACCATTGTGACGGACCACAAGCCCCTGCTAGGCATCTTTACTGCGGATAAGCCCACCCCTCAGATCCTGTCCCCGAGGATGCTCAGGTGGGCCATTTTTCTCAACGCGTATCAGCACGCGTTGGTCTACCGGCCCGGGAAAGAGATCAGCCATGCGGACGCCCTATCTAGGTCTCCCCTTCCCCTAACGCCCAGCCAGGTGAGCAAGGGGGAGCGGGACCATCAGGTTCTCATGATAGAGGTGCTGGATTCGCCCCCCGTAGTGCCCGCCGACATTGCCAAAGCGACAGAGAAGGACAAAACGTTAGCGGCAGTAAGCTCCTGGCTGCAGAAAGGGTGGCCCGCGTCCTCCCCAGCGGAGGAGTTCGCTCCATTTTTCAGAAAAAAGCTAGAACTGTCCCTAGTGAGGGGGTGTCTCTTGTGGGGGCAGCGGGTGGTGATTCCCACTTCCCTTCGGCCGCGGGTGCTCAAACTGCTTCACGTCAGCCACCCCGGCATCGTGCGATCCAAGGCGCTGGCCCGGAGTTACTTCTGGTGGCCCCAGCTGGACGCCGACATCGAGCACATGGTCGGCACTTGTGAAAGTTGCCAATGCTCCAGACCAGAGGAGGCCCGCCTTCCCCACAGGGAATGGGACGTGGCTAAGGGGCCGTGGTCCCGGGTGCACGTTGATTTCGCGGGCCCGTTCAGAGGCACCCTGTTCCTCCTTGTAGTGGACGCTTTCTCCAAATGGTTGGAGGTTATCCCAGTCACGAGCACCTCCTCGGCCCAGACCATTAGGCATTTGCAGCATACCCGACACGTTAATTAGCGACAACGCTAGTTGTTTTACGTCTTCCGAGTTTAGGGCATTCATGGAGATTAACGCCGTTCGGCATATCACCTCCGCCCCTTTTCACCTGGCCACCAACGGCCAAGTAGAGCACCTCGTCCGCACCACGAAGGACGCGTTGCGGCGCATGGGCCCAGGGGATTTGAACCTACAAGTGTGTCAGTTTCTGCTAGGGTACAGGGTGACCCCATTGGCGTCAGGATACTCCCCCGCAGAGCTCTTAATGCGCAGGAAGCTAACCACCATCCTTACTAGGCTAGACCCCACGAGGGTAGAGGACAAAGGAAGGAACATCGGGCTAGAGGCTACAAAGAGTTTCAGTATAGGCGCCCCCGTGCATTGCAGGAATTACGCCAGCACGGGCCCAGCCTGGGTACCGGGCGTAGTTGTGGAGCAAACCGGCCCCGTGTCGTACCGCGTGGAAACCAGCACAGGGCTCCTGTGGAGGCGGCACGCGGACCAGCTCCGACGCAGGGTCTCCGACGAGCAGGGCACAGATCAAGCAGGGAATAAGTCAGCGTTAGGGTTCTCCCCCACCCATTCAGCCCAAGGGGGAGGAAAAGGGGACCGCGGGCCCCCACCAAGGGGGGAGGAGGATATCCTCATAGATACCCTGGGGGATCTTTCCGAGGAGGAGGAACCCGACCCCATACATATCTCGCGGAAAGTCCCCACAAATGCAGGTACCCATACCAAGTTAGATTTTGATTTTCAGAACCGGGGGGGTTTTTCGGAGTGGTCCCCCACCCGTCCAAGCGAGAAGAGGGGTTTTTCGTTAGCCCCGACGGCCCCCGGTCTGCCCACAATGGAGTTTTTCCCTTCCCCTAAGGCCGCCAGACAGCGGCAAGCCACTAACAAGTCTCCCTCTCCCATTTCAGGACAAGGGACCAGGGAACAAAGAAGCAATAACGCCCCCGGGGGGGCAGCCCTCTTCACGGCCCAAACGCACATGCAACAAGCCATCTTGGCTGAGAGACTTCGTCTCATCCTAGGGGGGAGGGATGTTGTGTTCTGTAAAGCTGTGCCTTTAACAATGTACCTTTGCCATGTGTTATCAATGTAACCTTTCTGTGTGCAACATTATAACCATCAGCTGTATCAATGTAAACCTAATAAGGGGATGCGAGCTAGTGACCACCAGAGGGCAGTAGCGAGCGTCCAGCTCTCATGGATGATATTCACCTGGTTCAGCTGTGCGGGAAGATTCCCCGCCTCCTCTTCACCTGGTCAAGAAAGGCGTGACCTCCTACGACGTCACGCAGGCAGCAACCAATAGTCTGTCGACGAGCCACATTCAAATGTATAGCCAGCTGTATATATTGAGCTACTCATCCGCCATTACCACATGTTCCTCCGGATCATCATGCAATAAACCTGTGTTAAGCCAACCCTTCGGCTGTTTCATTGTCTTTGGTCCCTTACACTAAACATTGTATATTCACTAATAGGACTTTCTTCAAAGTGTGAAGTATTGGGAGTGAACAATGGCACAAGAACATGGCAAAATAAAAGTTACACATTGATCATGGATCTCTAGTTATGAGGCTGTTTGAAGCACAGATGCATCTAGCATTGTTGTAAACTTTTCCCAGTTGGCTTCTTTGAAAGTGTACCTTGTTTTAAAGATTGGGGTTGAATAGCTGAATAGATTTGACATAGAATGGGTCTGTGCCATGTGTTTGGGACTGGGGCACTTACACTCTTAATACGTTGCTCAGCTATAGCCTCTCTAACAAAAATTAGAACTGGATTGTAGTCTCTCTATCACCAGTTATTGTTAAATGAACTGAGTAATTTAGCATCATGTATAAGGTACGTTGAATTGGAGTCTGCCCATTTTATAACAGTTTTGCCATTTTTGTCACTGTGTTCATGGACCAAATGTTGCTGTGTGTGTTGAAAACTCCAACTGGAAAGTGAGTGTTTCAGTTTTCCATATTAGCTTTTTGTAAAAATCAAAATGGTATCTAGATAGATAGATAGATAGATAGATAGATAGATAGATAGATAGATAGATAGATAAATCTTTATTGTCATCGTCCTGCACAGAACAACAAGATTTGGGGACAAAACACTTAACAACCCAACAAAACTCGAGTCGGTTGTTGCATGTTTGAAGTTTCATTAAAGCATATTTTCCATCCATAACATGTAGGATAAGCATGTGGAGAACTAATCTATTCTAACCTAACTTAAATCTATTAAAATAATAAAGGAGAAATGAGCTAACCTCATATCTGTTAATCTGCGGGCTTTCACCTTCATTTGAGGCTTACGATTCCATGGCCTCGATAGAGAGAAAGAGAAAGGCTCCTGCGTACCTGGGGAAAGAACCCTCCTGAGAGCTAAAAGGCTCCACTTATTATACCTTTTTGCCCATTCCTTTATAATGTGAAAGATGCAAGTTGTTTCATTGCTTTGACTATTGTCATGTTTATTGGGATTCTCAGGTGTTATTGTGATGCAATGTACCCATTGCTGGGATTCCCCTTTGTTGAGTGACATCTCGTTTCTTAATCATGTGCTCATGTGCCAAGTGTGGATTGGAATGTTAATGACGTACTTGCCTCTCTATTTGAGAATTAGCCTTTCTCAACCTTAAAAAGAATAAAAACTACAGTGTAACTTAACTGAATATGAAGTAATTTAAAAAATAGTAACGACCCCTATGGATTTTCACGACAGACTCTGCTTTTCCATATTTGCAGCAAGGGGGAAATGGTTAGACTTGGCCAATGTTCACGTTGGTTGTAGAGCTGAGACGGGGAGCTTCTGGCTTTTTAGATGTTCTGGCCTACAAATCCCAAAATCCTTTATCATCGTTCATGTTCCATTGACTAAGTGGGATGATACAAGCCAAAGCTTACAAAGGGCAATGATGGGTGGGTATGTTGGGGTTTTAATTGTTTTTAATATGTATGTTTTAATCCTGTTGTGAGCCGCCCTGAGTCAGGTTCGCCTGATTGGGCAGCATAGAAATTTGAGCTATAAATAAATAAATAAATAAATAAAACCTAAACAAAATACAACTATACAAAATTATCAACATACTCCCACCCCACATATACACATTTAACCCTTAAAAGATCTAAAACTCTAAAAACTCTAAAACTCTAAAAACTCTAAAACCCTAAAAACTCTAAAAACTATATACAGAAGCTCCCTCATAGATTGCATTGCACTGTATTCAAAGCCAGAACCGCTTTTGGGTAGAAACTATTTCTCGTGTGGCTGGTCCTGGTCTTTATGACCCTATACCTTCTTCTAAAAGGCAAAAGCTGAAAGAGATCATTTCCAGGGTGTGTACTATCTTGCATAATCTCTACAGCTTTCTTATAACACCTGGTGGCATAGATTTGATCTAGAGTGGGAAGAGTACGCCCGATTATCCCCTCTGCAGTCTTTATGACCCTGGACAGCATTGTTCTTTCCCTAGCTGTACAACTCCCAAACCATACACACAGACCATAGGTTAACACACTCTCTATGGTACAGTGGTAGAATGCCAACAGCAGGTCCTTTGAAAGATTATTCTTCCTGAGGAATCTCAAGAAGTATAACCTCTGCTGTACTCTCTTCATCAGATCTTTGGTGTTTGCTTCCCATGTTAGATCATCCCTCAGCTCCATTCCCAGAAATCGAAACACCGAGACCTGTTCCACACAATTCCCGTCAATAATAAGTGGCTGGATGTTCAATTTGCATTTTCTAAGGTCCACAATAATCTCTTTTGTCTTTTTTACATTGAGGAATAAATTGTTTTCCCTACACCACTCTGTCAGCATCTCAACCTCCTTCCTGTAAGCCGACTCTCCCTCCCCAGCAGTAATCAGACCCACCACCATTGTGTTGTATGCAAACTTGATGATCTTATTGCTGGGGTAACTGGGAACACAATCATATGTGTAAAGCATGTACAGAAACAGGCTCAGCACACCCCTGCGGCGTCCCCATACTTATACTGAGATCCGCAGAGACATGAGAGCCGATCCTGACCCGTTGGGAACGATCTGATAGAAAATCTAGTATCCACCTGAATATGCATGGCAGAAGCCCCAGATCTAATAATTTGGGCACCAACCTATGCAGAAGAATAGTATTAAAAGCAGAACTAAAATCTACAAATAACAGTCTCGCATAAGTTCCTTGTTTCTCCAAATGGGTCAGAACAGCATGTAGGGCCGTAGCCACAGCATCCTCCGTGGATCTCTTTCTCTTATATGCAAATTGACAAGGGTCAAGTCCAACTGGTAAACAAGCCATAATACGGTTCTGCACCAACTTTTCAAAGCATTTCATTATGACAGGTGTAAGCGCCACAGGGCAGAAATCATTCAGACTATCTATGTTAGGCTTTTTAGGCAGAGGTATAATAGGAGAGGATTTCAGACAAGGTGGGACAGTGGCTTGGGCCAAAGACCGATTAAAAATCTTCAAAAAGTTTCTGCCAGCTGTTCTGAGCAGCCTCTCAGTGCCCTACCAGCCACTCCATCAGGACCCATAGACTTGCTCGCATTTATCCCTTTTAATATTCGACTCACTTCTCCCTCTCCCACCCTGGCAACATTCCCTAAGTGGAGTAATGACGATGACTCTGGCAACACTTCTGGAGCCGCTGCTGGTGTCACCTCAAATCGGGCGAAGAAGGTATTCAGCTCCTCCACCAGAGAAGCACTGCTCTCTACAGGCAATGAATTAGTGGGTTTGTAGTCAGTAAGGTGCTGGATCCCCTGCCACACTTGCCTGGTGTCGTGACTACTCAGGTGATCTTCAATTTTTCCTATATACACAGCTTTTGCCTTCCTTATACCCCTTTTCAGGTTTGCCCCTTTATACTATACAATACCCGGTCTCCAGTTCTAAAAGCAAAGTTTCTGGCCTTCAACAGTCTACGAACTTCACTTGTCATCCAGGCCTTCCTGTTCGGATACATCTTTACATGCTTTTTCCTGGTGACGTTGGCTGTGCAGAATCTAATATAATCCAGGACCATTGATGTGTAGGTCTCCAGATCTTGATAGTCAAACACATTCCAATCGGTCTCCTGGAAACATTCCTGCAGCTGTTGAGAGGCTCCATCAAGCCACACAGTAACAGTCCGTGTTTGTATTGGGGCTTGTTTTCTAAGGGGTGTGTATGCTGGTGTCAAAAGCAGGGACACATGATCTGACCTACCAAGATGTGCGAAGGGCTTAACCTCATATGCCCGTTTAATGTTTGTATACACCTTGTCAAGAGTATTCTCCCCCCTAGTTGCACATTTAATGTGCTGATGAAATTTTGGAAATACTGCCTTCAAGTCTGTATGATTGAAGTCTCCTGCAATGATCAGCACGGCCTCTGGATATTTGCTCAGTTTAGTATTGATGTTTCCATACAAAATATCCATGGCCATGCATGCATTTGCAGTTGGTGCCATATACACCACCATTAATACTACTGCTGTAAATTCCCAGGGGAGATAAAAAGGTCTACATTTAATTATTAAAAACTCTACCTCTGGGGAACAGTGGCTATCCAACCTGACAGAGTCCTTGCACCAGTTGTGATTTACGAAGATACACACTCCCCCACCTTGTTTCTTGCCAGAATCCTTTGTCCTGTCCAACCGGTGTGTAGTATAGCCTTGCAATTCAAAAGCTGTGTTGGGAATGAAAGGGTTAAGCCATGTCTCTGTGAGTAGCAATGCACAGCAATACTGAGAGTCTCCCTCAGCTCCAACACACAGCCTCCACTCGTCAAGTTTGTTCACCAAAGACCTCACATTGGAATAGAAAATACTTGGTAGAGGTAATTTATAGCGTTGTTTTCTTATCTTTGCCCTCGTGTTCACATGGCCATTACCTCTACAGCCTCTTTTTTGCCTTTGCTCTCTCCTCCTCCTCCTCCTCGTCTTCCTCCAGGTTCAATGATGTATGATTTCTGGAATCTTGCAAGTCCACAGTTTTTCACACAGTTTTCCACAGATAACACAGTCTCCACTTCTGCTTGTATAAAACAACAATTCCTGATGGCTATAAATAACCCTACTTAACTGACCCTGTCTCAAAAGCAAGGAACTCTCAGCCGCAGCATCTGAACACGCCACCATCTTGACAATTAAAGATTTCTTCCTTGAACCCTCAGGAAGGAAATATTGAAGCCAAAAGGAGCCTTGCTTCTAAATTGGTTATAAATCAATTTACTATGCACACAGGTAGTTTAATTGTCAAGACTTCAATGTTGTCCTCTTACATACAGTCCATTTTAGAGGACCATAATACCTAATGTAGTCATAATAACAGTTCCATATTGTTTCTCATGCCTCTCAAAAACTAGACACATCCCAGAACCTTTGTTGACACTGACCAGTTCTTCTGTGAGATTCTTGGCTACAAAGGATACCACATTTCTTCTTGTTGTTGTTGTTCAGTTGCATAGTTGATTGCAACCCTATGGAACATTGTCCTCCAGGCACCTCTGTCCTCCACCATCCTCCTCAACCCGCCCAGCTCTGTGCTCATTGTGTCTACAATACCATCTAGCCTTGGCCGCTCTCTTCTTCTTTTTCCCTCCACCTTTCCCAGCATTAAGGCTTTCTCAGGTGAATCCTCTCTTCTCATTTGTTGTCTAAAGTACTTTAGCTTCATCTTTACTATTTGACCTTCTAAGGAGCAGTCAGGTTTAATTTCTTCTAAGATTGACCTATTTGTTCTCCTCACTGTCCAAGGGATCCTCAAAACTCTCCACCATATTTCTATTGCTCTCAAACTGAAGTGCAGTGTTCTTCTTTAGATAAAGAGATGCTCTCTGGATCTAGAGAAATTACTGTCATTTCTGGTCCTTAAATGACCATTGGGTCATTTTTGCTGATCAAAAAGTCTACAGTGTAACACTTCTAAATTGGAAGGGTTAGATGGCTGCATGCTGATGACCAGGGAATACCAAAATGTCCTCATAATGCTTTCTAATATTGGGTCCTTCTATGCCCTCCCTGAGACACTTGTTGTTTTCCTTCTTTTTAGGTGCAGAAGATATAATCTGATGATCCACAATTGGTGATATGAAGCATGCTATGGCATGACATTAGATGGGTAGCTGTAGATGATGTACAACTGTTGTGAAAACTACCTTGGGACCACCAGAGTATTATTGATTCTTCAGTACATAAAAGGTCTGTGGTGGCTCAGTGGTTAAGAGGCTCACCTTGTTAGCTGGAAGGCTGGCAAGTCAACAGTTCAAGACCCAGATACTACATGACGGATTGAGTGACCCTCTCTGTCCCAGCTCTTGGGGACATGAAAAGAGCCTCATTTGGGTGTTCCCTGAGAAGAGTTTTTTCCTCAAAAATCCTTTCAATCCAGAATAATTTCTGACACAAAATTATTATTAGTACATAAAGCAGCCAGGAACAAGCAGTTGCTCATTGTTTCTAGAACAGAGACCTTTTAGCTAACCACAAAGAAGAGATAGCTAAAAATATATGGCCAATTTGATGCAAAATCAAGACTCATAGGCTTGCGATTTACTTCACTGTAAGTCTGAGCCAAACTGAATGCTTGTTCTCTGGAACTGGAAATGAGGACAATATTGAATTATCTCGGAGTAAGATCTAGAGAATTCAGGGAGTTTACTTTGGAGAAAGTATGGACAGGACTGCATCTGCTCAGAAAGCACACTGATATTTGTGAAATTTCCTGGGAATCTATTGAAGTGCAAAATAGAAACTTGAAGAGAAGCCCATGGAGTAGTGTAGAAACATATAGGTTTTGTTTAGTACAAGCCCTCATATAGTCCAGAGTATTAGATGCATCTAAAGACATATGGCCCAATCTAAATAATGCCAGATAATACTTAGTTGCCTTATTATTTAAGGTACGGTATTCTTTGAGGTATTACAAGATGGTGGAGAGTTCTGAATACTACATAAAAATGAATTAGTGAAGATAAACTGGGAAGCATTTTTAAGGAGTACTAAATTATAAGAAACTGAAGAATTATTTCATTGGTGAAGAAGTGTGGGGCTAATATCCAAAGCTGACAGCATGTGTAAAGCTTTTGTTTGTCAGTCCGTGAGCAGAGAATGTGTAATTATATGTACATATCGAGAAGCAAGATCTCTCAGTAATGTCATACACAGTTTAATTAGCAATTAGTATTGCAGTAGGCAGTTATGTCCTCAAAGGTATGGTTCAAAACTGATTTTAATTTAGGCTAAAAAGTATTATACTAAATTTAGACAAAGACATTTAATTCTTTTTTTAAAAAAGCTTTTTGAATTGACAAATATTTAGCATCAATGAGATAATGGTGTAATTAAAACTGGCACTAATTTGTGAGACAAAAGATAATATTCAGTATGAGAAACTTTGAGGAAGTTATTTTTTTCTGGATAAGAATGCCTGACTTAATTATTCTGGAAGA
The DNA here is from genome assembly GCA_035047305.1 of Bradypodion pumilum. Lineage (NCBI taxonomy): Eukaryota > Metazoa > Chordata > Lepidosauria > Squamata > Chamaeleonidae > Bradypodion > Bradypodion pumilum. The sequence continues at coordinate 490,488,136 of JAWDJD010000001.1, forward strand.
TGCAGGGGGGAAAGCCAAAGGCTCCCAAGCTCTTAGGAGAAGTAATTTCTACTGTGAAACTAAGTATACCTAAGGCAGGTTTTTTTTCATTAAAAAAAGTCACATAGCTTCTTATGAATAGAAGTGGCTATGACAATCCAAGGGTGCCTTTGGTTGCTGACTTTTCTATCAGATTCCTGAGGTCCAAATTTTTCTCTCCGTCGCAGAACTGCTATGTTTTCTAAACTAAATAAACTTCACCAAAGGTAATGCATGTCCACACTTGGCTTTACAGGTGCAAGACTAGATATTAAAAACTCCTTTCCAACAAATAGAGTACACTTCAGAAACACAATAATAAAGCATACTAAGTTGGTTGATGGAGAATATTAATTCAATTTATTAGCAATAGCAATTATACTTATATACCACCACATAGAAGTTAAAACTTTCTTTCACAAGTTCGTAATGTAATTACCATTTTTGTCCCCAAAACTCTGGGTATTATTTTACCAAGCTCAGAAGGATGGAAAGCTGTGCCAACCCTGAGCCCATTGGGATTGAATTTACAATGGATTTGGGCTGCAGTATTACAACTTAATCACTGCACCATAAGGGCTATTAAAACTTCTTATTTTTGTGCCATATTCAATTCCAAATATTCGTGATCATCATGGCAATCAGCCCTAAAAACTCTCCTGCAAATATAATGCCATGGCCTTTCATCTACCTTCCACATTGCAGCATGACACTTGTACCACTGGTCCAGCTCCTTTTGGCATGCAAAGTCCTCTTCAGACCCAGGTCAGTATTGATGAAAGTATAAACAGAGATGAGCACTGAACCCTAGATTTGGATATGATTGGCTTTTGAGCAATGGCAACCTTTACCTAACAGAAATCCACCAGGTAAAAGTCCTTTGATCCTCAGGGTTGTCAGGTTAGTTAACCACCACCTGATGCTCGGCGTTGAGTCGCTGGCATTATGGTTGACTCTGTTACCATAGCAGGATAACCTGGCCAGATATACAGATTAAAAATTATATCTAACTTAAACTATATGTCAACTCCTTCCTTAAACTACATCACACTATCTCTAACAACCTTCTCTACACTCTTCTTGCACTAGAGTATAATTTAGGCTTTAATTGCTTCTCTACATCTTCTCTCCCTTTCCTCACAGTTTACAATACTCTGTGATAATCTGAGCCAAAAGGCCAGCCCCCAATGCTGTCCATCACATACAGTATTTGCTTTGCTACTAGTATGAAAAGTGAAAACTTCTTGCCAGGGCAGAAAGCTGTAAATTTGTGATCACATGTAATTTGGATAAAAATGTTGGTAAAAGTTAGAGGACCTGAGTAGATTATCCTCCCAGCCTTCATTCATATAACTGTGAATGTATGACTTTGCATAGAGAAAAATCTAAGGAAGAAAAAAATACTTTATAAAAGATAAAAAAAGAGTAGGAGGAAGAGCCTGCCCCACCACCATCACCTGGGGCCGGCCCACCACACCGCTCGCCACCCGAAACACCCCCCCCCAGTTCCCTCAAGGAGCTGGAGGGAAAGAGGAGGAGGAAGAGGCTGCCTCACCATCATCACCTGGGGCAGCCCCCTGCGCCGCTCGCCACCCGAGCCACCCCATGGTTCCCTCAAAGGAGCTGGAGGGAAAGAGGGGGAGGATAAGCAGTTAATTATTTCAATATAGAAACTGTAGTGACTCTGAAAGTACCCAATTTTTAGCGATTTGATGTAACTAACTTACAGGAGAGACTTTCTCATATAGAGACTTTATAAGAAACTGACTTACATAGTGACTTGAAATAGTTAACTAACAGCAGAAAATTAACTCAATTTTTAGCCTGATATTGTGTTCTAAACTGATATTGTGCTCTAAACTGTGATAATATGCATGATGTTACCTTCTTTTAAACTGTGATAATATGTATGATAGGGGGAATTTGGTGTAGAAACCGGCAAAGCACGCCAGGGAGTTTGCCAAGAGAACCCTATTGACCAAAGCAAAGGCAAAACAAAGGGACAAATCAGAGGAAACAGGAAGGATGTTCAGCACATTAGATGGACAGAAAGGGACGGGCAGGAAAGGGGGAGCAGAAATACAGTGTCGTAAGGAACAATATTGCATAGGGACATGGAATGTAAGATCAATGAACCAAGGAAAGCTGGAAGTAGTAAAAAAGGAAATGGAAAGAATAAGCATTGATATCTTGGGAATCACTGAGCTAAAATGGACAGGGATGGGTGAATTCAGCTCTGGAAACCATCATATCTACTACTGTGGACAAGAAAACCTCAGCAGAAATGAAGTGGTCATAATTGTAAATAAAAGAGTGAGAAAAGCAGTAAAGGTAAAGGTAAAGGTATCCCATGCTCGAAAGCCAGTCGTATGTGACTCTAGGGTGCAGTGCTCATCTCTGTTTCTAAGCCGAAGAGCCAGCGCTGTCTGCTTCTGCAGACATTTCCATGGTCATGTGGCAGGCATGACTAGACACCAGAGTGCACGGAATGCTGTTACCTTCCCACCGAAGTGGTCCCTATTTATCTACTTGCAATTTCTTGCATTCGAACTGCTAGGTTGGCAGGAGCTGGGATGAAGACGGGAGCTCATTTCCGTCCTGCAGTAATGGGATACAATCTCAAAAATGATAGAATGATGTCAGTCAGACTACAAGGCAAACCATTTAATATCACTGTAATCCAAATATATGCACCAACCACTAGTGCAGATGAAGCCACAGCAGACCAGTTCTATGAGGACCTACAACATCTTATAGAACAGACACCAAGAAATGATGTCCACATTATCTTAGGAGACTGGAATGCAAAAGTAGGAAATCAAAAAGTGGATGGAATAACAGGCAAGTTTGGTCTGGGAACACAAAACTGATAGAGTTCTGCCAAGATAACACACTAGTCATAGCAAACACCTTTTTCCAGCAACACAAGAGGAGACTCTACACATGGACATCACCAGATGGCCAACATCGAACCAAATTGACTACATACTCTGCAGCCAAAGAAGGAGAACCTCTATAAAGGCAGCAAAAACAAGACCTGGAGCAGACTGTGGCTCAGATTGCAATCTTCTGATTGCAAAATTCAGGCTCAGACTGAAGAAAATAGGGAAAACTAAAAGGCGGGATAGATATGATCTAGACAACATACCCAAGGAATACACGGTGGAGGTGAGGAACAGATTCAATGGTCTGGACCAAATAGACAGAGTACCAGAAGAATTATGGGCAGAGATGAGAGACATTATGCAGGAGGCAGCAAGGAAAACTATACCAAAAGAAAAGAAGCACAAAAAAGCAAAGTGGTTGTCGGAGGAGGCTCTTAAAGTAGCAGAGGAAAGAAGGAATGCAAAAGGCAAAGGAGAAAGGAAAAAATACAATCACTTAAATAAAGAATTTCAAAGAAAAGCAAGGAGAGATAAGGAAACCTACCTAAATGAACAGTGCAAAGAAATAGAGGAAAACAACACAAGAGGCAGGACTAGAGATCTCTTTAAAAAAATTGGGGAAGTCAAGGGAACGTTCAAAGCAAAAATGACCACGATAAAAGACAAAGATGGCAAAGAGTTAGCGGATGCAGAAGAGATAAAGAAAAGATGGAAAGAGTACACAGAGCAACTTTACAAAAAAGACTTAAACACCCCGGATAATGAGAATGAGGGGAAAATTGAACTTGAACCAGACATCCTAGAGAGTGAAGTCAGAAAGGCCCTAAAAAGCACGGCAAATAACAAAGCCAGTGGAGATGATGGTATCCCAGTTGAATTCTTCAAAGTCCTAAAAAATGATGGAATCAATCTACTACATGCTATATGCCAGCAGATTTGGAAAACGAAACAGTGGCCACAGGATTGGAAAAGATCAGTATACGTCCAAATCCCAAAAAAGGGCAATGCCAAAGAATGTTCAAATAATCAAACAATTGCACTTATCCCACAAGCTAGCAAAGTGATGCTCAAGATAATACAGGATAGACTACAGCAGCATGTAGAAAGAGAACTACTAGAGGTGCAGGCTGGGTTCAGAAGAGGCAGGGGGACCAGAGACCACATTGCCAACATACGTTGGATCATGGAGAAAACAAAGGAATACCAGAAACAAGCTTACTTCTGCTTCATTGACTACACCAAGGCCTTTGATTGTGTGGACCACAACAAAATGTGGCAAGTAGTTAAAGAGATGGGAATACCAGAACACCTCATATGTTGCATGTTGGGGCAAAAAAACCTAATTACATTTATAAACTGATGGGTTCTGAACTCTCTGCAACAAACCAGGAAAGGGACCTTGGTGTCCTGGTGGACAGCTCAATGAAGGTGTCAACCCAATGTGCCTCAGCAGTGAAAAAAGCAAACTCAATGCTTGGGATCATTAGGAAGGGTATAGAAAATAAGTCAGCAAGTGTCATTTTGCCGCTTTATAAATCTATGGTGAGGCCCCATCTGGAATACTATGTACAGTTCTGGTCACCATACCTCCAGAAGGATATTATGGAGTTGGAAAAAGTGCAGAGGAGGGCAACCAAAATGATTAGGGAACTGGAACACCTTCCTTACCATCTGAGGCTGCAACAGTTGGGCCTTTTCACTCTTGAACGATGGCGTCTAAGAGGTGACCTGATTGAAGTTTATAAAATCATGCACAGTGTGGACAAAGTAGATAAGGAAAAACTGTTTTCCCTATCGCATAACACTAGAACTAGGGGACACTCGATGAAACTTTTGGGTACTAGTTCTCAAACAAATAAGAGAAAGTACTTTTTCACCCAGAGGATTACTGGTCTATGGAACTCCCTGCCAGAAGAAGTGGTGACAGCTGTCAGTCTTGACAGCTTTAAGAAAGGATTAGACAAGTTCATGGAGGACAAGGGTATCAATGGCTATAATTATGAATACTTAAGGACAACCTCGGGGTTGGAGAGATAGGCCGGATATCTCTCAATGCCATTTCCAGGGAATCCTAAGCAGGTGAAGGCATCTCCTTGGGAATACTCTGAAGCAAATGGTGAGCCACTGTGTGAGACAGAATGCTGGACTGGATGGGCTGCGGCCTGTTCCAGCAAGGCTGTTCTTATGTTCTTATGTCTCATGAGAAATCTGTACATGAGTCAAGAAGCAACAGTTAGGACAGAACATGGAATGACAGAGTGGTTTGGAATAGGAAAAGGAGTAAGACACGACTGCATTCTGTCACCCTACTCATTCAACTTATACACAGAGCACATAATGCGCAATGCAGGGATGGAGGAATCACAATATGGGATCAAAATTGCTGGGAGAGACATCAACAATTTGAGATATTCAGATGATACCACCCTAATGGCAGAAAGTGAGGAAGACCTAAAGAAGCACCTGATTAGGTTGAAAGAAGAGAGTGCAAAAGCTGGCCTGAGACTCAATATCAAGAAAACCAACAGGCCATATCAGTCCCTGGAAAATAAATGGGGAAGAAGTAGAAGCGGTAACAGATTTTACTTTCTTAGGATCCAAGATCTCTGCAGATGGACATTGCAGCCATGAAATAAAAAGGCGACTGATTCTTGGGAGACAAGCTATGGAAAACCTGGGGAACATAGTGAAAAGTAGAGACATCTCACTGCAAACAAAGGTCCACATAGTCAAAAACAATGGTATTTCTAGTGGTAATGTATGGCTGTGAGAGCTGGACCATTAGAAAGGCTGAGCGAAGAAAAATAGAAGCCTTTGAGATGTGGTGCTGGAGGAGAGTTTTGAGAGTCCCTTGGACAGCGAGGAGAACAAATAGGTCAATATTAGAAGAGATTAGCCCTGAGTGCTCATTAGAAGGTCAGATAGTAAAGATGAAGCTGAAGTATTTTGGTCATCAAATGAGAAGAGAGGATTCACTTGAGATGGCCTTGATGCTGGGGAAGGTGGAGGGCAAAAGAAAAAGGGGACAGCCAAAGATGAGATGGCTAGATGGTATTGTAGATACAATGGGCACGGGGCTGTGCAGACTAAGGAGTATGGTGGAGGACAGGGGTGCCTGGAGAGCCATGGTCCATGGGGTTGCAAAGAGTCGGAACCGACTGTGCAACTGAACAACAACAAAAAGATCAAGTGTGTATTTGTGCATGTGCCTGCTGTTGCTCAAAATTTCATACTCATGAATTGAATACCATATAATTAATGCCTTTGAAATTAATCTTATCCAGGGAATTTTAACTTGTTTGTTGGCATGCTGTAGTTTTTGATTTTGACATTTGTTCAGCAAATGTCAAGCAAGGATAAAAGTTTTGGGTGTCTCTAACAGCTTTCCGTGCACTCTGGTGTCTAGTCATGCCTGCCACATGTCCACAGAAATGTCTGCAGACATAGTCAGAGCTAGCTCTTTGTCTATAAACAAAGATGAGCACTGAACCCTAGAGTCAGATATGACTGTCTTTTGAGCAACGGTGACCTTTACCTTTACCTAACAGAAATCCACCAGGAAAAATTTAGAACAAGTCTTGGAACAAATCTTTGGCCCAGTTAGTTATTACAAATAAAATTATTTCTGTTTAAAGGATAGTTTCTTTTGAGGCCTACCATGTGACCAAGGTAAACCTTTCCCCCTTAGTTATGGAAGTTTTAGTATTTAATTAATGTGTCTACATTAAAATATTAACCCTTTATGTTTCCCCACTTGAGGTCTGAGGATTGCACCACATAGCATATTATACCTCCTAGCAATCATATTTAGTCTCGAATAGCTCTTTCCAGCCAGACCATATATTAAAGCCCCAAATTTCACATACTGTTGTGATCCAGCCCTTCTCCAACTCCTAAGAGGACTTGGATCAGGGGGTACTCCCTATGCCCAGCCCAGTTCTGCCTACACCTGAGGCCTAGGATGCCTTGAGCCAGGGATCTCAGCCTGCACCTGGCCAAAGTCTGTTTTTCCCTACAGCTGACCTGTCAGATCAGGAGTCTGGCTCTGACAGTGATCAGCCCTCAGTCAGGGAGAAGTCTAGGAAACAGCTACACCTGAGACACAGGCAGGCTAGTGCAATGGTGCCCCAATTTTTTTTGAGGGCCAGTCCTGCCCCTGACACACAGCTGCAGGGGTCAGAGGCAGGCTGCTTCTGCTGATGACAGTTTTGACGTCAGCAGCAACGTCAGCAATCACGCTTTGTCCTGGCTGCTCCAAGCAGCCTCTTGCTCGGTCCTATCCCCTCTGCAGCCTTCGCCAAAGCCAATCACTGTGTTAGGAAAAACTTCTGAGCCTCTTCAGTTTCAAAATCTGTGGCGCTGGAAGGGTAAACCTGGCGTGCTTCGGTGACGGCATCCTGGGCATGCCAGGGGGCTCTTCTAGCACTGCAGAGTTTGAAACAGAGGAGGCTCCGAAGATTTCCCTGGCATGGCGATTGGCTTTGGCAAAGGCTGCAGACAGGATAGGACTGAGCAAGAGGCTGCTCCGAGCAGCCAGGACAAAGTGTGATCACCACCGCCGCCACCGCCACCGCCGCCACCACCACCACCGCCACCACCGTCGCCACCATCACCACTGCTGACATCAGGCAGTGGGGGTGGGTGGAGGGGCAGTCCACAGTGAGCCTAGGTACTCACCGCGGGCCACATTAATGATATTCAAGGGCCTAATTGCGCCCACGGGCCCTAGTTTGGGTGCCCCTGGGCTAGAGTGAAGCACCAGAGAAGGCTCCCAGTTGATACCAATTAGCTGGGAGGCTTATAAGCAAGCTTCTTGCAGCCTTCCAGCAGTGGTACAACTCTTGTGCAAAGACCGACATCCTGCTTGACTCCAGGATCAGTTGCAATATGTAACACACATAATTCAGGTCATATCAAAGCAGATATTGCTGACATGTCTATATCTATATACCAGCCTTGAAGATATGGACAAGGTGCACACCATGATATTCTCAATTCTTCTTTTGTGTTCAGGTCAGACTTTAAACTGCCAAAATGAAGCCATCTTCTTGCCTTTGTTATTGGCCAAACTTAAATCCTCATCAGCACATGTTTCCAGCAGATGTTCTGGATTCTGTATCTCTCCACATTAACTCAGCATTATTATCCGCCAGCAGCTCCCAATTGAGCATTTAGGCACTTTAATTTAGGCACTCTGACCCTTAGCCTATTTGGAGTACTGTTATGTATGTACAATGTTGCTTTAAGAAATGTATGAATGTAACCTGACCACAATTACAATGTAGCCCAGCTGTAAAGGAACGCGAGTAAGCTGCCCATAGAGGGCAGCTGCGAGCGTTCAACTCACATGGTTCTCATTCCTCAAATCACCGGCAGCCGCGGGAACTCTCCCGCACCAGCAAACTACTACGGACAAGGGGCGTGACTCACACGACGTCACGACGGTAGCGGCCAATAAGCTACCGTGCAACCAGATTCAAATGTATTGTGCTACTGTATATAATGTGATGTACCTCCGCCATTACCACATGTTCATCCTGATCATCAACCAATAAACCTGTGTTAGTCCTCACTGCGACTCCTTCTTTGTCTTCCGTGCAAGACACTAAATTGGCGACGAAGGTGGGATGATGGCGAATCCCAAGGTCAAGCCTTACCAGTTCGATGTCAGCGAGCCCGAACAATGGGAGCTCTACGAGTGCCAGTTCCGGCACGCAATGGAAGCTGCGGGTGTCGACGCCGCCGCGAGGATGCGCTCCTATTTCCTGGCCCAGGTGGGGCCGGCCACGCTGCGCATCCTGATGAACCTGGTGGCCCCCAAGAAGGTGGAAGAGGTGTCCATCAACCGCATGCTGGGGCTGCTGGGCGAGCATTTCCAGCCCCCCGTGTCGATCTTCCCGGCCCGGGTCGCGTTCCACAGGCGAGACCAGCGACAGGGCGAATCCGTGTCCGCCTACGCAGCGGCCCTCAGGCTGGCAGCAGTGCACTGCCAGTGGGATGACCTGGACCAGGCCCTCCGAGACCGCATGCTGTGTGGCCTGAGGGACGAGGAGCTTCAGCAAAATCTCATGACCCGCGACTACCGCCTCACGTTCAACGAGGTACTGCGGGAGGCCCAAGCGGCCGAAGCGGCCAGAAGCGGGGTCAGAGTGTTCAAGTCCTGAGGGGCCACGTCCGAAAGGGCCAAGTCACCAGTACAGGCGGCCCGGCGGACACCAGCAAAAACAGCCTGGCGGGCCCCCAAGCCGCCCGCCGGCACACCAACGGCGTCCGAGGAGTCGTCCACTACGGCAGACCCTTGCTCCAGCGAGGACAACGACGTCCAGCAGGTCAAGAAGTGAGGAGAGAAGCGACAGACCCGCAAGCGGCAAGACCGCCGCTGCGACGGTTGTGGGGCGTCCCACGACCGCACAAGGTGTCCGTTCCGAAAGGCCGAGTGTCACAACTGCGGCCGAAAGGGGCACATCGCCCGAGTGTGCAGGCGCGGGCGAGGCGAGGACAGGGGAAATTCGAACCATCCCCAGACGCACCAACGGAAGGCAGCCGGCACCAGGAAGGTCTCAGACGACCACAGCATGGCAGGCATGAACCGCGTGGGCCTGGAGCACCGGCGTTTTTTCATTGAGGTACAGTTACAGGGGGTCCCAGTGAGGATGGAGATAGACTCGGGGTCGTCCTATTCCATCCTGTCCCAAAAAGACTTTATGCGCATTCCCCCAGATGCACGGCCCAAGTTGCGGGCCATGAGGTCACACCTACGGGACGTGCAAGGGAACGGGATCCCAGTGTTGGGGGTGGGGAACTTCAAGGTGAAGTTCAAGAATTACTCCGAGAAACTGCCCCTAGTGGTCCTCAAGGGGGGGAGGTGCTGCCTTTTGGGAACGCAGTGGTTCGCTCCCCTAGGAATTGAACTGTCCAGCATTAACGCCATAGAGACTGACCCAATGCGGGATGTGTGCAACGCACACCCGGACGTTTTCAAGAAGGGGCTCGGGACTTACAAAGGGCCCCCAGTTTCCTTTGACCTGGATCCAGAAATCCGACCCATACGCCTCAAGCCAAGAAGAGTGCCTTTCGCCCTCAAGGACAAGATCGAGGCAGAACTGGACAAATTGGTGGGGCAGGGGATTTTGGTTCCAGTTGATTCGGCGGAGTGGGAAACGCCGATTGTTACAGCCCTTAAATCAAACGGGGAGGTTAGGATTTGTGCGGACTATAAATGTACGATTAATAAGGCCATTCGGCCAAATGCATGTCCGGTGCCCGTGGTCAGCCATTTACTGGCCACGCTTCATGGGGGGAGGTGTTTTGCCAAGCTAGATCTGGCGCAGGCATATCAGCAGCTCTCTGTAACCCCTGCTGCTGCCGCTGCGCAAACGATCGTAACGCACAAGGGGGCATTTAAGGTGACACGCCTCCAGTTTGGCGTGAATTCGGCCCCCGGAATTTTCCAGTCCCTCGTGGAACGCCTTTTAAAGGGGCTTCCTGGCATCCTCCCATACTTCGACGACGTGTTGATAACAGTGGGGGGCGAGTCAGAATTAGTGCAAAGGCTAGACAGGGTCCTTTCAATATTCGAGAAAGCGGGCCTCCGACTGAGAAGGGACAAATGTGTCTTCTTTGCGAGAGAGGTCGAGTTCCTTGGGTTCAAGGTAACCCCGGAAGGCATCAAGCCCTCCGAGTCCAAGGTTGCGGCTGTGCAAAACGCCCCTCGCCCCACCGCGAAACCGGAGCTGCAGTCGTTCCTAGGGCTCTTAAATTTTTACCATTCCTTCCTGCCGAGGAAGGCATCTGTTGCTGAGCCACTGCACGCATTATTGAAGAAAGAGGCGGTTTGGCGGTGGGGAGATAGGCAAGAAAAAGCGTTTAGGGAGCTGAAGGCACTCCTATCCTCAAGTGCTGTCCTGACCCACTTTGACCCTAGGAAGCCAGTAGTGTATGATGTGTCCCCGGTGGGAGTGGGGGCGGTTCTATGCCACGTGTTGGAGAGCGGGCGGGAAGCTCCGGTAGCGTACTACTCAAGGTCCCTCTCAAAGGCCGAGCGCAATTACACGCAAACTGATAGGGAGGCCCTAGCCATCATCGCAGGAACGAAAAAGTTCCATGACTTTTTATACGGCCGCGAGTTTACGGTAGTGACGGATCACAAGCCACTTCTGGGGATCTTCACTACCGGCAAACCCACACCGCAAATTCTCTCCCCCAGGATGCTGCGTTGGGCCATTTTCCTCAACGCCTACCAGTACGAGCTGGTCTATCGCCCAGGGAAGGAGATCTCCCATGCGGACGCACTGTCCCGATCTCCCCTCCCTAGCGTAGGGGACCCCACATGCGAGGTAGAGCAGGACCACCAAGTCCTACTGATTGAGTCTCTCGACTCACCCCCCATTCTCCCGGCCGACCTCGCCAAAGCCATGGCAGCCGACAAGATGCTGGCCCAAGTTAGCTCCTGGGTGAGGAAAGGGTGGCCCACTACTCCCCCCGAGGAAAAGTTCAAGCCATTTGTCAGGCGGAGAGTAGAGCTTTCCCTGGAAAGGGGCTGTTTACTCTGGGGCCAGCGGGTAGTTATCCCAGAGAAACTGAGGGCCAAGGTACTGAAGCTACTGCATACCAGTCACCCGGGGATCGTGCGCTCCAAGGCTCTGGCCAGGAGCTTCTTCTGGTGGCCCCAGATAGACATGGATATAGAACGTTTAGTGGGCACGTGTGAGAGCTGCCAGAGCTCTCGGCCCGAGGAGTCCCGGTTACCCCATAGGGAATGTGACACGGCCCGCGGGCCATGGTCCCGGATTCATGTTGATTTTGCTGGCCCTTTCCGCGGGGCCATGTTTTTGCTGGTAGTCAACTCCTACTCCAAGTGGTTGGAGGTAATCCCCATGAGCAGCACCTCCTCTGCGGCAACCATTAAACAGTTGCGCAAGCTTTTTGCCTGTTTCGGCCTGCCAGATGTTCTTGTTAGCGATAACGCTAGTACCTTCACGTCTGCAGAGTTCAAGACGTTTATTGAGTGGAACGCCATCAGGCACATCACCGCTGCCCCGTTTCACCCCGCCACCAACGGTCAGGTAGAGCGCCAAGTGCGCACTACGAAAGACGCACTGCGGCGCATGGGTCCCGGTGAGTTGAACCTTCATCTGTGTCAGTTCCTCATCTGTTACAGGACAACCCCCCTAGCCTCAGGATTTTCCCCAGCCGAACTCCTCATGAGGAGGCGTCCGGTAACACTTTTTGACCGGATGGATCCGTCCAGGGTGGAGGATGAGGGAAGGAATATAAACATAGGGGGAGAGAGCTCCAAAAGTTTTTCAGTAGGGGACCCGGTTCACTGCAGGAACTACGCGGCCTCGGGGCCAGCGTGGGTTCCAGGGACAATCATTGAGCAGACGGGGCCAGTATCCTACAGGGTCGAGACTAGCTCGGGTCTACTTTGGAGAAGGCACGCTGACCAACTCAGAAGGCGAGTCACCAGTGAAGGGGAATCAGCGTTAGGGTCCTCCCCCACCCGCATTACCCAAGGGGGAGACACGGCGGAACCCGCGGATACAAATGCATATCCTGGGTTCTCGAACAAAGAGGAGGATACTTTGAAAGAGAGGGATCAGTTTGATTGTGATTATGATTTGCAGTACCAGGGGGGTGTAGCGGAGTGGTCCCCCACCCGTCCTAGCGAGAAGAGGGGTTTCAGTTCAGCCCCTGGTACCTCCAGTCCCCCCAGTCCTTTTGTTTTGGAATATCCCATAGCGCCAGCTCCCCGGAGACAAACACCCCCAAGACTGGCAACGGGGGGTAGTCCGCCCACCACAGTCTCTAGAACTCCCGGGCAGGTAACCGGAGGTGGCGTGGCCACGAGGGCCTCTTCGTCGGTCCGGAGATTCGTACTGGGGGGGACCCCAAGCTCCTCAAACGGTAGGCAGGGTTTCACTTCCCAACTGTTCATTCCATTCCCGTCCCCCAATGCAAGGTTACCACAGAGCCCACACCGAGCCATTAATGAGTCCCCCCCTTTCCGTTGCAGGGCAGGACTCCGCAGAACCAGGCTCCCCGGTTTTAAGTCAAGCGGCCGCTCGCCCCAGGCGCACGTGCGGCAAGCCACAATGGTTGAGGGACTTCGTCCCATCCTAGGGGGGAGGGATGTTATGTATGTACAATGTTGCTTTAAGAAATTATGAATGTAACCTGACCACAATTACAATGTAGCCCAGCTGTAAAGGAACGCGAGTAAGCTGCCCATAGAGGGCAGCTGCGAGCGTTCAACTCACATGGTTCTCATTCCTCAAATCACCAGCAGCCGCGGGAACTCTCCTGCACCAGCAAACTTCTACGGACGAGGGGCGTGACTCACACGACGTCACGACGGTAGCGGCCAATAAGCTACTGTGCAACCAGATTCAAATGTATTGTGCTACTGTATATAATGTGATGTACCTCCGCTATTACCACATGTTCATCCTGATCATCAACCAATAAACCTGTGTTAGTCCTCACTGCGACTCCTTCTTTGTCTTCCGTGCAAGACACTAAAGGTACATAGAAATAACCCCCTTGAAGACTGTGGTACATTTTATATACTGCTCAAAAAAATAAAGGGCACACAAAAATAAGGCATCCTATGATCTGAATGACTGAAATACTGTGTTCCTATTGTTGTTCACATACTGTAGTCAAATATGCTGACAACAAAATCACACAAAACTTAACAATGGGAATCAAATCCATCAACCCATGGAGGTCTGGATTTGGAGTTACAGTCACAGTGACAGTGGAAGAAACCACTACAGGCTGATCCAACTGTGATGCAATGCCCTTAAATCAAGTCAAAATGAGGCTCAGTAGTGTGTGTGGCCTCCATGTGCCTGTATGACCTCCCTACAATGTGTGGGCATGCTCCTGATGAGGTGGCAGACGGTCTCCTCTCCCACACCTGGACTAAAGCAACCCCCAACTCCTGGACAGTCTGTAGTGCAACGTGGTGTAGGTGGATGGAGCGAGACATGGTGTCCCAGATGTGCTCAATCAGATTCAGGTCTGGGGAACGGGCGGGCCAGTCCATAGCATCAATGCATTCATCTTGCGGGAACCGCTGACACACTCCAGCCACATGAGGTTTAGCATTGTCATGCATTAGGAGGGACCCAGGGCCAACCGCACCAGCATATGGTCTCACAACGGGTCTGAGGATCTCATCTCGGTACTTAATGACAGTCAGGCTACCTCCGGCAAGCACATGGAGGGCTGTGCGGCCCTCCAGGGAAATGCCACCGCACACCATTACTGACCCACCACCAAACCGGTCATGTTAGAGGATGTTCCAGGCAGCATAACATTCTCCATGGCATCTCCAGACCCTTACACGTTTGGCACATGTGCTCAGTGTGAACCTGCATTCATCTGTGAACAGCACAGGGCGCCATTGGTGAACCTGCCAATCTTGGTGTTCTCTGGCAAATTCCAAATGTCTTGCACAGTGTTGGGCCATGAGCACAACCCCCACCTGTGGTCGTCGGGCCCTCATACCACCCTCATGGAGTCTGTTCCTGTCCATTTGAGCAGACTCATGCACATTGGTGGCCTGCTGGAGGTCATTTTGCAGGTCTCTGGCAGTGCTCCACCTGTTCCTCCTTGCACAAAGGCGGAGGTAGTGGTCCTGCTGCTGGGTTGTTGCCCTCCTACGGCCTCCTCCACGTCTCCTGATGTACTGGCCTGTCTCCTGGTAGCACCTCCATGCTCTGGGCACAACGCTGGCAGACACAGTGAACCTTTGTGCCACAGCTTGCATTGATGTGCCATCATGGATGAGCTACACTACCTGAGCCACGTGTGAGTTGTAGGCTCCATCTCATGCTTCCGCTAGAATGAAGGCACCACCAGTGTTCAATAGTGACAAAACCATCAGCCAGAAAGCAAAGGAACTGAGGAGTGGTTCCTGCTGAACACTCCTGTATTGGGGATGCATTGCTAATTGCCTCTGATGTCCACCTGTTGTCTCTTCCATTTGCACAACAGTGTGTGGAATTGATTGTCGATTGGTATTGCTACCATGGTAGACAGTTTGATTTCACAGAAGTGTGATTGACTTGGGGTTACATTGTGTTTTTTAGGTGTTGTTTAGGTGTTCTCTTTATTTTTTTGAGCAGCATATTTTGAACCAAAATTGGACAACCCTGAGAAATGACAACCTGTTGTGTCTGCTAATCGTTCTCATGCTAGGTCGAACAAAGGGATGTTCTTAATTGTTTAGAATCACTATGACGTTTGAATTTAGTCAGTGTCGATGGCTGAGAAATTCCTTTCTGATTAGAATTTACCAACATCTGAAAATATATTTATAATGTCATGGGATGGATCTGATGTTTTAAAAGTGGAATTTACAGGAACTATTTGTGTAGTGACATGGCTTTCGACTTTCTCATACTTATTATTTACTACCATTCTGTTCATAAATTTATAATCCCACCTAGGAAATAATCTGACAAACAGTTTAGCTCATTATTTTCAAGACCTGTATGATTTTATATCTGTTTTGTGTTGCAACATGCTCCCTTGCTACTATTAACACTGAAGAGCTTCTACATAATACACAGAAACTAAAGGGATGGGATTTTTCTTACCCCACAGTTCTCTTGATTTGTTCATGTTCTTTCTGCATTCTTCTGAAGGTAAAATAGATTACTGCAATGTTTATTTCACACATATCACAAAGAAGAGGCATAAAAGATCAGAAGCTTGTAAATTCTAAGCATAAAACAAAGCAAGTTAAATGAAATTTATCAGATTAGCAGAATAGCTTCTTTTCTGTCTTGTGAGGTAGGGAAGAGATGCTGATGTCGTCTCAGCACTGATAACAAATCATGGTTTACAACCAGAGTCCTATAAAGTATTTACAAATGTAGCAATTAATATTAATGAATAAAGTGTCAAATGGGCTCGACAGAGTACAACAATCAAAATGGATATTGCAGTTCTTGCCACAACAACTAGTTTATAAGAGATCGAACAAATATAACAGAAGCAATGAGGACTACAGAAAGCGTTCAAGCTTCCTCTGTTTTCCAACTAATACAGAAAAACACTTAAAATTGCTAAATGAATGTTAAAGATCAAGACAGGTCTAAGGCTAAGAGAAAATCTGCATGTCTTGCTGTGTGTGGGATACATTTTTGGGGGGGTATTGTGGCTGAAATCCTACTGCTTAACATAGTAATTCAGACTGGAGAAGACCTGTTGAAGCAGTGGGAATTTGGTAAATCATCTCTTCTGTAAATTCCATTGATATATTGGGGCCTATTGTAGCTAAGACATACTTAACGTTCAACTAGAGTTGGCCATGTTTGAAGCATGTCTGCCACATGTCCCCAGAAACGTCTGCAAACGTATACAGTGCTGGCTCTTTGGCTATAAACAGAGATGAGCACTGAACCCTAGAGTCAGATATGACTGGCTTTCAAGCAAGGGCAACCTTTACCTTTACTTTTACTAGAGTGGGCCCATTTTAATCAATGGAACTTAGAGAGCTTATCAAATCTCCAGTGATTCAGTAGGCCTACCTTCTCCAATTTACTACATTAAGCAACAGGATTTCAGCCATATGTGATGAACAAGATTTCTTTCTTTCTATTTGCATCTGTTTAATCATCACAAATGACAAGCTATCCTCTCTATATCTGGATTGTACGCTTATTTTTCCAGTCTTTGCCAGTGAATTCTTGGGACAAGTATGAGTTCTCTTAACACTTATTTATTCTAATATTTGCTGCCATCTTTCTGTAGTCTTAAGGATTTTTTTTAAAAAATAACCAAACAGTGCTATAGATACACGATGGCGAACCTTGGCACTCCAGAATGGGTTTTCTGCAATTCATTTGGCTCACACCGCCCTCATTGCTCCTGGAATTGGAAATAAAACGTGCCCATATGGGCACATTTTACTTCCATTTCTGGGAGCATCAAGGGCAGCACGGGCTTGATAAATCTCAGTAAAACAATTTGTGTGGATTCATGGGGGCTTGGGCTTCTGTGAATTGAAGTCCAAGAACATCTGGAGTGCCAAAGTTCACCATCACGGCTATAGATGCTTACTAACTTAGTGTCCGGCTTTGCCCGGGGGTTTGGGGATGGGTGGCTAACCCCCTGGGGCTGTGGTCGTGCATGAGGTGGGGGCACTGGCATGGATCTGTCCAGGGCTGTCACTCCTGCCCACCTGGCCTGAAAGGGTCCAGTGCCCCCGCGGTTCCATCCTACCTGTGCCGTGTCTTACCATCAGCTGTGTGTCCAAAGTCAGTACATTGGATGATCAGTGCTTTGGGGAATTGACTTAGGCTTCTGGGAATCGAAGTGCAAAAACCAAAGGTTGGGAAACACTGGTCTAGATCTACAAGTAGTTCAGTGGATCTTTTCTTCTGTCCTTTAGCTACAGGACTGATCCAACTAAACTGGCAAACAATTGGGCTGTACCAACAGAGGGGGAAAGTTTCATATTTAGTTAAGCAGCCCCAATAGTAGCAACTTTTCAATGCCCCTGCCACTTCTCAAAGTTTAACCAACAGTTCTTTAAATCCAGATAAAGAAATCAAACTAAGTTTAGAAAGGTGATTCAAGAAGTGAAGGCAAATTTATGATGTTTGCTATTATTTTTCAAACCAGGAAAAGACGTTGCAGTGTAAATTTATGGAAGATATTACAGTGAAAAATTAGCTGTGTGCAAATGGGAAGAAAGAGAGAAAGTGCTTGTCAAATTGTATCTGAAGAAACATATGCCAGTTTTATGATGTAGCAGTGCTCACTGTTAAATCTCATTTAATAATAATTTTTTTAAAAAAGACTTTGTTCTCATTTGTTTTATACAATACAGTCTATTCTTGCAAAATGAATTAGCCTTCACTTGAAATCACTAGGGGTTTGGAGTGCTCAGAACCATTCAAAATGGCCTCTATATCTAAATTGAATATTACACAATCACTCACTCTCACACACACCTCTTTTTAACACACCTCTTTTAAATTGCTTGCTAATGCCATTAGAAAGAGCATCTATTTACATGTACAATAAATAACTAGTACTGGACAAGGAGACAGACTGGTTTTAATTTACAGAGTTATAAGTTGCTGCATATTCTGCTCTCCATGTAATATTTTGCACCCATAAAGTATTCAGTAGCAATTATCCTTTAAAATGTTTTGCCTTGTTCTAAATTCAGAACACAATCAAGAGCAGAGAAAAGAGTTGTACAACCATGAGCCCTTCTTCTTCAGAACTTTTTCCACAGGAATATTTATGCCATGACTTTAATTTTAGGAAAATTCAGCTTTGATTGCACATTCAGTTTTGATTGCACATCTTATCACTGAAAGGTAAGTAAAAGTCTGATTCAGATCACAATATTATATATTTGAAAGCTTGCAAACAAATCTTGTTTATTCCCTCAATTGTTTAATTATTTGCCTTGCTTTGCTGCTTCTGCTGTTTATGTAAGTTAGTTGATGATGCTTAGATGCCAAATGCAAGGATTTAGCTCTTGATTTAATGCATTGAGACTCAGAAAGAAAGGAATTCTACTTTAAAAAATTATAAGAACCACAAACTGTTTCAGAAACTATCTTAAAAGTCGTTAAATTCTTCTCCTCCTCCTTCTTCCTCCTCCTCCTTCCTCTTCTTCTTCCATGTCCAGATCAACCTTTGGACTGCAAAAATTAAGACAATTTCTTGGCTTTGTCATTGGCCAAAATTAAATCTTCATCGGTACAAGTTTCTGATAGTAACTGACAGATCAGTAAATGAACTGGATTCTGTACCTCACCACATTCACACAGTGTGTTGTTGTCAGCCAGCAGTCGCCACTTGAGCACATTGGTCTTACATTTAGGCACTCCAACCCTCAGCCTATTCAGGGTCCTCCAAGTGACACACTTGGCTAGATTCCCTTCTGGTTTTGTTACTATCTTAAAAGTCCAAATTCTTCTCTATCTCCTTCTCCTTAACTAAGTGTAATGGACCTGTTGCTCCCGAGTAGACCCTTGGTTTAGCAATCCAGATTTTAGCTTGCCTTCTCACATGTCCTAACCTGAGTCGGGCTATCGTGGATAGAAAAATAGTCATCTTCATGTCTTTTAAAGATATATTGTAGCAAAACCAGTTACAGATTTCTTAGTTTCAAGAAGCAAAACAATTCTAAGCAAAACAGCTGTTTCAGTTCAGGAAGCACATTTAAAATAATGAAAACCTATCTAAGTGCAGAAGCCCTGAGCCACCCCCTCCCTCCCCCCATGTGTAGAAGACTACATGATTGTTGAGTTCAAAACACTCCCATAGACTTATGCAGCATGGAAAGAGCAAGAGCAAATGGACCGTCCCTTCTCCTCCCTTCCTTTTTATCTCCTTCAACAAGTTCCACTCCCTGGCACGTCTTCTGAAGAGCCCTAGCCAATGACCATGCACAGTACAACATGTCTCTCACCAATTAGGTTTCATTTTCCCCAGAACACGAGGTCAGATTGTTTTGACTAAAACATAATACTTGCCCAGTAACAACCCATAATGCAACACTGCTGCCTCTCCTCAGTGAACAGCACACAGATAAATCCATGTCACTATTTTTTTTAAAAAAAACACAGCCCCATTTCTATTCCAATGACACCAAGTAGCCTTAGTGCCCAAGAGAAGAGTATTAAAATTATTATTTTTTACTATTTATTGATCATACTGTATATCTGGTATGATGAATGTCATTTTTCACCTAAGATGCTGAAAAGCACATATTTCTCTTTCTAATATGTTGGTTTAGCTAAACCAATCACTAGCCACATGATTTTGGGTTTTGCTACATAATAGTGCCATATCTTAATGGAGCAGCCCAAATTCAATCTTAGTCCATAGTACAAACTCTACAAAAAATTAAATGTGCCCATGTATCCAAGCTTGGAGTGAATTTATTCTGGAAAGCGGATATTGTTGAAAGAAAGACGTTTATGCGCACTTGCCAAAACTATCAGGAAAGGCAATTTATAAAACATGGTCTTTCATCTCTAGAAAGCAGCTGAGGAAAAACATGATGCCTCAAAGTTTCCTCATGTTAGCAACAAAACAGCAGGCAGAAACAACTGGAATGCATTCAGAAGAAAAACAAAACGTATTCATTGAATTGCTCAAAAAGTATACTTTTATCTTAAAAAGTAAACTAGATGAACAACAACCACCACAAAGATTTTATTTTACATGTTCTCAATGTGAAAGTGAAGAGTTCAAAATGGCCGTAAAGAAGCCAAACTCAACTAATGAATGAATGGAGCTTATAATTCACATAGTAACACAAGCCATAACCAAAAAAGGATCTCACATAAAGTATCTTGAAGCTGCCTGATTACCATTGCATGGGAGTGCATAGACTATATTTTCTTGGCAGAGCAAAATGACATTCAACAAGGTAATTCTAAACAAGGGGACAGCCCAAACAAAAAAACTAACTTTAAAAGAAGTTTTGGATCTATACCAAGCATGGCATAGATATAGCAAACATTCTGTTCCTGATCTGTACCAAATTTGGAATTGTTTGGGCCAAGGTTGAAAATGTTGAAATCGTAGCCATGTTAGTCTATGCAAGCATATCAGAAAGTAAACAAAACAAAAAGACAAAAAACATTGTGACACCTTAAAGACTAACTGATGTATTTGAATGTTAGCTTTCGTAAATCAAGTCCACTTCATCAGACATAAGAGTGATACTTCATGGCATCAGTTTATACACATCAGATACAGAGGTACACAATGATTGATCAGTATAACAGATAAGTATAAAAATTGATGTGGCTTTTTACACCTTGTAATAGCAAAAGATCTCTGGTTGTTATTCAGGTCTGAAGGGTAAACTCATAAGCAAATTTTAATGCCACAATGTTTGTTTTACATCCACCTGCGACCCCGTGATGGCTAACCTTGGTACTCCAGGTGTTCTTGGACTTTAATTCACAGAAGCCCTGATAGGAGTGCTGATTTGGGTTCCTGGTAATTGAAGTCCAAGAACACCTGGCGTGCCAAGGTTAGTCATCACTGTACTAACTATTTGCAACTAAACGGGGCAAAACTTCACAACTATTCTGAATAACAACTAGATCATCATTTCCCCCTCTAGGAATAGGTTAGGCTTGACATGCTGTAAAAAACATTGATTTACATTTTTACTATGCCTGGGTATCCACAAAGTTCTCCTCTATCACCATCTTTCAAACAAACCAATCCATTCAAACAAACCAATTTCAAACAAACCAATTCAGCCTCCTTTGGTTTCCATCTTTTGCACTCATAAGGTAAAGGTAAAGGTAAAGGTTTCCCTTGCTCGAAAGCCAGTCGTATCTGACTCTAGGGCATACCTGTCAACCCGCGGCTCCGGACAAATGGGACCTGCACACATCGCTTGTGCACAGGTCGTGTTCCAAGCATGCGTGGAAAGGTTTTACCCCTTCCACGCATGTGCGGAAGCACTATGCCGCTTGTGCAGCCCTTACGCAAGCGACGTAGCGTTTTCGCACATGCGTGGAAGGGGTAAAACCCTTCCGCACATCGGAAGAAAGCATTTCCCCTGCTGCCAAATTACGGGGTTTTGGCAGCAGGGGCTGGGTTATGACGTCAATCGACATCAATTCACCGGGTAATCCCGGCCAAATCGGGAAGGTTGGCAGGTATGCTCTAGGTTGCAGTGCTCATCTCTGTTTCAAAGACGAAGAGCCAGTGCTGTCTGCTGCTGCAGACGTTTCCGTGGTCATGTGGCAGGCATGACTAGACACTAAAGCACACGGAACGCTGTTTACCTTCCCACCGAAGTGATCCCTATTTATCTACTTGCAATTTCTTGCTTTCGAACTGCTAGGTTGGCAGGAGCTAGGACAAAAACAGGAGCTCATTCCGTCCTGCAGTACTCGGGAATCGAACTGCTGACCTTCCGCCTCCCAGTCAGCGTCTTAGGCACTTGAGCCACTGCAGTCCCAGTGCACTCATAAATGGTGATAATGCAAGTGCGGCGCCAAAATGGCCACCGCGCTCTTTGCGGGGGCCCCCCCACCGGACGAAGGCATCCGGGTAGTTAGGGGCGTGGCCAGCTCCCTTATAAAAGGGTTGGCCACGAGGCAGCCGAGCTGCCATTTTGCGAAGCGACGGAGCGGAGAAGTTTTTCCCTCTTACTCCGTCGCTTTTACCTTGATCGGGAAGCCTTTTGGCTGCTGACCTTTCTCTTTTCGGCTTCCCTTAGGTCCGACTGAGATGCCTTCGAAGAAGAAGGTGGCCGCGAGCGCGGCTCGGGCGGTTCGGAGGCGCAATCCGGGTCGGAGGACCGCGGCTGCGCCTCCCGACCAGCTGCCTTTGCCGGCACCCACCGGGACCGGTGGGATGGGGTCTATTACCCCCTGGCCGGAGGCTGGGGACCCGAGCAGGGGTCCAGCATGGGCTGCGGCCCGCGGCCCGCAAGCGGCGGACGCCGCTCCTGGTGCCCATTCTACTGGGCCTCCCTCTATTGGGGCGCAGCTCACTCCATGGCCTTCCAGCCTTGGTGGGTGGTGTGGTCCCCTCCCTTGGCAGGCGCCTACGTCGGCCCTGCCGGGCCTGGGTGGGGGGTCATGGCCATATTTGGGCCCCGGGGTGCAAGGACCTGTACCCACGCCCGTAACAGGCGGGCCGGCTGGCCCGTGGCCCAACGCCAGTGTGGAGGCCTTACTGGCCCGCGTGGCGGCACTCGAGGCTTCCCTTGCTCGGGCCAGCCACGCTGGGGCTCCTTTTGGGGTTCACTTTGACGCGTCATCTGCTGGGCAGCGGCAGGCGACAGGACGGGTCGAGCAGCTTGAGGCGCGTGGCGCGACTTCGGTCACTGCCTCGCAGCTCCCCAACCAACAGGCCAGCGCGGGTCATGCCCCGGCGACGAGCTCTACGGCGGTCGTGAGCTCCGACGCCCCCAGTGGGCCGGAACCCCCGGTGGGGGCGGCCCGCGGGGGTGCAGCATGTGAGTTTGCGGTACAAACTAGTGCACCTACACATGTGGCTACGTTGGGGGGGGCTTTCCAATGGCCTTGGCCTCGCATGGGGGTGCGGCGGTACAGCCGCTGACGCACCACCAGGCGACGTCAACCACCACCCAATGCCCCGGGGTGGGGAGCGTTTCCTACCCTGTGGGGAATGTTTTGGGGGTGGCTGGGCTAGTCCAAGCCCCTTTCCAGATGCCCGCAGTTTCTGCTGTGCCTGTCTCGGCCTTGCCGACAGCGGGCTATTCCTTGCCACTGGGTGACCACTTGGCACAGGCCACCAGAGAGAAAATATGGCGAGGGGAGTATGTAGATATCTTCTCACTCCTAAACAGGGAGCCCACCAAGGAAGAGAGGGAGGGGCAGGATGAGAAGGATAAGGAACAGGCACGTCGTCGCAAGCCACCACGAACGTGGGCCAACTGGCTGCCGGCTTATCTCATCTACATGGCGGTGTACCTGAGGGCCCGGCCGGATCTGGCAATTCCGATGGTCCAGTATTTGGACAACATCTATCGGGCAGTGGTTGATTTTCCGGGCCCGTCGTGGTTGGCTTATGACGAGGAATTCCGTGTGCGAATTCCCCTGCACCCTGAGATGAGGTGGGATGAGCCATGCCAGAGGCTTTGGCTTCTGTACATGACGCCCACGTGCCCCGCGCCAGGGGAAAGATACCATTGTGGACATGCGGTCCAGCGAGTGGCTCCAGCACAGGTTCCCCGCCAAGTGGCGGGGCAGGGGGTTCCAGCCCGCCTGCTGTGCTGGACTTTCTCGTCTAATGGTTCATGCAATAAGAAGAATTGCAAGTACAGACATGAGTGTCCCACCTGTGCGGGCCCCCATGCAGCCTCTGCCTGTCCCAGGCCTGGAGGGACGCGGGGCAGAGGGAGGGGCGCGGGGCAGAGGGCTGGCAAGACTGCCGCAGATGGAGCTAGTTCACCGAAAGTCTCCCTCCCCAATTAATGTGGACATGTTGGAACGTTGGCTCGCATTGTACCCGAAGGGGGAGGATGCAGATTATCTCCTTCAGGGCTTTAGGCAGGGGTTCCGTATTCCTTTCATGGGTGATAGGTCCCCTCAGGATGCCCCCAACCTTTTGTCCCTTAGGGGGAGGGAGGAGGTGGCTGCCGCCAGCATTAATAAGGAGGTCAATGCGGGCAGGGTCACGGGCCCTTTCCCTGCACCCCCGTTCACTAACCTTAAGGTATTGCCCCTGGGCTTGGTTCCCAAGAAGTATCCAGGCGAGTTTCGCCTTATCCATCACTTGTCCTACCCAGCCGGCCGATCGGTCAACGATGCTATCCCTGACGACCTTTGCTCAGTCAGGTATACGTCTTTTGACCACGCGCTGCGCATGGTGCGCTCATGTGGCCCGGGTGCGCTGCTGGCTAAGTGCGACATTAAGTCGGCTTTTCGCCTCTTGCCAGTGCACCCGGGCGACTTTGAATTGCTGGGTTTCAAATTTCGGGGCGAATATTACTTTGATAAGGCCATGCCTTTTGGCTGTTCCATATCATGCTCGGCTTTCAAGCGTTTCAGTACCTTCCTAGAGTGGGCTTTCGTCCGCAGGTCAGGGTCCCGGTCTGTAGCCCATTACCTGGATGACTTTTTATTCGGGGGTGAACGGGGCTGGGACACGTGTACACGTCTCCTCAACACATTTCAGACGCTAATGGAGGAACTCGGTGTCCCTTTAGCGCCCGAAAAGACCGAGGGCCCATCTACACAGCTAGTCTTCCTGGGGGTGGAGATTGACACAATAGCGCAGGCGTCTAGGTTACCGCGGGATAAGGTGTCAAGGATAGTGGCCCTTATCTCAGACTTGTTGGCCAAGCGCAAGGCATCACTGAGAGAACTGCAGGTGCTGCATGGTCACCTTAATTTCGCCTGCAGAGTGGTCGCACCGGGCAGGGCTTTTGCCCGGCGCTTGTGCGACGCTATGGCAGGATTATCCAGGCCTCACCATAGGGTTAGGCTTACCCGGGGTATCAGGGCAGACATGCTTGTCTGGTTACAGTTCCTGAGGGAGTTCAATGGGGTATCATTTTGGAGGCATGACCTCCTGGCTTCCCCTCAATTTCAGATCCAGTCTGATGCCTCGGGATCCCTGGGTTATGGGATGTACTTCAATGGGAAGTGGGCCTATGGTGGGTGGCCACCGGCCTGGGCAGGCACGGGTCGCCTGCGTGATCTCACATATCTGGAGTTTTTCCCTATCCTGGGTGCTTTGATGCTATGGGGCCAGGAGTGGTCCAACTCGGTCGTGCATTTCTGGTGTGACAATGCGGCTGTGGTCCACATTGTAAATGCACAGACTTCCAAATCGCCCAGGGTTATGGACCTAGTGCGCCAATTTGTGTTGCGCAGCCTGCGCCTCAACGTACTGTTCAGGGCCAGGCATGTCCCAGGGGTTAATAATGATATTGCTGACGCTTTGTCCCGCCTACAGATCTCCCGGTTCCGTGCCTTGGCCCCGGATGCGGAGGAATTTCCCTTGCCACTCCCGGAGGAGATATGGACCATTGGCAAGGAGAGGTGAACCGGGCGATTGGCCTGTCGCTAGCGCCACGACCCCTAAGGCGTATCACCACGCAATTAATTCTTTCAGGGCATTCTGTACTTAATTTCAACTGCCAGGAACCTGGCCGATCCCGGTAACCCATGTTCTGCGGTTCATGGTTTACCTGCATTCTCAGGGCCTTGCACCTCGCACCATAGCATCTAAGCTTTCAGCGTAGGCTTTTATGGCCAAGGTGGGGGGTCATGTGGACAGCACCTCTGACTTCCGTGTGAGACATGTTTTGGAGGGGTGGGTGCGCGAGCGCGGGCGTTGCCCGGACGACCGCCACCCGATTTCCCCAGGGGTCCTTACCCAGTTGGCCCGGGGCTGGCCTTGCCTCTGTTTTGATGCATATGAGGCAGCCCTGTTCCATGCAGCCACAACGGTGGCATTTTTTGGAGCGCTCCGCATCAGCGAGCTTGTGATGCTGTCTAAGGCGGATGCAAGTCGTAGGACACTGGAACTCGAGGATGTCTGTGTAGCCAAAGACTGGGCTCAGTTGAGGATACGTTCCTCTAAGACCGATCAGCATGGCGTCGGCAGTGGTGTGCGACTGCTACGGTGTTCTTTGGCAGACATCTGTCCGGTTGGTGCCCTACAGGAATTCCTGGCACTGCGTGGCACGCACCATGGCCCATTTTTCTGTCACCAAGATGGGTCTCCCCTTACTAAATTTCAATTTTGGAAGGTGACGGGCAAAGCGCTGGCCAGTGTGGGCCTCCCAGGCGCCCGCTATGGCACTCATTCATTCCGTATAGGGGCGGCCTCAACCGCAGCTGCTTTTGGGTACTCAGGGGCTGACATACGTAGCATGGGATGGTGGGGTTCGCAATGTTTTCAGTTTTATGTGCGCCCACTCCCGCCGTGAGTACCAACCCAGTCACCTTACCTACTTTCCCTCATTTTTCCTTTACAGACCCGGGGTGTCGTATTACACCGGTGACAGTATGGCTGGTGGGCCATAGCTACGTGCACAGGGCAGCGCGTTATGCTGCGGCGACAGAGTGGGGACCCCGACTGGGACTGGGTGCATACGCAAGTCTCACATGGCATGGTAAGCCTGGGATGTTATGGCGGGAGCTGCTGCCTTTCCTTTTTTCAGGCCAGAATGCTGACCCGCCTGACATTCTGATCATACACCTGGGGGGCAATGATTTGGGCCAGGTCACCGGCTTGTCGCTGAAGCATGCGATTTGCGAGGACCTCGGCTACCTGCATTACGTCTGGCCCGCCACAACCCTTGTTTGGTCGGACATTGTCCCGCGCCATTCCTACAGAGGGGGTGTTGACCTCCTGGCCCTTGACCGTGCTAGACGCATGGTGAATAGGGCAGTGGCGCGTTTCCTTGTCGACAGGGCTTGGGGGAGGGTCAGTCGTCACCCCGCTATTAGCCTCCAAAGTTATGACTTGTATGCAGGGGATGGGGTCCATCTGTCGCGAGGAGGTATGGACCTCCTGTTGGGTGATTGGCGAGCAGGCCTGTTGACCGAGCTGACGGTCTGGGGGGGGCGTCGAGCCTTCTTTGAAGCCCCTCCGTGTGGCGGGTAGCACTGGTAAGGTAAACATTATGACCCACAGGTATCCGGCAAGTTCGCAATTGACTGGACAACACTAGACAGGCATAAGTTGGTTAAACGTTGTCCAGTCAACGACGAACTAGGCGACGGGGTGATGGCTATAGCTAGACAGCATGCATCACCCCGTGATTTTACGGATACGCGTCAGAGGGTGGGGTCATTAGTTAGATATTGACTATGGTCAACAATTTGTTTATGGTCAACAAACAAATTGATACAAATGGATACATTGTAGCAATTGCCGTTGGCAATTTTGGGTGGTACCTTACCAGTGTTACTTCGGCCTGCTTGCCTTAAGAATTATGATTGGTCAATTACCAATAGAAATTTATAATTCGGACTCGGGCATGAATCAATAAATGTGGCCCAATGCCGTTATCCACTTTCATTGGTGTCTGAGTCCTTTATTGGGGGGTGCGCCTGCAATGCAAGCGCGGCGCCAAAATGGCCGCCGCGCTCTTTGCGGGGGCCCCCCCACCGGACGAAGGCATCCGGGTAGTTAGGGGCGTGGCCAGCTCCCTTATAAAAGGGGTGGCCACGAGGCAGCCGAGCTGCCATTTTGCGAAGCGGCGGAGCGGAGAAGTTTTTCCCCTCCACCCCCTCCCTAGTTAGCAGTGTGATATTTTGGTCGCTTCGGGGCCGGGTGGGAATTTTTGGCTGGGACCCATATTGGCTTCCGGGTCCTGGTTTTTTCGCCCATCCTACACTGTTGCTATGGTTTGACATAGGGGTTTTTCTGTTGCTGCTGTTGACTTTGGTCACATGGGCGGGTAGCACTGGTAAGGTAAACATTATGACCCACAGGTATCCGGCAAGTTCGCAATTGACTGGACAACACTAGACAGGCATAAGTTGGTTAAACGTTGTCCGGTCAACGACGAACTAGGCGACGGGGTGATGGCTATAGCTAGACAGCATGCATCACCCCGTGATTTTACGGATACGCGTCAGAGGGTGGGGTCATTAGTTAGATATTGACTACGGTCAACAATTTGTTTGTGGTCAACAAACAAATTGATACAAATGGATACATTGTAGCAATTGCCGTTGGCAATTTTGGGTGGTACCTTACCAGTGTTACTTCGGCCTGCTTGCCTTAAGAATTATGATTGGTCAATTACCAATAGAAATTTATAATTCGGACTAGGGCATGAATCAATAAATGTGGCCCAATGCCGTTATCCACTTTCATTGGTGTCTGAGTCCTTTATTGGGGGGTGCGCCTGCAAAGGATACATGAGTGTGGATGGTCTTGGTATTAGTATTCAGTGACATGTCTCTGCACCTGATAATCTTTTCTAATTCTTTCATTGTTGTCCTTTCAAGTCACAGTGTTCTTCTAATTTCTTGGCTGACGTTCCCATTTGGGCTGATGTTTGAACCGTCTTCTTCTGCCGTATCCGAATCCAAATATTGGTGATCATCATGGCAATCAGCCATGAAGACTATCCTGAGAATATACAGTAATGCAATGGCCTTTTGTCTGCCTTCCACATCGCAGCATGACACCTGTACCAGTTTCTGGTCCTGAGCCCTTTTGGCAAGCAAAGTCCTCATCAGCCCCAGTGGCTGTATTGATGAAGCTGCTGCCCTCCATCAAGATGTATTCAAGTGGGATTTAATCCACTTGGGGACCATCACCCTTTCCTGTGGACCTCAGCACCCAAAGCCTTTAGTCCTTAGGGTTGTCATGTTAGTTAACCGCTGCTTGACACTCAGCGTTGAGTCTCTGGCAGTACCATAGAAGGATGACATGACCAGACTGGTGTTTAAACCTAAGTATACAAAATATTTCACAATGTCAATTTTTACATCCAACTCTGACAATTTATTTTTTCTTAGTGCTTTCAGATGATCTTTCGCTTCAATTTATAGAACTGTTGGCCCTTCATCATAGGATTTGACTTCAAAGGAGTCTGTCATTCTTCTATTTCTTCTGTTTAGTGTCATATATCACCCATAAGAAGGTGGCATGAATTTTTCTAACTGTAAAATGAATTATGTGAAGTTTTGTTCATAATTTGTATAACTGAAACAGTGATATGAAGTTAATATAATGCTGTTTATACAGTTAAAGAGAAACTGAAGAAGGGGGGAACCTGTCAGCAACTCTAGATACATGCAGACATTCTTTTAACATTACCTGGCCCTAAACTCCCTCCACCTCAGTCCTCTCCTTGTCCCATCCTTGGTCTCCCAGACACAGGCAGCTCCAATTTGGAACTACTGAGACTCTGAGCAGGAAACTAACATAGATCCATCCCAAGTTGCCAAACCTGGATCAGAGGTCATTATGAGCTGTGCTGCCTCAGCCCATTTAATAGTGATGGTAGAAACCAAAGCTAGCATCTTCTAGACATGAAAATTGATTTTTGAATTACAGAGTGATGGCTTCTCTTCACTCCGATTGAATTTTAATATGACTCGGGTATCCTAAAGCAAAGATTCTTACATCTCATAGTTACTTTATGCATAATTACTTTCTGTAGCCCTCTGACTAAACATTTCTGAGACTCTGTGAAGACATTCTGATCACAATACAATTAAACCCTGGAGGAGAAAGGGAGAGGTACCTTCAAAGGGGCTGAGGAAGGAATTTTACATAAGGGATTCACCGAATTAAAAAAAGAAACCCACAGAGACAGAAAAATAAAGAAAATCTCATCACAAACTTTATGAAGAGATATCTGAAACTTTTCTCATCAAAATATTAAATGGAGCAAGGTGAAAATATAGCTTCAGTAGTATTGTAAGACAACTAACTAGCATGGGAGGAACCAAGGAAAGGGAATTATTTTTGGACACCATTTTGTCACTTTCCTTGAGATTTTGATTTTGGGATTCTGAATATTATATGAATATGATTTATATTACTTTAGTTAGATATTATTCATCACATAATAGAGGGAACTACAATGGCACCTCGGTCAACAAACAGCTCAGTTAACAAACAAACAAATACAAAAAAACCCCACATAACAAAAGGAAATCCATAGAAAATAGTGGCTCAGTTGATGGAATTTTTTTAAATGGATTATTGGTTTTCAGTGCATTCCTATAGGAAACCCTTTTGGTTTTCAATGCAAAATGGGGCTACATAAAACTAGGACAAATTTTCGGTGAAATCACCAGCATAGTGTGCTGGGCTGTTTTAAACTGTGACCAGCTTTCTTGGTTTTTTTGTGGATTAAAAAAAGAACAAAGGATGATATAATTGTTTCAAATTGTTTTATTTAACCAAATAATGTTTTAGTTTGTGGGTGTTTTTTAAATAGTTGTACCATAGGTAATAATTTTAAAAATGTGAAAGTATATGTTTTTTACATTCAATGTTTTTAAACTGTGTTTAGATGTTTTGGATTTTTATTTGAGTTAAAGCTAAGCACAGGATTTTAGAAATCTTTTTATTTATTTTTTTGACATATGTTTGTGATTTCTGTAAAATTGTGATTTATTATTATTTTTTTGACTTGTTTTTACTCTTATGGCCTCTAGGTGGGGCTGTTGAGTCTTTTTGAGTTGTTTTTACTATTCTGCCCTGCAGGTGGGGCTGCTAGGGGTTTTGCTTTCATTTCATGTGTTTTTTTCTCTCCTGACCTCTGGGTGGGGCTTCTTCCAGTAAATCGTCTTTGTTTCTTCATTTCTGTTCCAGTAGTTGTGGAGGGAGGACGTGCTGGTGAGTTGTCTGGTTTTCTTTCTTCTGGGGTTTTTCTTTGTTTTGCTTTTGTGGTGGTGGGCTAGGAGGTGTTTCTGCTTGTTATTTTTTGTTTTGGTTTAGTTTTAGGTTGGTTTAATTGGTTTGATTATTTCTGGTTGTGTTTAATTTGTTTTATTTTGTTGTTGTTTCTTTGTGTAATTAGTTGTTGTTTCTTTGTGTAATTTGTGTAATTCATGTTGTAGTTAGGTTTTCTCTATGTGGTTTTGTGTAATTGTGGATCTTTTTTGTTTGTGTATTTTGTGGTTTATTTATTTTTGTTTATTAATGATTTTTTTAATTATTGATTTTTTTATTATTTTTAAATAGTTTTGGTGTTTGTTGGTGGTTAGGGGTAGTTTTGGTGTGCGTGCACACACACACTGAGCAGGTTTGAAATGTGCAGCCCAGTAGGTATGTGTGTGTGTGAGTGAGTGAGAGAGAGAGGAGGTTGCAGTTGAGGTCGGAGGCTGCGCCCGGGTGAGTACCTCCGGGAGGCGAAGGCAACGACCGGAGCCCCGTTCGCTGCCTTTGCTTCCCGGGGAATTGGTTCGCTTTCAATGGGGGGTAGGGAGGTACTGTTGCATTCGCCCCCATTGAAAGCGAAACACTTCCTCGGGAAGTAAAGGCAGCGACTGGAGCCTTGTTCGCTGCCTTTGCTTCCTGGGGAATTGGTTTGCTTTCAAGGGGTGGGGGGCAAATGCACCAGTACCTTTCCCACCCCCCTTGAAAGCAAAACACTTCCTCGGGAAGTAAAGGCAGCGACCGGAGCCTCGTTTGCTGCCTTTGCTTCCCAGGGAATTGGTTCACTTTCAAGGGGGAGAGGTACTGGTGCATTCGTCCCCTGTTGAAAGTGAAACACTTCCTCAGGAAGTAAAGGCAGCGATCGGAGCCTCGTTCACTGTCTTTGCTTCCCGGGGAATTGGTTCGCTTTCAAGGGGGGGAGGTACTGGTGCATTCGGCCCCCGTTGAAAGCGAAACACTTCCTCGGGAAGTAAAGGCAGTGACCGGAGCCTTGTTCACTGCCTTTGCTTCCCTGGGAATTGGTTCACTTTCAGCGGGGGGGGGGGGGGGCGGGGAGCGAAGGTAAGTGGGGTACAGGGACTGGGGGGGACACAGGGGCGGGGCGGGGGGAGGCATAGTTCCCATTGTGCTCCCATTGCTTTTTGTAAGTTTATATTTTTCGCGTGCCAGCTTTCTCAGCATTCTGCATGCTCATGGCACGCTGGACGCTGGGACTTGTAGTTTTGAGTTTGAGGTTTGTGTTTGTGTTGCAGTTTTTTTTATGCGGCTCAATTTCAATTGGCCGCAACACGTTTCCCAACATTCTTTTTGCTCACGCCTCTCAGCCTGATTGGCTCTTGCATGGCGCGGTCCAAAGAACATTGGGAATTGAAGTACTTTTTATTTGTTTGCATTCGTGGGGCTCCTGCCCCACTGGCACATTTCTCAACCCTGCAGTAACTTCAGCATTCTGCATGCTCATGGTACGCTGGACGCTGGGACTTGTAGTTTTGAGTTTGAGGTTTGTGTTTGTGTGGCGGTTCTTTTTATGCAGCTCGATTTCAATTGGCCACGACACGTTTCCCAACATTCTTTTTGCTCACGCCTCTCAGCCTGATTGGCTCTGGCGTGGCGTGGTGCAAAGAACATTGGGAATTGAAGTCCTTTTTCTTTGTTTGCATTCGTGGGGCTCCTGCCCCACTGGTGCATTTCTCAACCCTGCAGTAACCTCCGGACCGGGTTCGGGCGAGTGCAGGAGGCTCGGTATGGGCTAGTATGGCCGGGTGCGGGAGCCTTTGTCACAATCCAATGGTTAACACTCGGATTTATATGTATAGATTGCAGTATTTATGTGCATACCATTTATGTCTTACTACATGCACAAAAAATCTAGTAAATGGCTGATATAACACTATTGAAGTAGCACACTTTTAAACTTTAATTTGCTTAAATCTTACATATATTTTACATATGTCTATAATTTTAAATTGCACAATGTTCTGATACAATTAAATAAGAAAGATGTATGATTCCGAGATTCAAAATGGTCTGGCTTACTCTGAAATGGCTTTATATTTATTTGAGTCTGGAGGGAACCTGCTGATTAACACCCTTCTCCAACTATAGACTGCCATTGTGGATTGTCTTATGAACATGAGGCTAGGAAAGATTGAAGGCAAAAGGAGAAAGGGGAGCCAGAGGATGAGGTAGTTAGACAGTATCGTTGATGGCTGTGTCAAAGATACTGAATCTGGGCAGACTCTGGACATGAATCTGGGCAGACTCCAGAGGATGCTCGATGACAGAGGGGCCTATTGTGTTGTAGTCCATAGGGTCACAAAGGGTCAGACTCTACTGTGCTACTGAACAACAACAACAACCTCATTCTATTAGGGGTTGGGAAATAGCTAGCACAAATTGACATTAATGAAAGCCATACAAAATACATCAGGCTATATCAGTCATAATGTTTATGGGATAATTACTCATGCCTTGTGCTGACCAAATTAGCAACAGGCAGACCATTTCTTTTCAGTTAATGATGCACCAGATAATTAGACAGTCTCACCTCAGATGTGGCCAGTGCTATTAATCTCCCAAATTCATGAAAGGAATTATATAGGGATTATAGATTGCACAACATGAGTAGATTTCAGAGTCTCTGCTCAGATTCAATGATTTACAGATTTCTTATTTTCTCTATGGCTTGCTGCCATTTACATCCTACTGTACCTGTGAATTGGATTTCTATGATATATGACAGCTATTAAATAGTAGATAGTATGGCTATTTTGTGATCCCAGTGGAGTCACTAATTGAGTTTTTTCCATAATAAAGTAATGGATAAGTGTGGAATAGGGCTGGGGAGACTTTTTTAAAAAAATCTACAGCCTTCTACTGCCATGCATGAAGAGAAGACCTTCAGAACAAATTTAACATTTACTCAGTTCCTTATGGCCCATTCCTCCCGGAAATATTTCACCCCTTTCCTAAATGATGATGGATGCAGGAAGCTGTGATATGTAGGTAATGGAATTATTTTCTCTTAAGTTAATTCCCATAGAGTCATCACTTTAAAGGTTGCTACCTAAGGTAACCAGATTGACATGCTACCTAGCGAGAGGTAATGTAAAAGACAGTTTCCCATTCTCAGTCTTGCACACAGAGAGCGTTAATACAGCTGCTAAGAATGCACTGTATCTTAGTTTAATTCACCTTTCCAGGTGATATCCTTCTTTGTATTACTCAGATGTTTATTTCGAATAGTTCAAGCCTCCACTTAAATCTAAATCTAAAGATTTCCTGCTGTTACAATGTTTTCTCTGTAGACATTAATTTATTAAAAGCCCTGAGTCAGAGCAGTCAATTTGCAAGCAAATCTGGTGTCTATGTCATGATTAGTAGTCAAAAAAATGAAACCAATCTTATTTACAACATAAAGAGTAATCAAGTCCTATGTTGGGGAACATACGGTATATATTTTACTTTTCATGCCAGCTCCATTTTGACTGATATTCTAACTTATCATCTAGTTTGACCCATTTACTAGGTATGTACAAGGGCCTTTGAATTATAATTTCAAGGTCCTCTGGAGCAGCTTTTGAATTACAGGAAGCACCTGTTATGTGAATGGGAAGATTGCTTCCTCACACTTCAACTGGATTCTACTGTCCTTAAGTATAGCATTCAATTTTGCCCATAGATGGTCTTTTTAGGTATTTAGTCTTATATGCAAGTGGGATGAGGAGAGAAGGATGCACAAAATTGGGAGCTTAGCCTAGAGCAGTAATGGTGAACCTTTTAGAGACCGAGTGCCCAAACTGTAACCCAAATCCACTTATTTATCATAAAGTGTCAATACAGCAACAGGCAAGGGAGGAAATGCTCCCATTAGGCTGTTGGGCAGAAGGGCGGGACAAACTCAGTGCTGGGGTGACTGCATGGGTGCCCACAGAGAGTGCTCCAAGTGCCACCTCTGGCACATGTGCCATAGGTTCACCACCACAGGCCTGAAGCAAAATGCCACTCCTTTTTCTACATTTGCTCACTGTACACATGAAGATGATCTGAAAGGATTTATCTTCTAAGAAGAAGTGAACATTTGTGTAGGAATGGAAAAGGCTACAACCTTCCCAGTAGAGAAGGTAACACAAGATAATCAACCATTGAACCTTTTTGAACCTGAAGAAGGCAATGATTTTCCACCAAGGAAGGCTATGATTTCAGCCAAATTCTTCTTGAGCTGGGTTCCTCAAACTTGAATCTCCACGTGTTCTTGGACTTCAATTACCAGAAGCCCAAGTCAGCATACCTGCTGATCAGGGCTTCTGGAAATTGAAGTCCAAGAACACCTGGAGAGCCAAGTTTAAGGAACCCAGCTCTAGAGAATATTGATCTGATGATACTTGGAATTCCTTCTACTCCTATAAATCTTTGATCTTCCCTTTAATATATAACCTATCATTCCTCAAAGATGTCAACAAAGATGTACCATCAGGTCAACGCTGATGTATGGTGATCTTTTCCATGGCCTTCTAGGTGGCTAATGCATGGGTTGTCATTCCCTTCTTCTGTGACTGCCTTGGGACTGTGCAGCTGACCTGAATCTACATAGGTTGATTCTTTTCCTTGGAGGCACACTGGACAATCAAACTCTCA
This sequence comes from Bradypodion pumilum, assembly GCA_035047305.1. Taxonomy (NCBI): domain Eukaryota; kingdom Metazoa; phylum Chordata; class Lepidosauria; order Squamata; family Chamaeleonidae; genus Bradypodion; species Bradypodion pumilum. The sequence goes on from JAWDJD010000001.1 coordinate 490,523,529, forward strand.
ATCTCGGGCTCTATAACAAGATACTTTAACCACTGAGCTACGCCCCCAGGAAAGAACTCAGAGTTAAAATTGCAATTTACAAATATCTATATCACAAATAACCAACATGTACTCAAATACAAAACAAATAGGGAAAATTTTAATACCTCAGAATAACTTCTGTTGGTCCCCAAAATCAGCTTAGTTCAAACATCAGTGATTGATGATATCATCATGGCTGCATGGCATACAGTATTGCAACAGGATTTCAGCCAGTTAAGTTCAAACATCAGATTTTTTGGTTTGATATAGTTACATAAATTCCATTTATTCAATTGGCATACTGTAGTTATTTCTGGATTTCAGCCATTTTGTAAAATGTGCAAATGTATGGCATAAATAAACAACTGAAGTAGAAAGATAGAGGTGTAAAAATGAAGACTAGACAAGATGCAGTGTGATCTCTCCCCATATATCTTCTCAAATTAATTTAGAGGTTCTTTGCCAGAGCCATGCTTGAAACAATGAATAATTGAAACAATAATTTGTAAATATGCAACTGTCCTCATTAAGGAAACATTTTAAAGTCATTAATAAATTACTGTTGATAATACCCCTTTGAATCAGAGAAGCATAATGGTCCTCTGTTGCAAATCGAGAAAGGTCAGTTGATCAGAGCAAAAGTGGATCTGAAATCTGAAAATGCTACATATAGAAATATATACTGTTCAACCACTTATATCCTTGGGTCAATATCCACGAGTCTAAAAATATCCAATAAAAATGCTGAAATTCTTATGTACACTAGAGACCACTGTCTGAAATGTAAAATATAGGGTCCACTGTTATTCATAGTTTCAGGTATTTCTGGTAGGCCTTGGAATGTATCTCCCATGGATATGGGGGGGGGTACCTACAGGTTTTTTTGACAGATTTATTCCTTGGCAGAAAGACTTATGCCATTATTATCATTGATACAGAACTTAATTTTCCCATAGTACTTAAATAAACATGAACGTTTTCAAACTTATTTTCTTTATCTTCTTATATCATCATCTAAGATTCTCACAATTGTTACGTCTCATCATATCTAACTATGGAAGCAATTCCACCACTTATAGGAAGAAGCATGTTCATCTAGTGTTGTGTTTAAGGAATGTAGAACAGGCACACTCTCCCCTACCTTCCAGTCTGCCCTGATGAAGGATCAAGAACCTAGGTGGGCAGATTAAAGTGAGGGAACCCTCCATCACCCACCCTGGTCTCAGTTACAGAAGGCAGGTTGGTATTACCCTATGGCCATACAGACTTAGAACAATATGGGAAATTTAGCTTCTACATGGTGGCCGATAAGTCCCTTCCGAGCCGCAAAAAGAGTAGGGCTCTGCTGGGGGAAAGTACTCTCATTGGGCTGCTGGGTAGAGGGGTGAGGTGAACTCTGTGCTTAGAAGAGAGAGGAAGCATTCCCATTGGACTGCTGGGCAGAGGGGCAGGGCATGTGCAAACGGAGACGATGGGTAGAGACTTATAGACCAGGTAGGGACTTACGGGCCACTCTGTAGAATCTCCGACCACAAAGAATAATGGGGGGGGGGTGTCATAATTTCAATGTACAGTCCCCCCTCCCTTATCTGTGGAGGATACTTTCCAATATCTTCTGTGCATGCCTGATATCATAGAAATTTAATTTAATTTAATTTAATTATCACATTTATATACCGCTCACTCGGCCAAAGCCAACTCAGGGCGGTTCACAATAAAAATTAAAAACACAAGTTAAAACAGTTAAAACTACCCACCCCCTAAAAACAAGGGCTGCAGGATCCAAAGGCACCATGGGGAAGAGTTCTTCTACACCAACCACCCAATGGCGGTTACCCTTCCACCTGCACCCCACACTTGACCCGCCAGCCAGGTTTTAAGATCTTTTCTGAAAGGCAGCAATTCCGTCCGGAGACGTAGCTCTGTTGGCAGGAGGTTCCAGAGGGCCGGTGCAGACACGGAGAAGGCTCTCCTCCTTGTGCCAGAGAGGCGAGCCCCTCTGGCTGATGGAACAATTAGAGAGCCCCTCCGGTCCGCTCTGGTTGGACGGACAGACGTCCTCAGGGCGATGCGGTCTCTTAGGTAACCCGGCCCACTACCATATAGGGCTTTAAAGGTCAAAACCAGCAGTGGATCCTGTGTTATAATGCACATATCTGAGTCACAGAAGCAGGGGGTAAGGTGGGATGGAAATGCCTCCACTGATCTTCACGTGCACACATGAAATTGCTCCAATGGAAACAGTTTTGATTAAAACACTGTTCCTTGTCAACATTATATTGTAGTTAGTGGCCTTTCATGGTCAGCTCTGTATACAAAACCGCACCCCTGTACCGGCCATGCTGAAACTTCGCACACACCTACCTTGAGCATGCAAGAACACGACTGCAGGGGTCCGGCAGTCTAATTTGGGGTTTGTACCACCAGAAATGGGTCGCACAGGGGGCACCCCCACCCACCAGGACAAATGGCCAGGGAATACAGAAATGCATGTTCATGAAGTCTGTGCGCACAACATGCCTTCACCGGCAATCCAAGTGTCCAAAATGGCAGCAGTGGAGATGGAAATGCACATGCCCGAACGTCTGTGTGCGCAACACACCCTCACCAGCGTTCCAAGCATTCAAAATGGCAGCAGCGGAGATGGCAGGGCTCAAAGGGCCATGAGGAGGCAGCAGTGGTGACGGCCCAAAGTGGTGAATAGCAACTGCTGGGCCACAGCCCCACCCCAGTGTAACACCACCACAGCCAATGCCAGGTGCCATGAAGCCACCACACGCCCTGGTCTAGCACCGGCCTGGGGACGGGACGGCGAGCAGCAGCAACGGTGTGGCGGTCACGCCCATTAACTCGCCATCACTGCAGACAGACCAGGACACCTCGGTGGGGGGCCAGATGGCCGGCTCAGCAGGGGAGCCAGGCCACACCTGGCCGGGTAAGCACAGGTATGACCCCCGGGCAAGGCCGGGTAATCGGCTAGCACTACATATTTCAGGTTTTTTTTACTGAATATTTTTGGCCTGCAAGGAAGTGAAACTGTTTACTGGACCTATGGATAGGGTGTGGTGACCTGTAATAGCATGAAAAGCTAGAACAGTGTCTTTTCAGGCAGAAGAAGATTATGACAAGAAAGAGAATTCTGTTTTACTAGTTCTTAATTGGTGGTGCTGAACTTGACTACTGGATAATCAGCAGGTCAGCAATTAGAAAACCGACTGCTGCATGATGGAGTGAGCTCCCACCATCTGTCCCAGCTCCTGCCAACCTAACAGTTCAAAAGAAAGAAATTGTAGATAAATAGGCACTGGTTCAGTGTGAATGGTAACAGCATTGCAGGCGCACCCCCCCAATAACGGACACAGACAACATTGAAAGTGGATAACAGCAAAGGGCCACATTTATTGATTCAATGCCCTAGTCCGAATTATAAATTTGTATTGGTAAAACGACCAATCATAATTCCTAAGGCAAGCAGGCCGAAGTAACACTGGTAAGGTACCACCCCAAAATTGCCAACGGCAATTGGTTACCATGTATCAAATTGTATCAATTTGTTTGTTAACAACAAACAAATTGTTGACCGTAGTCAATAACTAACTCATGACCCCACCCTCTGACGCGTATCCGTGAAATCACAGGGGTGATGCATGCTGGTTAGCAATCATCATCACCCCATCGCCTGATTCGTCGTTGACCGGACAACGTTTAACTACTTTATTCCTGTCTAGTGTTGTCCAGTCAATTGCGAACCTGCCGGATACTTGTGGGTCATACTGTTTACCTTACCAGTGCTACCCGCCCATGTGACCAAAGTCAACAGTAGGAACGAAGAAAGACCCCTATATCAAACCATAGCAACAGTGTGGGATGGGCAAAAAAGCCAGGACCCGAAGCCAATATGGGTCCCAACCAAAAATTCCCACCCGGCCCCGAAGCGACCATAATCACACTGTTAACTAGGGAGGGGGTGGAGGGGAAAAACTTCTCCGCTCCGTCGCTGAGGCAAAATGGCAGCGCGGCTGCCTCGTGGCCACCCCTTTTATAAGGGAGCTGGCCACGCCCCTAACTACCCGGATTCTCTGTCCTGTGGGGGGGGGGGCCCGCAAAGGGCGCGGCTGCCATTTTGGCGCCGCGCTTGCATTGCAGGCGCACCCCCCCAATAACGGACACAGACAACATTGAAAGTGGATAACAGCAAAGGGCCACATTTATTGATTCAATGCCCTAGTCCGAATTATAAATTTGTATTGGTAAAACGACCAATCATAATTCCTAAGGCAAGCAGGCCGAAGTAACACTGGTAAGGTACCACCCCAAAATTGCCAACGGCAATTGGTTACCATGTATCAAATTGTATCAATTTGTTTGTTAACAACAAACAAATTGTTGACCGTAGTCAATAACTAACTCATGACCCCACCCTCTGACGCGTATCCGTGAAATCACAGGGGTGATGCATGCTGGTTAGCAATCATCATCACCCCATCGCCTGATTCGTCGTTGACCGGACAACGTTTAACTACTTTATTCCTGTCTAGTGTTGTCCAGTCAATTGCGAACCTGCCGGATACTTGTGGGTCATACTGTTTACCTTACCAGTGCTACCCGCCACACGGAGGGGCTTCACAGAAGACCTGACGCCCCCCCCCAGACCGTCAGCTCGGTCAACAGGCCTGCTCGCCAGTCACCCAACAGGAGGTCCATACCTCCTCGCGACAGATGGACCCCATCCCCTGCATACAAGTCACAATTTTGTAGACTAATATCGGGGTGATGACTAACCCGTCCCCAAGCCCTGGTGGTGAGAAACCGCGCCACTGCCTTATTGACCGCGCGCCTAGCTCGGTCAAGGGCCAGGAGGTTAACGCCCCCTCTGTAAGAGTGGCGCGGAACAATGTCCGACCAAACCAGGGCTGTGGCAGGCCAGACATAATGCAAGTAGGCGAGGTCCTCGCAAATCGCATGCTTGAGCGATAAGCCGGTGACCTGGCCCAAATCATTGCCCCCCAAGTGGATGATTAGAATGTCAGGCGGGTCAGCCCCCAGGCCAGAAAAAAGGAAAGGCCGCAGCTCCCGCCATAACATCCCAGGCTTACCGTGCCATGAGAGACTGGCGTGGTCACCCAGTCCCAGTCGGGGTCCCCACTCTGTCGCCGCAGCGTAACGCGCTGCCCTGAGCACATAGCTGTGGCCCACCAGCCATACTGTCACCGGTGTAATACGACACCCAGGGTCTGTAAGAAAATTGAGAAAAAGGAAGGTAAGGTGACTGGATTGGTACTCATGGCGGGAGTGGGCGCACATAAAACTGAAAACATTGTGAGCCCCACCTCCCCATGCTACGTATGTCAGCCCCAGAGTACCCAAAAGCAGCTGCTGTAGAGGCTGCGCCAATACGGAACGAATGTGTGCCATAACGGGCACCTGGTAGTCCCACCCTGGTGAGGGCTCTGGCTGTCACCTTCCAAAACTGAAATTTAGTAAGGGGAGACCCATCTTGGTGACAGAAAAACGGGCCGTGGTGCCAGCCACGCAGTGCCAGGTATTCCTGTAGGGCACCAACCGGACAGATGTCTGCCAAAGAACACCGTAGCAGTCTTACTCCACTGCCTACGCCATGCTGATCTGTTTTGGAGGAGCGAATCCTCAACTGGGCCCAGTCTTTGGCAACATATACATCTCCGAGTTCCAGTGCCCTACCACTTGCATCCGCCTTAGACAGCATCACGAGTTCGCTGATGCGGAGCGCTCCAAAAAATGCCACCGTTGTGGCTGCATGCAAAAGGGCTGCCTCATAATGATCAAAACAGAGGCCTGGCCAGCCCCGGGCCAACTGGGTAAGAACCCCTGGGGAAATAGGGTGCCGGTCATCCGGGCAACGCCCGCGCTCGCGCACCCACCCCTCCAAAACGTGTCTCACACGGAAGTCAGAGGTGGTATCCACATGACCCCCTACTTTGGCCATAAAAGCCAACGCCGAGAGCTTGGATGCTATGGTGCGAGGTGCAAGGCCCTGTGCATGCAGGTGAACCATGAACCGCAGAACATGGTCCACCGGGATGGGCCAGGTCTCTGGCCATTGAAATCGAGTAGCAAAAGCCCTATACAAATTGAATGCTTGTTGATACGCCTTACGCGTGCGTGGCGCTAGTGACAGGCCAATCGCCCGGTTCACCTCTCCTTGCCAATAGTCCACATCTCGTCCGGGAGTGGCGAGGGAAATTCCTCCGCATCCGGGGCCAAGGCGCGGAACCGGGAGATCTGCAGGCGGGACAAAGCGTCAGCAATATCGTTATTAACCCCTGGGACATGCCTGGCCCTGAACAAGACGTTGAGGCGCAGGCAGCGCAGCACAAAATGGCGCACTAGATCCATGACCCTGGGCGATTTAGAAGTCTGTGCATTGACAATGTGCACAACGGCAGCATTGTCGCACCAGAAATGCACCACCGAATTAGCCCACTGTTCGCCCCATAGCATCAAAGCCCCCAGAATGGGAAAAAATTCCAGGTATGTGAGATCCCGCAGGCGACCTGTGCCTGCCCATGCCGGTGGCCACCCACCATAGGCCCACTTCCCATTGAAGTACATCCCATAACCCAGGGATCCTGAGGCATCAGACTGGATCTGGAAATTGGGGGATGCCAGGAGGTCAGACCTCCAAAATGAGACCCCATTAAACTCCCTCAGGAATTGCAACCAGACAAACATGTCTGCCCTGATACCCCGGGTAAGCCTGACTCTGTGGTGGGGCCTGGATAACCCTGCCATGGCGTCGCATAAGCGCCGGGCGAAAGCCCTGCCCGGTGCGACCACCCTGCAGGCAAAATTGAGGTGCCCATGTAGCACCTGCAGTTCCCTCAGGGATGCCTTACGCTTAGCCAGCAATTCCGAGATAAGGGTCACTATCCTGGACACCTTATCACCCGGTAACCTAGAAGCCTGTACTACTGTATCAATCTCAACCCCCAGGAATACTAGTTTGGTCGACGGGCCCTCGGTCTTTTCGGGCGCTAAAGGGACACCCAGTTCCTGCATTAGCGTCTGAAATGTATTGAGGAGACGTGCACACGTGTCCCAGCCCCGTTCACCCCCGAATAAAAAGTCATCCAGGTAATGGGCTACAGACCGGGACCCTGACCTGCGGACGAAAGCCCACTCTAGGAAGGTACTAAAACGCTCGAAAGCCGAGCATGATATGGAGCAGCCAAAAGGCATGGCCTTATCAAAATAATACTCCCCTCTAAACTTAAAACCCAGCAATTCAAAGTCGCCCGGGTGCACCGGCAAGAGGCGAAAAGCTGACTTAATGTCGCACTTGGCCAGCAAGGCACCCGGGCCACACGAGCGCACCATGCGCAGCGCATGGTCGAACGATGTATACCTGACCGAACAAAGGTCATCAGGTATCGCATCGTTGACCGATCGGCCGGCTGGGTAGGACAAATGATGAATAAGGCGAAACTCACCTAGGGACTTTTTAGGAACCAAACCCAATGGTGAAACCTTAAGGTTGGGAAAAGGGGGTGCGGGAAAAGGTCCGGCGACCCTGCCCGCGTCTAACTCCTTTTTAATGCTGGCCTCGGCTACCTCCTCCCTTCCTCTGAGGGATAAAAGGTTGGGAGCATCCTGAGGAGATCTATCACCCATAAAAGGGATACGAAATCCCTGCTTAAAACCTTGGATGAGATACTCCCTGTCCTCTCCCCTTGGGTACGATGCGAGCCAGCGCTCCAGCATGTCCACCTTAATTGGGGAGGGGGCCTTTCGGAGAACTAGTTCCATCCGTGGCAGGCTTGCCAGCCCACTGTCCACCCCTCCCTCTGCCTCGCACCCCCCCAGGCTTGGGACAAGCAGAGGCTGCATGGGGACCAGAACATGTGGGACACTCGTGCTTATACCTGCAGTTCTTCCGACTGCAGGAACCATTGGACGAGAAAGTCCAGCACAGCAGGCGGGCTGGAACCCCCTGCCCCGCCATTTGGCGGGTAACCTGCGCTGGAGCTGCTCGCTGGACCGCATGTCCACAATGGTATCTATCCCCCGGGGCAGGACGTGTGGGTGTCATATACAAGAGCCACAGTCTCTGGCACGGCTCATCCCATCTCATCTCGGGGTGCAGGGGAATCCTCATACGGAATTCCTCATCATATGCTAGCCATGAGGGGCCCGGGAAATCTACCATCGCCCTGTATATGTTGTCCAAATATTGGACCATGGGAATAGCTAGATCCGGCCGCGCCCTCAAATACACCGCCATGTATATCAAATAAGCGGGGAGCCAGTTAGCCCAGGTACGCGGCGGCTTACGGCGGCGTGCCTGCTCCTTGTCCTTCTCATCCTGACCCTCCCTTTCTTCCTTAGTGGGCTCTCTGTTCAGGAGTGAGAAGATATCCACGTACTCCCCTCGCCATATCTTTTCTCTGGTAGCCTGAGCCAAGTGATCACCCAATGGCAAGGAATACCCTGCCGTCGGCAAAGCCGAAAAGGGGATAGCTGGCCTACCCAAAGGGGCCTGAGTTAACCCTGCCACCGCAAGTACGTTCCCAGCAGTGTAAGAACCAAGGCCCACCCCAGCGGGCATGGTGGCAGTAGTTGTCGCCGGGTGGGTCGCCAGCGGCGTAGCCCCTGCACCACCCGCGCGAGGCCAAGGCCACTGAAAGGTCCCCCCTATATTGGGAATGTGTGTGGATGTACTCGTTTGCACCATATACTCACATGCTGCACCCCCGCGGGCCGCCCCCAACGGGGGTTCCGGCCCACTGGGGGCGTCGGAGCTCACGACCGATGTAGAGCTCATCACCGGGGCTTGACCCGCGCCAGGTTGCTGGCTGGGGAGCTGCGAGGCAGTGGCCGGAGCCGCGCCACCCGCCTGCAGCAGCTCAACCCTCCCCGCCGGCCGTTGTCCTGCTGCCGATAGCGCCTCAAAAGGTACCCCGAAAGGGGCACCTGCCTGACTGGCCCGGGCCAAAGACTCCTCTAAGGCCGCAATACGGGCCAGTAAGGTGTCTACATTAACCATGGGTAAAGAGCCGGCCGGCCCACCTGACCCTTGCATGGGGACAGTTCCCTGCACCCCATGGCCCATATATGGCCATTGGCCAGGGCTGAAGCCCGGTAGGGCTGGTGAGGAAACCTGCCAAGGCGGGGCACCGGGCCACCCCCCAAGGCTAGAGGGCCCCGGGAGAGGCTGCGGCCCAAAAGTAGTCGGCCCAACGGGTTGGGCGGAAGGAGGAGCGGTGTCCACCGCTCGCGGGCCGCGGGCCGGAGCGCCCTCCGCGCCCGCACTCTGAACGGGCCAAGGGGCGATAGACCCCAAGCCACTAGCCCCGGCCGGGGATGGCAAAGGTGGCTGTTGAGGAGGCGGCACCACGGTCCTCCGACCTGGGTTGCGCCTCCTAACAGCCCGGGCTGAATTCGCAGCAGCCTTCTTTTTGGAAGGCATCTCGAGCAAAAAAGGGAAGCTAGCTAAGCAAAATCGACCCAAAAGGCTTCCCGGCAATACCAACGAGCGACGGAGGCGCAGGGGAAAAAACTTCTCCGCTCCGTCGCTGAGGCAAAATGGCAGCGCGGCTGCCTCGTGGCCACCCCTTTTATAAGGGAGCTGGCCACGCCCCTAACTACCCGGATTCTCTGTCCTGTGGGGGGGGCCCGCAAAGGGCGCGGCTGCCATTTTGGCGCCGCGCTTGCATTCTATGTTCTCCAACATCTAGTTTTGCCTACTATGTGACCACAGAAAGGTCTGCAGATGCAGACAGCACAGGTTCTTTTCTGGTTGAGGGTTTTGAGTGCTTAATTCTTCAATGTCTGGCTCTGAAACCAACTTTATTAGTCATGGTTGTCATGCTGAATTAGGATTGCCAAGTTTTTACTTCTGTTTGACTCCATATCATTAACCCCTCCATGGCAGGCAGGTACCACACTGCTCTAATTATTGGATAATAATTATTGTTGCAGATAATTGACAGTTTAATGTATCTAGTTCCTAATTTAAAAGGAACTTCTCCTATTGTTCCTAAAGTTAATACTGAGAACTCTCCTTCTTTTTGTCTCTCCATACAGACTCATAGGACTGTGGTGGCTCAAGTGGTTAAGAGTCTGTACTCAACACCTGGAAGGTCGGAGTTCAATACCTGAGTACTGCACAACGGAGCGAGCTCCCATCACTGTCCCAGCTCCTGCCAACCTAGCAGTTCGAAAGCAAGAAATTGCAACTATTCAATGGGAAGGTAAACAGTGTCCCATGCATTCTGGTGTTGAGGCATGCCTGTCACATGTCAAAGGAAACATCTGCAGATGCAGACAGCGCTGGCTCTTTGGCACTAAACCCTAGAGTTGGATACAACTGGCTTTCACACACACACAGAAACAAACCACTGACAAGCACTCACAAGATGTTGACGTTTTCATATGATGGTATCTTTTGTGGAACCAACTTCTGATGAAATTCTGGTGGTTTTGATGCACCACTGTTGCACTGAACTCTTAATGCAGCAAAATGCATATGTTACAAATCCTACTCCATTATAGACAATGGTATATTCAGAGATAGAAGTACAGAGAAGAACAAAAGTATGGCCATAATCTTCCCCCTCCCCATCCCCATTTAAGCTGGTAGAACAGGCACATTCTCTGGTGAAACAAATTGTCAACAACAGTCCATCTTTGTACTTTCCATTAGTGACCTACATGTGAAAAGATGAAACAGTCTCCATGGTTCAACTATAAACACCCCCCTCAGCTGCATGAACACAAACACACAGAGACACACACAAAGAGAGAGACAGATACCCTTGTAATGCACTAAACAAAGAAAGGACACTTTTTTCAAAAGGAGTATTTGCTTTGTTCATATTTGTAATATAGCAAGAAGTCCTTCCCCCACCTTCCTTTTACATTTACCTCTGAAAAGACAGGTGATAGTTCAGTCTGAAATGAAGACAAGACACATGTATAATGGATGACCATAATGTTTAGTTAGTTTTTTTAAAATTAAGAATTTTCCCAAATCCACATACAGTATTTCATTGTCGTTAAGGTGCATATGTACATATTTAATTAATATTGGGTGAAAGGACACTGACAGATTTGTCAAAAGAGAGGCCTTTCAGTGCTTAGGTCTTAAATATCTAGTGTTGAAAGCCTGTGGACTCACCCACAGTAAAGGTAAAGTTTTCCCTTGCTCAAAAGCCACTCGTATCCGACTCTAGGGTTCAGCGCTCATCTCTGTTTCAAAGCCGAAGAACCAGCGCTGTCTGCTTCTGCAGACATTTCCATGGTCATGTGGCAGACATGACGAGAAACCGGAGTGCTCGGAATGCTGTTACTTTCCCACCAAAGTGTCCCTATTTATCTACTTGCAATTTCTTGCTTTCGAACTGCTAAGTTGGCAGGAGCTGGGACAAAGACGGGAGCTCATTCTGTCCTGCAGTACTTGGGAATCGAACTGCTGACCTTCCGCCTCCCAGTCAGCGTCTTATCCACTTGAGCCATGTTTGGTGCTAAAACACAGGGTTTTACCTTCTTTTTTCTTCGACTAGTTTCCCACTTTTAACAGCTGCCTGGTAGTCAGGTACAGAATAACCCCTCCCATACTGGAAATAATTATGCTTGGATACGAGTAGCAGCCGACGACAATACTGGAAATAGGTTATCCATCGTTGTAATGCATTACAACGCAATGTACTGCATTACGTACTTGTTGTGTTTGGAATATTGTGCCTTTAAGAATGTAACACTCGAATGAGTGGATATAATAATCACCAGCTGTAACACTGTAACCTTCTGTATCAGGACGCGAGCTAGTGACCACTAGGGGCAATAGCGAGCGCCCAGCTCACATGGTTCCAATTCCCCAAATACCTACAGCGTGTGAAGATTCCCGCCATCACCTCACCTGGACAAGAAGGGCGTGACGGGGAATGACGTCACGCAGACAGTAGCCAATGGGCTATCGAGGAGCCACATTCAAATGTATAGCCACAGTATATATTGAGCTGTTCATCTGCCATTACCACATGTTCCCCCGGACCATCATGCAATAAAGATGTGTTAAGCCAACCTTTCGGCTGTTCTATTGTCTTGGTTCCCATACACTAAATTGGCGACGAAGGTGGGATTATGGATCCCCACAGAATCAAGACAACGCAGGCCGGTTTCAACATCAACAAACCGGAAGAATGGGAGCTGTTCGAGATGGACTTCCAAAGCGCACTGATGGTGTCCGACACCTCAGACGAGGGGAAGAAGAGGGCCATTCTCATCAGGATGCTCGGGTTTCTCGCCATGAAGGTATTGGTGGACCTGGTGTCTCCGAAGAAGGTGAACGAAGTGCCGGTCAAGCAGCTCCTGAAAGCGATGCGCGACCATTTCCAGCCCTCGGTTTCAATGTTTTCGGCTAGGGATGCATTCTGGAAGAGAGTCCAGGCACCTGGTGAGTCCGTGGCTGCCTTTGCAGCTGCCCTCCGTTTGGCCGCCGGCCCATGCAAGTGGGAGAACCTGGAAATCGCCCTCAGGGACCGCATGCTGTGCGGCCTGTGGGACGAGGAGGTCCAGCGAAAGCTGATGAACAAGGAGCTGCCTCCGACGCTGCAAGAGGTTGTGAAGGAGGCGCAGGCAGCGGAAGCCACGTGGGCCGGGGTTTAGGGTTTCAGAGCAAGGCCCCCACAACCCGACAAGGCAGCGGGCTCGGTGCAAGCGGCCAGGCGGGCACCACACTCCTCCACGGAGAGCAGCGAGGACGAGGACATCCGGAAGGTGCAGAAGGATGGCCGGCGTTGCGATGGCTGCGGGGCGCTCCATGACCGCATCAAGTGCCCGTTCAGGAAGGCCGAGTGCCACAACTGCGGGCGCCGAGGCCACATAGCCAAGGTCTGCAGACGGCGGCGCAGAGACCAGAGAGGCTCAACAGACTGCTCACCGAAAGGCCAGGAAGGCGTCCGGCCCTCGAGGAAGCAGGACGGTGTGGGCCGCATCTCCGACGACAGCGACGATGACACGGCAGTCCACAGCGTGTCCTTAGGACACCCACGATATTTTGTTGAGGTACTGGTGCAAGGGGTCCCTGTTAAGATGGAGATAGACTCGGGTTCCTCATATTCCATCATTTCCCAGAGGGAGTTTTTGGGAATTTCCCCCAACGTGTGGCCCAAGCTCAAAGCACTGAGGTCTACGCTGCGGGACGTGCAGGGGAATAGCATTCCGGTGTTGGGGGTTGGAAAATTCAAGGTCCAATACAAGCAACACGCCGCGGAACTTCCCCTGGTTGTTCTCAAAGGGGGGAATTGTTGCCTCCTCGGGACTCAATGGTTTAAGCCCCTGGGTTTGTTCATTGGGGGGGTGCATGCCGTTGGGACTGACCCAATTCAGGAGGTGTGCAATGCGCATCCTGAAGTGTTCAAGAAGGGACTCGGAAAATTCAAGGGGCCCCCAGTCGCGTTCGACCTGGATCCGGAGGTCCGCCCAATAAGACTCAAACCGCTAAGGGTGCCTTTTGCACTTAAGGACAAAATAGAGGCGGAACTGGACAAATTGGTGGGCCAGGGGATCCTTGTTCCTGTTGATTCCGCGGAGTGGGAAACTCCGATTGTAACAGCGCTTAAGGCCAACGGGGAGGTTCGAATATGCACTCATTACAAATGTACCATTAATAAGGCGATACGCCCAAATGCGTATCCGGTGCCGGTAGTCAGCCACCTGTTGGCCAGGTTACATGGGGGAAAGTGTTTCGCAGCAGCTGCTGCGCAGACGATAGTCACTCATAAGGGGGCGTTCCAGGTGACGCGCCTACAGTTTGGCGTGAACTCGGCGCCAGGTATCTTCCAATCGCTCGTGGAACGGCTCTTAAAGGGTCTGGAGGGGGTCTTGCCATACTTTGATGACGTATTGATAACGGGGGGAGTGAGTCAGAACTGGCTGAGAGACTAGACAAAGTACTGACTGTATTTGAAAAGGCAGGGTTGAGGTTGCGAAAAGACAAATGCGTCTTCTTCGCAAAAGAGGTTGAGTTCCTGGGTTTTCGGGTAACCCCTGCAGGCATCAAACCCTCCGAATCAAAGGTGGCCGCCATTTAAAATGCTCCTTGCCCCACCTCCAAGCCCGAACTGCAGTCATTCCTAGGGCTCTTAAACTTCTACCATTCCTTCCTGCCTAGGAAGGCGTCGGTAGCAGAGACGCTTCATAAGTTACTGAAAAAGGACGAGGCGTGGAAATGGGGCGAGAGCCAGGAGAGGGCATTCAATGAGCTGAAACAACTCTTATCCTCGGACGCCATATTAACCCATTTTGACCCCAAGAAACCAGTGGTTCTGATATGTGATGCATCTCCAGTGGGGGTGGGGGCGGTCCTGTGCCACGTGTTGGAGAACGGGCGGGAGGCCCCGGTGGCGTTCTACTCCAGGTCCCTGTCTAAGGCAGAGCGTAACTACGCACAGACAGACAGGGAGGCATTAGCGATAATTGCTGGGACAAAGAAGTTCCATGATTTAAGAATGTAACACTCGAATGAGTGGATATAATAATCACCAGCTGTAACACTGTAACCTTCTGTATCAGGACGCGAGCTAGTGACCACTAGGGGCAATAGCGAGCGCCCAGCTCACATGGTTCCAATTCCCCAAATACCTACAGCACGGGAAGATTCCCGCCATCACCTCACCTGGACAAGAAGGGCGTGACGGGGAATGACGTCACGCAGACAGTAGCCAATGGGCTATCGAGGAGCCACATTCAAATGTATAGCCACAGTATATATTGAGCTGTTCATCCGCCATTACCACATGTTCCCCCGGACCATCATGCAATAAAGATGTGTTAAGCCAACCTTTCGGCTGTTCTATTGTCTTGGTTCCCATACACTAAAGTACTGCAGTGGCTCAAGTCGCTAAGACGCTGACTGGGAAGTGGAAGGTCAGCAGTTCGATTCCCGAGTACTGCAGGATGGAAATGAGCTCCCGTCTTCATCCCAGCTCCTGCCAACCTAGCAGTTTGAAAGCAAGAAATTGCAAGTAGATAAATAGGACCCACTTCGGTGGGAAGGTAACAGCTTTCCATGCGCTCCGGTGTCTAGTCATGCCTGTCACATGACCACGGAAATTTCTGCAGAAGCAGACAGCACTGGCTCTTCGGCTTAGAAACAGAGATGAGCACTGCACCCTAGAGTCAGATATGACTGGCCTTCAAGCAAGGGTAACCTTTACCTTTACCTTAATGCATTTCTGTATATTGTCTCATCTTCCCTGAGAAGAGAGTCTCAACTCATTGAGACATCATCTAAAACATGATTAATGGCTATCAGATTTTCACTCTTTCATAACAGTGAAAAGACCAGTATTTTCCCTCTGATTGCTTCCCCACTTTTAATAGATCATTTCACTCTTTCACAAAAGTGAAAATGTAAGCATATTTCTAGTCAGCTGCAGCAGTAGCTTATATCTTATACGCATGTTGCATTTTTGCGGATTTCCCTATGAATTCAATTGAAAACAGATTTCAACAATCTGAATGTGGAAGAATGTGAAACATACAGATTAATCCATCCTAACCTGAAGTTGCATTAGGCTCATTTGTGTCTGTCACCTTGCTTGCTCACATTCTTCTGTCGCATACTAGTATTTTTTGCCCGGCATTGCTGGGCAGGGTTTTTGTTTGTTTGTTGTTGGTTGGGGTGGTTTTAGGGGGTACACACACTCACACACTCACCACAACCACACACACACACACACAACACAACCACACACACAACACAACCATACACACACAAAATACACACACACAACACAACCACACACACACACACACACAACACAACCACACACACAGCACAACCACACACACACACACACATGCATATGGCCCTCACCTAGAGGTGAAGGAGGTTCCCTTCCTCTGTCAGGCAAGGCCTGAATGGAGCACCAGCTTTGGCCATTGCCTGGCGGGGAAGGCGCATGCTTTCCCCGTCATGCAAGGGATGGACAGTGCCAGATTGTGGCCTTGCCTGGTGGAGAAGGTGACCCAAATACTCCTCTCCGCAACCCCACCGAAGCTGAGGCAAGGCCGGCACTGGCCTCCCTCCCCGGGGCTGTGGAGAGAAGAGGGGCACCCCCTCCTCTCTGCAACCCCGCTGAAGCCACGGCAAGGCCGGTGCCGGCCATCATTCCTGGGGCCATGGAGAGAAGGGGTCCCTCCTCTTCGCAACCACACCGTAGCCATGGCAAGGCCGGCACTGGCCTCCCTACCCAGGGCCATGGAGAGAAGAGGGGCCACTCGGCTCTCTGCAACCCCGCCGCATTCGGGGAAGTGGATCATGCGTATCTGCCAGGTTTTTTTATGTGCGTGCTGCTTGCCCCACCTCCTTCACACTCACGCCCTTTAGCCTGATTGGCTGAGTGGTGGCATGGTGCAGAGGATGCTGGGAAGCATAGGTTTTTTTGTTGTTCATGTTCGTGGGGTGGGTGCCCCAATCTTAGCATCCAGACCCTTGCGGCGATGCTCGCAGAGACATAAGGTAAGTGTAGCCGACTCAGTACAGGATGGTTGGGCCAGGTGTGGCCACGTATGCTGGACACGCACGGCCCAACCCCCTTTTTATAGGTAAAGATTATGCTCAATTTCATATGGACACAGATAAGAAGTTTCATCCCAGGACTTAAGCTGTCTAACAACATATCTTCTTTGGATGACTCACAAGAAAAATCCATCAATTGATTGATCAATCTAAATATAATTGAAGATAACTAAATAAATTGCAGCACAAAACCTTTTTTACCCACAAAGAAACAAAGAGCTAAAATAAACAGCACAAATAAGCAACAAAAGATAAAGCATCTAGACAGATGTGGTTACCCATCTCAGCATTAAACGATAAACTATACTGAAGAGAGTGGCTGAAGTCCTGTTGCTTAGTGTAGTAGTTAACTAGATTAGGTCTATTTGAATCATTGGAACATTTGGAGTCATTGTCTCACCAATAGCCTCTCTTCTAGTGACTTATTAGGCACTGTGGAGGCTTAGTGGTTAAGACGCTGAACTTAACAACTGGAAGGTTGGCAGGTCAGTAATTCGATTCCCGAGTACTTTGTCCCAGCTCCTGCCAACCTAGCGGTTTGAAAGCAATAAGTTGCAAGTAAATAAATAGGGACCACTTTGATGGGAAGGTAAACAATGTTCTATGTACTCTGGTGTCTAGTCATGCCTGCCACATGTCCCCGGGAATGTCTGCAAACACTGACAGTGCTGGGTCTTTGGCTATAAACAGAGATAAACACTGAACCCTAGAGTTGGATACGACTGGCTTTCGAGCAACGGCGACCTTTACCTTTACCTAGTGACTTATTATGCTAAGCAACAGGATTTTAGCCAATGAATGGTCCATGGTCATCTCATGAACTTTATTGTTTTGTCTGGATCTGAACTATATCTTCCCATCTACCACTCTACATCATATTCTCTTTTAATGACCTTTGAATAAACATCTGAGACAATCAATATAGCTCATCTTCACCATTTGTGCTATTCACAGATGCAAACTCTTTGCCTTTCCCCATACAAGTCTGCGGGGTGAATGGGCTTCAAGTGAGTTCAAAGAAGTCCTTTAGTTTCCCACAAAGCATTCAGAATATTTGAAATGGTTTCAGCAACTGTTAAAAATTGAAGTTTCAGTACAGAATACGCCAATTGAAGTATATATGGAAAAATCAATTGCCAAGGAGGTATTGCACATGATAGTGAAAGACTGAAAGCATCTATATCAAAGACACATTCACTTATCTGCTACCATCCTATCTCTCCCAAATTAAAATCAAAGAGAATTTTTTCCAGAAACCTGTGAATCTTTAAGGAACAGCAAAAATGCCAAGATTATAAAGTAGAAAGAAATAACTATCCATTTCTTGCAATGAATAGAACCACTAATGGGGTTTTCACACTGATACAATCCTTTGCAAGCACAGAAAACCATAGACAACTTCATACCTCTGATACTGGTATCAGAGTATACCAGTGTTTCTCAAACTTTGGTTTTTGGACTTCAATTCCCAGAAGCCTAAGTCAATTTCCCAAAGCACTGATCAGCCAATAGGCTTCTGGGAATAGAAGTCCCACTGAAGGCCATGTGCCCCATGTTGGCAACCACTGGAGTACACTCTGTCCCCTTAAATGTACTAGGAAAGCTATGACGCCAACTGTCTTGACTGTTGCCCTTTATTGGATGAAATATCAGATATGTTTTTTAATTGTACTGTGGCACCTCTGGCACAAAGAAGAAGAAGGGGAATGAAGAAGAAAAAAGAAAACTGAACTTTTTGTGGTCCTTTAAATTTCTAGCTGAGGAATCTTGCATATAGTAGCCCTGCTTATCTTGTATGAAATTCACTATGAGGGTGGGATAGAGGAGACAAATGAAGCTACATGTGTATGGCAAAGTGTCAAGGAAACAATTTAAAAAAACCTTTCTTTGTCTTGAAGTATCTTTTAGGGCTAGCAACTGATATCTGAGGTTTTTTTTTAACAGTAGATGGGGGTTATGTTCCTTAATGAATTTTAATGGGATGGAATTTAGGGGAGAAAGTTGCATGCATTGAAAGCTGTAGGGTGACACTTGCTGAGGGCACTCAGGGGTGACTAATTTTTAGCAGCACTATAAACATGCCTGCTTCTGCTGTGCTAAATCTGGTACAGGGAGCCATTAGTGTGAGATTTCACCTTGCGGGCCATTAGCAAGGGCAAGGAAGGGCATGCCACTTTGTACTGACAAGTGTTGCAATGGGGAATCTAGATGTTGCATTAGATGTGTGATCTGGAAAAGGAATAAAATAGTTTTGAATTGTTGTCACCTGCAACTCTTATCTGAGAATGCATTTTTGTTTCCTGAAAAATGCCACAGGTGTGAATTTGTTTAAGGTAGATCCCAGCTTGCCATGACTCACATACTATGATCTCGGAGCCATTTCCTGTGGCATACATGAAATGAGACATGCAGGATTTAACACCGGGACTGCAATGGACTGCTGCAGCCTTGAGGATATTGACAAGGTGTGACTTCGCAGCCAGTCCATCTGGCATGGCCTCTTCTACCTCCATGACTGTTGGGAATCAGAGTTCCTTCTCTGCTCATTTTGCCATTGGGCCCAATATGATGGTTTCCAGTGGCATTTCCTCCACTTAAGGGACCATCCCCCACTTAAAGGGGCTCATCCACCCATAGACATTGGCCCCTTTAGGGAGTTAGGTTATTTACCACTACCAAGCACCCAGCTTTGAGTCGCTGGCTGTATGGTCTACTCCATTACCATAGTGGGATGTCCAGCCAAACACAAAGTTCTGAATAGAGCTGAGGAAAACAGTGAATATGTCACAGCGGATGAAAGAACAAAAGCAGGGCACTTAGCTTCAGATAGTGTTGAAGGTACCTTCATTTTGCAGTTTCATGTCTGGTGTAGACACTGAAGAAGGAGGAGGAGGAGGAGGACAATGGCAGCGACAGCGACAAGGTCATGAAGCTTTATTCAAAGATTGTTACACTGTGGCACAGTGGTTAAACTGCTGTACTGCATCCTGAATGATGTGAGTTCGATCCTGACCAGGGCACAAGGTTGACTCAGTCTTCCATCCTTCCGAGGTCAGTATAATTGAGCTTGACGATTTATTTTTCGTATTCGACAACCCCACTGCTATACCAGATTTTGTTCATTGGATTAACTCTATTCATGACCATTTGACTTTTACACATTCTGTCAACTCGCATTCCATCCCCTTCTTAGACCTTGAGATTTATATTTCTGATAATAAGCTCAACATGAAACTATTCAATAAACCTACAGACAGACATGCCTATTTGCAGTACCGATCATTCCACTCCCACTCCCTTAAATCCAATATTCCTTTCAATTTATTTCTGAGAGCGAAACGCAACTCATCTAGGGAATCGGATTTCCATCAGGCTGCTTTGAATATCCAGCGTTCGTTACGCCATAGAGGCTACCCCGAACGGGTCATATTATCCGCCTATAATCGAGCTAAATCTAGACCCCGTGATACTTTATTCCAGCGCCGGGCAGACTCCACGGATAATAAGATCATCTGGTCATTGGACTACACGCCTTTAGCACAGAAAATTAAAAATGTCATATACAAACATTGGCATATTGTGGACATGGTCCCGGGTTTCCACAATAAACCCATTATTGGATTCCGCAAGACTAGATCTATTGCGGCTATTATTTCTAAAACTGACTGCTTGTCTAAACCCCTTCCCCCACTTGGACTGCCCGCGGGACATCACACTTGTGGACATTGTCACTTCTGTAAATTTATGTGGACTACTAATCTGGTCTCTATTCCCAGCAGTGATTACAAACTTGCACTATCCTCCTTCTCCAATTGCAATACTTCCGATTCCGTGTATATGATCCTCTGCCCTTGCCAACTAGCGTACATCGGACAATCATCTAGACCCTTGAAAACCTGCCTTGGCGAACATCAATCCCGTATACGACACCATGTTGCCACTTCTCCTCTTGTAGCCCACTTCGAAGAGAAAAAACATTCCCGTTTAGACATACGAGTGGTCATACTTGATATTTTTATTCCTCGCAAGTTCCATCATGTAGATAAAACACGATTTTTATTACAACGTGAAGCTTTCTACATTCATCGGTTTTCCACCTTGGCTCCTAAAGGTCTCAACAACGAACATGATCTTTCAGCCTTTTTGTAGTTCTTCCTCCCTGTGTTTCTCCTTATTCCTCTTCTCGAAATCATTGTGCCTTTAAGTGTTACAGCAGATCGGCACTTTGACGATCTACAGGTGCGCATTGTGAGATTTGAATATACCCTTCCTATATATCGGGCTAGCTACATTTACAGATAACGCTCTGACCTCGTAGGAATATACTTTTGAAGGCAGCTGAGCGCGTTTATTGATGATCTAGGTAATTCTTTCCCTTTTTTTCTCTTTATGTATTTTTGTATATCTGTGCTGCTAGAGTGTATTAATTGATAGATATATTTTTTGTATACTAGTTTTGTGTACTATGTTTAACTGTTGCAGAGTCTTGACAAAGGACTACGATATATCCATTTACCGGAAGGATATGGACGATTGATCTTTCCCCTTCTGCAACGACACCTTTACTCTCTTGGCGTGGCTTCCGGATTTGTTACTATTTTGGGATCATCCCCCTTGGACCTTTTGGCAGGATCTTCTGGCTTTATTCCACATTGGACTTATATTTGTTGCTTACCGGACTTGTACCTTGTATTACCTTATGACTGTTCGATATTAGATTGATGGTACAATTTCGGCGGTTCCATTGATTATTTGAGATCCTCTTGTCCATGGGTACTCGGGATTCACTTTAGGGATATTGTATGATTCATTGGATGTATGTGACTTATGATTAGTTTATGTGCCATGACATTATGATCCTTATCCCTATTGTTTTCTCCTTTCAGTCTATTTTACCGGGGTGCTGCACTTGATTACTCATATTAATAAATATTATTGCTATTTTTATTCATTTGACTCCTGCTCCTAGGGTGTTAACTTCCTTCATGGCAATGGGCCAGGATACCTAAGAGACTGCATCGTCCAAAGGTTTTCGACCCATACTACGAGGGCAGACTGTAGGGGCTCTCTGGTGATCCCATCAGCCAGGGACACACATCTTACTGGGACCCAGGAGGAGAGCCTTCTCAGTGTCTGCCCCAGCCCTTTGGAACCTCCTGCCACCAGAGCTGAAACTCCAACAGAGCTGTATCTCTTCAGGAAGGGTCTAAAAACCTGGCTCTGCCAGCAGGCATGGGGTGCACCTGACAGCACAACCGAGCCACGCTGCCTCATCTAGCCCTGTTTGGGGTTTTAATTAAGGGGCTATTGGTTTTTAGATTTTCATCATTTTATTGTTTTAGTGGATGCTTTTTAATGTACAAGATGGTTTTAATTGATGTGAGCCACCTTGGTCGCCGAAGCGAGGAAGGCAGCCTATAAATCTAGTAAGTAAATAAATAAATATTTATTGGAAGGCCTTGCCAAATTATATCTGTTTTATATCTGTTAGTTATTGCTTCTCACCCCAAATGAAAATATAGTTAGAAAATAGTTCAAATATTTTATTTATTTATTTATTTTTATTTTAAAATATTTCTATCCCACTGCCCTCACTCAGGAGTGACCCAAAGCGGTTTAACAACATGATTAAAACTGACAATAAAACAACTTTAAAAACTAGTGTTCTTTTAAATGGACCAACAATAGGGCATTCACTTTAAAACTGGTTTTGGACAGCAAAGACAGTACAAAACAATAATCTGGACTGTGGACTCATTCTTCAGTTCCTTTGGTGTGATCCAGTGTTAGAAAGATTAGCCAACAAGGTTGCCGCCCTAGGTATGCCCAACTGTATTCATAATCTTCATGAAGGCTCTTTTTGTTACCCTCAGCTGAGAGAACTAAGCAAGAGAATGACCCTCGACACCCTCTGAACAGACAAGAGCCTCAAGTCTGCTGGCTCAGATCCAGAAAGTGCTTTATGGCAAAAACAAACATTCTTAAGCATACACAAGAGCTCACTGGACAAGGAACAACATTACATGAGGATATACAGTACCTACATCACTTGGAGGACCTTGAATAGCCTGAGGGTTCGAGTTCCTAAATGCAAGACCAACTTACTCAAGTGGGGGCTGGTGGTGGACAACAACAAATGATGTGAATGTGGAGAGATACAGAATCCAGCTAATTTACTCATCTGCCGATTGATGCCAGACCATGCACTGATGAAGACTTGGATTTGGGCAACGACAGAGCAAAGAAAGTGGCTTCATTTTTGGCAGTTCATGGTTTGTTTGGGACATGAAAGAAGAAGATCTGGGCTGTGTGATGTCAAGTTCATGAGTAATTTGAGGTAGATTGTGTGCTCCCTATCATGTTCAAATGTGAAAGAGGACATTTGAAGTGTAGCTCCTGCATTCTCATAGAGCCTTCATAGATACTTCACAGTATATCTAGCATCCTCTAGAAATACAATTTGTTCACAGATTTTGTTCCAGCAGGAAACAACATTCCTGCCATAAGGGACATCATTGATACCATCATGTTTTAATGATCTTTGCTGGTTGCTTCCTGTGAGTGAAGCCTATTCTTACCCTCTGCCAGCAACCTCCATCTTGCAAATTTCACTCCCTTTCTATCTTACTTTTCAGATTTCAAACCAAACATTCTCAGCTGAAATTGAATTTTCAGTTAACCTCCAGATAACTGACTGAATATTTTTTCCTGTGAGGCAAAAGGCAACTTTTGAGAGAACATGTGGAGTGGGGAAATTTTTGCAGGAAATATTAAATGGTGGTGTTTGCTCCTTTTCTTGCATACTGTGTTATTGTTATCATTTTCCCCAGCCTTTCAAGTAATGCAGCTTTATCTTACCCCATAAAATAAATGCAAGCTGTGTTTTGTTATTACAACTCTGAATGAAGGGGAAAACCTCACCAATTCACACCACCTAGGCTGGTAACAGAGATGACAGGCTGAAAATGTTGCAGAGAATATATGGTTGGAACTCAGAGTTAGGATTGCAAGGTTATTGGGGGACAACTCTTTAGTCCTTAAAGAGATGGGAGTACCAGACCACCTCACCTGTCTTCTGAAAAATCTGTTTGTTGTTGTTCAGTCACACAGTCAGCTCCGACCCTTTGCAACCCTATGGACCATTGTCCTCCAGGCACCTCTGTCCTCCACCATCCTCCTCACCCTGCCCAGCTCTGTGCCCATTGTGTCTACAATACGATCTACCCATCTCATTTTTGGCTACCCCTTTCTTCTTTTGCCCTCCACCCTTCCCAGCATCAAGGATTTCTCAAGTGAATTATCTCTTCTCATTTGATGTCCAAAGTACTTTAGTTTCATCTTTACTATTTGATCTTCTAAGGAGCAGTCAGGGTTGATTTCTTGGGCTCTCAAAACTCTATATGTGGGTCACAAAGCAACAGTTAGGATAGGATACAGAACAACTGATTGGTTTAGAATAGGAAAAGGAGTACAACAAGGCTGTATATTGTCACCCTGTTTGTTTAACTTATATGCAGAATACATCATGCGTAATGCAGGGCTGGAAAAAGCACAGGCTGGGATTAAGATTGCTGGGAGAAATATCAACAACCTGAGATATGCAGATGACACTACCCTAATGGCAGAAAAAGAAGAAGACCTAAAGAGCATTTTTATAAGGTGAAATAGGAGAGTGCAAAAGCTGGCCTGAAACTCAATATAAAAAACAAAAACATAAGAACATAAGAACAGCCTTGCTGGAACAGGCCACAGCCCATCCAGTCCAGCATTCTGTCTCACACAGTGGCTCACCATTTCCTTCAGGGTATTCCCAAGGAGATGCCTTCACCTGCTTAGGATTCCCTGGAAATGGCATTGAGAGATATCCTGCCTATCTCTCCAACCCGGAGGTTGTCCTTAAGTATCCATAATTATAGCCATTGATACCCTTGTCCTCCATGAACTTATCAAATCCTTTCTTAAAGCTGTCAAGACTGACAGCTGTCACCACTTCTTCTGGCAGGAAGTTCCATAGACCAGTGATCCTCTGGGTGAAGAAGTACTTTCTCTTATTTGTTTGAGAACTAGTTCCCAAAAGTTTCATGGCGTGTCCCCTAGTTCTAGTGTTGTGCAATAGGGAAAACAGTTTTTCCTTATCTACTTTGTCCACACCGTGCATGATTTTATAAACTTCAATCAGGTCACCTCTTAGACGCCGTCGTTCAAGAGTGAAAAGGCCCAACCGTTGCAGCCTCAGATGGTAAGGAAGGTGTTCCAGTCCCCTAATCATTCTGGTTGCCCTCCTCTGTACTTTCTCCAACTCCATAATATCCTTCTGGAGGTATGGCAACCAGAACTGTACACAGTATTCCAGATGGGGCCTCACCATAGATTTATAAAGAGGCAAAATGACACTTGCTGACTTATTTTCTATACCCTTCCTAATGATCCCTAACATTGAGTTTGCTTTTTTCACTGCTGAGGCACACTGGGTTGACATCTTCATTGAGCTGTCCACCAGGACACCAAGGTCCCTTTCCTGGTTTGTCGCAGAGAGTTCAGACCCCATCAGTTTATAAATGTAATTGGGGTTTTTTGCCCCAACATGAATCACTCTGCACTTACTAATGTTGAAGCTCATTTGCCACTGTTTTGCCCACTCCCCCAGTGTCAAGAGATCGCTCTGGAGCTCCTCACAATCTCTCACAGTTTTCACTACCCTGTATAATTTAGTGTCGTCAGCAAATTTGGCTACCTTGCTATCTACTCCTACTTCTAGATCATTTATGAAGAGGTTGAAAAGCAGGGGTCCCAGTACTGAACCTTGGGGGACCCCACTCTTTACTTCCCTCCACTTGGAGAAGTGTCCATTGAGTGCTACCCTCTGTTTCCTGTCCCTTAGCCAGTTGCTGATCCAGGACAAGACCTGTCCCTTTATTCCATGGCTGGTAAGTTTATTCAAGAGCCTTTGGTGTGGGACCTTGTCAAAAGCCTTCTGAAAGTCCAGATAAACAATGTCAACTGGATCCCCCTTATCCACATGCTTGTTGACACTCTCAAAAAATTCCAACAGATTAGTGAGGCATGATTTGCCCTTGTAAAAGCCATGTTGGCTCTCCTTTAGCAGCGCCTTCTCTTCTATGTGCTTATTAATTCTATCTTTTAGGATGGTTTCCATCACTTTACCTGGGACACATGTCAAACTGACAGGTCGGTAATTTCCTGGATCACCCCTGGATCCTTTTTTGAAAATTGGTGTTACATTCGCTACCTTCCAGTCATCAGGCACAAAGCCTGATTTGAGGGAAATATTATATATTTTGGCTAGGAGATCAGCAATTTCATCTTTAAGTTCCCTGAGAACTCGTGGATGGATGCCATCTGGTCCTGGTGATTTGTTAGTGTTTAGCTTAACAAGACATGCAAGGACTTCCTCCCTGGTTATTTCTATCTTGCTTAATTCTTCGGTTTCCCTCCCTACGAAGATAGGCTCTGTTTTGGGCATGTGGTCTCTGTCTTCTTCAGTGAATACTGAAGCAAAGAATTCATTGAGTCTCTCTGCAATCTCTGTTTCCTCTTTAATAACCCCTTGCCTTCCATTGTCATCTAATGGTCCAATGGCCGTCCTAGTTGGGTTCTTACTTCTAATGTACTTAAAGAAGTCTTTGTTATATCTCTGAGTATTTTTAGCTATACGCTCCTCAAAGTCTTGCTTTGGTTTCCTGATTGTTGCCTTGCATTTGTTCTGCCAGAATTTATGTTTCTGACTGCTGTCCTCATTCGGACAAGCCTTCCATCTTCTAAATGAGCTTTTCTTGCTCTTGATCACTTCCCGAACAGCTCCTGTAAGCCACATCGGAGTCCTCTTGGACCTGGCAGTGCCCTTTTTCCTTTTGGGTATGCATTCCAATTGGGCCTCTGTTATTGTTTTTGTAAACAGCCTCCATGCCTCTTGGAGTGTTTGGACTCTCTCAATTTTCCCTTTCAGCTTCTTTTTTACTAGTTTCCTCATCTTTGGGAAATTTCCTTTTTGAAAATTTAAGGTCTCTGTGTTAGATTTTATCAGTGACTTGCGGTCTATGATCAAGTTAAACATAATTGAGTTGTGGTCACTGTTCCCTATTGGATCAGTCACATTAACATCTTGCACCAGATCCTGAGTATTACTCAGGATCGTCAAGGATTCTTGTACCTCTAGTTGGGTCTTCAACCATCTGTCCCAGGGAACAATCATTTAGCATATCTAGGAACTTTATCTCTTTATCATGTGCTGAACAACAGTTCACCCAATCTATGTGAGGGTAATTGAAGTCCCCCATTATAACCAGGCTTCCCTTCTTGGATGCCTCCTTTACAACATTCTCCAACTGCCAGTCTCCCTCAAGAGTTTGGGTCGGAGGCCGATAGTATATGCCTACTGTAAGACCATCCTTGTGGCCTGGTACTCTTACCCACAGAGATTCTAATGGTGACTCCAAATCACCTAGATATTCCAATTCATACGATTTTATCACTTCTTTGACATACAAGGCTACACCACCTCCCGTTTGCCCCTTCCTATCCTTCCTGTACAGTTTGTAGCCTGGGATAACTGTATCCCATTGGTTATCATCCGTCCACCAGGTTTCAGTGATACCAATAATATCAATATTCTTATCTATTGCTAAGTATTCCAGCTCCCCTATTTTGTTCCGGAGGCTTCTGGCATTTGTATACAAGCATTTATAAATGCTTTCCTGATACAGTCTTTTGAGTCCAGTTGCATTGTTAGACTGCCTCTTGCATCCTTCTGCTAGAGTGCTGGTGACTAGCTCCTTGCTCTGCTCAGTAATTTTTGCATCCTCCTCACTACTCAAGTACACACTTTCCCGAACTGGATGCTGCCCAGCTCCTGTCGGCTTTCCCCCTGTTATCAGTTTAAAAGCTGCTCTGCAGCCTTTTTGATGTTGAGTGCCAGCAATCTGGTCCCATCATGGTTTAAATGCAACCCATCCCTCCTGAACAGATTTGGCTTGTCCCAAAATGTTCTCCAGTTCCTGACAAATCTAAAGCCCTCCTCTCGACACCACCGCCTCATCCACGCATTGAGGCTTCTAAGCTCTGCCTGCCTGGTAGGTCCTGCGCGAGGGACAGGCAGCACTTCTGAAAATGCTACCTTGGAAGTCCGGGACTTCAATCTTCTTCCTAACAACCTAAATTTGGCTTCCAGGACAGACCGCTTGGCCTTCCCAACATCATTGGTACCAACGTGTACCATGACAACTGGCTCATTCCCAGTTCTCTCTAACAATCTATCTAGATTTCTTGTGATGTCTGCAACTTTTGCACCTGGCAGGCAAGTCACCATACGGTTATCATGTGCATCACAAATCCATTTCTCTGTATTTCTAATTATTTAATCACCTAGTACAAGGAGCCTCTCTCCTGCAATCTGTTCATCTACATGCACCTCATCAACCATATTAAGGGAGAGAACCTCAGTTTGTTCCTGTTGTTTATCTTCCTGGATCTCATCAAGTGTGATGAAGGAGAGATCATCAGGATCAACAAGATCATGACATCCGACCCCTTCACTCCCTGGCAAATAGAAGGGGAGGAAATGAAAGGAGTGACAGACTTCACCTTCTTTGGATCTAATATCACTACAGATGGTGGCTGCAGCCATGAAATAAAAAGATGCTTGCTTCTTGGAAGGCAAACTATGGCAAACCTAGGCAGCATATTAAAAAGTAGAGACATCACCCTGCCAACAAAAGTCCGCATAGTCAAAGCAATGGTATTCCCAGTAGTAGTGTATGGCTGTGAGAGCTGGACCATAAGGAAGGCTGAGTGCAAAATACAGACACCTTCGAACTGTGGTGCTGGAGAAGACTCTTGAGAGTCCCCTGGACTGCAAAGAGATCAAATCAGTCAATCCTAAAAGAAATAAACCCTGACCACTCCTTGGAAGGACAAATACTGAAGCTCAAGTACATTGGCCACCAAATGAAAAGAAAGGACTTACTTGAGCAGTCCCTGATGCTGGGAAAGATCGAAGGCAAAAGGAGAAGAGGATGGCAGAGGATAAGATTGCTAGATGGCATCATTAATGCAGGGGGGCATAGATCTGGCTGGACTATGGAGGATGATAGATGACAGAGGAGCCTTGCGTGCTGTGTTCCATGGCGTTGCAAAGGATCGGACTCAACTGTGCGATTGAATGACAAACTCTTCATAGGAAGCCATCAATGGTAATGAAAAAGCCGGATTTGTTCCCAAGGAACTCCTCAATTAGGTAATAAAGGGAAAGGTCTCCCTTACTCAAAAGCCAGGTGTGTCTGAATTTAGGATGCAGTGCTCATCTCTGTTTACAAGCAAAGAACTTGCACTGTCTGTGTCGACAGACATTTCTGTGATCATATGGCAGGCATGATTAGACACCGAGCAATGGAACACTGTTATGTTTCCCACCTAACTGGTACCTATTTATGTACTCCGCCCTTTGGGCTCAGCCCGCCCGGAGGGTTGAAAAGGAGCCGCCACCACTCGCTGCTCCTTGCTCTCCCAGAGCCCATGCCACTGGCTCCCGGGATTGAGAGCAGGTAGGATCCGCCGCCGCTGCCTCCGTCCTTCGGGCTCGGCCCGCCCAAGGGTTGAAAAGGAGCCGCTGCTGCTCACCACTCACCAGCACTCCCTGCTCTCCTGGAGTCCATGCCACCGGCTCCCGGGATTGAGAACTTAAAGACAGCTGGACTCTGTCGCCGCTTGACAGCTCCACTGATAGTATAGGGAGGCTTTGGACTTATTGAATGCCTCTTCACCTGCGTTTTTGCCCTGCCTCAGCGGATGCACAGCTGTGACCGTGCTGTATTGTATTTTTATGCTTATTGGCCTATGTACACTTTTGTATTGCTGTATTTTAGCTTGTATTTTGTTGACTGATGTTTTTGTGGATTTTATATACTGTGTATTGATTGTATTGGTTATATTTTTGCTGTGTTGCAGCTCTGTATTATTTCATGTTGGAAACCGCTCTGAGTCGCCTGATGGGCTGAGATAGAGCGGCATATAAATTAAATTATTATTATTATTATTATTATTATTATTATTATTATTATTATTATTATTATTATTATTATTATTATTATTATTATTATTATTATTATTATTATTATTATTATTATTATTATTACTTGCAATTTCTTGCTTTCAAACTGCTAGATTGACAGCTTAGCCACTATGCCACCACAGCCTTTTCATGTTAGGTGCCTGGAGCCAAAATGAAAATGGGAGCATTGTCAAAGGTTTGGACTGCAAGGAAGTTTCTAGTCTCTTGCTAAGTATGATGTTGGTGAGGTATGCACTCAAGCAGCAGACTTTTGGATAGGGCAGCCAAGAAAAGGCAATTCCTCCCCAACTAATTAATAGCAAGAGAGTTCCTTGCTTCCTACAGGGTCATACACTTTCCGGAAAACAAAAGCAGGAATGTAAAAGAAGGTTAAAACATTGCAACAAAATTAATGAGGCTAATTTGAAGTCTTGCTGTTCTTTAATTATTGATGCCATGAGTTAGCTGACCTTCCAGGTCTCTGTCATTTGTAAACATATCCCAGTAGGTCTGCCTTCAATGTATCCCTGGGCCCCGGTGCTGCTAGAAGGATTTTCTAATTTAACTAATGAGAAGGGGAACAAAGTGCATCTTTAGTCAAGTCTGTTTCAATTCCTGCATTGGCTCTCCATCCCAATCATCTCTTTTCAGCCACCTGAATATTTATTTATTATCCCAAGGTGTGAAACACAGTTTCTTCAGAACCAAAAATTCAGGCTCGTGTTCAGGACAAATATTTAAATAAAACTCTTTAAGGTAGCATTTAAAATTGTTTTTGGTGTGTTCATCTTTTAAATTTTTTAACCTTTGGTTTTTATTAACAGATTTTTTTTAAAAAAAATCTGCTGTCTTTTTAGATTTCACATTTATCATGCATCATTCTGGTGGTCCTTTGGCAAAAAAGAGCAATATAGAATTCCTTCACATTTTTTACATTAAAAATATTTTATGGATACTACACATAATACAGAAGGAAAAACAATCAACCTAGAATAAACAAAGGGACGCGTGGCAGCCAATTGGGCTGCCGTGCACTTTGCTGGCCCCACCCATTTAGATACGGGCACCGGGGCATGAATAGGGGCGGAGCCAGGCTCCCCTTTAAGAGGGGAGCGCGCCGCGGCTCGCCGGGCGTTACTATTTTGCTGGGCCAGGGCACGTTCGAACGGTGAGTGCTAGTCCTGCACAGCCAGTTAGTTTCTGGCCTCGCAAGCGGGCCACTGAGAAGCGATGCCGCGGTGCTTAGCCGCGGTGCTTAGCCGCGGTGCTTAGCCGCGGTGCTTAGCCGTGGCACAGCTGATCAGCGCTGCTCATTTCCTGGAGTGGCAATGGAGAGGCGATCACCACGTGGGGAAAGCTCCAGCGTCACCGCTGAACCTGTACCGCTCCCCCACCTCCCATGGCTTAAAGAGGGCCATGGTAGGGATGCATGGCTCCCTATAGTGCCGTGATGGCACCGAAGAAAGTGGCCTCAGCACCTGGCCAAGTGAGGGCGGGCCGTGCAAGAGCCCCGTCTCGGGTGAGGCCAACACAGCCGGGCAGGGCCACAGCTCAGCCTGCGGCCAGGCAAAATGAGGTTGGGCCTCCTCCGAGCCGAAGGGCTCGCACGAAGCCGGCCACCCCCTACAAGGGGTGGCAGAGCTCAGAGCATGTCCAGGCAGGCAGTGCACAGGGCTGGCCAGGCGGCCACCCAATCCCCAGCCGGGCCCTTTCAGTGCGCCACGGCCTTTGACCCAGCCCCCCTTTTGGACCGCATTGCAGCCTTGGAATGGGCCACTGGCCTTGAGCTCAGCCCACCCACGCACCGGTCTGCCAGGGGGCAATGCCCCAGTGGGCCGGAGGGCCCTGGTGCGGATTGGTCACAGCTGGTGGTGCTCATCAATGCCTGGGTTGAGCACTTGGAGGCCATGTGGCCCCCCCATTGCTCCCCAGTCAGCATGGGCCAATCCAGCCACCGAGCAGGTAGAGACAGACGACTCCGATGTCGAGGGGTGCCCATTGACAGGACCTTCGAGCTCTACCCCAATCCTGAGCTCCGACACTTAACGGCAATTAGAACCTCCAGTGGAGGTGGTTGCTATGAGCGCAACGCATATTAGTACACAACACCCGGTTTCTTGGCCCTCAGTATCTACAGTTCAGTGGCCCTGAACAGTCGGCCCCGGCCCCCACAGCACAGGGCCTTAATTTGTTAGCCCCACAGGCCACATCATGGCGAGCTCCCTACCTGTACCGCAGGGGGTCCCCCCCGCCGGGCCTAATGTGCCATACCCCATTTGGCCATTTGGCCCTCCGGTAAATACGGCCTACCACGTGACTAAGGAGTTCAGTCCTTAGTCATGCTTGTTCAGTCCTGCCGAGCGCTGGGACCTCGTTGCCATTGGGGGGTCACCTATTGCCGGCCACTAGGGACAAAATTTGGCGTAGAGAATATGTTGACCTCTTTAGTCTCCTCAACAGGGAAATGACTAAGGAAGAGAAGGAGGACAATCGGGATAAGGAGTTAACCCACCGTTGCAAACCTCCGTGTACGTGGGCCAATTGGTTGCCCATGTATTTGATTTATGCTGCGGTTTCAATAAGGGCCCGTCCAGACTTGGCCATTCCATTAATACAGTATCTGAACATTATCTATAGGGTATATGTCGCTTTCCCGGGTCAGTCATGGCTGGTCTATGACAAGGAATTTCACATGCGGGCCGCACTGCACCCGGAGATGCCCTGGGACCAGCCCAACCAGCTGTTGTGGCTATTATATATGACTCCTTCCTGACCCACCACCAGTGACTGATACCATTGCGGCCACGTGGTACAGCACCCTGGCATGGTGCAGGTTCCCCACCAGCTGGTGGGGCAGGGGGTTCCAGCCCGCCTGCTGTGCTGGAGTTTCTCATCACCAGGGGGCTGTGCACGGAAGCAGTGCAAGTATAGGCATGAATGTTCCATCTGTGCTGGACCCCATTTGGCCTCCACTTGCTTCAGTTCAGGCAGGTCACTCAGTCATGGCCGCAGCAGCCAGGGCCCCAATCGTCCCTCTACAGATTCGGCAACGGCTTCAAAATGCCCCCTCCCCAGTCAGAATTGAGATGCTCAAACGCTTGCTTAGCGTATATCCTAGGCGGGTAGATGCGGCATACTTGCTAGCTGGCTTTACTCTAGGTTTCTGCATCCCTTTTGTAGGTGCATGCGCACCACAGGATGCTCCTAACTTGAAATCCCTCAAGGGCAAGGAAGATTTGGCCAGGGGGAAGATTTTCAAGGAAGTGTGGGAGGGGAGGGTTGCTGGGCCTTTTAGCGAGCCTCCCTACCGGGATCTAAAAGCGTCTCCGCTTGGCCTGGTGCCTAAGAAGTCCACAGGGGAATTCTGTCTCATACACCATTTATCTTACCTGGCGGGTTTGTCCATCAATGATGCCATACCAGACTAACTTTGTTCTGTCCAATATGCGTCCTTTGACCAAGCGATTCGAATGGTCCGCTTCTGTGGTACAGGGGCACTATTGGCCAAATGCGATATTAAATCCGCATTTCGGCTCCTCCCAGTGCACCTGGATGATTTTGAACTGCTTGGCTTTCATTTCGAAGGCCAGTATTTCGTAGATAAGGCTATGCTGTTTGGCTTTCGATCTCCTGTTCAGCATTTGAATGTTTTAGCACCTTTCTCCATTGGGCATTTGTTCGCTGGTCCAGAGTACACGAGGTAGCTCACTATTTGGATGATTTTTTGTTTGGGGAACAGGGTGGCTCTGTGACGTGCGAACAAATGCTGGCCACTTTTCAGGCACTCATGGCTGAGCTGGGGTCCCATTGGCGCCTGAAAAGACGGAGGGCCCTGCCACCAGGCTAAACTTTCTGGGGATTTAGATCGACATGATAGAGCAAATGTCCAGACTCCCCAGGGATGAGGTGGTTCGCATATTGGATGCTATTCGGGTGATGATATCCAAACGCAAGACTACTTCGCTTGCAGAGTTGTTGCGCCGGGTCGCGCTTTTGCCAGGTGCCTTTGCGATGCTATAGTTTGTTTGTCCAGGAAGCAGAACAGGGTTCGGATCACGGCCGGGTTGCGGGCAGACCTTGAGGTCTGGCTGGCATTCCTGGCCGATTTCAATGGGGTGTCATTTTGGTGCAATGAGCTTGCAGTAACACCTAAATTCCAAGTACAGTCTGACACCTTGGGCTCATTTGGCTACGGTATTTATTTCAACGGCTGTTGGTGTCATGGCCAATAGCCCGAGGTGTGGCAGGGTATGGAGTTACTCAGAGACCTCACATTTCTAGAATTCTTTCCCATCCTGGGGGCCTTAGTCCTGTGGGGAAACCTGTGGGAGAACTCTGTAGTGCATTTTTGGTGCGATTACGTGGCTGTGGTGCATATTGTTAATGCACAAATGTCCCGATCGCCAAGGATTATGTCCCTCATTCGCCAGTTTGTGCTGCGCTCTTTGTGTCATAACATACTGTTTAAGGCTCAGCACGTCCCAGGTGTTGATAACAGTATTGCCAATGCTTTATCCCGCCTGCAGATCACCCACTTTCGGGCACTAGCGCCGGAAGCCAAAGAATTTCCCTCTCCACTTCTGAGTGAGATGTGGACGATTGGCAAGGTGAAGTGACCAGGGCCATAGGCCTTTCCCTTGTTGTTCACACTCATAAGGCATATCAGCAGGCCTACCAGTCATTCATGGCATTTAGGCAGGGTGTTAACTTATTGGACACTTGGCCTATCCCGGTGGAACATATACTACGATATATGGTTCACCTGCACAGTAGCGGGTTGGCGGCTCATATCATTGGTGACTGCCTATCGGCCCTTGCTTTTGCAGCCAAGGTTCGGGGTTGCCAGGACAACCTAGCTGATTTCCGTGTTCGCAGGGCATTGGAGGGTTGGACGCTGGAATGCGGCCGTCCCTCAGACATGCAGCAACCGGTCTCCCCCACTCTGCTTTCGAGCTTGGCCAAGGCATGGCCAGCTCTTTGCTATGATTGATATGAGGCAGCCCTATTTCATGCGGCCACCACAGTGGCCTTCTTTGGGGCCTTACGAATAAGCGAATTGGTCGCTCTGTCACGGAACGATCAATCTCGAAGGTCCCTTGAGATGGTGGATGTATTCTTGGCTGCAGACTCAGTCAGGCTGACAATCCGCTACTCCAAAACGGATCAACTCGGCAGGGGTTGCATGATTACCTTACTCAAATGCACAATTCAGGCGATCTGCCCAGTTATGGCCTTAACTTCCTTTCTGGCTCTGAGGGGCATGGCACAGGGGCCTTTATTTTGCCATCAGAATGGCTTGCCATTGACCAAATATCAATTTTGGAGGATAACTGGGGCGGCGCTTTAGGATTTGGGCTATCCCGGGGCTCGCTATGGTACACATTCTTTTAGAATTGGCATGGCATCTACTGCTGAACTTTTTGGGTACTGTGATGAAGACATCCGTAGGATGGGCTGGTGGGGAGTGACTAGGTTTCAATCCTATGTTCGCCCCATGTTACGATAACATCTCGCTGGCACTTGTTTTCTTTTTGTTTTGTTTCAGCTCCGGGGTTCCCGAATGCGCCTGTGCAGGTCTGGCTCGTGGGCCATAGCTAGATATTCTGGGTGGCTCACCATGCTGCATCTTCTGGATGGGGCTCTCACCTTGGCCTTCATGAGCGAGCACACATTAGCTGGCATGGCTTTAGGGGGATGCTATGGCATGAATTGCTTCCCTTTATTTTGTCCTCCAGTGGTGCGGTTCCACCACACATATTGCTTATTCACCTGGGGGGGGGGTAACGATTTGGGCCAAATTACCAGATTGGGTTTAATTATCTCAATCCGTAGGGACCTGGACCTGATTTGCCAACATTGGCCACAGGTCTGCATTCTGTAGTCCTACATTATTCTGAGGCTAAATTTCCGTGGGGGCCGTGATCCCCACCACATTGATCGGGCCAGGCGGTCCATCAATCGGGCGGTGGCTTGACATGTGGAGGAACATGGATTGGGAGCTGTGGTCGAGCACCCTAGGATACGGATCCAGGATCCAGGATCCAAGTTTGTATCGCAGAGACAGAGTGCACCTCTCTGCAGTGGGCATCAATATTTTTCTGGCTTCATTGCTAGTGGGCTTGGTGACCGAATTGGCTGTCGGGGGGGGGGGTGAGTCGTGAAAAACTCCTCCCCGTGTGGTGGCTATGGTAAGCACTGGTAAGGAAAATGGAGGACCCCTACGAATCCGAAAGGGACGCACTTGGTTGGCCAAGAGAAGGACAAGGTAGACCGAAAGTTGCAATGGCCAATCAGGTGCGGAACAGGAACAAGGTGATGTGAGGCTCTAGACAGCTTGCAAAACCTTAGACCTCACCGGATGTACGCCAGTAGCAGGATTTAACAACTAGCGCTTCTGACAGGGGTCAACAAACATTTGGCGTAATTAAGTACACAAATTGATACATTGTGTTTAGTTGATTTGCGGAATAACAATTATCCTTACCAGTGCTATTTCGGCCCATTTGCAGTTAAAAGTTTGCTGTCCACCAGGACACCAAGGTCCCTTTCCTGGTTTGTCGCAGAGAGTTCAGACCCCATCAGTTTATAAATGTAATTGGGGTTCTTTGCCCCAACATGCATCACTCTGCACTTACTAATGTTGAAACTCATTTGCCACTGTTTTGCCCACTCCCCCAGTGTCAAGAGATCCCTCTGGAGCTCCTCACAATCTCTCACAGTTTTCACTACCCTGTATAATTTAGTGTCATCAGCAAATTTGGCTACCTTGCTTTTTACTCCTACCTCTAGATCATTTATGAAGAGGTTGAAAAGCAGGGGTCCCAGTACTGAACCTTGGGGGACCCCACTCTTTACTTCCCTCCACTTGGAGAAGTGTCCATTGAGTGCTACCCTCTGTTTCCTGTCCCTTAGCCAGTTGCTGATCCAGGACAAGACCTGTCCCTTTATTCCATGACTGGTAAGTTTATTCAAGAGCCTTTGGTGTGGGACCTTGTCAAAAGCCTTCTGAAAGTCCAGATAAACAATGTCAACTGGATCCCCCTTATCCACATGCTTGTTGACACTCTCAAAAAATTCCAACAGATTAGTGAGGCATGATTTGCCCTTGCAAAAGCCATGTTGGCTCTCCTTTAGCAGCGCCTTCTCTTCTATGTGCTTATTAATTCTATCTTTTAGGATGGTTTCCATCACTTTACCTGGGACACATGTCAAACTGACAGGTCGGTAATTTCCTGGATCACCCCTGGATCCTTTTTTGAAAATTGGTGTTACATTCGCTACCTTCCAGTCATCAGGCACAAAGCCTGATTTGAGGGAAAGATTATATATTTTGGCTAGGAGATCAGCAATTTCATCTTTAAGTTCTCTGAGAACTCGTGGATGGATTCCATCTGGTCCTGGTGATTTGTTAGTGTTTAGTTTAACAAGACATGCAAGGACCTCCTCCCTGGTTATTTCTATCTGGCTTAATTCTTCGGTTTCCCTCCCTACGAAGATAGGCTCTGTTTTGGGCATGTGGCCTCTGTCTTCTTCAGTGAATACTGAAGCAAAGAATTCATTGAGTCTCTCTGCAATCTCTGTTTCCTCTTTAATAACCCCTTGCCTTCCATTGTCATCTAATGGTCCAATGGCCTTCCTAGTTGGGTTCTTACTTCTAATGTACTTAAAGAAGTCTTTGTTATTTCTCTGAGTATTTTTAGCTATACGCTCCTCAAAGTCTTGCTTTGGTTTCCTGATTGTTGCCTTGCATTTGTTCTGCCAGAATTTATGTTTCTGACTGCTGTCCTCATTCGGACAAGCCTTCCATCTTCTAAATGAGCTTTTCTTGCTCTTGATCACTTCCCGAACAGCTCCTGTAAGCCACATTGGAGTCCTCTTGGACCTGGCAGTGCCCTTTTTCCTTTTGGGTATGCATTCCAATTGAGCCTCTGTTATTGTTTGTGTAAACAGCCTCCATGCCTCTTGGAGTGTTTGGACTCTCTCAATTTTCCCTTTCAGCTTCTTTTTTATTAGTTTCCTCAACTTTGGGAAATTTCCTTTTTGAAAATTTAAGGTCTCTGTGTTAGATTTTATCAGTGACTTGCGGTCTATGATCAAGTTAAACATAATTGAGTTGTGGTCACTGTTCCCTATTGGATCAGTCACATTAACATCTTGCACCAGATCCTGAGTATTACTCAGGATCAAGTCAAGGATTCTTGTACCTCTAGTTGGGTCTTCAACCATCTGTCCCAGGGAACAATCATTTAGCATATCTAGGAACTTTATCTCTTTATCATGTGCTGAACAACAGTTCACCCAGTCTATGTGAGGGTAATTGAAGTCCCCCATTATAACCAGGCTTCCCTTCTTGGATGCCTCCTTAACAACATTCTCCAACTGCCAGTCTCCCTCAAGAGTTTGGGTCGGAGGCCGATAGTATATGCCTACTGTTAGACCATCCTTGTGGTCTGGTACTCTTACCCACAGAGCTTCTAATGGTGACTCCAAATCACCTAGACATTCCAATTCATATGATTTTATCACTTCTTTGACATACAAGGCTACACCACCTCCCGTTTGCCCCTTCCTATCCTTCCTGTACAGTTTGTAGCCTGGGATAACTGTATCCCATTGGTTATCATCCGTCCACCAGGTTTCAGTGATACCAATAATATCAATATTCTTATCTATTGCTAAGTATTCCAGCTCCCCTATTTTGTTCCGGAGGCTTCTGGCATTTGTATACAAGCATTTATATATGCTTTCCTGATACAGTCTTTTGTGTCCAGTTGCATTGTTAGACTGCCTCTTGCATCCTTCTGCTAGAATGCTAGTGACTAGCTCCTCGCTCTGCTCAGTAATTTTTGCATCCTCCTCACTACCCAACTACACACTTTCCCGAACCGGATGATGCCCAGCTCCTGTCGGCTTTCCCCCAGTTATCAGTTTAAAAGCTGCTCTGCAGCCTTTTTGATGTTGAGTGCCAGCAATCTGGTCCCATCATGGTTCAAATGCAACCCATCCCTCCTGAACAGATTTGGCTTGTCCCAAAATGTTCTCCAGTTCCTGACAAATCTGAAGCCTTCCTCTCGACACCACCGCCTCATCCACGCATTGAGGCTTCTGAGCTCTGCCTGCCTGGTAGGTCCTGCGCGAGGGACAGGCAGCACTTCTGAAAATGCTACCTTGGAAGTCCGGGACTTCAATCTTCTTCCTAACAACCTGAATTTGGCTTCCAGGACAGACCGCTTGGCCTTCCCAACATCATTGGTACCAACGTGTACCATGACAACTGGCTCGTTCCCAGTTCTCTCTAACAATCTATCTAGATTTCTTGTGATGTCTGCAACTTTTGCACCTGGCAGGCAAGTCACCATACGGTTATCATGTGCATCACAAATCAATTTCTCTGTATTTCTAATTATTGAATCGCCTAGTACAAGGAGCCTCTCTCCTGCAATCTGTTCATCTACATGCACCTCATCAACCATATTAAGGGAGAGAACCTCAGTTTGTTCCTGTTGTTTATCTTCCTGGATCTCATCAAGTGTGATGAAGGAGAGATCATCAGGTGGAACCAGTTGTTCCTCTGTGTGTTCCTCATCAGGTGTGATGAGGGAAAGAGCCTCAAATTTATTCTGTAATTTCAGACTCTCAGAGTGATCCCCTAATCTTCTCCTCCTTTGAGTCACATTCCTCCAAACATCTCCCTCCTGAGTTAGTGAAGGGCCTTCTCCCTCAGAACTGTGCCCTGTCTCTTCTTTGTCCAGCATAGTCTGCTCCGCTCTGTCCAAGAACAGCTCAAGCTCCTTAATTTGTTGGTGGTTAGATATGCGGGCCTCTAGCTGTTGGACCTTCTCTTCTAGTAGTGCAACCAGCTTGCACTTGCTGCAAGTGTAGTTCTCCATAAGCTTTGGCAATAACACAAACATGGCACAAGTATTGCAGGTAACTACAACTGTTCCCTCAGAATCCATTTTAACAAGTGCAGTATTCTGGGCCTCAAAAATGTACACGTTTACTACCTTTCTACCTAGTAAGATTATATTCTTCTTTTGTTACTAGTTTGCAATCTCACGCACCGTTAGGCGCGCGGGCCTCTAAAGCAGCTCTACTCTAACTGCAAAACTTACCAGTGCTCACTTCCTTTGTTTGGCTCTCCTCAGCAGCAGCTCTGCTTAAGAGCACATGCAGAGTCAAAAGGGCTGACCCTGAAAGAGCTCAGAGCTTTTAAAGGCTAGTGTGGCTCCGCCCCTATGAGTCACAGTTCAGGGAAGGGCCTGATGTGGCTCTGCCCCCTGCTTCTGGAAGCTTCAAACTGCTTCCTACCGCGACTTTCTTCTCCTAGGGAGACATGGCTCCCAAGCGCAAGGCCCCGGCGCTAAAGCCGTGGCTGAGGGGAAGAACTTTTACCGGCCCTGCGCCAGATGGGGGCCAGCCTTTGGGTCGGAGGACCAGGGCTGCGCCCCCACGGCAGGGCAATGTGCCAGCCTTGCCCACTGGTGCCAGTGGGGCTGGTCAGGCTACCACTTAGCAGCCGGGTTCCAGCTTGGTAGCTGGTCAGCTACAGGCCGGCCCCTCCGGGGCTTCGGCCCTTGGCCCGCCTTTGCCGGGCATGGGACAGGGCGGCCTGGGGGGGGGTCTGGTGCGGGTGTCCAACCCACTGCTCCTCCGGCCCCTCATGGGCCAGAGTTTTGGGCATGGCCCTATTCTGGCCCTGGCTCTCCTTTTGGGTTACCTTTTCCTCAACTGCCTAGTGGGCTGTCTGGCCCACCCGGCCCGCGTTATACTGGGGGCTCTGGAGCAGTGGATGCTCTGTTAGCATGGATAGCAGTGCTGGAAGCATCCTTTGGCATTGCACAGCCTCCTTCGGAGGGGGGCGCTACTCTTTCAACAGGGGCCCCTTCGTCGGCCCCAGCTACCTTGCCAGCCGCAACACTTCAGCGGCCGGCAAATCGGGTCAAGCTGCTTGAGACGGTCCGGCCAGCCCCAGCTGGTGTCTCGCAGCTCCCCGTTCGACCTGATGTCCAGACTGGGAGCAGTCAGGGGTGGTCCCACAGCTCGATTCCGGTCGCGAGCTCCGACGCCCGCCATGGGCCAGAACCCACTAGGGGGTGCACCTAGTGAGTATCAGGTTCACTTTAGTGCACCAACACCACAGCCCACTTACAGTGGTGGGGTTCAGTGGCCCTGGCCTCGTCAAGTTGAGGCGAGTGGGCAACAGTTACCATCCTATCCCAGTATCCCATGATTTCAAAACGGTCCCTCGTTAAGGGCGGGGGTGTCCGCCCCTGGGGCAGTGCAGGGCATCGCAGGGGCTGTCCAGGTCCCGCTGCGTATGCCCTCTATACAGAATGTGCCAACGATGGCTTTGCCGACGGCTGGTTATTCCTTGCCCCTGGGTGATCATTTGTCACAGGTCACGAGGGATAAGATTTGGCGAGGGGAGTACGTGGATATATTCTCCCTATTGAACCATGAGCCCACTAAGGAAGAGAGAGAGGGACAGGACGACAGAGACAAAGAGCTGTCCCGTCGTCGTAAGCCACCGCGCACTTGGGCCAACTGGTTGCCGGCATATCTTATTTATATGGCGGTATACCTTAGGGCCCGGTCTGATCTGGCCATTCCTATGGTCCAATACTTGGACAATATTTACAGGGCAATGGTTGATTTCCCTGGCCCATCGTGGTTGGCTTACGATGAGGAATTTAGAATGAGGCTGGCCCTACACCCAGAGATGAGGTGGGATGAGCCCTGCCAGAAATTGTGGCTATTATACATGATCCCCATACGTCCGGCACCTGGGGATAGGTACCATTGTGGCCGTGCTGTGCAGCGAGCTGCTCCAACACAGGCTCCCCACCAGCCGGCGGGGCAGGGGGTTCCAGCCCGCTTGCTGTGTTGGAGCTTCTCAGCTAATGGCGTGTGCAATAAGCGACAGTGTCGGTACAAACATGAGTGTCCCTCTTGCGCTGGCCCCCACGCCACCTCCGCGTGCCCGCGGGCTGGTGGGTCAACGGGGCAGAGGTAGAGGTGGACAGGGGGCGGTCAGGGCTTCCTCTGACGGAGCTAGCCAGTCAAAAGGCCCCCTCCCCGGTTAATTTGTATATGCTGGAGCATATGGCTCTCAACTTATCCAAGAAGGGAGGACGCGAGGTACCTTCTGGAGGGTTTCCAGTGGGGCTTTCGTATTCCGTTTGAGAGGGTTCGGGGACCCCAAGATGCCCCCAATTTGATTTCCCTGAAGGGTAAGGAGGGGGTAGCTGCCCTGAGTATTGCTAAAGAAGTGGAGGCCAGGAGGGTAGCGGGCCCCTTTTCCGAACTGCCTTTCCCTAACCTGAAGGTCTCCCCTCTGGGGCTAGTACCTAAAAAGACCCCGGGTGAATTTCGTTTAATCCACCGTCTATTGTACCCGGCGGGTTCTTCCATCAATGATGCTATTCCTGATGACCTTTGTTCGGTCAGGTATACTTCATTCGACCAGGCCCTATGGATGGTGTGCTCTTGTGGTCCCGGTGCCCTCCTGGCAAAATGTGACATTAAATCGGCATTCCGATTGCTGCCAATGCACCCTGGGGACTTTGAGCTATTGGGTTTTAGATTCCAAGGGAAGTTTTATGTGGATAAGGCCATTCCTTTTGGCTTCTCTATTTCTTGTTCGGCATTCGAACGTTTCAGCACTTTTCTTCAGTGGGCCTTTGTTTGCAGGTCCGGGTCTTGGTCTGTAGCCCAT
Organism: Bradypodion pumilum; assembly: GCA_035047305.1. Lineage (NCBI taxonomy): Eukaryota > Metazoa > Chordata > Lepidosauria > Squamata > Chamaeleonidae > Bradypodion > Bradypodion pumilum. Next base: position 490,565,898 of record JAWDJD010000001.1, read on the forward strand.
TACCTCGATGACTTTTTGTTCGGGGGTGAACGGGGCTCGGACACGTGCACGCGTCTCCTCACGACATTTCAGACGCTAATGCGGGAACTGGGTGTCCCCTTAGCGCCTGAAAAGACTGAGGGCCCATCTACTACACTCACATTTCTAGGTATTGAAATTGACACGGTCGCACAGACATCCCGGTTACCCACGGATAAGGTCACCCGGATCTCCGCGATGATTTTGGCATTGATGGCCAAACGTAAAGTGTCACTTCGTGAGCTGCAAGTACTTCATGGACATCTTAACTTTGCCTGCAGGGTGGTGACACCCGGCAGAGCATTTGCCCGGCGCCTATGTGACGCCATGTCTGGCCTTTTAAAGCGCCACCATAGGGTCTGACTGACCAGGGGCATGCGGGCTGACCTTTTGGTTTGGCTCACATTCCTACGGGATTTTAACGGGCTCTCTTTCTGGAGATCAGACCTTATGGTTTCCCCTAGATTCCAAGTACAGTCGGATGCCTCCGGCTCCCTGGGATATGGGATTTATTTTGAGGGGAGGTGGGCTTACGGCCAATGGCCTCCCGCATGGCTTGGCATGGATCGCCTCCGCAATCTTACCTTTCTTGAGTTCCTTCCCATCCTGGGAGCTTTGATGCTATGGGGCAAGGAGTGGGCCAACTCAGCGGTCCATTTTGGTGTGACAATGCGGCAGTGGTGCACATTGTCAACGCTCAGACGTCTAAATTGCCTAGGGTTATGGCGTTGGTTCGCCAATTTGTGTTACGAAGCCTACACCTAAATGTGCTGTTTAAGGCCAGACATGTCCCAGGCATTAATAATGATATTGCTGATGCTTTATCCCGCCTGCAGATCCCCCGGTTCCGTGCCTTGGCTCCGGAAGCAGAGGAATTCCCCTCGCCACTCCCGGCCGAGATTTGGACATTTGGCGAGGAGAGGTGAACCGGGCGATCGGCATGTCTTTGGCACCTCGCACGCGTAAGGCGTATCAACATGCTTTTGTACAATTTAGAACCTTTTGTGTGCAACTACAGTTGCCCGAAGTGTGGCCCATTCCAGTCGAACAGGTTTTACAATTTATGGTTTATCTACACAGTCAGGGCTTGGCTCCTTGTACTATAGCATCCAGGCTGTCGGCACTGGCATTTATGGCCAAAGTGAGGGGCTTTGCTGACTGCGTGAATGATTTCTGCATACATCATGTTTTGGAGGGGTGGACATGGGAACGTGGCCACCACCCGGACACTAACCACCCAATTTCACCAGAGGTCCTGACCCACCTTGCACGAGGCTGGCATAACTTGTGTTATGATAGGTATGAGGTGGCTCTTTTTCATGCAGCTACCACAGTGGCCTTCTTTGGAGCGCTCCGCATCAGTGAGTTGGTACTACTGTCTAAGGCGGATGCGACTCATAGGGCACTGGAACTCGACGATGTCTATGTCACTAATGAGTGGGCTCAGTTGAGGATACGGTCCTCAAAAGTTGATCAGCACGGCGTAGGCAGTGGAGTTAGACTGCTACGATGTTCCATTGCAGACATCTGTCCGGTTGGTGCCCTACATGAGTTTTTGGCAGTGCGTGGCGAGCACCCTGGCCCGTTTTTCTGCCACCAGGATGGGTCTCCCCTTACTAAATTCCAATTTTGGAAGGTGACTGGTATGGCACTAACCAGTGTTGGCCTCCCTGGGGCTCGTTACGGCACCCATACATTTAGGATAGGTGCTGCATCCACTGCGGCTGCATTTGGGTACTCTGAGGCTGATATACACTGGATGGGGAGATGGGGATCCATGCGTTTTGCATTGTATGTTCGCCCACTTCAGGCATGAGTACCAGTTAAGTCATTATTCTCTTTTCTTCTTTTACAGACCCTGTGTGTCCCCGCACACCAGTTGCAGTATGGCTGGTGGGCCACAGTTACGTGCACTGGGCAGCGCAGTATGCTGCGGCGACAGAGTGGCGACCCCAGCTTGGACTACGTGCAAACGCACGTATACGTTGGTACGTTTAGTGTCTGTTCCAGGAGACATAGAAGGAGTCGCAGTATGGACTAACACAGGTTTATTGGTTGATGATCAGAACGAACATGTGGTAATGGCGGAGGTATCTCACATTATATACAGTGGTACAACACATTTGAACTTGGCTGCATGGTAGCTCATTGGCCGCTACTGGCGTGACGTCATCCGGGTCACGCCCATCTTCGGTGGTGGATCAGTAGTAGTTGTCTGCTGCGGGAAGTTCCCGCGGCTGCAGGTGATTTGAGGAATGATGACCATGTGAGTTGAACACTCGCAGCTGCCCTCTATAGGCAGCTTGCTCGCGTTCCTTTAACAGCTGGGTTACATTGTGATTGTGGCTGGGTTACATTCATACATTTCTTAAAGCAACATTGTACATTCATATGAAGCAGCATTGTACATACACAACATCCCTCCCCCCTAGGATGGGACGAAGTCCCTCAACCATTGTGGCTTGCCTGGGGCGAGCGGCCGCTTGGCTTAATACAGGGGAGCCTGGCTCTGCGGAGTCCTGTCCTGCCATGGAAAGGGGGGACTCGTTAGTGGCTCGGTGTGGGCTCTGTGGTAACCTTGCATTGGGGGACGGGAATGGAATGAACAGTTGGGAAGTGAACTCCTGCCTACCGCTTGAGGAGCTAGGGGTCCCCCCCAGCACGAATCTCAGGACCGACGAAGAGACCCTCATGGTCTCGCCACCCCCCGTACCCTGCCTGGGAGTTCCGGGGACTGCGATGGGTGGACTCCCCCCCGATGCCTGCCTTGGGGGTGTTGGCCTCCGGGGAGCTGGAGCTATGGTATATTCTAACACAAAAGGACTGGGGGGACTGGAGGTACCAGGGGCTGAACTGAAACCCCTCTTCTCGCTAGGACGGGTGGGGGACCACTCCGCTACACCCCCCTGGTACCGTAACTCATAATCATCAAACTGATCCCTCTCTTTCAAAGTATCCTCCTCTGTGGCTGAGAACCGAGGATATGCATTTGTATCCCCGGTTTCCGCCGTGTCTCCCCCTTGGGTAATGCGGGTGGAGGAGGACCCTAATGCTGAATCCCCTTCACTAGTGACCCGCCTTCTGAGTTGGTCGGCATGCCTCCTCCAGAGTAGACCCGAGCTAGTCTCAACCCTGTAGGACACTGGTCCCGTCTGCTCGATGACTGTCCCTGGGACCCACGCCGGCCCTGACGCCGCGTAGTTCCTGCAGTGAACCGGGTCCCCTGCCGAAAAACTTTTGGAGCTCCCTCCCCCTATATTTATGTTTCTCCCTTCATCCTCCACCCTGGACGGATCCATCCGGTCAAAAAGTGTTACCGGACGCCTCCTCATGAGGAGTTCGGCTGGGGAAAATCCTGAAGCTAAGGGGGTTGTCCTGTAGCAGATGAGGAACTGGCACAAATGCAGGTTCAACTCACCGGGACCCATGCGCCGCAGTGCGTCTTTCGTAGTGCGCACTTGGCGCTCTACCTGACCGTTTATGGCGGGGTGAAATGGGGCAGCGGTGATGTGCCTGATGGCGTTCCGCTCAATAAATGTCTTGAACTCTGCAGACGTGAAGGTACTAGCATTATCGCTAACAAGGACATCTGGCAGGCCGAAACAGGCAAAAAGCTTGCGCAACTGCTTGATGGTTGCGGCTGAGGAGGTGTTGTTCATAGGGATTACCTCCAACCACTTGGAATAGGAGTCGACTACCAATAGAAACATGGACCCACGAAAAGGGCCAGCGAAGTCGACATGGATCCGGGACCATGGCCCACGGGCCGTATCCCATTCCCTATGGGGCAACCGGGACTCCTCGGGCCGAGAGCCCTGGCAGCTCTCGCACGTGCCCACTAAACGCTCTATGTCCCCGTCTATCTGGGGCCACCAAAAGAAACTCCTGGCCAGAGCCTTGGAGCACACGATCCCGGGGTGACTGGTGTGCAATAGTCTCAGTACCTTGGCCCTCAGCTTCTCTGGGATAACTACTTGCTGGCCCAAGAGTAAGCAGCCCCTTTCCAGTGACAGCTCTACTCTGCGCCTAAAAAATGGTCTGAACTCTTCATCGGGGGGAGTCGTGGGCCAGCCCTTCCTAACCCAGGAACTAACTTGGGCCAGCATCTTGTCGGCCGCCGTGGCTTTGGCGAGGTCGGCCAGGACAATGGGGGGTGAGTCGAGAGACTCGATCAGTAGGACTTGGTGATCCTGCTCTACCTCGCATGTGGGGTCCCCTACACTTGGGAGGGGAGATCGGGACAATGCGTCCGCATGGGAGATCTCCTTCCCTGGGCGATAGACCAGCTCATACTGGTAGGCGTTGAGGAAAATGGCCCAACGCAGCATTCTGGGGGATAGTATTTGCGGTGTGGGTTTGCCGGTAGTGAAGATCCCCAAAAGTGGTTTGTGATCGGTCACTACCGTAAACTCGCGGCCGTATAAAAAGTCATGGAACTTTTTCGTTCCGGCGATGATGGCTAGGGCCTCCCTATCAGTTTGCGCGTAATTGCGCTCGGCCTTTGAGAGGGACCTAGAGTAGTACGCTACCGGGGCTTCCCTCCCGCTTTCCAACACGTGGCACAGGACCGCCCCCACCCCCACTGGGGACGCATCACAGACTAAAACCACTGGTTTTTTCGGGTCGAAATGGGTCAGGACAGCGTCCGAAGACAGGAGTGACTTAAGCTCCTTGAATGCTCTCTCCTGCCTGTCCCCCCACCGCCAAGCCGTGTCCTTTTTGAGCAGGGCATGCAGTGGCTCCGCGACCGATGCCTTCCGAGGCAGGAAGGTATGATAAAAATTTAGGAGCCCTAGAAATGACTGTAGCTCCGGCTTTGCGGTGGGGCGAGGGGCGTTCTTCACGGCTGCAACCTTTGACTCAGAGGGTTTGATCCCATCCGGGGTTACCTTAAAGCCTAGAAACTCAACCTCCCTCGCAAAGAATACGCATTTGTCCCTCCTCAGTCGAAGGCCTGCCCTCTCGAACACTGAAAGGACCCCATCTAGCCTCTTTGCCAACTCTAATTCGCTCCCCGCCGTTATCAACACGTCGTCGAAGTATGGGAGCACGCCTGGAAGCCCCTTTAAAAGGCGTTCCACGAGGGATTGGAAAATTCCGGGGGCCGAATTCACGCCAAACTGAAGGCGCGTTACCTTAAACGCCCCCTTGTGCGTCACTATCGTTTGCGCGGCGGCAGCAGCCGGGGTTACAGAGAGCTGCTGATACGCCTGAGCCAGATCTAACTTGGCAAAACACTTCCCCCCATGTAACGTGGCCAGCAAGTGGCTGACCACGGGCACTGGATATGCGTTTGGCCGAATGGCCTTGTTAATGGTACATTTATAGTCTGCACAAATCCTGACTTCCCCGTTCGACTTAAGGGCTGTAACAATCGGCGTTTCCCACTCTGCCGAGCCAACTGGAACCAAAATCCCCTGCCCCACCAATTTGTCCAGTTCCGCCTCGATCTTGTCCTTTAGGGCGAAAGGCACCCTCCTTGGTTTGAGGCGGATGGGCCGGATTTCTGGGTCCAGCTCGAAGGAAACTGGGGGCCCCTTGTATTTCCCGAGCCCCTTCTTGAAAACGTCCGGGTGCACGTTGCGCACGTCCCGCATTGGGTCAGTCTCGATGGTGTTAATGCCGGACAGTTCGATTCCCAGGGGAGCAAACCACTGCGTTCCCAAAAGGCAGCACCTCCCCCCTTTGAGGGCCACTAAGGGCAGTTTTTCAGAGTAGCCCTTGAACTTCACCTTGAAATTCCCCACCCCCAACACTGGGATCCCGTTTCCCTGCACGTCCCGAAGGTGTGACCTCATGGCCCGCAGTTTGGGCCGCTTGTCTGGGGGAATACGCATGAACTCTTTTTGGGACAGGATGGAATAAGATGACCCCGAGTCTATCTCCATCCTCACTGGGACCCCTTGCAACAGTACCTCTACGAAAAACCGCCGGTGCTCCAGGCCCACGCGGTTCACGCCTTCCTCATCGTAGCTGGCTGCAACCTTCCTGGTGCCGGTCGCCTTCCGCTGGTGCGTCTGGGGATGGCTGGAACTCCTCTTGCCCTCTACTCGCCCGCGCCTGCATACGCGGGCGATGTGCCCCTTTCGGCCGCAGTTGTGACACTCGGCCTTTCGAAATGGGCACCTCGTGCGGTCGTGGGACGCCCCACAACTGCCGCAACAACGGTCCTGCCATTCTCGGGACTGCCGCTTCTCACCACGCTTCTTGATCCTCTGGACGTCGTCATCCTCGCTGGAGTAGGGGTCCGCTGTTGTGGACGACTCCTCGGACGACGTTGGTGTGCCGGCGGGCGGCTTGGGGGCCCGCCAGGCTGTCTTCGCTGGTGTCCGCCGGGCTGCCTGTACTGGTGACTTGGCCCGCTCGGACGCGGCCCCTCGGGACTTGAACAGCCTCACCCCACTCCTGGCCTCCTCGGCTGCTTGGGCCTCCCGCAGCACCTCGTTGAACGTGAGGCATTGGTCGCGGGTCATCAGCCTCCTCTGCAGCTCCTCGTCCCTCAGACCACACAACATGCGGTCATCCCACTGGCAGTGGACCGCTGCAAGCCTGAGGGCCGCCGCGTAGGCGGACACGGACTCGCCCGGTCGCTGGTCTCGCCTGTGGAACGCGACCCGTGCTGGGAAGATCGAGATGGGCGGCTGGAAATGCTCACCCAGTCTCTCCAGGATACGGTCGATGGAGACCTCGTCTACCTTCCGGGGGGCCACCAGGGTCATCAGGATCCGCAGCGTGGCCGGCCCCACTTGGGCCAGGAAGTGGGAGCGCATCTTCGCGTCGTCGTTGACGCCCGCGGCTTCCATCGCGTGCCGAAACTGGCACTCGTAGAGCTCCCATTGTTCAGGCTCGCTCACATCGAACTGGTACGCCTTGACCTTGGGATTCGCCATCGATCCCACCTTCGTCGCCAATTTAGTGTCTGTTCCAGGAGACATAGAAGGAGTCGCAGTATGGACTAACACAGGTTTATTGGTTGATGATCAGAATGAGCATGTGGTAATGGCGGAGGTATCTCACATTATATACAGTGGTACAACACATTTGAACTTGGCTGCATGGTAGCTCATTGGCCGCTACCGGTGTGACGTCATCCGGGTCACGCCCATCTTCGGTGGTGGATCAGTAGTAGTTGTCTGCTGCGGGAAGTTCCCGCGGCTGCAGGTGATTTGAGGAATGATGACCATGTGAGTTGAACACTCGCAGCTGCCCTCTATAGGCAGCTTGCTCGCGTTCCTTTAACAGCTGGGTTACATTGTGATTGTGGCTGGGTTACATTCATACATTTCTTAAAGCAACATTGTACATTCATATGAAGCAGCATTGTACATACACAACAGTACGGTAAGTGCGGAATGAGATGGCGGGAACTGTTGCCATTCCTGTTTTCCATCAGGGATGCTGAACCGCCTGATGTCCTTGTACTGCACTCGGTGGCAATGACCTTGCCCAGGTCACTGGCCTTTCCTTAAAATTCATGATCTGCAGTGACCTGGCTTATTTGCATTATGTGTAGCCATCCACAAGGATGCTATGGTCAGACATCGTGCCGCGTCATACTTACAGGGGAGGTATTGACCTCTGTGCCCTTGATCGCGCTCGCTGCTCGGTGAACAGGGCGGTTGCCCGGTTCTTGTCAGACAAGGGTTTGGGGATGGTAATCCAGCACCCCACGATTAGTTTGCAAAATTCCGATCTCTATGCAGGGGTCCACCTGTTGGCTAGAGGTATGAACCGCTTTCTGGAAGATTTGCAAGCAGGCCTGGTGACCGAACTGACGGTCTGGGGGGGGGGGGCGTGAGTCTTCATAGACGCCTCGCCGTGTGGCGGGTAGCACTGGTAAGGTAAAGATTGATGACCCATAGGTATCCTGCAGGTTCGCAATTGACTGGCCAACACTTAGACAGGTACAGGTGTAATAGCTTTGGCCGGTCAACGACGAACCAGGCAAGGGGTGATGGCAGGAGCTTTACAGCATGCATCACCTTGTGATTTGATGGATACACGTCATAGGGTGGGGTCAGTAGATAGTTCATTGACTCCGGTCAACAATTTGTTTGTGTCAACAAAGAAATTGATACAAATAGTTACACTGTAGCCAATTATCATTGGCATTTTGGGAGGAACCTTACCAGTGTTACTGCGGCCTGCTTGCCTTAAGAATTACAATTGGATGAATACACCAATTGAAAGTTATAATTCGGATGAGGGCATTATTCAATAAAAGTGGCCCAATGCCTTTATCCATATACCGGTGTCTGAGTCTTTCTTTGGGGGGTGCGCCTGCAAAGAACTGCTAAACTAAAAAAACCTTTTGGTCTGATTCATCATGATTATCTTTACATTTTTAGATGGTTGGCTTTAGAAGAGAGCTTCCTGCATGCATTTCCAAACATATTTTTCACTCCATATTTTTCATTAGTAAAGCAGTCAACGAATCCAATCTGCCATGACATTTAACTTTACAAGACTGAGATGTCAAGAGAGAGTTGTTAGCATCGATCCCCACCCTTGTGCTGCACCTTCTATAATGGGCTTCAAGGGACGGTGATTTGTGAAGTATTTTATGTTTGTCCTGAAATTGCTTCAGATTATGCCGGAGCAGAAGCATGAATGATCATGTATAGAACCATTAGTAGAAAGCAGCTTTCACTAAAACTGCTGGATCTGATCAATATGGTTTTAGAGCTTACTTAATTGTAGAGAACAATTTCAAATATATATGAGGTCATTCCTCCACTCCTATTTTTCAGCATCTAGTTGGCAGTTTACAGATAATACTGGATATTCCATGTTATTTCACGGTCATCTCAGTAGTATTGGTAATAGGTGTATCTGATTGTCATTCACAAATGCTCTACTCCCAGTCAGATTTGTTTACCCACAAATGTCCATAGGTCTACCTGGTTGGGAACATTTTCTCACTTTGGCCATGTCTCTTTTTCATTCCCAATACTCATTCAGCTGCACAGAAAATAGGGATCCCTATTTAGATATTTGGAGCAATTGATTTCACAGTTTAGGAGCCCTTGTGGTGCAGTGGTTAAACTATAGTAGGTTTCCCTTGCTCGAAAGCCAGTCGTATCCGACTCTAGGGTGCAGTGCTCATCTCTGTTTCTAAGCCGAAGAGCCAGCACTGTCTGCTTCTGCAGACATTTCCATGGTCATGTGGCAGGCATGACTAGACACCGGAGCGCACGGAACGCTGTTACCTTCTCACCGAAGTGGTCCCTATTTATCTACTTGCAATTTCTTGCTTTCAAACTGCTAGGTTGGCAGGAGCTGGGATGAAGACGGGTACTGCAGCCAAAAACACACGCTGTGAGTTCAATCATGATGGAATCAAGGTTGACTCAGCCATCCATCCTTCTGAAGTAGGTCAAGTAAGTACCCATCATATTGGGGAGAAAAAGGTTAATTATATTAATTATATTGGGGTCCTATATAAGTGTAATTGCTACTTAGTTTGTGGATCTTGTAAACAACAAACATTTTTGTGTAAAGCTAAGGAAGTATTAAGATTCCCAATGTACAACGAGGAATGGAGGGAAGGAATTATTTGGGTTTTTGTCTACATATAGAGGTCAAACAATAGTTGATAGCACTGCATTTCACTCCCCTATCCCAAACAAGAGCCCTTTATTTTCCCTATTTACATGCCTTTTTTGTCTGTTTGGACCTAGATAAATCTATATACATACCTTCAAATGGATACAAATCAAAGTAGATGGGTTACTAATCACCTTCAAAACCAATCAGATAATTGGGACAGAATCAAAGCAGATTATTTATTGCATATCCCAATAGGATTTGAGCCCTGGTTTCTTTAACCCCCTTGGGAACTGACACATGCAAGAGTAGAATTGCCTGAAGAAAAACAAGGAAGTGTTCCTCTCCCAGTGAATGGCAGTAAAATGTTTCTTACAAAATATACAGATGAAATTTTATGAGTCTCCTAGGTTTTAAACTCATCAGAGAAGGCTTTTCTCTCAGGCTTACCATCTTCACAAGTGCATTTGATGAGGACACAAGAGAGGGCCTGCTCTCAAACTGTGGATCTTCTTCAAAACAAAACACACACAAAACAAGTTAATGTCACTGTTAATGAAGCCATGCGTATAGTGACAGGATGTCTCAAACCTACACCAGTTGAGAAAATATACCCACTTTTTGGTATCACTTTACCTAAGTTAAGGAGAGAAGTAGCAGTGGATGCCGAGAGAAGTAAGCAAGAGAATGACCCTTGATACCCTCTAAATAGATATGAGCCTCAAGTCCACCAGCAAGAACAAACATTCTTGAGGGTACACAAGAGTAAAACCAAATTATGAGAAGGCGGAAGTAGCTCACTGGACAAGGAACAACATTAAAGGAGGATATAGCTGAGGATCTCAACCTCCCCTATGTCACTTGGAGGATCCTGAATAGGCTGAGGGTTGGAGTCCCTAAATGCAAGACCAACATGCTCAAGTGGGGGCTGCTGGAGGACAATATGCTGTGTGAATGTGGAGAGATACAGAATCTGGTTTATTTATTAGTCTGCCAATTGCTGCCAGAGACATGCACTGATGAGGACTTGGGTTTGGGCAATAACAAAGCAAAGAAAGTGGCTTCATTTTGGCAGTCCAGGGTTTGATCAGGACACAAAAGAAGATTGAGAAACCAGGCTGGTTCCCTCTTTGGTATTTGCTCTCCTTCCACAAGGAGGCAAAGGCCACACTTTTTATCAGTAACTGGCTGCCTAAGAGGGGTTCCTAAAATGGGGCTGCTAGGTTTTTAAAAACAAGTTTTTATTATCATTTATTTTAATATTGCATGTTGCCTTGAGTCTCTTGAGGAGAAATGTGGGTTATACATATTATAAATCATATAAACAAATTTACTTGCTACACTTTAGTATGGAATCGTGGAGCAGAAAAGAAGCCAAAAAATAAACAAATCCCATAAACTAAAGTCTGAGAAAGTTTTTAATCACACTTTAAAGTAAATGACATGAATCAAGACTTCATTTGCATGTGAGATTTAATCACTGCATATCAATTATACAGAAATGGATCATTTACCAGCTTCTTTAATGAGGTGTAACAACGACTGCATATAAAATTTGCAGACATTATTATTATGCTCTCCTTCAATCTGTCTAAATCTGGCTGAACAAATGTTAATATTTCTGTAATACAGTCACTGATAGATGGTCAGCAGCTTAACAATATATCAGTTGGTGACCTCATATATGGCTACAGAGCATGACTCCGGGATGTTGGAAGGTGTCTTTCAGTAAATGTTCCATCACAGGTTTGCAAACATTGCTTTGGGTCTCTGATTATCCCACTCTTCTTATATATTCATCTGTACATTTGGAGTCATATTTCATGCTGACATTTTTAGATGAAAGAAATTAAGACCATGGAGTAGTGATGGATGGTTACAAGGTTAATGGTCATGAGAACAGAACAAAAACTAGAAAGGGCTCACTAATTACATTCATGTCTTGAATGAGGATGCTTCCAAGATCATTATGGAGTAACAGTTATCAGATCTTGGCACACCTTTGTGGTCAACCAAAATGCTGTAGTTGCCAAGCTCCTGTTTCTCTACTTAGGGGCCAGGTCTACTTCAATAAATTTCTACTTTGGGCCCTCCATGCATTTTGGACGTCATTTCTAAGAAGTCATAGATTGCATAGCTCCTATTAAGGATTATGAAACTCTAATCTAAAATATCCAAAAGGCCAAATATTTCTTTCGTCCTAATCTTGTACTTGACCCAGTCATATGTATCTAAATATTATACATATTTTAGATACATATGACATGGTTTGTGCCTGTCTTTATACCATATTTTAGATACACATGACTGGGTCAAGTACAAGATTAAGAGGAAAGAAATATTTGGCCTCTGTCTGATAATGGATTTTGGGATGAGATACATAGTGGAGAAATGTAAGGGAAAAGTCGTATGCTTTTGAAAAAGTATCAGCTATTGTATATGCAAATATTTAATAGTTTCCAGTTATTGGAAATGTTGGATGATATTTGATTACCCCAAATCAAAAAGGAAAAGAATTTCCATTTCAGTGGCTTAAGGTTTTTGTTTCAAAAGATGTAGCAGTTTCAGTTTCAAACTCTAAAATGTGATTAGCCAAACTTTGTTTCTTTTCTGTATATCACCATGACAAGTCCATTAAATACCAGGGGAACTTGACTTCAGTTTGTTGATGTATATTTGTAGGACAGAGCTGCAAATTGTTGTGTTCTGGTGCCTCCATAATCAAAAGCTATTTACTGTATCTTGTCCTTTTCTTTTCCTTACTCCATTCGGTAGGGTTTGACCAAAGGCCTGACATACAAGAAGAGACATCTTGATTGATAGTTTTTCCCACTTTGTAAAGACAAGAGTATGTCCTTTCATTGCATTGCAAGTACTTTTTAAAGCATGCACTTGTCAAATGGAGATAGGAGTTAGAAAAGTTATCCTCCATCATTTGTCTCCAGTTTAAGTGCAACATTTTTTTTTCCTATACACAATCTTTAAAACAGGGGCTGCAAAGTGTAGCCCTATACCGTAAGGTAATATCTTGTCCCAATGTCCTCCCAATAATAAAAGATACTTAGAATTTTTTCCCTTCTTCTCCTATGAGGTAATATATTTATTGTCTTCTTATGCAAGCTGTCCAGGCCATCTGAGGTTCAGGTTTTTTTTTTAAAAAAAGGGATTTCAGAGATAATAAGCACTCAGTGAGTGAAGAAACAAAGCTATTAGTCAGTTCTCTAAGCAAAACATAACAGAGACAGAGACAGGAACAAGAGTGAAAACACAAGCAAGTTATACGTACCTAGTGTGGATTCTTTCTGTCCCTTCTCTAGCACCTGGGAGTCCAGTTAGCCCGCTACTGATGTAAATGTGGAAGCAGGTACATTTACTTCCAGAAGAGAGTGCAAAAGATCACTTGAGACTCAACATCAAGAAAACCAAGATGATAGCAACAGGCCCTATCACTTCCTGGAGAAGAGATGGGGAAGAGGTAAAAGCATTGACAGACTGTACATTTTTAGGATCTAAGATCACTAAAATAAAAAGGCAACTGATTCTGGGAAGACAAGCAATGAGAAACCTGGGGAACATAGTGAAAAGTAGGGACATCACCTTGCAAACAAAAGTTTACATAGTCAAAGCAATGGTATTCCAGGTGGTAATGTATGGTTGTGAGAGCTGGACCATAAGGAAAGTGGAGCGCAGAAGAATAGATGCCTTTGAATTGTGGTGTTGGAGGAGAGTCGTGAGAGTATCCTGGACAGCGAGGAGAACAAATAGGTCAATTGTAGAAGAAATCAACCCTGACTACTCCTTGGAAGGTCAAATAGTGAAGATGAAGCTAAAGTACTTTTAGACATCAAATGAGAAGAGAGGATTCACTTGAGAAAGACTTGTCTTAAAAATAGATGGTTCAGATATTGAGGTATACAATGACATTCCAATGGAGTATTGTATGTAGAGGCAATCGATGAAGCCAATTACAAAGAGATTCCAAGATAAAGGAGTTAGGTATAATTGGAAACTTCCACGGTTTTTTTCATTTGGGTAAACGATATATGATGAGTGAAGATGTCAATGTCATGGATGTAATGGTGGATGCAAAATTACTGAAATTCGGAACTAAAGAGTGGAATGAACTGAAGGAGGAATTGATTATTTCGGGTGGGTTCATGAGAAGGAGAAATGATAATGATAATATGCCCAAAGAAGCGGAAGGAGGGACTGATTTGAGTGGAAGTTAGTTTGGGTTCCTATTAAGCCCGCACAGTTCGTCGCGCTCCCCCCCTCACCCTTTGTTAATACAGAGGCTACTTGCAGAAAAGTGGGGAGGGATAGTAGTAGATTGTTTATATGTTTTTTATTGTTTTTTTAAGAGTTGCTTATTATAATTTTTTTGTTTTTTTTTTCTTTAATAGATTTTTGGGAATGGGGGTTTGTTGTTTGTTGGAGTGCACGCCCATTGGAGGAAGTGGTGAAAAGGAAGAATTGGGGTTAGAAAATAAGGAATGAAAAATTTGAAAGTATTACCTGGAATGTGAAAGGTACTGGTTGTCAGGTGAAGAGAAGAAGATTAGAAGCAGCTCTTAGGAAAGATAAACCGGATGTAATCTTTCTTCAGGAATCTCATCAAAAATCAGAGGAAACTAACAAATTATTCTTAGGATGGACTCAATTTTATGAAAAATCATATGGTACGTCAAAGGTAAGAGGTGTAGCAATTATGATATCAAGTAGAGTTGGATTTGAGATGGTAAAAAGTATCTCAGATATAGAAGGAGGATATTTAATAATAAAAGGGAAAATAGATGATGAGGAGATAAGCTTGGTAAATTTGTACGTACCAAATGAAAATCAAAACATTTTTTTAGATAAGGCGCATAATATATTGAATAAAGAAAGAACGATAAAAATGATTGTGGGTGGGGACTTCAATTTAATAAGATCAAATATAGATACTACAAACATAACTAGAGGGGGGGAGGAGATAAAACACAAGTGCTGGATAAATGGATGAAAGGATTAGGGTTAAAAGATACATGGCGGGAGCTTAAAGGATCGGAAAGGGTTTACACTTTTTCCCCCACGTTTATAACACGTATTCTAGAATAGATTATATATTTGTAACTGACAACCTGATAGGGAATTTGGATGAAATTGAAGTTGGAATCTTCAGAGAGTCGGATCATGCAAAGGTATTGTGAGAAATGAGAATGGGTTGTACAAAGATTAGGAAAAATTGGAGATATAATACTAAATTATTTAAAGATGAAAAATGTAATGAACAAATAGTTGAAAGATGGGAGCAAAACTGAAAATGGAATGATACAGGCGAGGTTCGATATAATGTGGTGTGGGATATGATGAAGGCAATATTCAGAGGGGAAAGTATTAAATTGGCTAGTCTTAAAAATAAACAATTAAAAGGTAAGGAGGAGGAAAACAAGAAAGAGATTAAACAGCTACAAGAAAAACATGCAATAACTAAAGACAGGAAAGTTTATGAAAGAATGCAGGGGTTGAGGAAGAAGTTAATAGGAAAGGATTTTGAAAAAGTGAAAAGAGATTTGGTTTATCTAAAAAGGGAATACTTTGAATATAGTAATAAAAATTCAAAATTATTGGCAAGAGCTGCTAAGGAAAAAAGAAATAAAAGGGAAATACGGATTCTGGTAGACAAAAAGGGTATAAGGTATAATAAAACAAAAGATAAATGTAAGGTTGTAAAAGAATTCTATCAGGAGTTATATTCAAGAAAAAATATAGACCTGGGAAAATTAAAAGATAAAATTGAAAGTCAGATTAAAAACAAAATCGATCAGGAACATAAACAAATAATGGAGGAGCCAATTACTGAAAAGGAGATAAAAGAAATAATAGGTAAATTGAGGATGGATAAATCACCAGGTGAAGATGGATTGCCAGCGGAATTTTATCAAGAGTTTAAAGATATAATTGTCCCAAAATTATTAAAATTGTATAATTATATTTTGGATGGAGGTCAGATTCCACCCTCTTGGTATAGAACTATAATAGTATGATTGCCAAAACCTGGTAAGATTTGGAAAAGGTAGAGTCATATAGGCCTATCTCTTTAATAAATCAGGATGCTAAGATTTTTACGGCGATATTGGCAAAAAGATTAAATAGCTTCATGGATAAATTTATAAATAATGACCAGGCGGGATTTATTAAAAGTAGATACATTGCGGATTTAACAAGGCAAGTTATAGATTTAATAGATATTGAAGGTCAAACTAAAGAGAAGGTACGATTGTTATCTTTGGATATTTTCAAGGCATTCGATTCTTTGCAATGGATAACAATTAATGAGATAATTAAAGGCTATGGATTTGGATGTAGGTTTATAAAAGCGATAGAACAATTGTATCAACAAGGGTGTGCCAATGTTAGGGTAAATGATGGCCTTACGGAAGAAGTAAGATTAGAAGCGGGAACAAGACAGGGATGCCCACTATCCCCAATATTATTTCTAATGGCGATGGAAATATTAGCAAAAAGTATAAGGGAGGATAAAGAAATAGAAGCAATATTAGGAAATAAAGTTAGTTTATATGCTGATGATGCTCTTATAATTATGAAACATCCGGGGAAGACGTTGGGAAAAATACAGAGGCATTTGGAGGAATATGAACAAATAACTGGGTTGAGGATAAATTGGGATAAATCTGAAATGATATTGAATAATTTAGCTAAGATAGAACAAGGAAGAATTAAAAATAGATTTAAACTACAGATTAAAAATAGTGTGAGATATTTGGGGATAAATATTTCAAGCAAAATAGAAGATTTAAGAAGATTAAATTATGATAAACAGAAAAAAGAACTCAAAGCAAAAATTTCACAATACAAAAATTTGAAGCTGTCTTGGATTGGCAGGGTAGCATTGTCTGAAATGATGTTATTACCAAAAATAATTTTTTTGTTTGAAACCCTACCAATCCAAATTACAGATAAAGAAATTAAGGAATTTCAAGGTTTAATAAATAATTATTGTAATGGGGGAAGAAGAGCTAGAATACCAAAGAAAATGTGGTACCAGTCACAAAAAGATGGGGGTCTGGGAATACCGAACTTGAAAAATTATTATAATGCATTCCATATTAAAAATGTAGTCAAGATTTTAATGAAAGAGGTAGTTATTTGGGAGGAAATTGAAATGATGGAATTAAAGGAGTTGGGTAAAAGTGTGTTTTTAGGGAATGAAAAAGGAAAAATAATGGTTAAAAATAGAATGATGAGATCGATGTTGGGAGTTTGGAAGAAGGTTAAAATGAAACTATCCCTGAATATATCGCCAATAATTGAGCTGGAAGATATTTAAAAATTCCCAATAAAAATTCCGAATAAAAATTGACGATAGGATGAAGGAAATTTTATTAAAGAACAAGATTTTCCTGTTGAAAGATTGGATACGAGTTTGCACAGACGACGTGAAAAGACAAGAGCTGTATGATCAAATGAAGTTAAATTGGTTACAGATTATGAGGAAAAATAAGTGGAATAATAGTTATGTGAGAGAGCAGAGTCTGGAAAGAACTAAAACTGAATTTGAAGAGTTAATATGGAAAGTAAGAAAGTCGGAAATTGGAATTAAAGGTATGGTTAGTAAAATATATAAAATAATAAATGTAGAAAGTAATTCACAAGAGATATTTAAAAATGCTTGGGAACAAGATTTGAAGATAAGCATAACTGAAAAAGAGTGGAAAAATAAATGAAAAAAAAGAGGTATGAGATCCATGTCCATTAGGGTTAAAGAGTTGTGGAAATGGTACTTGATCCCATTGAAACTGTACCAGATAGATAATAATAATAATAAAATGTGTTGGAGATGTAAAAATACATTGGGCACATATGTACATATGTGGTATGAATGTTAAAAGGTTGAGAAATTTTGGGAGGAAATTGAGAAGGAGATGGTTAATATTATGGGAATATCTCTCAAGTTGGGGCCAAGTAACATCTTGTTGACGGACGTAGATAATATGAACCTAAATGATGATAAAAAAGAATTATTGGTTATAATGCTTACTATGGGCAGAATGTGTAGAGCAAAAAATTGGAAGAATGATATAATATTAAAAGTAGATGATTGGTATAAGGAGATGTGGGATCTCGCATTGAATGAAAAATTAACATGGGCGTTGAATTTTCAAAAAGGAATAATTAAAGAGAATAGATTCTGGAATACATGGAGACAGTTTGTGGATCATGCTTTGAAGGGAGAGGGGAAGAATAGACTGACACCAGACCAATTGAAGTTTTGGGCACAGTAGAAACCAATGGGAAATACCACATCCTCCCAGGCAATGTAAATACACAGGGTGAATGATGTATAGAATGTAATATTGAAATAAATTGATAGGGATAGAAAAAGAAATATAACTGTTTTAGACAAATTGATTTGAATAGAAATTAGATAAAATAAGAAGTTACAGGTTACTAATGTTTAAGAGCAAAGTTGGGATATTTACCATTGTGATAATAAAACATTATAGAGACAGCAAGTTAAATGTTAAATTTCAAAGGTGTTATATTTAGATTTATATACATCTAATTTTATTGTTTAAAGATTTTTTGTGATAATGTCAAATGTATCATTTATATGCTTGCCTATGTTGTTTCTTCTTTCTTCTTTCTGTATTTGTATGTTATTTTTTTCTGAAAATTAATAAAAAATTATTTATAAAAAAAGAGAAAGACTTGATGCTGGGAAAGGTGGAGGGCAAGAGAAGAAGGGGGTGGCAGAAAATGAGATGGTTGGATGGATGATATTGTGGATGCAATGGGCACAGAGTTGGGTGGTTTGAGGAGGATGGTGGAGGATGGGGTGCTTGGCACAATGGTTCATGGGGTCGCAGGGGGGGTTGGAATCGATTGTGCAACTGAACAACAACTGGGAGCATGGTCTGCCCCACTCAGTTGTCCAGTGGGTGTGGTCAGGCCCACAACATAAAAAGGTTGGGAACTCCTGTTTTAGAAAGTGATTGCAGCGTTCTCTGTATGGCCACTCTGGCTGGAGCATATAACATTTCTAGTTGGAGTTACACACCAAAGAAATCACAATAAATTGATTGTCCCTCCCCTCTCCCACTTTACTATTACATATCCATAAAACTGCAGCCAGAACCTCAACTCAAATAAAGTCTTAACAAAAGCCAAGGGATCTTTGGCTCATCTTCCAGAAATACTTGAATGCCCATATATTCTGTAACACTATTGCTGGAAGCAGCCCCTGAGTTCTATACAACTGCTGATTGTATTTATAGCAAGGATGGCATGTTGACTTTACAAGTGGCTGTTTAAAATGTCATAAGCACTCAGAGAAAAGGCAGGATACGTGTTTTAGAATTTGTGCTTATGTGTAATTCAATTTTAAAAACAAGTTTATGTTAGTTGACCTCTCTGAAAGAGTGGTATGATGCACACTCCAAAGGCATAGGAGGAAAAAACCCAAAGCTGGATTCTCTTTTTCCTTATGTCTTCCTGCTGTATTTTTTTTTGGCACAACTATATTTCAGTTTAGGAAAAAAAGATTAAACAGTGTTTGTCACGCTGCCATTGATGCATCCAGGTTCTGTCAGGAAGAAATAAGGCAAACTTTCACTTGCACCTCATTCTTAAGATTCAGGTTGCCAACAGACAAAAGGACCTCTTCAAGATCCAGGTGACTAGGACTTTGGGCACAATTAACAACCTATTTTCTGAGGGAATTCACCCTTACTAAATCCCCATCTGCACTACCTGCCAGTGTGACTTATTTAAAGCAGACCACAACTTTGATTTGCCATAATAGTCTTCAGTAACCCAGTATAGTGGTGTGCCCAAACCTTTTGGGCCACAGGCTGGTCATGTGGTTCAGTGGGCCGGTCAGGTGTTTTAGCGGGTCAGTCACATGGTTACTCCCACTGTAAGTGGAAGTAAAATGCACCTTGCAATCTGTTTTGCAACAGATATGTTTTGTAACAGGATGAGAAAGATTTTTTAGGCTACCATTTTTTCTGCTTAAACCAGGGGTGCCAAAACTATGGTCCATGGACTGGATCTGACCTCTGATGCCAATTCATCCAGCCTGCACCCCCTTGTCACTCCTGGAAGCAGAAGTAAAACACAACCATATGGGTGTGTTTTACTTCCGCTTCCAGGAGCGATGAGGGCGGTGCAAACTGGATGAATTGGCATCAGGGACTGGGGCGAGCCCACAGGCTGTAGTTTGGGTACTCCTGCAGTATAGGATTGGTAAAAAAACACCAGCTAAGTCTGAGCCAAATTGTCAGTGAGAGAAAATATCCTATCTGGCCCTGAAGGGACTAGCTAGTCTCATATTGAAAGCAAGGGTGGACAAGTGGACCATTCACACCTTGAAAAGAGGCAGTTGGGAGGGGAGGGATTCAATTCCCTACACCCACTGGCCAGTTGGCATGCACTAATTGGCACTCACTAAGTGGCACCATGTCTGGAGGATAGCAAAAACATCCCCATCTGGAAACTTCATTCCAGGTAGAGGGATACAATTATCTCAGAAAGGGAAGACATAGGTTTTGTGCAAATATTCTGTGCAAATTGAGAAAAATCTGAATTTTACAAGTATGTTTTGCACATGTTTTGCACATGTTTCCAGAGGTAAGAAATCCCATGGAATTTAGCAATTTCTGATTGCCATTAAACAATTTTGTGAGAACTCATCACATCCCAGCATAATGAGAGTCATTATCACTTCCCTGCAATACTGACTTATGTCACACTCTTGTGGTTGCTGGTAGTTTACTGGTTGATTACCAGCTTCGACATTCGGTGTCATAGAATCAGGTATCAGAATCTATCATGTTAATTTGGGGAAGTGAGAAGATGGTTTTCCTTGGGTTACCACTTTAGTAGCAATAGCAATTACACTTATATACCACCCCATAGTGCTTAGTGCACTTTCTGGGAAGTTTACATTTATCATTTTGCCTTCAACACGCTGAGTACTCATTTAACTGACCTCGGAAGGATGGAAGGCTAAGTTAACCTTGAGCCCTGGCCAAGATTGAACTCACAACACCAAGTGTTGGACAGTGGTAAATAACCTGACTCCCTAAAGGGGCCAACAGCTATGGGTGGATGAGCCCCTTTAGGTGGGGTGATGGTCCCCTCAGTGGAGAAAATGCCACTGGAAACCATCATATTGGGTCCAACGACAAAATGAGTGGAGGAGGAACTCTGATTCCCAACGGTCATGGAGGCAGAAGCGGCTATGCCAGATGGACTCGCTGTGAAGGTGCACCTTGTCCATATCCTCAAGGCTGCAGCAGTCCATTGCAGTCATGGTGTTAAATCCTGCATGTCTCATTTCATATGTGCCACAGGAGATGGTTCCATGACCATAGTGTGTGAGTCACTTCATGACAAGCTGGGATCCACCTCAAACAAATTCACACCAATGACATTTTTCCTGCTTCAGGAAAGCATGTACAGTCAACCCTCACATAACAATGCAGTCGGATAACTTCATTTTCACTTAACAACGCATCTTTATGCACCACGTGTTCTCCCATATAACAACGTTTTTAGTGTTGTTGTCTGGACAACAACGCTAAAATAACCGGACAATGACGCTAAAAATGTCGTTATGTGGAAAACTCCATAGAAACCCGCATAACAACAAAAATCACTTAGCAACGCTACTTGGGGAACCAAGTAATGTCATTATGTGAGGGTCTACTGTACTCTCGGGTACGAGTTGCAGCCAATGACAACCAATCTATGAGGCACAACCCACATTGTCTTGAAGTAGCTGCTTTTATTCTAGGGGCAAACAATAGCCTCGTAGAGAAAAGAGTAACATGAGAAGCAAGAGTTAAGCTTCCTACCCTATCATCTATAATCCTCCAGGCATATTAAATGCAAATACACATTTGAAGACAAACTAGGCTCTCAGGTGTGGAAACCCCTGCCTCAGCAGCCTCTGCATGTTAATGTCTGCAAATCCAGATACTTGATCAGGAGGAGGAGAAGTCATATTAAGTGATTAAGTGTTTTTCCTCCTAAAATTAACTCATAAAAATAGCTGCAAATATAATCTTCATTTTCCCTGTAGCACTGCTGGGTTGCAAATGAGAGATTGTATATGGAATTTTACATTCTCTGGTTAAAACAACATAAATATCAGTCATGGCCACTGTCATTTGTCCCTTCTCCACTTTTTTGGAAAGATACTGAGCTTCAAGTGTAGCTGATGAGAAAGGGAAGCAAAAGGTGCTTAAGGGGGAAAACTACAACAAGCTACATATGCCTTTCCATTTTCAGTGGATTTAAGTCTAAAGAACAAACCTGATATAGAGCCACCTTGGTGGAGTGGATAGAGTGTCAGACTTGGATATGAAATCTAAACTCAATTCCCTTCTTGACCTGAAAACTCACTGAAGGGTAGCAATGATAAAAGCTGATCCTTACATATGTCATGTTATCTTGAAAACCTTAGGAGGCTCATTGTGCGTTGGAGGCAACACCATGGCTCATAACAACAACATAAACTTGACAATCCCTTTGCAGGAAATCCATGCAAAATATAAGGATAAATTAGGCAGGCAGGCAGAAAACCAAGTGTGCTACCTTGAATTCATAGGAAGAAAGAAAATGTAATGTACTCTCTGTACATTCAGCTGCAATGCAGCCTGGATAAAGAAAGGACTGAAGAGGCAGGAAGTAGCCTGGAATGCTCTAGTGTTCTTGCTCAGAGGTCTGGGGGCTGGGCAAGAGGTTTGTTTTGAGGCCTGCCCTGCCCTGATCATGCCTGTTTGCAATGGCCCACCCTTCTTCCCTGTGTCTAGAGCAGGAGTTCTCAACCCTTTTAAGCCAGGGGCTGGGTAACACTCTCTCAGACAGCTTCAAGGGCTGGATGGCCATTTTGCCCTTCCTCCACCACATGGCACTTCCTGGTGTGGTGGAGGCAGGGGGTGGGGCACATGAAATGGTGCCGCAGGCCACAAGTTGAAAATCCCTGGTCCAGAGTGTTAGGGTTGCCTTCAGGAGACAGATAGGAGTTTTTTTTAGCCCGTCTTCTGGATTGGCACATGGAAGAGGAATATTTTTTCACCTATCCTACTCTGGACCACATGACAATTGTGGCTTAGGGGTATGGTCAGTTAAATAGGTCACATTTAGGCAGGTAGTGCTGGGTTAGGGTGTTAGCAGTTAATCCCTCAGTGCATCATTGGACAAGGTGTAAACTGGTCCCTGCCATAATTGAATGAATCAGTTGGGCACTTAGGGGACACCAAGAGCCATTTCCATGGTATGTCCAACATCCATTCATGCAAATATAATTGGAAATGATCATGGGGATACCTCTCCAAGTTACCCAGATTGGGTAGTACCTTTTGAAGGTATAGCATTGCCCAGGGCAAGGGATTTGCCCATCGGGTCTGGAGAGGGGACAAGGTGTCTCTTACACCAGAATTAGGAATTGCACTACCAGCTTCTCTGCATGTCAGAGGATTCCATTTATTTAATAAATTTGGCCCAGGCCTTACACCACAAATATGTGTCCTGCCTCTTTGTTTGACAGGTAGATGGGTAAACATGTGACATAGCATAGCAAATATGGACAGTACTGAGGCAGAGCCAATTAAAAACGTCCTGGCCAATATTTATCTTAAGTTTGCTTGCTGAAAGTGCCTGGCCAGATTCAAAAAGGGGGAGGGAAAGGCACACATTTTGTTTAAAGTAAGTCTTTTTAAAAGGTTATTTTGTGCAAATTGCAGAAGCTCTGTAGATTCCAGTGTCAAGGAGGCAATGAATCTGTTCTGAGTTTTAGGTCCAAATTTAAAGAAGTTGTCCTCATTGTTGAACCTATTTTGTGGCTAGAGGTCAACAATTCTGATAGCTTCCTTAAGATGTAGATGGACATTCAGAGTGGATTCTTTGCCTCTGAGGCAAGAGGACCACCTGCCTCTACTAAAATGAGGGATTAAATATATGGCTTTTTGGTCTTTCACTGGAGTGAGCTTTCTGACAGAAAACAGAAAATATTAAAATGCTGATTTGCCTCCAATTAAATAGCAAGATTTCCCACCCACCCTATCCTTTGAAATTTTCATGTTTTGCCTAAGGCTGAGGAACTGATGGCCCTAAGTGCCTTTTAACAATCTCTGAAGAGTCTATAATTTTTTTTAAAAAAATGTTTGTGGTATAGTTCCCAGGAAATAGATGTAAAACTCTTCACAAAGTCAGTTGAAGAATTACAAAGTACAT
The DNA here is from genome assembly GCA_035047305.1 of Bradypodion pumilum. Classification (NCBI taxonomy): domain Eukaryota; kingdom Metazoa; phylum Chordata; class Lepidosauria; order Squamata; family Chamaeleonidae; genus Bradypodion; species Bradypodion pumilum. The sequence goes on from JAWDJD010000001.1 coordinate 490,589,706, forward strand.
ACTAAGCCACAATAATATAATCCAATAAAATTGTGAAAAAATATATTGAAATAATTTATACGGTGAATTAAAGAGATCCTATCTTCACTCATCACAAATTATGCTGTGACAGCTATTTCTTCTCACAGTATCTCAATTTGCTTAGATCAATAAATGTCTATTGATCTATATTTAATGTTTAATCTCACAATGTGTCTGCTTGTACTTGTCACAGGCAAACTCCATCTTGACACATTCAGCAACATTAACGGGTGGGAGTGAATATGAAGGGAGGAAGACATGTAGTAGCATTTTGTGCTTAGATACTGAGGAAAAACTAGTTCAATCACTGTGGAGGTCATTGATGCTTTATTCTTTTTCTGAAAAACATTCACAAAAGCAACATAACTGCTCTGATTCTCAGTTAGACTGCAAATAGCATGCCCACTGTTCTGGGAGTAAGCCCCTTTGCACACAATTGAACTTCTATCTGAGCAGAAACGCATAGGAATTTGCAGTTAACCGTCAAAATAAGTTTCTTGGACTGTGGTGTATGAAGCCTTAGCCTCCACAGGTGGATTTGTGAAATGTGTTTTCATGAAGGCATTCATTTTTAATTCGGTAGATGTTGGTTGTTTCAGACCTTTTATCCTGCACATAAATCAATTACCCCTTAACTGTCAAATAAAAAGGCATAACAATTGTTTGCAGGGCTGTAGCCAGGATTCTAGGTGGTGGTGGGGGGGTTCAGTAGGGGCAACAATGTCACACACACATATATGACATTGGCAACCCCAGGGTGGGTTGGGGGGTGTCAGGATGATAGAGCTTGGAGTCCCTTCATTAGTTTTGTATTGGATTGCAGTCTCATTTTAAGAGTTCCTCTGTGCTGTGTCCCAGCTGTATCAGTTTACAGAATGACTCAGCAGTTCTCAACTATTTGAGGAGTGCTGGCAGTTGAGCATTTGGCTTCCTCATTCCTTGGCTTCCTTTGCTTACTGGAGTCCATGCTTCCTTGGCTTACTTCTGGCTCAACTGAACTGGTTGCCAGAAACTGCTGGCTTGGCTCATCTTTATCTCCATTTGTTCCTGAGAAGAAGACTAGTGGCTTTTGCCCATGCCATCAAGCTAACTAGTGCTTCTGAGGTAATACCTGCAAAAGGCTATTTGCTTTAAAGACTTGCTTGCGAGTTGGCTTGTTTGCATTCTGCTCTGCTTGAACTGTTCTTATCTGCTTTGGGCATTTGCCAACATTGCTCAGAGCTGTTATCTCAGTCAAGCCTGTGTTTTTCTCCTGTTTACCAAGCTGAAGTAAAGTGTCTTTCTTTTGTCTTTATACTGACTGCTGCTTGTCTGTGTGAGATTTCGTCTCCAGCTGATGCTGTGTGTTCACAGCTTTGCTGCTTTTCTCTGCTACAAGTACACACAGGCAAACCACATTGGTGTACTCCCTGCGTACCCTAATACCTAACAGGGGGGCTGTTAGCTCAGAATGGTTTTCACCCTCCGGCCCTCCTCTGGCTATTGCCCTGAGTATTTGTGATATGTCTTGAGCCACATTTATTAAATAAATTGAATCCCCTGACCTGCGGAGGGGCTAGAAGTATGAGTCCTGATATTGGAGCAGGAGACACTTTGTCCTCTCTCCAGACTGGATGGATGGATCTCTTGCCTCCGGGTAGTGCTATACCTTCGACCCAGGCCAGCTACATCAGGATGGTATCCCTGTGGGCATTTCTAACCCTATTTGTGTGAAAAGATTGGGGACGTACAATGGTGATGGTTCATGGTGTCTCCTAAGTGCCCAACTGTTATGTATAGAACTTGTGCCTTTAAGAAATGTAACCTTGTATTCCAAAGTAACCTTGTATCCAAATGAACTGTGAATGAGTCCCGGTGATTACAATGTAACTCAGCTATCCCTGCTAGCAATTCAGCTGCCTCTTGAGGCAGCTACAGAAGCTCAGCACACATGGTTCAGATCACCCAATCACGGAGCAGCGCGGGAAACATTCCTGCCACAGGTAAACCTTGTAAGGTATTCAGTACGTCCCAATGACGTTACTGATAGCGCAACCAATAGGCGCCCTTGGGGTGAGATTCAAATGTACTACAAGCATATATAAGAAGCTGCGTCTCTGCCATTACCTCATGTTCAGATTGCATACCTTGCAATAAAGATGTGTTGGTCCCTCTGAATGCTGGCTACTGCGTATCAATCTTGGAAAATCAAATTGGCAATGAGGATGGGATAATGGCTTCCCACAGCATCAAGCTACCTCTGTTCGACATCAAGAAGCCAGAGTCATGGGCTCTGTACGAGTGCCAATTCAAGCATGCGATGGCCGCCAAGCGCATCGAGGATGAGGACCAGATGTGTTCCTGTCTCCTAGCCCAGATTGGCCTCCCCACACTAGAGCTGGCAATGCACATGATGATGCCGTGGAAAATTGAGACAATCCCGCTCAACGAGATCCTGCTCACCCTGCAGAATCACTTTCAGCCGAAACTGTCCATCTACCCAGCCAGGTTCACCTTCCATAGGCGGGACCAGTACCCGGGTGAGTCCGTGGCAGACTACACCGCCACCTTCAGATTGGCTGCTGCCCCTTGTAGGTGGGACAGTTTGGAGGAGGCACTGAGGGTCTGCCTGCTGTGCAGTTTGCAAGACGAGGAGGTCCAGTGAAGGCTGATAGCCTGCGAGCACCTCTCATTCCAGTCTGTCCTGCAAGAGGCTCAGGCAGCCGAAGTAGCGAGGTCCGACATGAGGGTGTTCTGGACAAGGCCAGCCGCATCTGGGGGGTCTGGGTCTGCCATGCAGGCTGCACGGCACTCACCCCACCATGCATCCTGCTCGTCCTCCTCCCTGGAGGCCTCGGCATCCTCCGAGGCCAGCTCCAGTGATGACGACAACGTCCAGAAGGTCCTGCAGAAGGCACCCAAGAAGCAACCAAGCGACAAGGTCTACCGCTGATGCGATGGCTGCAGAGAGTCCCACGACCGGAGAAAGTGCCCATCCCGGAAGGCGGAGTGCCACCACTGCGGATGCTGAGGCCACATTGCCAAGGTTTGCAGGCGATGGCGGAGAGAGGACCAGGAGCCAACTGAGCGCTCTAGAGGGAAAGAAGGGGACATCAGGTCGATTTCCACGGGGGAACTGACCGTGGGCCGTGTGTCCATCGCACACCGGAGCTTCTTTGTTGAGGTACTGTTACAGGGGGTCCCAGTTAGGATGGAGGTGGATTTGGGTTCATCCTACTCTATCTTGTCCCTGAAAGAGTTTCTGCGCATTCCTCCAAACGTGTGTCCAAAACTCAAAGCCCTCAAGACGTCCTTGCAAGACGGGGGTGGGGGATTTCAAAGTAAAATTCAAGAGATTCACAGAGAAGCTGCCCCTATTAGTACTGAAATGGGGTTCCAGCTGCCTCCTGGGGAGCCAGTGGTTTGCTCCCTTGGGTATTGAACTGTCCGGCATCAATGCCATAGAGACAGACCCAGTGTGGGACATGTGCGATGCACACCCAGCGGTCTTTGAGAAGGGGCTTGGGAGGTATAGCCCCCCCAGTCTTATTTGACCTGGACTCAGAAGTTCATCCCATTCGACTCAAGCCATGGAGAGTACCCTTTGCCCTCAAAGACAAGATTGAGGTGGAACTGGACAAACTGGTGGGTCAGGGGATTTTGGTTCCAGTGGACTCTGCAGAGTGGGAGACACCGATTGTTACAGCTTTAAAATCAAATGGGGAGGTCCGGATTTGTGCGGACTACAAATGCACGATTAACAAGGCTATTCGCCCTAATGCATATCCGGTGCCGGTAGTTAGCCATTTACTAGCTACATTACATGGGGGAAAATGTTTCACAAAACTAGATTTGGCCCAGGCCTATCAGCATCTCACTGTAACCCCCGCTACAGCAGCTGCGTAAACAATAATAACTCATAAGGGGGCTTTTAAGGTGACACGCCTACAGTTTGGTGTAAATTCAGCCCCAGGAATTTTCCAATCTCTCATGCAACACCTCCTAAAGGGTCTCCCCGGGGTGCTTCCTTATTTTGATGATGTTTTGATCATTGCGGGGAGTGAGTCAGAACTAGCAAAGAAATTGGACAAAGTCCTAATGGTTTTCGAGAGAGAGGGGTTAAGGTTGAGAAAGGATAAGTGTGTGTTCCTAGCAAGGAAGGTAGAGTTCCTTGGGTTTAAGATACCCCCCGAAGGAGTTAAGCCCTCCAACTCAAAGGATGTGGCTGTTCTAAATGCCCCTTGCCCCACCGCGAAACCAGAACTACAGTCTTTCCTAGGGCTCCTAAATTTTTATCATTCATTCCTGCTGAGGAAAGCTTCTGTAACGGAGCCTCTGCATTGTCTTTTGAAGAAAGACATGGTTTAGCAGTGGGGGGACAGCCAGGAGAAGGCGTTCAAGGAACTCAAACAACTGTTGTCCTCTGAGGCGATCCTTACCCATTTTGACCCCAAGAAGCCCGTGGTGTTAGTTTCCAATGCTTCACCAGTGGGGGTGGGGGCGGTGCTGTGCCACGTGCTAGAAAATGGGCGGGAAGCCCCAGTTGCCTTTTACTCAAGGTCCCTTTCAAAGGCAGAGTGCAATTATGTGCAAACAGATAGGGAGGCCCTTGCGATAGTCGCTGGAACCCAGAAATTCCATGACTTTCTATATGGTTGGGGGTTCACTATTATGACCGACCATAAGCCACTGCTGGGAATCTTCACCACGAGTAAGCCCACACCCCAGATTCTGTCCCCTAGAATGCTTAGGTGGGCCATATTCCTCAATGCATACCAGTACACACTGGTTCACCGCCCGGGCAAAGAGATCAGCCACGCTGATGCACTTTCCCTATCTCCCCTTCCAGAGTTAGGGGAAACTGAATGCGAGGTGGAACAGGATCATCAGGTGTTGCTGATAGAGTCCCTTGATTTGCCCCAATAGTACCCACAGACCTCACCAAGTTCACGGCGAAGGGACCTAAATTTACAATTGTGTCAATTTCTCCTGGGCTACAGAATAACTCCCCTGGCATCTGGACTCTCCCCTGCTGAGCTCCTAATGTGCAGGAGACCGGTCTCGCTCCTCGACCGGTTGGATCCGACCAGGGTGGAGGATAAAGGGAGGAACATTGAAATTCCACACCGCAAGGTTTTCTCAGTTGGGAACCCAGTATATTGTAGGAATTATGTGGCCGCCGGCCCAACGTGGGTCCCAGGGGTGGTGATTGATCAGACAGGGCCAGTTTCCTACCAGGTAGAAACTAGCACTGGGTTACTGTGGCAGCGGCACGCTGACCAGTTCAGGCGTTGGGTCACAGACACCCAGGAGACTGAGGATCAGGGTGATTCAATGTTAGGGTTCTCTCCCACCCGCTTATACCAAGGGGGAGACAAGACAAGTGGCCCACCAATAGCTCCTAATTTCAGTTTCAGCCATCCTTTGCAGTGAGACTGGGAAGAATTCGAGAGCCCAGACCTCAACAGTTTAAATTATGATTTACAGGATCGGGGGGAGTTTTTAGAGTGTTCCACCACTCTTCCAAGCAAGCAGCAGGGTTTTGATTTCTCCGAATCAACCCCCTGTCCTCTAGTTTTTGAGTCCATGTCAGCCCCCATGCAGATGAGGAGGCGTGCAAGCGAGTCATCCTCTTCTCAGAGTAACAGGCAGGAACTTCCCTCGAGTCAGCCTCCTCCCCTTCCAGGGTTCGATATGCAGCATTCCCTCCCAGTTTCCCCTCCTGGTTCTGGCCCGTGCTCCCAAGACATCGCTAACACTACTCATTTCCCCTCTGCAGGATGAGAGTCTGCGGGACCTGGTGTTATGGAATACTGAACTAGACAAAATCACATTCCACACACTAAGACAGATTTTGGAGTTTTATTGTCATTATTTGGCCAAACAGATTCAGGAATGCTTTACCAAGCTAATAATCCCTGAATGAATATACATTTACAGAGTCATCTTTTTATAGCATAAAATTTGGAAATTTCTACACATTTCATCACTATGGGATAAGCCAAAATTATTAATTAATCTTCTGACATTGTCATGCAGTTCAAGTTAGAACATTCAGAATATTTGTTCATGTCATGTCACACAAATATTATTCAGCATTATGCTTCCCTGTCAGCTGTACAAACTGTGCTGAGCTTGTGGACACAAGGCCTTCTGTTTACTTTAGCCTCGTCATCAGTTTTATATGATAGGTCAATCTGATCTGTTTAACTTTACAGAGTACTGAGAAAATGATTTTTTTAAACTTTTAAACCAGAATTAATATTAGAATTAATATCTTAATTCTTTCACTGCTATTTCACCAGGACACCCCGTTCCTCCGAGCCCAGCCAAGCTGCTGGACGGCCCAAACGCACTTGCGGGCCACCACGTTGGTTGAAGGACTTTGTCCCATCGTAGGGGGAGGGATGTTATGTATGGAACTTGTGCCTTTAAGAAATGTAACCTTGTATTCCAAAGTAACCTTGTATCCAAATGAACTGTGAATGAGTCCCGGTGATTACAATGTAACTCAGCTGTCCCTGCTAGTGATTCAGCTGCCTCTTGAGGCAGCTACAGAAGCTCAGCACACATGGTTCAGATCACCCAATCACAGAGCAGTGCGGGAAACATTCCTGCCACAGGTAAACCTTGTAAGGTATTCAGTACGTCCCAATGATGTCACTGATACCACAATCAATAGGCGCCCTTGGGGCGAGATCCAAATGAACTACAAGCATATATAAGGAGCTGCATCTCCGCCATTACCTCATGTTCAGATTGCATACCTTGCAATAAAGAGGTTTTTGGCCCCCTGAATTCTGCCTACTGTGTATCAATCTTGGAACATCAAACCAACTGATTAAGCCAAATCATGGCAGACACCCAGGTTTCACCTTGTCCAATGACACTGGTAGCACCCTAACCCAGCACTACTTGCCTAAATGTGACCTACAGGTATGTAACCAACCATACCCCTAAGGCAGTAGTTCCCAACATGGGGCCCATGCCCCACAGGGGGACTTCAATTCCCAGAAGTCTAAGTCAGTACATTGGCTGATAAGTACTTTGGAGAATTGACACAGGCTTCTGGGAATTGAAATCCAAAAACCAAAGGCGGAGAAACACTACCCTAAGCCACAATTGTCCAGTGGTCCAGAGTGAGATAGGTGGGGGAAAAATACCCCTCTTCCATGTCATAATCTAAAAGACAGACAAAAAAAATCCTATCTGGCCCCTGAAGGCAACCCTTATTCTCTAAGCACAGGCAGAGAAGGAGGGAGGGCCATTGCAAATAGGCAAAGAGGCTAGGGCATGGCAGTGCAGGATTTAAAAGAAGCCTTTCACCCTGTCCCTGGACCTCTGAGCTGGGATGCTAGAGTGTCTCAGGCTACTTCCTAACTCTTCAGCTGGAAGGGACAAAATGCTCTCTTTCATCCAGCCTGCATTGCATGTGTGGATAGCTCAGTGAGTTAGGCACCTGGCTGTAGACCTAGAAGTAAATAAATCACTTCTTCTTGTGCTTCCTGGTAGAACATCTGACCCATGTAGCACCATTTCTGGGTAACGTAAAGGTAAAGATCGCCTTTGTTCAAAAGAGTCATATTCGACTCCAGGGTTCAGTGCTCATCTCTGTTTACAGCCAAAGAGCCAGTGCTGTTTGTGTCTGCAAATGTTTCCATGGACATGTGGCAGGCATGACTAGACACCCAAGTGCACAGAACAGTTTATCTTCCCACCAAAGTGGTCCATATTTATCTACACCAAGCAAATAATGGAAAAATAAATCAGAATCAACTTGATGGCATGCAATTATTGATCATTAATTGTTTCAAATATGCATTTTTAAACTAATTGTACACTTGTCCTTAGAAGCATTGTTTGCATTTTAGCATCATTTGTACTTTTCATTATACATTTTCCAAAGGTGTGTATTTATTGAACACATTTTTCTTCTGCTGTAGTATGCAGCCTAAGCTCAGCAAGATAATGGAATTTGCAGAGCACCTAATATATTGTTTTCCTTTTTATTCAGGTATGGCAGGTCCAAATTGGATAAATATGTGAGTAACATACATCGGAGCACAATTCTCACCTGTCTATATATTACCATGTGCTCTAATATTCACCTGTTTGGGAAAGATTAAATATATATCTAGGCTCACATCTCATCTCCATTCAAATAAATTAATAGATAATTTGCCCTGATAAGGGGTGGAAAATTAATGAATAGTGCATGATTGCTTGTGAACTAACATCTTCCAAAAACAAATTGAGTACAAAATAGAGGGTTTTTTAAAATCCCTAGTGGCAAATGCTAGAAAATTTTACTGACATATAACAATTCCACTCATTTTGCCAATTTAGTGTCATTCATGCTGGATCAATTATTCATTTGGCCTGGATGGATGGTTCATTAAAAAGGTGTTTCATTTGGTAATGTTAACAAGTGCTCTTTCTCCAGATACATGTACAGACCTGTGAACAATGTGGCAACTATGTATTGCCTTTACAGATTTGTCCAGTAACACACTTTCACACCAAGGACAGATTTATTTGTCACAGTAGAATATCATGCACCAAACATATACAACCACTTGCTAGAAATAAGCCTTGTGGTTATGAAATTTTCAACTTTCAAAAACAACAACACAACAATTGATACAATGTACCAGGCTAAATTATAGAGGACCCAGTTTCAGGCTATGCTTGGTTACTAAACACATAGGTATAAAGTAGGGTTTCCCAACCTATGGCGCACTGTCTTTATCCAGCTCCCATGCCAAATTGCCGCTGACACTGGAAGTGTCCTGGCATCACTGGGAAAATGCAGAGAAAAAAATAAAAAAAATGGTGTGACATGATAATACCCAGCTATAATTAATAACAGCCATCTAGTTCAACTATTACAAAATAAAATAACAAATCCAATACTATTTTGCTTCTATCTGAAATTAGGTAAAATGTTGGCTTCACGCAATGGAACCAATTTTGGTCATTATCCGAGGTGTGTGTGTGTGTGTGACAGAACAATTATTCCATGCTTTGAGGGTTTTCTAAAATGTCCCCCAACCCTTTAAAAAAATAATCTCTATGAGATGAATGCAGCACTTTTTCTCATTAAATACCATATACTGTATTTTTGTAATAAATTGTGTGAACAGTAGCACGAGAAAGTAAGGATTGTAGCATAAAGTCGGACCAAAAAGCTTCCATAATGTTTATCAACCTAACCGTCATTTGTGTCTATTCTCCAACAACAGATGCTGAAGAAACAGAAGTCAAAAGCAGACTATATAAGTGGAAGCAGCAGATGGAGGAGCTGGTTTCTTTCAGCCAAATCCATCCCACGAGCATCCTGTGGTACAGATTATGAACTATTAATAATAGTTAATGTGATGAAATAGTCAAGGGAAGAGAAGCAACTTTGACTAATAGTCTCAGTAGGTGTCAAAATGATAGATTCCTCAAATCCAGTCTACACATGTTCATCCTACAGAACTGTGATGGTGAACCTTGGCACTCCACGTGTTCTAGGACTTCAATTGCCAGAAGCCCAAGTCAGCTCTCCTGCTGATCAGGGCTTCTGGGAATTGAAGTTCAAAAACAGCTGGAGTGCCAAGGTTAGCCATCACTGCTATAGAATGACTCTTCAAGGTGAAGAACGTTTGCTACCTCTGAAGCACTTTTGACATTCTTTGGTGTGCAACTCATTTGTGGAGTGCATCCATGCTTCTTTCTTGATGGACTAGCTTCATTCATTCTGAGATACTCCTTTTAATTGACCTGATTAATTTATATCATTGAATCATGTCCACTGTATGTTTTTAGGTGCTTGTGTTATGAAATGAACTTAGTGATTATTCTTTCACCACCCTGGTCTTCATTCATGTTTTGACTAATACTGTCAGCTTCCCTTGCTTACTTCTCTGAAAGCACCCAGAAGACTCCTGCATGATCACATAGCCCTGGGGTGAGTTGCTTGCTGAGTTATCAGACATTCAAAACCCATCTAATGAATGTTCCTGCAGGTAAAGGGAACAAAATGGCATAGTCTGCACACTTAACTGAAGATTTGAACAGAATCCTTTCGTTATGCCTTTCCAGAGAATCTTGTCCAGGAAAGATACAATTTTGCATAAGAATAGTGATATTTCTGTGTAAGCTGGTGTTTAGCATCTGAGAAATCTCACAGGACACTCTACAAATTTTTTTGCGAGGGGGGGGGCATGGTTCAACTGGCCGGAGGAAGACAAGGAACACCTGAGGGCTGCTCCGGTGCCCTCAAAAGTTGCTCCCCACCACTGCCAAGACCAGCGCGGTTCAACCAGCAGCCAGCCAGAGGAAGTATCGCCTTCGCCTTTGCGGCTGGAGGCAGGAACACCTGCGGTGGGGATCTCCTGATGGGGCTCAAAAGGGCCGCTGCCACCAAACTGGACTTGCCTTCACCTCGCCTTCACCTCTGTGGCTGGAGGCAGGAACATCGCTGCACGTCACTCCTAGGTGTCCCCTGACTGAGCCGACTTCACCTCACCCTGCTTCTGTGGCTTGAGGCAGGAACATTGCAGTGGGGCATTCCCGAAGGGGTTTTGCGAGTGCTGCCACCACTGCTGCTGAACCGGTCTTGCCTTCTTGGCTGGAGGCAGGATGTGTGTCCGGGTGGAACTTTAAAACTGCCGCTGCTGTCACCCCACCAGGGCTCCTTCCCCGGTCCAGCATTGGCTGCAGGGAGGTGGGTGCACTAGGCTCCTGGCGCCATAGACTTAAAAACTGCTGCTGCTGCCATTTCGCCAGGGCCCCTTCCTTGGTCTGGCAGTGGCTGCGAGAAGGTTGGGAACATATGGGCACCGCCTTGCTGCCTTACTCGGCCAACGTCATTAAGGACACTGAGTCAGGCTCCATCGTGGGCATCGAGCCCGGTCCCCATTAGGGACGTTGTGTCTGGCTTCGCTAAGGTCCATTGAGGTCATTGAGCCTTGGTCTCCGACCCGAGAGGACCTATAGCAATGGCACTGCTGGAAGGGCCGCTGTATTGGGGTTGGTTGTATTTTGTATTTAATATTGTATTTTTGTATTCTATGACTTGCAATTTGTAACTTGTAACCTGTGTGCATTATGTACTGATTAATTTTTTATATACAGTGGAATCTCATACAACAATTGCCCAATATAGCAATGAAATCACATAACAATTAGGTTTTTTGGGGGAAATGGCATCCCACATAACAATTTTCCTTATGGAAAAAAATGTACAACAATTTTTCAATGAGAAAAACCACTTAGCAAAATAAAATATTGTTGTACGATGCATCCCATAGGCAAAATCTCTATACGATGCATGCATGCATTGTATAGCAGTTGTTTCGTACAACAACGAGCCCCATGGAACAGATTAAAATCATTGTATGTGGTACCACTGTACTGTTAATTTTTTGTGTGTGTATTGTAAGCCGCTCTGAGTGGTGTGTGCACCAGGAGGGCGGGGCATATATAAACCAATGATGATGATAATGATAACCCTGTACAGAGAAATCTCATTCTGATAAAACTTCCCCTTCGTTTTCTTGAAAGAAGAAAAAGCTGTGAGACACATGGACACTGTGCAGACCTTTAAATGTAATATGAAAGTTGTGAATAGGGGACAAGCAAAGAATGCTGCATACCTCCATACCTTGTCTTAGCAGATGGCCTGGAAATTTAGTGTGCATTACACAGTACACTTGTAAGTATGCAAACTCATGCACCTTACACATAAAATGGATGTTTTAGAAACTATGATAAATTGCTCTTTCAATATGTGCAGTAGAAGTTCAAGGGCATAGGACATTTGGCATAATTTCCTATGATCTGTGCCCTTGCACTTCTATTGCACAATTTGAAAGGGCAATTTATCATAGTTTCCAAAAGATAGCAAGTAGACTGCAGAAAGAAGTCACTCTCATTCTAGAGTTTAAACAAAAATCACAGTTTCCAAAACATATTTTCAGCATTGTTCTGGATTGCATGATATCAAGGCTTCTTAAGCACATATCTTCTAGAACAGAGTTCCTCAAACTTGGCTCTCCAGGTGTTTTTTGTCTTCAATTACCCAGTATACCTGCTGATCAGGGCTTTTGGGAATAGAAGTCCAAGAACATCTAGAGAGGCAAGTTTGAGGGCTTCTAGTAATTGACTTGGGCTTCTAGTAATTGAAGTCAATGAACACCTGGAGAGCCGTGTTTGCTGACCCCTGTTCTAGAACAAGAATCTGCTCTTTGACACACCCAGGGTCCATTTCAATTTCTTCCAGAAATGATGGAGAGGGAAATATCCCTGCCTTGTGACCATCTGCTTGCAATTCAGCAACATGGTGGTGTCATTTTAACACACATTTCCCCTTAAAACTCCATTTTAAAATAAACAGGTTCATACTTCCAGGATACTCCCAGGAACATCAGTCTGTTATTAAACAAGGCAAGGTCTCCTAATTGTAACATGAAAGTAAATGAGTTGTAGGAAGTTCCTGGGAGAAGTTTTGCCTCTGCCATATCAAGACTTGCAAAGAAATGAAAACACTAGGGGAATAATGCCTATCCCTGCTGCAACCAGAGGGTCCAAAAAGATCCTTCTATTATAATTGAAGGCCAGGGATTCATACCTGTCAACCCGTGGCTCCGGAAAAACAGGACCTGCGCACATCGCTTGTGCGCAGGTTGCGTTCCACGCATGCGTGGAAAGGTTTTACCCCTTCCACGCATGCGCAGAAGCACTACGCTGCTTCTGCAGCCCTTACGCAAGCGACGTAGCGCTTCTGCACATGCGTGGAAGGGGTAAAACCCTTCCGCGCATGCGTGGAAAGTGTTTCCCCCGCTGCCAAATTACGGGGTTTTGGCAGCGGGGGCTGGGTTATCGACGCCAATTTACGGGGTAATCCCGGCCAAATCGGGAAGGTTGACAGGTATGCAGGGATTACATGTGGACTTGGAAAGTTTTAGCTCTTGTATATCCTTTATTCAAAAATTATCTGCAAAAAAGTCATTTCCTGATTCCAGAAACCTCCAAGAGTAGTGGTTATGCAGTAAAATAGGGGTCAAAATCTCTTAATATCCCACAATTATAGCCAATCTAATGTGAGTAAGTGGATTATAGCCCCCAGAATTTTAGGCCAGGTAAAATATTTAAGGTTTCAAAAGATTCTTTATTATGTCCACTGTGTCTGCAGGCCTGAACAATTACTAATCTCAGGCATATTAGAGAATAAACAAAACAAAAACAACGCTGTAGCACTTTAAAGACTAACTGCTAAATTTTACTGTCAGCTTTCGTGGATCAAGTCCACTTCATCAGACATGGAAGTCTCACTCTCATGACACACATGGAAGTCTATCTGGAGGTCATATTAAAAGACAGCTCCACAGATTCACGTTGTCCTCTTAGGGTATAAATCAAGAAATGTGGTGTGTGTGCTTATTTGCAGTTGAAACTACTAAATTACAATTCATGTTTAAGAATAATGGAAATAAATGCATTAGCTCTATTAACTCTAGAATCCAAAAAAATGCTGTGTGAGCTCAACGCAGAAAGTAGGAAAGTTGGCCTTAAAATGAATGGCATGAAAACAAAATATATACTATCAAGAAACCAATGGTAATTCCAAGAAAGAAAGGAAGAAAGGAAGAATTCCAGAAGGAACCCATTGAGCAGGTCAACCCATCTAATTGAGATGAACAACAATCAGAGAGCAGAACTAGCCAGAAGAAAGAAAACGGGATGAGCGGCATTTTACTTCATCAAAAAAACCTTGCTAAATGAGAAAATCGACAAGAAACAAAGCCCCAACCTTTTTAATTTGACAGAACTACCTGTGGTCCTCTATGGGAATGAAACATGGTCATTAACAAAGGCTGAGGAAGAAGAACTATCAAGAGCGGTATGAGCCATGGAAAGATCAATGCTAAAGGTATCCCTTTGCAACCACATCCCCAACGCCCAGGTAAAAGAACAAAGCGGAATCATGAAGCTGTTGCTGAATATCACAAATGGAAATTGTACTGTGTTGGACAGCAGCAGCCACTAAGTGGTATTCCAGAGGAGTAAAAAGACCCCTTGGCAGGGCCCCCAAAAGTTGGGTAGACCCAATCGTGAAAGGTTTTGGTCAAACCTGGAGAAGAAGAGCACAGCAGTGAAACAAGTGGAAGATTGAGGAACTTATCCCTCAATAGTCTGGTCAATCAAAGAATCAAGAAATCTCTATTATGGTTTAAGTTCCACTGGTTATTTTCAGCTCAGATTTGAGAGCAAATTCTGCAAAGTATTCTGCAGTCATAGAGAAATACTATTGTTTGGAATATCTTATCAGGCTTGTTTTCCTCAGGCAGGGTCACTTGAGATACATAGCACTGTAAGTAAACATCTGGCTGAAAAAGAAATATTGAGTGCCCCAAGCTTACTAAATTCTTGTTTAATATATTCCTGCACACACACACACACACCCCGGCTCAGAGTTCTCTCATCCCTTGTGTTTCATTTTCCTGTAACTCTAATGATAGCTGACCACTATTGGTAATTAATCTAGATAATGATATTCCTGGAGATGATGCCACATCTCTCATACCGAAGTGTATCCAACGCACCATTAAAATCCCATTAAAACCTATTTATGAGTCACAAATTAAAATAAACATAGAGAAAACATCTGAGAAAGCTGTGATTATGCTGACCTTGGAATTCACCTTCTGGTGACCTCAGCTTAATATCCAGCAGTGCAGACATGGAGTGCTTTTATTTCATTTATTTCAGTGTCTGAGAGATGTATATTTCAAAGGGAACTTACTCTGCAAATTCTTATCTGAAGCAGCTTTTTCTGGCAATAATCATTTCCCTCCTTCCCTTAGGTCAAGTTTTATCTAATTCGGAGATGCATTGTGTGACATACCCTTATGTCGTTGTCGCCGCCACCCTCTTACACTTGCCATCAAACACCATCAGATATTTATTTTATTATTTCTATGATATTGTTGTTGTTTATTTAATTGTTTGTATATCACCAAGAGTGAGAAATATCCCAGATGGATGGTAAAAAATGTAAACAAACAAACAAATAGATTTTACAGTTCTTTGCCCTCGCATACAAGGAAAAGACTAAAGAGGATATATATTCATATCAGAGGTAAAGTAGGTACTGTAAAAGTAAAGGTTGCCCTTGCTTGAAAGCCAGCCATGTATTGCTCCTGCTCATCTCAATTTACATCCAAGGATCTAGTGCTGTATGCATCTGCATATGCTTCCATGGTCATGTGGCAGCCACGACTAGACACCAGAGCACATGGAACACTTACCTTTTCTGTCAAAGTGGTACCTATTTATATTATATATTATTGCATATTATTGAGCTGGGCTCCAATGTAGTTGTGGAGCGCGGGCCTTATTAAGACTTGTTTAAGCTCGCTGAGCCTTGGGCTCCGACCCCCCTTCTTTTTATTATTGTGCTTTGCCTGATTATATCTTGTAAACTTGTAAATTGTTATTGTAACTGTTTTGTACATTTATCGTATTTATTATATTATACCCAGATATATTTTCCCCATTGTATTTATGTACTGTTATATTGTGTCTATACTTGATATGTTGTTATTGTACTGTACTGCATAATGAACTGTATTGTGTTACTTATGTTGTACGCCGCCTCGAGTCGCACGTTGTGTTGAGTGAGATGGGATAAAAATCTAAATAACAACAACAACAATATTTATCTCCTTGCAATTTCTTGCTTTCAAACTGCTAGGTTGGCAGGAGCATGGACGGACAATGGGAACTCACTCCGTGGTGCAGCACTCAGGTCTCAAACCACTGACCTGCCAATATTCCAGTGATCAAGCTCAATGTCTTAACCACTAAGCCACTGCAGTAAAGAGGGTGCTAAAGGTGAAGTTCGCTTGTGTGCCCAAAACTTCATCTTTAGTCTCTTAGTCCTCATATATTCAGCCCAATCCTAACTTGCGGATTCCACATGCACAATTGGCACAAACGGCCTCTGGCAGAGGTTAAACCAATCGAGCAGACTCCTGGCCACTGGCCCTTGCCAGTATGGAAATTGGGGAACAGATTAATAATCATAGGGTTGATTCACCCACATATGACCTGACCAGCGATTCTGCTGAAGGAAGCAAATCACTAAACTCCGTTACGTATTAGGCAATTACTCACTCGCAGTTAAACCTAATCCTTAGTGCAAATAGTGGCCATGTTTGCCTTTGAGCAAGCCAGGAACAATGGTTTTCCCCTGTCAGTGTTTGCCTTAGTTAATTAACTTCCCCAAGAGAGGTTCTCAATTAACCCGGGTAAATGGGTGATGTGATTTTCTGTCAGATGACGATTCTACCATACGCAGCCTTGAACATAATATATACTGATGGTTTCCCCTCAATAAATCACTGGTCTTCGCTCCATCTTGCCTCGTGTCGTTCCTTGACCAGTCTCCTCCGGGACCTCAAGGGCTGCTTCACGGCCCCAATCCAACATCTGGTGACCCCGAGACGTGATCCTACTCGTGAGTAAGCGATCAACACGGTCCGGTTCTACGCTAGAACTGTGTCCAATCACCCCGGAGGACAGCACGGCAGCCCCAGTCGGAAAGCCACCCGATTGGGAAGACAGCTATGTGGCGAGGCATCTCAGAGAGGCATCCTACAGCTTGCTCCGGCTATCGCGGCGGCTTGCAGCACAGAAAAACGCGTTCCGCTCAGGGTCGGCTGTGAAGCCCTGACAGCGCAGAGGCCACCGAGGGCCCGTGGCAGCGGTCCATGCTCCGAACTCTACCCAGAGATTCATCACGCAAAACCTATTGCCTGAACTACATACGCGTCGAATCGTCCCGAGAAGGAGACTTCAAAGGACCCGGCAGGTAATATGGGGACTTGTCCTCAGCAGCAATGTCCGCCCGCTAGTCAAAGAATTCATGAGGATGAATTCAAAATCCTGGCCAGGGTATATCAGATAAGCTTTCACAGTGGAGAACTAGCGCGGCTTTTGGTGTTCTTGAGGGAACACTGCCTGCTTTACCCAGAAGTAGGTACGTTATCCCTTCAGCTCTGGGATCAGATAGGAGTCTGCATTCAGCAACCCCCGAGAGCTTCAGATGGCGTAACTCGCACATGGAGCAAATGTAGGAAACTCTCAGCAGAGGAAGACCCAGTCCGGATAGAGACCCAGAAACCCCCAGCGCAGTCAGAACCATCAGCCCCAAGGAGTCTCTATCCATCATTTCAGCTTAAGCAGGGCAGTGTAGGGAGCATTCCCTCAGTGACAGCTGCAGACGTACTGAAGGAATTCATGGCATGAGAGGCCTTGGCGCTTCTCTGACAGTTAAAAGTTCCCTGCCAATTAAGAACTCCATTCAGCGCATGGGTGAGGAAGATCCATTCACGGGGAAATTGCCAGTGGCACAATTAGCTATCGCCCAACTGCTGTGTTCAGCCTATCTGAAGGCAGACACACGTTCAGGCAGGGCTGCTCAGCGCCCACTGCTCACGGAAATCTGCACGGCCCCTGGCCACGCAGGGCTCCAGAGCAGACCCGTTACCACACTCAGGCGCAGAGCAGTGCCAGAACCCCAAGGCGCCTGCTTCCAGTGTGGAAAAATGAGACACCTTAGAAGAGAATGCCAATCTAGACCAGGCAGATCTTCAAAAGGTTGCCACGCTGGCACTGGAAAGGAGGCAGCACCAAGATCCACGAGTCCAGCCCTCCGGCTTGCATCTGGTCCAGGCTAGAAAGGAGGCAGCCATCGCCCTGGCTATGCCAGAAGAACCATCCCAGCAATAGCACCCCGAGCTCTCCCAAGGCACAGGCAGAACCTACTTGTCTCACCTTGGAGTAGCCCAGAGAAACTCACCCCTAAGTAGAAGCACCCAGATGGCTGTGATAGCCAGCTGTGTATAAGTCATCTCCTCATGTGTAGGATAGAACACTGCAGAGCAGGGGAGGAATGTGCGAATGCGTAAATAAATGTGTGTATGCGTGGTGCACCACTGAATGTATGACTGCAAGAACTGTGTATGATTGCAAAAGCCTTGTCTCTATGACCACAGTATGATTGAAAAAGTGTTCCTTGTGTGTAACTGCGTGGTAATGTCACTGTGAAATATGTGTTAAACAGTTTGCACTCTGCTCATGTGCAGGAACTATTTAAGGTTTGAGAAAGCATGGTGAACAGAGCCCCTTTGCCTTGCCTGCTTAGCAGCTTAAGGGCAGCAAAGGCAGGAGGGTGGAGGGGGGGGAATCCTAACCTGCAATAGGGCAGGGTGACCCCCCTTCTTCCCTTGAGACTTTTTTCTTTGTCAAAGGATTAAGCCATTCTTGGAAGCCGGTTTTGCAATCCTTGCCACTCAGGAAAACAGATTTTTCTTTTCAGAAGCGCGATCTGAAAACAAAAATCACTTCTATGAGTTTTCCTCACTAAATCATAAACTATGGGGGCCCTCCCTATGTCTGTGTTCCTCAAACCCCCATCTCTGTGTTTTAAAGTGTCTGAATGTCTCTTAGCGTCTTGAAGTCACGTATCTCACTAGGAGTGAGAGAATTGCATTGTCTTCATGTGTGTACTGTGTTATCATCCTGTAACCTCGGTTCTCAACCCTTTAAAGTCAGGGGCCAAGTTCTGGGGCCTCAGGCAGCTCTGGGGGTCCGGACAGTCATCCTGCCCTTCCTTCGCCGCACAGCCCTTCTTGGCTTGGTGGAGGTAGTGGCAGAGCAGCGTGGGCCGCATCTGGCCCACTTGCACACATCTGGCCGCGGGTTGAGAATCGTTCTAACTCTCCTTCATTCTCTTAAGAAAGATATTGTTCTGGTATTTTGACTTTAATCTGTGTAAAGTAACTCACTCATTGAACCCCTTTCACAGGAAAAAGCACGCAAACATTCTTGCGCTCTGTATACTCAGAAAATGCTTAATCGTTACCTTTTTACAGGAACAAAAATCCTCTCCAGGCCTTAAAAATAACCAATTTGTTTCTTTCTAAGTCTTAAGTTGCTTCCTTTCACAGGGTCCAGAGTTAATTACTGGTAGGGATTTCTTAACAGGAGGACCCGGTTGTCTTAATTACCTGACCTAATCTGATTGATAAGAGTTGTTGCATTCTCATTGTGCTAACTTCTGACTTGTCTTTCCTCCTTCCCTCCTTTCGCCAGTGGAACTCCCTGCTGGAAATGTTTAACTTGTGTGTCTTTTCATTTTTGTGTATTATTTCCTTACAGCTGGCACGTCATGGTTGGCTTGTTTTTAATAAGTCTTAGTCGGTCATTTTAAGTATGGCACCTGGCCCACAGCACCCTCTCTAATGAGCAGACACATTTCACAAACTCCAGAGCACAGAGGAAGGATTAGTCCCTGAACTCCTGAGAATGTGCAGAGTGCCACTCATTAGCCAGGAAGGCCTAGGACCATTTTAAGAATGCAGTCAGGTCACACTTTCAATCAGGTACAGGCATTTTCAGGCCACCCCTTCCCTTTTTGCTGCTAGTCTAAGCACAGGCAAAAGGCTAAGCCAGCATCTGGCACCCTTCTAAACGTGTGCACGCCCGCCATGGGCGGATGTGCGCAGGGGGGCCTTCATGAGAAATTTACCCAAGGGAAGCCCGGCACGTCATGCGCCAAGGTTTGCCATAAGACCCCAGACTCGTCTCGCTTCAAACGCAGACAGTCACCTTGTGTAAATTAATGTCACTGGTTCACCTTCGGGGGGCTAGGACAATTTTCACTTATGGGGGTTGCACATATTAGGTTCTTACTTGGCAAGAGGACCGAGCTTGGCGCACGCTCCTGACTCTTCCGCAAGCGGGCAGAGTTGGCAGCCATGAACCTCGCTTTGCGCACCTTTGCCAAGGAACGCTTCAACATAATTACTGACAGCCAGTACAGAAATTTGCTTCACAGTCTACCGGGAGCATACATCACTCCCGCGATAGACAAAAATTTACTGAGTTTGTTTCTCACAGCTCAATTTCACTTGTGAAACTGCACAGAAGCGCTCTATATCGCCCACATCCGAAGTCACCAGGACCTACCGGGTCCGATTTCTGCGGGCAATAGCAGAGCGGATGCGGCCGCAAAGGAAATTCAGCAACGGTCAGTGTTAGGTGTTTTCACTACTCCAATTCAGAGTCATGCATTCTTTCATCAGAATGCCAAAGCACTTGCAAGGCAGTTCAACCTGCCACTTTCTCAAGCCCAAGGCATAGTTCGCTCTTGCCAGCATTGTGCAGGGGCACCGGGGGGGGCCGTCGTGGGGGGCCAACCCACGAGGGACAGAGGCTAACCAGGTGTAGCAAATGGACGTCGCACAGGTCCCGCAGTTTGGCAGATGGCAGTACATGCACGTTTGCATTAATACCTTCCCACAGTTTGTTTGGGTAACAGCACAGAAGGGAGAAACGGCTCCCCGTGTGGAGCAGCATCTCCTTTCCCACGGCCAAGGGCGAACCTTGGCACACGAAAACCGATGACGCCCCGGCTTATAGCTCCAGGCAGCTGGCCACCTTCAGGGCCACCTGGGATATTAAGCACACCTTTGGCGTTCCGTACAATCCGCAGGGGCAAGCGATTGTGGAACGGGTCTATCAGACGCTTAAGTCCTACATTGACAAACAAACAGAAAGGGGGGGAACAACATCCCATAGTTGCACAGCAATTGCTATCCTTTAAGTGCAAAAACCAGCTAACTCTTTCAGAATTTTTATCTCCCAAACAAGTCTCTTCCCCATGCAGGTCCCAGAGGCCAGAATCAGACCCGGATGCCAAGTTCGGCTATTGCAAAGGATGGCACCAGTCACCAG
The DNA here is from genome assembly GCA_035047305.1 of Bradypodion pumilum. NCBI lineage: Eukaryota > Metazoa > Chordata > Lepidosauria > Squamata > Chamaeleonidae > Bradypodion > Bradypodion pumilum. Next base: position 490,610,496 of record JAWDJD010000001.1, read on the forward strand.
CCTTGGATGCCATCAGCTGTCCGTCTTCCTTTATGACTTACATCTCCAAAGACATTCCTATGAACATTTTGCATACTCAGTGCTACTTCTAAGGACCATGCTTCTCCCCAAAACAAGACTTTTCCAAGCTCAAGTTACACATGAAACCCCACCAAGAAGAGAAGCCTCATCTTCAAGAAGCTGCTGAATGTTTTCTATTGCTATTATCTGTAGTTGCTCTTTATTTATTCATGCCTTGTACAATGCTCCAGTTGGGATTTGCAAGGGACACTTGAATTTCTGTATGTTGTTAATAATGGCCAGCTTCCACCAAAGGAAGCCAGACCGGCCCATGTTTGCACCGGCCCATTGCTTGGAAAGATTGAGCACCCGGTAGCCGGCTATCTCCAGCCATTGTAAGTTTCACATCTCCCCATAGGTGCTAGAAAGACATTTGCACAACACCAGAAGTTGCAGAAATAGCTTAGAATCACCTTAGGTCACAGTAAGAGATCAATGACACACCTCATCATCTTGCCTTGCTACAGAAGCAGTCTGGATTCAGACCCACAGCTCTGAAAAACCAGGTAGCAGCCAGTATATTCAGCGTGCCAGGCTTAGCCATAGGCAACGCTCGGAGAATGAATTGGTCAATTGGCTTGCGCTTTTGCAAGAGCCATTAACCACACCTCCTCGGCAAAAGCGCTGTTCAACCAGGAGCAGACAGAGCTTCACCATGCCATACTGGATAATCAAGCAGCTATCGATTATCCCCTGTTGTTACATCATTTGGGTTGTGAGTCTGTCCATGGCATGTGTTGCTTTAATCTCACAGACAATACACACAAGGTACAAAGCCAGCTCACGGACCTCCACACCCTAGTTAAGAACATCAAAGAGGATGCTTCATGGGGGTGGTGGGATTCATTGTGGTCATGGCTCCCATGGGGATGGCTTCAGACGACACTCAAAGTGATTGTGGGGCTGGTAATACTGGGCACACCAGTGTGTTGTTTCGTGCAATGTATTCCCTCACTGCTATCGAGATGCCCCCCGTGGGGGGAACCCCTAAGCGTCGTTCCCATACATCAGCTGATGCCCCTCTTGCGCAGGGTCGCCTGTCAGGTCCATAAATAACAGAAAAAGGGGGATGCGGATTCCGCACAAACGGCCTCTGGCAGAGGTTAAACCAGTCGAGCAGACTCCTGGCCACTGGCCCTTGCCAGTATGGAAATTGGGGAACAGATTAATAATCATAGGGTTGATTCACCCACATATGACCTGACCAGCGATTCTGCTGAAGGAAGCAAATCACTAAACTCCGTTACGTATTAGGCAATTACTCACTCGCAGTTAAACCTAATCCTTAGTGCAAATAGTGGCCATGTTTGCTCTTGAGCAAGCCAGGAACAATGGTTTTCCCCTGTCAGTGTTTGCCTTAGTTAATTAACTTCCCCAAGAGAGGTTCTCAATTAACCCGGGTAAATGGGTGATGTGATTTTCTGTCAGATGACAATTCTACCATACGCAGCCTTGAACATAATATATACTGATGGTTTTCCCTCAATAAATCACTGGTCTTCGCTCCATCTTGCCTCGTGTCGTTCCTTGACCAGTCTCCTCCGGGACCTCAAGGGCCGCTTCCCGGCCCCAATCCAACACTAACTAATAATATTAATCTTTTTAGAATTCAGCTGTCTTTCTAATTGCTTTTTGTGTCATTCATTTATCAAATTCTCCAAAGGCAACATAAGTTGAAACACGTAAATGTCTCACTAAATTTTTATAAAATACTCTGTGCATAATTCATACCTTTTTTTCCCTGAGAATTTGTTAGCTTAGTTTAAAATGCCAAGAGATATTCATTAATGCCTGAGTGATTTCTAGCTGAATTGCATTGCTAGCAGGAAAGCCAAACAAAATCTCTTGGGCAGATAATTAAGAATAAATCATCCCACACACCCTAAAAAAAGTGCTCCAATATTAGTCCCAGGAACATTTTGGAACTCTTACTGAAAAAATATAAATACAACATTTATCACAAGTGATTGCATTCCTCTAATATCATTTTTGGCAGTGGAAAGATACAAACATCTATGCTATTAAACGATCAAATGAAATTAATGGTTTATTATTGCCAGGTTGAAAATGTTGCTATTTATTTAAGAGGGGGGGGGGAGGATGAATTTAGTATATGACTTTTGAGACAGGCTTTATACTTTTCCTAGTCTATATGTGATTGGTGAGGGTTTTCAAGAGATTTTATGCCAAGTGCCACTGAGCTCTATGCATTGTACTTCCAAGTAAAGTTATCACATACTGTATTTAAATATAAATCTGATGTAACTATGATTCAACAGGGCAATTGATCAGAGAGAACATCAGCACTGGGTATGCTTGTAGTTTGCTGGGTCAGGAGCTTTCCATTCTTTAAATGTCAGAAAACAAAAAGGCTGAGACCAAACTCACTGAAGGGACGTCAGTGTGACCGAGGATTGAACTGTGTTTCACAATTTCAAACTAATGTTTCTTCATGTGTGCTTAATAGAGAGAAAGATGAGAAAAACAATATAAATTTCCCATTTTTTGTTGTTGTTCAGTTGCACAGTTGAGTCCAACCCTTTGCTAGCCCATGGACCAATGCATGCCAGGCACCTCTGTCCTCCACCATCTGCCTCAACCCACCCAGCTCTGTGCCCATTGCATCTACAATACCATCCTCTGCTGCTCCCTTCTCCTTTTGCTCTTGATCTTTCCTAGCATCAAGGCCTTCTCATATGCTCTCCTATAGAAATTTTGGCAGGAAATCTATTTACATATGTATAAGTGGCAGTGGTGGCTTAGTGGTTAAGACACCAAGCTTGATGACCAAAAGGTCGGCAGATCAGCAGTTCAATACCCGAGTATTGCATGATGGAGTGAGCTTTTGCTGTCTGTCCCAACTCCTGTCAGCCTGGAAGTTGAAAGCAAGAAATTGCAAGGAGGTTGTTGGGTAATATGCTACAGTTAATGGTGATTAATAGCTGATGTACTAGAACCATGGTGGCCAACCTTGGCACTCCAGCTGTTCTTGGACTTCAGTTACCAGAAGCCCAAGTCAGCACACCTGCTGATCAGGGCTTCTGGAACTGAAGTTCAGGAACAGCTGGAGTGCCAAGGTTCACCACTGTGGTACTAGACAATATCTTGGTTGCATGCTCTTGTGTGTGATGAGGCACATGACTGAGACATGCCCCAGTAATTCCCAGAAGCCTAAGTCAATTCCCCAAAGCACTGATCAGCCAATAGGCTACTGGCTTAAGTTTCTGGGAATTGAAGTTCCCCTGTGGGGTGTGGGTCCCATATTGGAAACCATTGATCTAAACCAAGATGGCAAGGGGCTTAACACATCCATAGAAATGAAAGCTCCTTTAAATTTAGCTCTCCCATTCTTTCTAGCTCAAATTTTGACCCACAGGATTTCCACACTGGTTGGGTGGAACCAAAAAAATCCATTAGAAGTTATACCCACAGACCTGCCTGGACAGGATGGAAAAATCTCTCTTGCCTTTTTCAGCCCAGTGGCCTGAAGATTCCCTCCCTTGATGTAATGAAAGAATGAAGGCTTTTATTGTGTCTTCTGAACACATATTGTATTGCATACTGAGAACATTGATACATCTGTTCTGTGGTTGCGAGGTTGGGAATAGTTTTGTAGGGCCTCATGTAGAAGTGTATTCTTGTCCTTCCTCATATGATTTGCTCAGGAATTAATCTGGAATCTTATGCATACAAAGCATTTGTTCCACAACTGAGTGAGCAATGGCAAGAAACAGGCTGGGCAGTAAAATCTTCCTTTAACACATTGCCCTTGCTGTTTATTTTGAAGTCATCTATCTGTATATAGAATACCCTCTCCTAAGCCCCAGAGAATTTTGCTGATCTTTCCACAAATACAAATCAGTGAGAAAAATAGACTGCCAACCTATGTTACTAGAAAGGGCAGGGAGAGATCTGATCAAGTCAGCAGAAATGCCTCATAAAGGGAGTTGATCAGAATTAAATTAGCTGAACTTCTTCCATTTGTATAAAATATTTCCACTTATTTTGCAGTAGTAATCAAGAAGCGAAAACCTTCCTAAATAAATGGTATACATCAGGGACCAAAAGAATCTGAGAATATTCTCTAAATGAGTACACACACACACACACACACACACACACACACACACACACACACACACACACACACACACACACACACACACACACACACACACACACACACACGCGCGCGCGCGCGAGAAGAAGGCAGCCAGAGGCATAGAGGAGGAGGGTGAGTAGCCAAATTGGAGTAGGGTTTTTAACAGCTAGTGTGCCCAACACGAAGTAATGCCTGATGGCGGTTTCGTGGGGTGGTGGGGTGTAATAGGAGGTGGTTTTCTTGGGTACAAATCCCACACACTGTGAAGCAAGTGCTCCACAGCGTCTTTTGAAGATTTCCACCTGCCCTTATAAACACACACACACACACATTTTGTTTCTGTATGATTATCTACCCCAAATTTTATACATATTCAGCTGTTAGCAACTAAGAGGTGCATGAAATCTAGTCCAAAGTTTTCCAAGCTTGCTCTGATAATCTTTGTCACACTCTCTGTTGTTGTTGTTGCTCAGTTGCAGTTGAGTCCTCTTCTGTTATCCACCATCCTCTGGAGTCTGCCCAGATCCATACCCACCACATCAGTGATGCTGTCTAACCATCACAGACTCTGCCATTCACTTCTCTGTTTGCCTTCCATCTTTCCTAGCATCAGGGCCTTCTCCAGTGAGTCCTCTCTTCTCATCTGATTGCCAAAGTATTTGAGTGTCAGCTTCAGTATCTGTCAGGAGGCAGGCCCAGAGGAAGGTGGAGAGATAACATCAAAGAAATATTACAATAACACTAAATAACACTTCTTCCAAGGATCACTCAGGGTTGATTTCCTTTGGCATCAACTGATTTGATTTAATCTTTGATGATCTTTTGTCACGTTCTCTATGAGGGCCATTTTTAATTTTAATTTTTGCCAAGGAGGAACCAAACTCAGGGGTAAAACACATGGTTTGAGTGCAGGAGAATCGAACATTGTCATCCGCTGAATGAGAAAAGCTTTGGAACTTTCCCATGTAAAACCTGAGAGAACTGCTGCTATCTAGTGGAAACGCTGGTAACCTTGACTGTTAGGAGCTGCTAGGATTGTTTTAAGAACCTCATGTGGCAATTCCTGGAACTACAGGTGGCAGCCTTCATAAACAGTATCTGACCTAACAGGTTTATATTCAATTTTTCTGGTCCGAAAACTTTATGATGGACTTCCTCTTTAAGATGATGCTTCCTCAAAATCTTAGAGTTGGTCAGGGTATGACAGTCTTAATTAGGTGATGGTTCTCTGGTTTTGAGTTCCTTTCATGTTCCATCCATTTGATTTGAGACACTTTTTTACTCTCTCACCCCTCTTGATAATAGCAATAGAAATTACACCTATACATCATCCCATAGTGCTTAGTGTATTCTCTGGGCTGGGCGGTTCACAAGTTAATTTCCCCCCAAAATGCTGAATACTTATTTTACTGACCTCAGAAGGATGGAAGGCTCAGTCAACCTTGAGCCCTGGTCAGGATTGAATTCACAACGTCCTGGCTGCAGTACAGCAGTTTAACCACTGCACCACCAAGGCTCCCTGGTGATAAGCACTTCTGCAATGCATTTTCCTTTTTTTAAAAAACAACAACACATCAGCTAGTTTGGGGAAAATTCAATGAATGATTGGGGGAGGGGGATAACTTGGGCATCCTAACTCCCAACTTTGTTGAACTTGAAGAGAATTGAAAGGAGAGAAAGCAGAAGACTCTTTCCAATGTTGGTGCATCTAAGTGGCTTGGGGGGTGAGCTTTGAATTTCCCCCAAACCAACTGGTAATGCCCTAAGAATTTGCACAGTTTTCTAAATCACAGCACTGTAAACTACTGATAGTAAGGGTTCTCAAGGCTTTTGTGCCATGGGCCAGACCACTCACCCTCAGACAGCTGAGAGGGCTGGACATGTGGTCTCCCCCCCCCCCAATTGCAAATGCTACCACAAACTGTGGCAGGTGTGTTTGCACATGTACAGGCATGTTTATGGCTTCTGTAAATGCACCCATTTCCACTTTCGAGGTTCTCACCACGTGCTGGATGGAATGGCATCAGGGGCCGGTTCTGTCCCATGGGCCATAGGTTGAGAACCCCTGACCTACAGAGACAACAAATAAAGAAGTTTGCTCATTTGGAGAGAATGTCTTGGAATTCCATACCATACAAGGCATGTGTGAAAAGAGGAGAAGGACAAAGAGCAGGAGGCAGACCCAGAGGAAGGTGGAGAGATAACATCAAAGAAATATTACAATAACACCAAAGAACACTGGTGGAGGCGGCTAGAAGTACCACAGCAAGAGCCTTGTATCTCCCTTGACACCAAAAGGGGTGAGAGAAGAAGACTGAAAATCAAGATACTGTACACTATAAAAAAAGTACAAAGACAAATTTTATCACAGAACATTGTGCCGACTAACACTTTAGAGTATTCATTTCTTTTCTTTCTCTTCTTTTCTTGTTTTAAGTTACTGTACCATATTTCTTTCAAAAATGCATTGTTTCTTGTGCTGGCAAGATTCTATAAAATCTCGTAACTCTTAATATAATTCACTCTTAATTATTCACTGTTGGCAATACTTTTTATACGTTAATCTCATATGTTAATTTATCACTTGTAGTTATATTCTAGTGCATCTTTATGTAAATCAGTCAGTCAGTCAGTCAAGTAGCCCTCTGCCTTGTGTGGTTTGCCAGCAATAGCATTTTCAAGAAAGCATCTTCTTTATCATTTTGTATTCCTTCTAAAGGTTAAAACAATCTGGGTTTTTTAAAGTTTATTTGCTATTATTAATTTAAAAGTAAATGGACAGTTAGATGTACTAAAATTAGCTACAAAAGTGCTACAGAAATCCCAAGAAAGTGGTATCATTCAAAAAAGAGGCAATTTCAATATAAGTATTAAAATGTAAGAACTGTGTAGAAATCAATGACTGCCAACATAGCTTGAATGCTGAATTATAAATAATAGCCTTAAACTGCTGGCAAACAACACAACAAATGAAGATTAATTTGTAGAAATTTGGTTAATGATTTCCAGGTGCCTAATTTACATAAAATAGGAAATCGTAATATTGGACAATCTAATATTAGCAATATCAGCAATAGGAGGCAAAATCCAATAGGCCATCTATTCCCATAAGCATACTTTAGAATAATCTCTACATTCTTAGGATCATAAAGTCACAGAGTCAAGAGGGTCTTGTAGGGCATTGACACCAATTCCTTCCTTGATGCCGAAAGTCTACAGCTGCAAAAAATGTGACCAGTTAAGTAGTTTCAACATTTAATCAAGTATTTCAATGTGACACAGTTCTGTCCTCTGGGATAGTATAGAACAAACCTTTGCCTTCTTCTGTATCAAAGACTATCAGGCCTCTGAGGAGTTCTACACGTTCTGTAGCAAGTGGAGAGTACTATAATTCCATAAATACCACGCTCCTACCTTTAACACACTGATGTAAACTGATTTTGGGAGTAAAGCACTATTGGCCCATGTTAGCTCATGTTCTGCTCTTTGGCAGAAAATACTAAAGATCTATATGTACAGTGGGTGGGGGGAACTGCCCAAAACCCTAGAAAGCCAATGCCAGTGAGAACTGATAATTCAGTGCTGATTTTGCCAATATAACTCACTGGTTGGAATCCAGTTGAAACTGACATAACATAAAGGTATGCCTATGGATCTGTGCAAAGTGCCCAGGCAGTCCACATCATGCAGTATGATTGTGTGACTCATGGTGATGGCAATTGCTCATCATGCCCCTTGTGACTGTTGCTGTTTGTGATTTTCTCTATTACTTCCATAATTTCATGTTATGCAAGTGGAGCTGCGCAATAGAATTTCAGCCGATAAACAGTAGTTTCCTATATTCCTATCCGGCCTCCTCTTGCTCTTTTTTATAAAACTTTCTTCCATCTTCCTCATAGGACTTCCTTCCCATATTTATGACTGCCTTCCCGGACCTCCTTTGAACCAGTTGCAAATTGTCTTTAAAGTGTCATCCAGGACTGGATACAAAAAACTCTAAACCAAACCAAAATATACAATAGCAATAACAAACCCAAACAAAACCAACCATAAGCTAAAAGTATATTGATGTCATAAATGGAGCTAGATAGAACAAACAACTTCTCAATATAAGGCAGCAGACAGTGTTCTTACTCTCAGAGTAGTTTAATGATTCACTTTTTTCCTTACCTTTGGCTTCACAATTTGCAGCTGGGAATGGGAAGAGATACTGTCATTGTCAGATAATTGTATACGGTAGTTTGGGGAGCCTCAAGATCATTCCTTATATTCTCCATAAGATTGGGGATCTAAACTAATAGTCTATTAATGCAGTGAAAGTGGCTGTTCATTACATTACTATGGATTATAGAAGTTCTATGACTTCTTGTGTTTTTTCTGGAACTATTTTGGTAAGACTAATTGTACAGTTTCTTTTTTTATTTTTACCTAATGATTATTTTGATAGGAGCCCTGGTGGTGCAGTGGTTAAACTGCTGTCCTGCAACCAAAACATTGTTAGTTTGATCTTGACCAGGGCTCAAGTTTGACTCAGCCTTGCATTTATTTATTTATTTATTTATTTATTTATTTATTTATTTATTTATTTATGTATTTATTTATTTTATACCTGTCCTACTCAGCACAGGCCAACTCAGGGTGTCTCACAACATGACAGTAAAGATACAATATAGCAAAAACAAATATGCAATACAGCAAGAACAAAGCACAAAACACAATAAGAAAGTAACAAGCTACAATGTAATAGAGAACAGAGCCCAGCTCAATGTCTCTGACAGAGGCCAGGCTCAACGTCCCTGGCAGAGCCCGGGGCTCAACATCCTCAGCAGCATCAACTGGAGGAATGATGCTGCATTCTGCATCTTCCCAACGGAGCCAGCTGCTCACCTCTTCCCGCCAACCAGCAACGCCAGGGAAAGGAGCTTTGGGCGTCCATGGTGGAGCGATATGTTTTGAGTCATCTAGCCATGGTCGCAGCTGCTCCCACTTCCCATTGACCGGCAATGCTGGGGGAAGGAATTTTGGGCTTCTGGCGGTGGCGTGTGATTGGGGAGAGGCAGCAGGTTCTCTGGAGGCAGAGGCATCTCTTCTAACCCTCCAAGCAAGCAGGGCTCGGAGAGCAGCAATGTCAGACACACCTGCCTCCCATCCCCGAGCCGATGGTGTGGACTCACGGAGAGGCAGTGGGTCCTCATCCTTCTGAGGTCAGTGAAATGAGTGCCTAGCATGTTTGGGGCAAAATGTTAATTAACTTGCGAACTGCCCAGAGAGTGCACTAAACGCTATGGGGTGGTATATAAGTGTGATTGCTTTGCTTTGCTAGATTCCCTCAGATCTTAAGTCCTTTGGAGTGGGAATCTTAGAGAACAGGTTGATTCCAACTTCACAATTCTAAAATTTGTGGTTCAAGCTAGTGGCTTCAGAACATGCCACCAAGAGATCCTCAGAAATCTCACAGCAGTTGCTCATTTTTAGGATTAGTTGTGTCAAGGTATCAAGAACCCTTTTTTATTAAAAAAAAGAAGAAAACATGTGTTTGTTGAGTCCTGATCTCATGACATTGGAAATAATCTCTCTGAGACACATATTCTGCTTCATGAGATCTGAAGGGTAGATTCTGAGGGCTCCTAGCTCATTGAACAAAGTTTTTTTCTGATGGACAATTCCTATTATCACCCACTACAAGACACAAATACTGTAAATTATGGCGTAAACACCCTCTTTTCACAACTACCATAGCAGTATGGTAAACCTATCAGAAAAATATATATGAAGACAATAATAATCCCTGAAGAGGGTCTATAGCCCAACCCAGCTGTAGTTGGGAACTTCTACACCCTTCCACATCATAATGCAAGGTCAAGTTACCTTAGGATATTAGACAGAAAATTCCAGGTCTTCTTTTTGTGTCTGACAGTCAAAATACAATAAAAGTAACTTGTTAACAATTTGCTGACCAGTGAATATATCCCCAAATCTGCTTTTCTATACAGCCATTGTGGTGACAGGGCTGTTTCAAGGACATGACTAGCCTTGCCTTCAAGCAGTTGGTATTCTGACTCTAAATTTAGCATTGTTATAAGTATGGCAATTCTATTGTTGCTTCAGTGGCCTGAACTAAAATAATGCCAGAATATTCATTGAAGCTTGTGTGGGGGGTTGGGAGGTTAATGGGAAGGCAATTGAGAAGATATTAGGATCCTTCCGGTAACACTTTTTGGATGAAGACAGAAGTGGAAGACAAGCGAGAAGTCATAACTTATCCATGATGTAACTGGAAACTCAATCATGGTACCTGGGAAAGCGGATGGGCCAGCCATGCAGAAAACACAGATAAGGAGGTTATTAGATTACACTACAGTTGCAACAAAATAACATCACAGTCATTTTTGAAATTGCCTTACTATATAGTTTATCAGTAAGTGTTCACTTTCGGAAAGGGGACATGTAATGAGTAGGAAGCCTTTTTCACTGACAATTAATAAAGGCTTTCTTGTACTTTACACAGATATCTCCATTTCTATAGACAAAGATAATAGGCACTCTTACAGCACAGATAATATTTGAACTAGTTTATGAGCTTATCTGATGATGGTGGTGACTCTTCCCCATCTGCAGCTGCAGTTAGAGAAAGAGAAGTTAAGGGGAAAGGATGAATCATAAAACTACTTAAAGAGTAGGAACACAGGCCTTGTATTAAAAGGGTTGCTTGTTTCTTCTGTTATTCGGTCTTTACCACAACTGGCCCTGTGAATGCTTCTGCATGGAATTTGCTACAATCCCTGACAACAGGTAAGCTACCATATGTCCTCCTTTTAGAGGTCATGCCCTCATTCTTTAATTTCAAACAGACTATTTTAAAAAGGAAAAAAAATGATTAAAATGTCTTCTTTTTTCCACTGGAACACTTAGACCAGTGGGTGGTGAACCTATGGCATGTGTGCCAGAGGGGGCACTCTGAACCCTCTCTGTGGGCATGCGTGGCCATTGCCCCAGCACAGAGTTCACCCCACCCCTCTGCAGCATGGATGGCAGCCTGTTGGGCACTTGTTCTCTAAAAGGTTCACCATCACTGACTTGGAACTTTTTAAAGGTCTAGGATACTTAAGAGACTGCACCACCCCAAGAACATCTATCCATCCCACCAGAGCAGACCGGCAGGCTGCAGTGACTGAGCCATTGCTGTTGGCAGAAGATAAGCCTATACACACAAGCCAGAAGAACCAGCCTGAGTGTGCAAAGCAGAAGAGCAGTGGCCATTGCCTGGTAATGGGAGAGATGCTGTCCAGCGCATGGCCGTATGCACCCGGCAGACAAAATGAGGTAAGGTGCAATGCAGGGAGGGGCTGGGCCTAGCAGAACGCAAGGGTGGCAGGCGATGCGGGGTGTGTGTGTGTGTGTGTGTGTGTTGGGCCTGGCAGCATGTGAAGGGCAAGTGACGCAGGGGGACTTGGGCCTGACAGCACATAGTAAATAAATAATCTTACAGTCCTCCAGGAGAGAAAAGTGTCAGTTTGCCCTGTCACCACTAGTACCACTTTTTATTGTGCAACCTGAATCTGACTCAATCATATGTACTCAAACATCAACCCAAATGGAGACTGAGTTCAGATCAAGTTGCTAGCTATGTGGCAAAAATATAATACAGCAATTCACATCATCTTAGTTGCAAAAAAGCAAGAAGAAAATACCTCTCTAGCAAATGATGGTTGCAAGTGGATAAGAGCTCAAAGAAGTATCATCTGCATTCTGTTCAGGCTGAAAAGGAACTATGCAATTGCTAACAAGATATTGGAGTTATGGGTATGAAAATCTGTGACTATACTTTCTTTAAAACTTCTCAGAGTTTACACAGTGTGTAACTCTGTTTTCCCCCCTTACAACCACCTGGTGAGAGGGGTGATGATAGGAGGGAGCAATAGCTTCAAGGTCACCCAGCAAACTCTGCTGCTGAGCAAGGACTTCAATCCAGGCAGATTAATACTCCTCTTCACTATACCACACCATGTCTCTTGCATAATAATGCCTTTTAATTTTAGAAGCTAATCACTCCCTGGCAAGAGATTGGGCAAATGGTCAAGTAATTGAGGGGAAAAAGTTAAGGGGGAACAATAATGGTAAAATGAATTACCGTTAATCACTGTTGTATTCATTAGGAATTTAAGGAAAAACAATTTAACATTATGACTGGCAGCATTTAACCCACGATCATAACTAATTTGTGGAGCATTTACAAGCTGTTATGTACCATATTCTAAAGATCCTTTGGTTTTACTACTGAGGATAATATTAATTGCTTCATCAATTAAGCACACTCTTCACATATATAATACAACTGGCATTAAGTGGTGTTTCTTGTCATGTTAAAAAAAGGAAGAACTCCTTGTTTACAGCAGTAGAAGAAATGAAGTCCATATATATCTATTTCTTCACTATGTTTCTTCATAAGATATACATGAAGATATCCATGTACCCAGTGATGCACTGCAGCAGGTTCTGTCAGGTTCTGAAGAACAGGTAGCAGAAATTTCCCCAGGCCATGCCCACTTGGTTGGCCACGCCCACCTCCATAGCACGTAATGCAGGATGTTTGGCCCCGCCCACAGATTTGGCCCCACCCTAAGATCTGGCCAGCCCACAGAGTAGGTAGTAATTTTTTTGCAGTACATCACTGCATGTACCTCTCTGGCCCTTACCACCACGTTCTGTAACCTCTATTCTGTGAAGAACAAGAATAGACTTAACAATGGCCAATCAAATACCTAGGTTTGACAGCTCTGAGCCATTTCTGAGACACTAGATGGAGACATCCTGTCAAGGCTTTTACAGTTTTAAACTTGAGCAGGACTTTCTTCCTAAAACTAGAAATGTGATGATTGTGCAGCTCTTCAGAGTGAGAAAGGTAGAAGGCAGTTCTCAGCCACTTGAAATTGTCCATGCTGTTATAAGTTGGGAAATGAATTTGGAGTGAGAGGGCATGAAAGCAAAAATATGTGGCTTAAGATATCTCATGGTAGTTTTTGTTAAAGTATCTACTAGATCAAATAAAAGGAGGACTGCAGTTCGGTACAGTATAAGACCATACAGGACTAGAAACCAAGCCATATGAGGAAAGTCTGAAGGGACTGGACATATTTAGCCTTGAGAAAAGGAGTCTAAGAGGGGATTTGATAGCACTCCTCAAATACCTGAAAGATGGTGATAAAGAGGTGGGGGCAGGATCTGTTCTTGGTCATTCCAGAGAGCAGGACACATAATACTGGGCTCAAACAAAAGGAAGCCAGATTTCGGCTGAATATCAAGAAAAATTTCTTAACAGAGCAGTACAACTGTGGAATCAACTTCCTCAAGAGGTGGTGAGCGTTCCAAAACTGGAAGCATTCAAGAGAGAATCGGACAAGTACATGTCATATCTGGTTTTATTCAGATTCCTGCACAGAGGATTGGACTTGATGGTCTAAAAGGCCCCTTCCAGCTCATATCAGAGAGTAAATAAAACAAAAGACAAAAATCATTGTGCCATCTTAAAGACTAACTGATGTATTTTAATGTTACCTTTCTTGTATCAAGTCCATTTTGTCATTCTATGATTCCTTGTTTTCTGGGAGGGCATACCTGCCCCGTGCAAAAGTCTGTGATGGTTCAAAATTGGTATTCAGGGGCAGATTAAGGAGGCCAAGTCCCTACAAGATCAAAGAGCATTTCATCAATTTAACGTGAATAGCTACTTCACTTTTAGTGATCAATCTAATACCTCTGAATTGCTGATGTCAGAACCTATTATTTAACTGCACAATTTAAACTAGTACTGGGGATAGGTTGGTTCCAATTTCTACTGGCCATGTAGAAAGTAATGGGGCAAGGATATAAATCCTTACTTATTTCACTTGTATGATCAAGAATGAGAAACTGCAATTATTTTTCTTATTATTTGCAATCATCTCACTTGGGCATGGAAACTCACTTGGAAAGGGGTAGAATTAGTAAAACCACTCCTTGAATATCTCACCATGAAAGCCCTGTTAAGGTGAGTATAATTTGGTTCTGTCTTGATGGTGATAACAGGGGGGGAGACTATTCCAACATTAACTGGATTGTTATTTCTTCTAATTGCACAATAGGATTTCTACTAACGCTCTCATTTTGTCTTGCAATCAGTGGTGGGCATCATCAGGTTCGCACTAGTTCGCCAGAACTGGTAGCAGAAATTCTGGCTGGCCCCACCCATCCAAGTTTTGATATAAAGTACAGTAGAACCTCTGATAAAGTCCAAACTCCATTTCACAAGTTTGGACTTTATCTGATTTTAGACTTTATCTGAATCAAATGGGTGATGCATCGGATAACGTCCAAAAATGGACTTTATCAGAGGTTCCTATACCAAATACCTTTGATAACGCCCATTTTTAGCGGTTTTGGACTTTATGTGATGCATCATGAAAACCGCTACTTTACCCAAATCGGACTTTATCCGAATCGGACTTTAACTGAGGTACCACTGTAGTCCTAATTCGGGATGCGATGCAGGAATTTTCCCCAGGCCATGCCCACCATACCACACCCACAGTATCAAGTATCCCAGTGTGGTAGTAATTTTTTGGGAGCCCACCACTACTTGCAATCCTGAATATATTCCAGAAGATCACCGGTGTTCTAGAACTACTCTGGTTGTCAAGGGCAAACTGAGAAAGGCAAAATTCAATGTATTATGAGGGTCTACTTCACTGGAAGATGGATGCCAATGGATCTGGCCCTTTATTTATTCTCTGACATATGTATTGTCCTTAAGTTGATACTTATGCTTAGTATTGTTATTTATATCTTGGTGTTCTGTCCAGTGGCTCTCAGAATTAGATACACCATAATTGAAACAAGCATTACTTAACAATCAAATAAATACATATTTAACATTTAGAATGGCATTTTAGATAACCACAATGAGACAAGGAATTGTATGGACAAAGGCAATCCACTAGGTGTGTGGGTCCCAAGCTGTGTAGGGCTTTTAAAATGAATATCATACTGCTCTACTGCTCTTATGCCACCCTTGTGTGGCAATCTCAGTGTGGCAACAAGGACCGATCTATATAAAAAGTTACTTACATACAGTGCATACCTGTCAACCATCCCATTTTACCCAGGAAACCCCTTATTTTTGCCCCTCTTCCCGCCCCCTCCCATTTTATAAAATTTCCCCATATTTTCCCTTATTTCCCTCCGTCTGGAGCAGAGAGGGGGCTGCCCGGACCGGAGACCACCACCCCCAGCCGGGGGTGAGAAGGAGGAGGAGCAGCAGCTGAGTGGAGGGAAGGCCAACTACCACCGCAGCAGGGCCTCCAGAGCCGGGGGCTGCTCAGCTGGTCCTCCTCCTCCTTCTCACCCCCGGCTGGGGTTGGTGGTCTCCGATCTGGGTGGCCCCCACCCAGCTCCGGACAGAGGCCTTGTGGCGGCCTTCCCTCCACTCAGGCTCCTCCTCCTCACCCCCAGTCCTCCTCCTCCTCACCCTGGCTGGGGGTGGTGGTCTCCGGTCCGGGTGGCCCCTGCCCGGCTCTGGAGTTGTCCCCCCAACCCTCCCGGACCCACAGGACCCAGGAGAGGGGATCGAATCCATCCCACTCCCTGATATTAAAAGGGAAAACACTATCGGGGTTTTCCCTTTAATATCAGTGGGTGGGGGGGTTGCGATCCCCCTCTCCGGCAATAGCAATCAGACTTCTATACCACCCCACAGACAGAGCTTAGCGCACTCTTGGTGGCCAGGCAGTTCACAAGTTAATTTGCTCCCCCCCAACACACTTTTGGGCCATCGGCCATGGGAGAAGCCAGGCTGGCCTTCTGGTGGCCACGAGGTAGCCACGGAACGATTATTGCTTTGGCTTTACCCACCGAGCTTACCCGGGCGAGAAAAGGAAGTAGTAGCTCTGGTGGTTTGGTGGTTAAACTGCAGTAAAGGTAAAAGGTTTTCCTTGCTCGAAAGCCAGTCATATCCAACTCTAGGGTTCAGTGCTCACCTCTGTTTAAAAGCCAAAGAGCCAGCGCTAGACGTTTCCATGGTCATTTGGCAGGCATGACTAGACACCGGAGCGCACGGAGCACTGCTTTACCTTCCCCACCAAAGTGGTCCCTATTGATCTACTTGCAATATCGTGCTTTCGAACTGCTAGGTTGGCAGGAGCTGGGACAAACACGAGAGCTCATTCCGTCCTGCAGTACTTGGGAATTGAACTGCTGACCTCCCTAGTCCCACGTCCCAGTCAGCGTCTTAGCCACTTCAGTAGAGCAACCTAAAGGTTCAGCTCCACTCGCCCGGCGGCCGGCCGGACCAACTGCCCACAGCTGTGAGGCCCGGGGCAGGCTTCGAAACCTCGCCGCCAAAGGAGAGCCAGCTCCACTCGCCCAGCGGGCTGCCGGACCAACTGCCCACAGCTGCGAGGCCTGGGGCGGGCTTCAAAACCCCGCCACCGCCGCCGAAGGAGAGCCAGCTCCAATCGCCCGGCAGGCGGCCAGACCAACTGCCCGCAGCTGCGAGGACCGGGGCGGGCTTCAACCCCCCCCTACCGCCGCCACCGAAGGAGAGCCAGCTCCACTTGCCCGGCAGCCAGCCAGACCAAATGCCCATCGCCGCAGGTGTTCCGGGACCAGCCCCCTCCCAGCCCCGGACTCTCCTCTTGGCCAGTTGGGCCTTGAGGGGAGATGGAGAACAGCTTTTGGGGGCGAATAATTGTGGGCGAACCTGAGGCCCCGCACTCTTTCCCTCGGCTTGACCGGATGACGGGGAATTGGGAGCACCGGAGCCCGGGCTCTACAAAAACTTGAGTTTTGGGAGCTCCGTAAGCCCCAGCTCAGTAGGGGCTGTGGGGATGTGAGGGGATGTGAGGGATGGGGGATTTTTGTCATTTAGGGTCGCTGTATATTTACTGTATATCTAGTGCCATTGTATATTTATTGTAATTGTATTTATTGCTTTTTTCTGTTTTTCTTGGACTTTTGGCATTCTATTGTGCATTTATTTATTTTGTATATTGGTGTGGATTGTACACCTCTTTGAGTCACCCTTGAGGGTAAAAAAGCGGTATATAAATTAAACTTTGAATTGAATCGAATCGAATCGATCCTGACCAGGACTCGAGGTGGACTCAGCCTTCCCTCCTTCCAAAGTAGGCAAAATGAGCACCCAATATGTTGGGGACAAAATGCTAATTACCTTGCGAAATGCCCAGAGAGTGCACGAAACACTATGGGGCGGTATAAAGTGTGATTGCTTTAGCTCTCCCCCCATCAAATTCTCCTCTCTGCCAGTTCCCCTAGCTCTGGAAGGGTTGGGGGGATTTGGCCATGCCCGCCGATTTGGCCACACCCACTGATTTGGTCACACCCACCTATTTGGCCATGCCCACCTATTTGGCCACGCCCACAAAATTTCCCTTATTTTCAAAGCCAAAATTTGACAGGTATGATACAGTGTTGTTGCTGTGTGACATTTCAGTCACACAGAAATGTTTCTAGGTGGCTGTCCACTTAGTCAACATAATATAGAAAACAGATTGTAGTGTGCATGTGTATGTAAAATAGATCCTTAAAAGAAACATAAACTTTATTCAGTTATTAAGCTTAAAGTGATGTAGGTTTAATAGGCATGGAGGACAGGGTGAGCTTCAAACAAACACACACACACACCATCCATACAAAACCTAGAGATCAGTTCTGGCAAAAGAGTGTTTCCAATCATGGAAATGTTGCTGAAAATGGGCAAATTGCAGCTTGTGTGGCTAAGGGTTGTTGTTGTTCAGTCGCACAGTCGATTCTGACCCTTTGCGACCCTATGGACCATTGTTCTCCAGGCGCCTCTGTCCTCCACCATCCCCCTCAGCACTCCCAGTTCTGTGCCCATTGTGTCTACAATACCATCTAGCCATCTCATTTTTGGCCTCCCCTTTCTTCTTTTGCCCTCCACCTTTCCCAACATCAAGGCCTTCTCAAGTGAATCCTCCCTTTTCATTTGATGTCCAAAGTACTTTAGCTTCGTCTTTACTATTAGACCTTCCAATGAGCAGTCAGGGTTGATTTCTTCTAAGATTGACCTATTTGTTCTCCTCGCTGTCCAGGGTACTGTCAAAACTCTCCTCCAACACAACATTTCAAAAGCATCTATTCTTCTGCGTTCAGCTTTCCTAACTGTCAAGCTCTCACATCCATACATTACAACTGGGAATACCATTGCTTTGACTATTCTAATTTTTGTTTGCAATGTGATGCCTCTGCTTTTAACTATGTTCCCCAGGTTTCTCATGGCTTGTCTCCCAAGAATCAGTCGCCTGTTTATTTCATGGCTGCACTCTCCATCTGCAGTGATCTTTGATCCTAAGAATGTAAAATCTGTCACTGCTTCTACTTCTTCCCCATCTATTTTCCAGGGACTTATCGGACCTGTTGCCATTATCTTGGTTTTCTTGATATTGAGTCTCAAGCCAGCTTTTGCACTCTCCTCCTTCAGTCCAATCAAGAGATTATTTAGGTCTTCTTCACTTTCTGCCATTAAGGTGGTGTCATCTGCATATCTCAGATTGTTGATGTTTCTCCCAGCATTTTAATCCCATATTGTGATTCCTCCATCCCTGCATTGCGCATTATGTGCTCTGCGTATAAGTTGAATAAGCAGGGTGACAGAATGCAGCCTTGTCTTACTCCTTTTCCTATTCCAAACCACTCTGTCATTCCATGTTCTGTCCTAACTGTTGCTTTTTGGTTCATGTACAGATTTCTCAGGAGGCATATGAGGTGCTCTGGTATTCCCATCTCTTTAATTACTTGCCACATCTTGTTGTGGTCCACACAGTCAAATGCCTTGGTGTAGTCTATAAAACAAAAGTAAACTTGTTTCTGGTATTCCTTTGTTTTCTCCATGATCCAACGTATGTTGGCGATGTGGTCTCTAGTCCCCCTGCCTCTTCTGAAACCAGCCTGCACCTCTGGTAATTCTCTCTCCACATGCTGCTGAAGTCTATCCTGTATTATGTTGAGCATCACCTTGCTGGCGTGTGGGATGAGTGCAATTGTTCGGTAGTTTGAACATTCTTTGGCATTGCCCTTTTTTGGGATTGGGACATATACTGTTTTGTTTTCCAAATTTGCTGGCATATTGAATGCAGTAATTTGACGCCATCACCTTTTAGAGTTTTGAAAAATTCCACTGGGATACCATCATCTCCACTAGCTTTGTTGTTTGCAGTGCTCTTTAGGGCCTTTATGACTTCACTCTCCAGGATGTCTGGCTCAGGTTCAAATTCTTCATCATTGTGACTATCAGGAGTGTTGAGTTCCTTTTTGTAGAGTTCCTCTGTGTACTCTTTCCATCTTTTCTTAATCTCTTCTGCATCAGCTAGCTCCTTTCCGTCTTTGTCCCTTATCATGGTCATTTTTGCTTTAAATGTTCCTTTTATTTCCCCGATTTTTCTGAAGAGATCTCATGTCCTGCCTCTTTTGTTGTTTTCCTCCATTTCTTTGCACTGTTCTTTTAGGTAGTTTTCCTTATCTTTCCTTGCTTTTCTTTGAAATTCTGTGTTCAAATGATTGTATTTTTTCCTTTCTCTTTTGACTTTTGCATTCCTTCTTTCCTCTGCTATTTTAAGAGTCTCATCAGACAACCACTTTGCTTTCTTACGCTTCTTTTCTTTTGGTATGATTTTCTTAGCTGCTTCCTGCATGATGTCCCTCATCTCTGTCCATAATTCTTCTGGCACTCTGTCTATTGAGTCTAGGCCATTATATCTGTTCATCAGCTCCACCGTGTATTCTTTAGGGATGCTGTCTAGGTGATATCTGTCTGGTCTCCTTGTTTTCCCTATTTTCTTTAGTCTTAACCTGAATTTTGCGATCAGTAGGTTGTGATCTGAGCCACAGTCTGCTCTAGGTCTTGTTTTTGCTGACTGTATGGTGGTTCTTCATCTTTGACTGCAGAGTATGTAGTCAATTTGGTTTCGGTGTTGGCCATCTGGTGATGTCCATGTGTAAAGTCGCCTCTTATGTTGCTGGAAGAGAGTGTTTGCTATGACCAGTGCGTTCTCTTGGCAGAATTCTATCAATCTTTGCCCTGCTTCATTCTGTACTCCAAGACCAAACTTGCCTGTTATTCCCTCCACTTTTTGATTTCCTACTTTGGCATTCCACTCTCCTAATATGATTTGGACATCATTTCTTGGTGTCTGTTCTATGAGGTGTTCTAGGTCCTCATAGAACTGGTCCACTGTGGCTTCATCTGCACCAGTAGTTGGTGCGTATATTTGGATCACAGTGACATTGAAAGTTTGAGGGTATCAAGAGGAATACATGCACCAAAAGTAGAAGAGAGAGAGAGACTTTATTGTATATATGCATATGGACTCTCCACCTTTTATCAAGAGCAAGGAGTTAAAAGAGACACAAGTCTTTTTATAAAGAGGACTGAGATAGACATCAGACATCCCAATACACAAAATTCATAATAGGCCAGAACTAGCCTGACTAGACTCCCTTATCTTGTACCATGTTCCTTTGCATAACAACTCAGTTAATTTACCTGCTTCTTGGCACATATATAGAGATTTGGGGAGGGGATGAGGGAGACATGTTATTCTTAGTTCACTTAAAGTTCAAAATGGCTTTTCATCAGCTACAGGAAGATTGCAAGTGTGTCCAGCTTAGTAAGCTTATAGGAGTCCTTCCCAAACCTTTACGATATTTTTTTGAAGATTTCTGCATGGGGTGAATAGGGATGAGGGTTGTGTGATAGCTCCATTGTTACCTCCTAGTTAGACATAAGGCCCGAATTAGGCAGTTGTATTGAGCTGTATTAGCTAGAGCTTTATTGCCAGTGAGTAAAGAGGAGCAAGCTGACAACTTAGCAGTCTCAAAGCAAGAAATTGCAAGTAGATAAATAGGTACCACTTTGGTGGGAAAGTAAACAGTGTTCCATGCACTCTGGTATCTAGGCATGCCTGCCAAATTTCCATGGAAACATCTACAGATGCAGACAGCAGTGGCTCTTTGGCTATAAACAGAGTTGAGCACTGAACCCCAGAGTTGGATATGGCTGGCTTTTGAGCAAAGGAGACCTTTACCTTTAAAGAGGAGCAATACAGATACATGTATTGCACCACCTGAATTAATTAGTTATCCCATGATTTA
This sequence comes from Bradypodion pumilum, assembly GCA_035047305.1. Lineage (NCBI taxonomy): Eukaryota > Metazoa > Chordata > Lepidosauria > Squamata > Chamaeleonidae > Bradypodion > Bradypodion pumilum. Next base: position 490,631,821 of record JAWDJD010000001.1, read on the forward strand.
AGAAATAGCAGGCTAATCCAGTTCTGGTTGACATTTCCTTTGTTTTCAGTTTTAAAAAGGAGGACTCTGTGCTAAGAAGGTGGGGATATGCTACCTCATTGTCTTTATTTGCCTGCTTCTTGCCATCCCATCTGGCTATAATAGCCCATGGTGACATTATGCTCCTTTCATGTCCCCAAGATCTTTTCTCACTGAAGTGGTCCCTATTTATCGACTTGCAATTTCCTGCTTTTGAATGGCTAGGTTGGCAGGAGCTCAACCCATCATGCAGTACATGGGTCTCAAACTGCTGACTTGCCAGCCTTCCAGCTAACAGGCGAGCTGCTTAACCACTGAGCCACTACAGCTGGATGTGACAGTATGCCAAGTGAGAGGAATCATGGGGAACTCAAGATGGTGACTGCATTTGCTCGATGTGACAATTTCTCTCTTGGTGCTTGGTAGAAGATGATGTTAACTATTGCTTTCTGCTGGATATACTTGCTAACCTGGAAGTTCACCGAGGGCCAGCAGATATATGCTTGGGGGGAATGTATGCCCTGGATCTTAATATATAAAACCAAGGTGTCCTTCCATGAGATGGATATGCTCACCGACAAATTGGCCGCCCCCCCTAACACCCCTTACCTTGCCCCTTAAGTTGGGTCGGTGAGGGGTACTGGCAGCCCTCCATGGGTTTCCTCACCCCAAAAAGGGGCCATGAAAGGGGGTGCCACCATCTGCTGGGCAGCCCAGCAGGGAAGGTGGGTCTACGCATGTGCAACAAGTGTGCACATCCTGGAAGAGCGCTCCCCAGCGAAGCCGGAAAGGACAGAGGGGACTGCACATGGGCCACAGTCCCTGTCCAGCAACCAGCCTGCACCCACATTTCAGCTGGCCTGGCTGGCCACAGTGGGTTACCACCTAGCTGGGCTGCACTTCAGCGGCTCACCAGCTCCGACTCCTGTCCCAGGCAGGAATCGGATTCAGGAGCTGCATGGTACGGTTCAGGCAGGGAGGAGGAATGTGCAGCTCAGCGACCGGGCAGGCCAAGGGGAGGGGTGGTGGCTGCACTCCCAGGCTCACACCATCACAGGCAGGGCCACTGCCTGGTCAGGAGCCCCTGCCTGACCAGCCTCCTGGTGCCCCTCCAAGTGTCTCTCCCACCACCATCCAAGGCACCCTTCAGGAGAGTGGAGGAGGGAGGCCGTGATGTCCAGCTTGGAGTAAGACAAGGCTGAATGGCCGGTTGGGCAGGGGCTCCCAAACAGGTGGCAGCCCTGACTGTGATGGCACAGGCCTGGGAGTGCAGCCACCGCCCCTCCTCTTGGCATGTCCGGTCACTGAGCCATGCATTCCTCCTCCCTGCCCCGAGTCGGTCCACACAGTTCCTGGATCCAACTCCTGCCTGGGACAGGAGTCGGAGCTGGGGAGGCTCTGGAGATGATGCGGGGGCAGCAAGGCCAGGTAATCGGTGTGTGTGTGTGTGTGTGTGTGTGTGTGTGTGTGTGTGTGTGTGTGTGTGTGTGTGTGTGTGTGTGTGTGTGTGTGTGTGTGTGTGTGTGTGTGTGTGTGTGTGTTTTGTGTCGTATGTGATCTGTGTGGCTTTGGGTTATGTGTGTGTTGTGTCATGTGTGTGTCGTGTGTGTCCTTTGTGTAGGGGGGTGTATTGTGAGGGTGTGTCATGTGTGGGAGGGTGTTTTCTGGGTGTGTGGTCTGGGGGGTGTTGTGTGTTGGGTGTGTGTCCCTCACCCAGGCAACGCCAGGTAACTTTGCTAGTATCCTATAAATGAGGGCTGGCCCTGCATTGTTCATATTAGTTAAAACACTCCAGGTTCAGCTGTATGACTAGAAGGGGTAGTTCATATGGAAATAATCTGGTCAACATGATAGCCAGACATTATAGATTTCCACCACCTAACAGAATTGTTGTTTTGCAAAGTTGTTTTTTTTTTTGAGAGGCCACATAGTGGCCAAGTGAAATTGAAAACCTGCACATGTGTACAAGGCTCTCAAATGAGCTCAGCACATCTCCACTGAAAATGATTCCATTTCAATTTACACTCATGCACATTTGTATTCTGCCACCCTCCATGTCTCCCCATCTTTTCTTCGTTCTATAAAGCATGATCTCACTAGGGAGCTTATTTTACAATGTGTTTTTTTGGCTTATTTCTTTGAGAAGCTCAGGTGCATTCTAAAACTGGTATTCATTCTGCCAGTATAAAAAAAAAGAAATCCTTGCCTAAGGTCAATCCCTTACCAAGGCCTTTTGATTCTGGTTAGCAAAGCTAGAATCAATCATCGCAGTAAAGCCTTCAGTTTAGATTTTCTTTTCCTGCTGCTATTCTGTTTATTGCTACTTGAAGACTGGAGATTTTCTGCAGGGCAGATTTAGCATGAGAGAGATTATATTCAAGCCACAAGCAACCTGCCTTTTTGTATGATTCACTGGCACAAATCTTTTGTGTAAGTAGGTGTTTTTGCAATATGTACACACATAGTCTTATGCATGCAGACAATGTCTAAATAACTGACAGTGAAGCTTTAAATTGCATGAGAGTAAAAGTTCAGTAATGGATAATGGAGTTCAATTTTTATAGCCAAGCGAAACCAAACATAGCTTTTTAGGATCTGGAATGGCAATTACAATACCAGCTCATTTAGGAACAGAGCTATTGTGTGCTATGCAAGCAAAGGACGTGACCAAAGTAACTAAGATCCTTCTGAAATTCTCATCTGGATGTCTTCCCAGATTCTTAATTTACTTGGCCTTGTTTCCAAAGGGGAATCACTGCAATTGGAATTCTTTAATTGTTCCATTAAAAATTTAATTGTGAAGAGCCCTGTTGAATGTATTATTGTTCATTCTTTCATTTTCCTCCAATTCCTATAGATCCAGATACTTACAATCCAACTCCAAAGATTAGATTTGTGCCTGAGAAAGTTTGAAACTTTCACTCTGAGAGAACAGCTATGCACGCCTCTTTTGAAAGCTATGGCACATACTATACAATGTGTAGTCAGAAATCTCTCCTTTTTGGGTATGCTGCTGACATATGGAAGAAATAGCAACAGAGAGCAGAGGTGTTTCCCTGCTTATGTGCTGAAGAGTAGTAATTATTACTATGCACCATTAAGTCAATTTTGATGGTCTCCAGGTTTGCTAGGCATGTAGTAGTCAGAAGTTATTTACCATTCCCTTCTTCTGAGAAATGCAATTGGGATGCACAGCTTGCCAGCTTTACACAGGCCAGCTCTTCTGCCATGAGGCACAGGGGAGAATCCCAATGTCCAGATCCCACGCTCATTGAGCTATCCAACCACAGGTATTACATATACTGACTAAAATAGGATAGATAAATAAAAACTTACACCAGTGTGGTCTAGTGGATAGAGTGATGGAGTAGGATTTAGTAGACCTAGTTTTGACTCTTCACTTGGCCATGAGAATTCACAAGATGTGTATAATTGTGGAAATGGTAAAAACTTTCCTGAAATATCTCTTATTTTGAAGTCACTACTAAGCTCAGTACAGCAGGGGTTCTCAACCTTTTCAAGCCACTGGCCGGTCACACTCCCTCAGACAGCTGAACGGGCTGGATGGCCATGGGGGTGGCCATTTTGTGGCAGCCATTTCATCCCAACAGCTTCAAAGGGGTGGTCATTTTGTTTATCCCTGGAAGGAGGGAAAGAGAGGTCAACCTTCAATGTAGGCTTCCTCCCCGACTGACACTAATGAGTTTAATTGCCTGCTCAGGGAAAGGGTGAGTGGGGCTTTTTAAGGCTGGAGGTTATCCTTGGGGCTGAGATCCCAAAGGGCTGGTGGGTTGGGTGAGACATGACCAGGAGCCCAACAGTTCTCTCACCCACCCCCATGGCACCATTTCATGTGGCCTGTTGCCCTTGCTTCCGCTGGCGGTGGTGGAAGCTGTGCCATGTGTGGTTCCTTTTTAATGTAAACAGCTTTGAAATGTGGGCCGTAAGTTGCAAACTCCTGCACTACAGTTTGGTTAAGCATACACACATGCGGATAAGACCTTAAATAAAACCCAAATTCTGGAGAAGTGGAAAACAAGGTTGTGTAAATCAAAGGAGAATCTTATTCCCACATAGCTCAATTGAGTTGAATAGAATGTTTTAGGCTTCAGAATTTATTTATGTATTTATTTATATTTGTTGCCTTTTTGCCTAAGTGACATAAGGCAGCCCACAACATCAGTTAAAACCTATACCCAATGCAAATTAAAACTAAATAGTATAACCAACCCCCTTAAAAAGAAGGACACCTGGGCAGAAGTAAATAAGGAGTGGGCTAAAGAAGCCAGCAGGGCTGGGTTGTGGTACCGGTTGTACCCCACACCTGCTGGCATAGCCACGTTTTACGGCCTTCCTGAAGGGAAGCAACTCTGCCTGGAGGCACAATTCAAGTGGCAGGAGGTTCCATTGGGCCGGATCTGATACTGAGAAGGCTCTCCTCCTGGTCCCAGTGAGATGTACCTCCCTGGCTGATGGGACCACTAGGGAGCCCCTATGGTCTGCTCTCGTAGGATGGGTTGAAAACCTTGGGGTGATGCGGTCCCTTAAGTATCCTGGCCCACTACCATGAAGGGCTTTAAAGGTCCAAACCAGCACCTTGAATTGCACCTGGAGGCATACTGGCAACCAATGCAGCTCCCGTAGCAGTGGCGAGTCACAGTGGACTTTATATATAAAAAACAAAGTTATTTATCAAGACTGAGTTATTAATTCCCAAACACATGTTGGTGCAATTGTAAGACTTCCACAGGAAAGTCTTCCAAACTTTATCTTCCAGATTGTGAGAGACCAAGTAAATTCCAGTCTTTTTATCACACACACCCCTCTGTATGGAGTTGTTTCTATTTAATGAAGGATCATCTGGGAGTGACCTCTCTTCTTCCTTTCTCCTTTCTTATCTTTGTAAAGATTCTTGCTGTTGGAGATCAAAAGCAACGAAGATAAAGTAAAATGTGTTTATGGATTCAGTGTCTTTTTATTCAGGATAGGGTGGAACCATGAATCTGTCCTCAGCTTTTAGGATCTGTTTTGCTGCAAAAGATAGGAAAGAGAGATACATTCACATTTGCAAACTTAGTTCCTGGGTCAAGCCTCCATCCCATGTTTTTTCCTACTATGGTTACAACAACACACTGCATCCTGACATTCTGGCTCTTATTAATTGAAAATTAGTAACAAGTCTCAGTTACTCCCTATAAGACATTACAATGTTGTTATCATAAGAAGAAATGGAAAAGAATAGAACAATTCCTGGATACTAATTGTAACCACAATAGACAGATAAAAAGAGTCATGTATTTGTTCACCAGTATAGGTAAACAATGCAGCCAATTCAATCAATTCATGTACTAAATTTAGGCAAGTGTGGCTAGTTGGATTTCGTGTCCATCAATTGAATGGGACAAATAGGTGATCTGAATTTGTGAGAGAGGTAATTTAATTATATAGACATATAGTTAAATTTTATCTCTCACAAACATACCTGCCACATCCAGGGAGTTGTTTCCTCAACATCTTTGTTCTACACCATTCCCATTCCACCAAGGAGAGTATGAAATCACATAGGAAGAATGAATTTCTTAAAATGCCAATTTTTCCTAGTTATATCTAAATAAAATGATCATTTATGAAGGACAACTATATATCCTCCTGCCCCTTCCTTCCCCTATTAATAGAATGCCATGTGAAGAAGCCAAGGTAGAACGAGAGGTATATATCATTTATCGGTAACATCCCACTTGATACTGCATAAATCAAGCAGTTTAGTTAGTGAGATTTCACTTGTCACTCTACTGTCCATAGTCCACATTGCTTAGCTAGTAGAGTGGGATACACAGAAATAGACTCTTCAAAGATTATGGTGTTTTTGAACCACAATTGGGCATACCCTAGTAATGACAACCTTGTGTTGCCGGCTAATCTTTTTCACACTAGGTCAGGCGAAAGGAAGTGCAAAATGAACTCACCAAAGAGGGCCTTCATGTTTGCAGTTCCTTGTCTTGCCTAGATACAGAAGAAGAAGCTAGCACAGTGTGTTAAGTGAATTGTCTCCCCACCAACATCTCTCTCTTGTATATGTTTTACTGTACAAGATTTGACTGTCTGGAGTTTAACCACATGATTGTATTGATCATGTGAGGCTGATAATTACACAGCCACAAACAGCTGTCACATGTTCTGCTTGTGTTTGCACAAGTAATGCTGCATTTGAATATATCACATACAGCATGTTAAGAATGAGGGTTATGGATCCCTCTGAAACAATTTCTTATCTTTACTGCAATCACTTTTATCTCTCACTGTAGATCACTTGAGCATGTGTACCATGCAGACAGCAGATATTTACTTTCCTGTGCCACGTTTCCAGAAGGTGTTCCAATCACTATGCAGTAACCTCTTGTTTACTTATTCACACTCAACCTCTTCACCGCCTTCTTAATGATCTTTTTAATGTCACAACTCACTATGTAAGGGTCCCCTTTTTCTGGAGAGAAGAATAGGGAGCTAAAGTTAAAGTTGTTTTTGTTACACATTTGTGCCTTCTTCTCATGGAGTTTTCTCTAGTTACAGTGTGTGTGTGCTTTCTTTCTTTCTTTCTTTCTTTCTTTCTTTCTTTCTTTCTTTCTTTCTTTCTTTCTTTCTTTCTTTCCTTCCTTCCTTCCTTCCTTCCTTCCATGTCTAGGTCAGACTTTAAACTGCCAAAATGAAGGAAGGAAGGAAGAAAAAGATAGGTTGATAGATTGATAGATAGATAGATTGATTGATTGATTGATAGATAGAGGGAGGGAGGGAGGGAGGAATATGCATGGCTGTAAAGAGTGGGAGCCAAGAGGTTATTCTTGCCAGTTTTTGGCTCACCATTTCTTCCACAAGTAAACTTTACCAGGGTTACCCATGAGTTCGTTAACCAGTTTACTCACAAGTAATGTGGCAGCAGTGGAGAACAGCATGGCTTCTTTTAAAAAATAAACTGGTGTGTAGATACTACAATGCATCTGCCTAGCCATATCCATTATTTTAGATCTTTTTCTTCTTTCTTCTTCTTCTGTGTCTAGACCAGATGTGAAACTGCCAAAATGAAGGCACCTGTTGGTGAGTTCATTCTGCAGTTCCTTTCATCTGGCCTAGTGTGAGAAAGATTAGCTGGCAACACAAGGTTGCTGTTGCCAGGGTATGCCCGATTGTTGTTCAAAAATACCACAGTCTTCGAGGAGGCTCTTTTTGTGCACTCCAGAAGAAAACTGATAATCATAGATGTCAGTCATAAATTTTCCTATTGTAATACAAAATGTTCCCTCAAGTTCTCATTTAAAAACTGAGAAAAATGTTGAATGAACCATAAACCATTCCTTTTAAAATAATCCACAGGAGTAATTTTCAAAATAATTCCATAACATAAACAAAAACAGTATATAAATACAGGAGAAAGGCGATACCTTTCTTGAATCACTAAGAAATAATAATCAAACATTACACAAGCTTTCATGATTCAAGATCACTTTCCCCAGTTACTTTGAAGAAACAAAGCCTGGCACAACATCTTCCCATAAATCTTTGTGACTCTCCTTGATAATTGTCCTGCACACTCTAAAATAAATTGGTGCTTGCCTGAATAAGTGATCCTGAAGCATGCTATCTCATATAATGTCACCCTCCCCCCCAGTGATCCTGTTAAGGTACAGTATTGTCATGCTCCTGAACTTCAAATAATTATGTTTGCTGCTTGTCCTTCCATAAGACATACACTAGAGGACAGTGCAGTTATGTAAATTTGGATTGGGAAGGTTTCAGTGCTCCTGTAGATTGAATTAGAATGAAGCAGGAGAAGATTGTCTTAAAAACCACTTGGAATATACCTGTTGGCTAATAGATACAAAATGCTTTGAGCTGTGATACCACAACATGGTGCAGCACATGTAATGAATTTTGCAGTTTTTTTTTATTAATAATCATGAACACAGACTAAATGCATTCATTTGCCTTGATACCTATGGGGGGAAACCAGCAGTAATTCAAAATCATTATGAATATGGTAGTAGGTCTATTAGCTTACATTTAAATTAAAATACCTGGTGTGTGAGCTATAAAGGCACTTTCAAATTATGGTTGACACAAAGCCTGCAAGGTCTCATGGCACTTTTGGTTTAAGGAAATTGGTTGCCTTACCACTGCCTTGATTCTGCTCATTTGCACCGCATGCCCTTTCATGAATATGTGTAGGAGTTCTATTTTCTTTTGTTTTCTATTTCCTGTTTCATTACTCCTTTGTTCCCACAGTTAGTTATGGCCCCCTAGATATTTGGTAAGAAATTTCCAATGGTTTGTAAGAATGAATGGCGGTGACCTCTTTGACCTTGGGTGAGTTACCTGGAAAGATGCTGGAAGAGATCCCAGGATTCATTACAACTCCTTCCTCCCTTTTCCTTAGTGCAACTGCAAAAAATAAATATATATAATACATTTCTAAACATAAGGCACTCAAAATAAAAACATCCATTCATTCTTTTTCCAGCAGTGACAAGAGATATATATTCTAGATTGAAGTCAGCACTTCCTTGGAAATACACTATCTGATTTCAGCATCTCAGCAGCAGATAATAGATTTCCCCTCAGAATGATATAATTTTAAAAAATGACATTTTTGCAACACTGTGCCAACTCAGCTTCACCATTGCCTGAGGATTTTAGGGACATGGCAGGTATACAAGCCTGAACAAAATATATTTTAACATTATTCAAGAAAGCAATGTATGGGAGGAAATGGAGGAGAAGAGGAGGAGGAGAAGGTGGGAAACATCTTGAAAACTTCATTTTTAATAGTTTTAAAGACTTTAATTACTGAGATGCACTGGTACAAATTAGAAACAAAGTTTTAAACCTTTTATCCTTTCATATGTCTTTTTAAAAAAGGGATGTCAATCAAATTTACATCCTACGTAAAGTACAGCAATGATAAGGAGCCTCTGTAAAAAAAAAGGTATAGCAACTTTAATTTGGATGTAACATGATTGAATACACTGGTGTTCCACTCTTCAATTTTCTAAGAATAAAGAATGAAAGACTGAACTCCTGTTGATGAAACTTATGATACATGAAGCTGATGATGTCATCATCACTGGCATTTTTTTTAAATTAAACATTTCTGACTTCTGTCCCAAAATTTGTGAGGATCTCACTTAATTTCTTTCACCTCATGAAGCGATGCGGGCTATGAGGAGGAAGACTTTTATTACTGAAAATCACTGCTGTTGTTAAAGTTATCATTTCAGTGGTAGTTTTCTCTAACTGAAGACTTCCTATTTCCATCCCATGATCCAAAGGTTTCATAGTGATGAAACCTTGATAAGGGGAGTAGGCAAGAGGTTATTGTAATGTGGGCTTCTTGAATGAGTGTAGGTCTCTGGAAGGTGGAATGAGTCCTTTGATAGTGGGATAATTGAGGTGTATTATCTTTACTGTAATGTCTTGAAATGACTTCTGATAAAAATGAAAGGAGAAAATGCAAAAGCAGGACTGTGGGTGAATATCAAGAAAACAATAAATCATGTTTATAGAAACGAACATGTAACTTTAATATTTGCAATAAATGAACTGAAGTAGTTAAATGTTTTCTTTACCTCAGTTAAATCATTAATCCAAATTGAGACTGCAGCCAAGACATTAGAAGAAAACTGAAATTGTAAAGATCTATGAAGGAGCTAGAAAAAATCATCAAGTGTAAGGATGTGTCATTGGATATCAAAGTGGAGATCACTTGTATGATGTATAATATATTCCTCAAAACTATGTACTAGTAATTCCCCAGAACTACCTTTACAGATATAAAAGCTGTTCAATGAAAGCTGACAGGGGTAAAAATTGATTCATTAGAAATGCAGTGTAAGGGGAAAGATTTATAGATATGATGAGCCACTAGGAGATTAAATGAGGATTAGCTCAGATCAGTCCTGAACTTCCTCTAGAAGCCAAACTGAGAGCATTATACTTGGGGAACATTGTGAAAAGAACAAGACTCACCACAAAAGACAATAATGCTGGCAAATGTAGAGGGTAACATCAAAAAGGAAGACCAAAGTGGAGATGCAATGACTCAACCAAAAAAGCTCTTAAATTTGCAAGAGCTAAGCAGGGCTACTAATAGTAGGATCTTGCAGAACTCAGAGGTTGTTATAAGCTGTTTGACAATGCCTAGCAATAAAATCAATGTAACAGAGAAGCACAATTATAAATACCCCCCAAACACCATTAATAATTAATAAACATTAGAAAGGCCAATCGTAATATTGCAGCTCTGATACTAAAGTTGGGAAAACCCTCTCCAAACTCATGGAGGCCACTTTTGCCTCTTTCTAGACCCCAGACAGAGATACAGAGATAAAGCAGACCTGAATTCTGGCATTGGTAAGCCAGAGGTAGCATAAAGATTGAATGCCTTGTTGCACTATGGCCAGAGGGATTATGAGTTGCAGAGAGGAAGAAATAACACAGTGGTGGAAATCCTATTGTCGTTTTCTACCAGTATAACACAAGCAATGTAATATTTGGTGGCAAATTACTGTCAACCTGAAAGCACCAACCTAACAAATCAAGCCTGAACTATCTCTGGAGGGAAAAATGATGAAGCTGAGGTTGTCCTACTTTGGGCACAACATGAGAAGGCATGGAAAAGAAAAAAAACACTGGGAAAAGGTGGAAGGTAGCTAGAAAAGAAGAAGAGCAAATAAGAGATGGATTGACTCCATGAAGGAAGCCATGAGCTTGTGTAGAATCAAAAGATTATTCTTATTCTTATTCTTATTCTTGTTCTTATTCTTATTCTTATTCTTATTCTTATTCTTATTCTTATTCTTATTCTTATTCTTATTCTTATTCTTATTCTTATTCTTATTCTTATTCTTATTCTTATTCTTATTCTTATTCTTATTCTTATTCTTATTCTTATTCTTATTCTTATTCTTATTCTTATTCTTATTCTTATTCTTATTCTTATTCTTATTCTTATTCTTATTCTTATTCTTATTCTTATTCTTATTCTTATTCTTATTCTTATTCTTATTCTTATTCTTATTCTTATTCTTATTCTTATTCTTATTCTTATTCTTATTCTTATTCTTATTCTTATTCTTATTCTTATTCTTATTCTTATTCTTATTCTTATTCTTATTCTTATTCTTATTCTTATTCTTATTCTTGTGAATGATCCCTGCAATGGAGTAAGAAAGGAAGGGAAAGCTCAACAGAACCTGCAGATAAAGAGACTCAGAAAAGATCAGACAAAGAAATATCTGTTCTGGATCTGATCAAGGTCTTACCTGAGCCAACATTCCATTTTCAAAGAGGTCCAGCAGTCTTTTGGGGAGCTCACAAGTGGGATATGAGTTCAACACCCTCCATTTCATGTCTCTAGCAGCTGGAGGGAGATGTAGCCTCTCTCTGGTACTTCAGCTAATTCATAGTTATCACAGCGCTGACAGCTCTGATGTTATTCATATTCCATGATAACTAGTCTAGCATCTGATTTATCGCATTTGATCACATGCCTCTGGGATGTTCATGCATGAGACATGAAAGCAATTGCTTTTCTAACTTCTTCCAATACATTCCAAGCCTATATGTGAATGTACCAGACATTTAAGCTTTTCCTCATTCCTTTGGTGCTGTAAACCCAATTCTATTTTTTTATTGCTGTTTCTACATGGTTTCTAGCTCTGCAATATTCTTAATGTAAAACAGGTCAATAATATTTCAAATATGGCCATGCCATCAGCCCTCTAGTACTGAACACTTTATTTCCAGTCTCTTGCTTTCCTCAAAACCTCTAGTATGGATCTCCCCTCTCCACAGCTGTCAAACATTGCCAATATTTTCTTTCTCATAGCCATCATTCCACCATCTCATTGCTGGTGGGATATTGCCAATTCTGTCTCCATCTGCAGGTCAAGATTAATAAATAAAAAAAACATATTTATGATGCAGCCAATCCAAACTAATTTTAATAGCTGCCCAATGGATGTTAGCAAGTGCCTAACATACATGGACTCAATTGATAATGCTCTAACAGTGGGTGATAAAATGAGAGGAGAATTGTATGAAGAAGTAGAGGTGAAAGTTCTTGATCTCAGATTATAATCATCACCTCAGTGAAGACATTTTCACTCCTCCTGGGTGGATACCGTCAGCCTGAGGACTGTCTCCCGCAGCTGTGGAGGGGCCCCACCCTCCTCTCCCGACCCTTGAAGAGAAGAGTTAAAGGGCCGTGGGCTGCCAGGCCGGAGACCACCGTCGGCCCAAGCACTGTCTCCCACAGCTGTGGAGGGGCCCCACCCTCCTCTCCCATCCTCTGCGGAGAGGGGTTAAAGGGCCATGGGCTGCCGGGCCGGAGACCACCGTCGGCCCAAGGACTGTCTCCCACAGCTGTGGAGGGGCCCCACCCTCCTCTCCCATCCCCCGCAGAGAGGGGTTAAAGGGCTATGGGCTGCTAGGTCGGAGACCACCATCAGCCCGAGGACTGTCTCCCGCAGCTGTGGAGGAACCCCGCCCTTCTTTTCCCTTGTGCTCCTGGGCCCCGCCTTGGATTGACATGTAAAAGCTGTTGCCGTAGCAGGTGGCAGGATTCTCCGCCGCCGCCACTCATGGACTCGCCTCGGTGGAGGCGAGGCGGTCCGCCAGCTAGAAGTGCTAGGACTTGCACAATTGCCGGTGTCCCTGCCTCCTGGGTTTAGAAGGACTGGGTGGAAAAGGATTGTGCTGTGGTACATCTTTATGCTACTCTTGCTGTTTTGGCAGTCCGAATTTTGTTGAGTGCTTTTTATGGTGTATTATATTATAGTTGATATGTCTTTGCTATTGTATTGTATTCTGTGGGCTTGAATTTTCTGCATACTATATTTCTGGGGACTCTTATTTATTATTGTCATATTGATATTGACTGTATAGATTATGCTGTATTGCTATGCACTTATTGATTTTGTATATTGCTGATTATTGTTTTGTTATTGCTGTTGCTTAGATCCTGTATTTTTCTATTTTGTATTGTATACTTATTGTTGTTAACTGCCTTGAGTTGCCCATTGGGTAAGAAAGGCGGTATAGAAATAAAACTTCAATCAATGAATCAGTACCCGAATTATTCTGTTCTAATAGACCAGAGGTTATCAACCTACAGCCGGTGGCCAGATCCAGCCCATGGCACCATTTCATGTGGCCTGTGCCACCGCCACCACACCCATCAAAAACATGCTTGTGCATGTGTAAACACATCCACAGCTGTCATAAATGTGGGAGTGGGCACATTTATGACAGCCGTAAATTCGCCTGTCTCCGCTTCCAGGGTGTGTGGCCCACTAGGCTGTCCTTGGGGTGTGGTCAGGCCTGCAACGTAAAAAGGTTGGCAACTCCTGAATATAGGGTCACAAAAAGCCTTATTCAGTAAACTGTGTCCATTTAAAGGTTCTGTATTCTCCAATTTTTTATAACGTTTGCTACCCTGACATGAATCTAAGAAGCTGAATAGGGCTGGGTGTTTTTCATATATGGAAGAGAGACCATGAGCTTCTAAGGATCTCCAGGTAGGGCTAGGAAAGAATATTTCCTGAAATTATTGTTCTCATTCAGAACTGCCAATACCAAGTAAGCAGAACAGTGTTCTGACTCAATAAGGCCTATGCCTTGTTTTTCAAATCTACCATAAACTATAGAATGAAAGTGCGGCGCCAAAATGGCCGCTGCGCTCTTTGCGCCCCCCCCACCCAGACTCAGACATCTGGGTGAGTTAGGGGGCGTGGCCACCCCTCTATAAAAGGGGTGGCCACGAGGCAGCCGAGCTGCCATTTCAAAATAGCGACGGAGAGGAGAAGTTTTCTCCGTTGCTGTTCCTTTGATTCTTCGGCTCTTTAGCCCTTACTCTTTCCCGGCTGGGAAGGAAGGATCTTGCACAGAGCCTTTGGCTTGCTGGCTGCTCTGTGTTTTTGGCGTTAGGTTGATCCCTAGAAAGGGATCCTGCTCTTTTTCTCACATAGCCCTCCCAAACGGAAGGCCCCGGCGACAAAACCGCGGCCAACGGGGAGGACTTTTGCTGGCCCTGCGCAACGCGGGGGCAGCCCTCAGGTCGGAGGACCAGGGCTGCGCCCACGCGGCAGGGCACTACCTCCACTGATACCGGTGGGGCGATGCAGGCTGCTTGGCCCTCAGCTGGCCAGCCTTCAACCGGCCCTTCTGGAGCTTCAGCCCTCGGCCCGCAGTTGCTGGCCATGGGTCCAGTCAGCAGGGGGGGGGCGGTGCTGGTGCACAGCACATTCCCCCTCCGGCCCCTGATGGGCCGGAGTTTTGGGCATGGCCCTCTTCGGGCCCAGGCTCTTATTTTGGGGTTCCTGGTCAAATGCCTGGTGGGCTGTCTGGCCCACCCGGCCCACTTTATACTGGGGGATCTGTGGCAGTGGATGCATTGCTAACACGTTTAGCTGTGCTTGAGGCATCCTTGAGGATTGCACACAACCCCATGTCAGGGGGCCCTTCACTCTCTGCCGGGGGCCCTTCGTGTTCACCGCCTATCTCGACGGCCGCCACATTGCAACAAGCGGCCTGCCGGGTTGAGCTGCTTGAGACGCTCCGGCCAGCGCTTGCGGTGTCTCGCAGCTCCCTGTTCGTCCAGAGCTACGGCAGGAGAGTGGTCAAGTGTGGCCCCAGAGCTCGATTCCGGTCGCGAGCTCCGATGCCCGCCGTGGGCCGGAACCCCCAGTGGGGGCGGCTCACGGGGGTGCACCTAGTGAGTATCAGGTTCAAGTTAATGCACCCACATCACAGTCCACTTCCAATGGTGGGGTTTCAGTGGCCATGGCCTCGTCAAGTCGAGGCGAGTGGGCATCAGTTGCAAGCCTATCCCAGTGCCCCTTGGTTCCATACTGGTACAGCGTTGGGGGTGGGGGTTTTCGCCCCTGGGGCAGTACCGGGCATCGCAGGGACTGTCCAGGTTCTGCTGCGTATGCCCCATGTACCTAATGTGCCGGTGACGGCCTTGCCAACGGCTGGTTATTCGTTGCCCCTTGGTGATCATTTGTCCCAGGTCACGAGGGAAAAGATTTGGCGGGGGGAGTACAGTTGATGCGAGCGGGCATCAGTTACCATCTTATCCCAGTATCATATGGTGCTAAATGGTCCCTCGTTAAGGGCGGGGGTGTCCACCCCGGTGGCAGTGCCGAGCATCGCAGGGGCTGTCCGGGTCCTGTTGCGTATGCCCTTGATACAGAACGTGCCGTCGATGGCTTTGCCGACGGCTGGTTATTCCTTGCCCCTGGGTGATCATTTGCCGCAGGTCATGAGGGATTAGGTCTGGAGGGGGATATGTGGATATTCTCCATATTGAACTGTGAGCCCACTGAGGAGGATTGAGAGGGACAGGACGACAGAGACAAAGAGCTGTCCCATCGTCGTAAGCCACCGCGCACTGGGGCCAACTGGCGGTCGGCATACCTTATATATATGGTGGTATGCCGCAGGGCCCGGCCTGGTTGGGCCATCCCGATGGTTCCATCTATTGCTAATATTACAGGGCGATGGTTGATTTGATGGGCCCATCGCAGTTGGCTTACGACGAGGAATGTGGATGAGGGTGGCCCTACACCCTGAGAGGAGGTTGGATGAGCCCTGTCAGCACTTGTGCTCGTGTACATGACTCCCACGTGACTGGCGCCTGGTGATAGGTATCATGGTGGTCATGCTGTGCAGCGGGCTGCTCAGACACAGGCTCCACGCTAACTGGTCGGGCAGGGGGTTCCAGCCCACCTGCCATGTTCGACCTGCTCAGCTGGCGACGGGTGTACTAAGCACCAGTGTCGTTACCGACTTGCTGTCCCCTTTTGCGCTGGCCCTTATGCTGCCTCCGCGTGCCCGCGGGTTGGTGGGTTACGGGGCAGAGGTAGGGGTGCACAGGGGGCGATCAGAGCTCCGTCTGAAAGAACTAGCCTTGTCAAAGCCCCCCCTCTCCAATTAGTGTACTCAGGCTGGAGCGATGGCACTCAGCTCATCCAAGAAGGGATGATGCGGGGTACCTGCTGGAGGGTTTTCAATGGGGCTTTTGTATTCCATTCGGGGGTGTTAGGGGTCCCAGGATGCTACTAATTTGGTTACCTTGAAAGATAACGAACAGGTTGCTCCACTGTGCACAGCTAAGGGAGTTGGGGCTATGAGAGTAGCGGGTCCCTTCTTGGAACCACCTTTCCTAAGTTGAACGTCTCCCCTATGAGGCTAGTACCGAGGTAGAACCAGGGTGAATGTCATTTAATCCCCCATTTCGCTCACCCTGTGGGTTATCTGGTTAGGGATGCCATTCCTGATGACCTTGTTCAGTCAGGTAATCGTAGTTGGTTCAGCCCCTATGGGTGGCTCGCTCATGCAGTCCCGGTGCCTTCCTGGCACAGTGTGCTATGCACTCGTCTTTCAGATTACTGCCAGTGCACCCAATGGATTTAGAGCTATTGGGTTTTTAGGTTCCAAGGTGAATTTACTTAGATAAGTCCAACCCCTGCTGACTGAGTTAATTCATGTTCAGCATTCGAACGATTCGGGACTTTCATTCAGTGGGCCTTTGCTCACAGGTCTGGGTCTCGGTCTCTACCCCATTACCTCGTCGACTTTTGGTTCAGGGATGAACGGGGCTCGGACACGTGCACGCGTCTCCTCACTACATTTCAGACACTCAGGTGGGAACTGGGTGTCTCCTTGGCGCCTGAAAAGACCGAGGGCCCAGCTACTAAGCTCACATTTCTAAATCGATTCTGTCGCACGGGCATCCAGGTTACCCATGAATAAGGTGGCTTGGATCTCCGCTGCGATTTTGGCATTGATTGCCAAACATAAAGTGTTCCCTTGTGACCTGCCCTTACTTCATGGCCACCTTAATTTTGCCTACCGGGTGGTTCCACCCGGCAGAGCATTGGCCGGGCGCCTGTGTGACGCCATGGTTGGCCTGTTAAAGCGGCAACACAGGATCCGGCTGACCAGGGGCATAAGGGTGGACCTTACGGGCTGGCTCAAATTACTCCTGGGTTTTAACGGGGTCGCTTCCTGGAGATTAGACTTGATGGTCTGCCCTGGATTTCAGGTACGGTTGGATCCCTCCGGCTCCCGGACTTATGGGGGTTTACTCTGAGGGTAGGGGGACTTACGGCCGATGGCAGCACCCATGGCTTGGCACGGATCGCCTCCGCGATCTTACCTTCCTTGAGTTTCTTCCCATTTTGGGGAGCACTGATGCTATGGGGCGATGAGTGGGCCTACTCAGTGGTCCATTTTTGGTGTGATAATGCAGCAGTGGTGCACATTGTCAACACCCAGACATGTAAATCCCCCAGGGTCATGACATTAGTTTGTCTATTCTTTTGAGAAGCCTACGCCTAAATGTGCTGTTATGGGCCAGACATGTTCCAGGTATTAATAACGACATTGCTGCTTTATCCCGCCTGCAGATCCCCCGGTTCCGTGCCTTACTCCGGAAGCAGATGAATTCCACTCGCCACTCCCGGCCGATATTTGGATGATTGGCGAGGAGAGGAGAATCGGGCATGTCATTGGCACCTCGCACGCATAAGGCGTATCACTACTGCATTCATGCGTCGTGTTTTGGAGGGGTGGACACGGGAATGTGTCCGCCGCCCGGACACGCGTCACCCCAGTTCCCAGAGTTTCTGACCCACCTTGCACGAGGCTGGCATTACTTATGTTCGGATAGGTGTGAAGTGGCTCTTGGTCACGCAGCTACCACGGTAGCCTTTTTGGAGCGCTCCGTATCAGTGAGTGGGTGCCAGAGTTGGTACCATCTGTGTAAGGCGGATGTGTCTCGTAGGGCACTGGAACTCTACGATGTCTCTGTCACACATGAGTGGGCTCAAGTGGGGATACGGTCCTCACAGGTTGTTCAGCATGGCGTAGGCAGTGGTGTCAGACTGCTACGAAGTTTTATTGGAGACATCTGTCCGACTGGTGCCCTACATGAATTTTCGACAGTGCCTGCTGCGTGCCCCAGCCTGTTTTTCTGCCACCAGGATAGGTCTACCCTTGCCGAAGTAATGTTACTGAGGGTGACCGGTGCCGCGCTTCAATGTGTGGGGGCCCGTTTTGGCACCCATTTATTTAGGATAGGCGTCACGTTGATCGCGGCTACGTTTGGAGTACTCGGAGGCAGACATGCGTGTATGTGCAATTTCTTATATGTACGTGCCCTCACTGTACGAGTACCTAGTTATGTCCTTAACCTCTTCTCCTCTTTTACAGATCCTGTGTGTCTCTACACACCGGTGGCAGAGGGGCTGGTGGGCCTCAGCTATGTACACTGGGCAGCAGTATATGCTGCGGCGACAGAGAGTGGACCCTGACTTGGGCTGTGTGCATCCGCACGTATGCGATGGTATGGTATGCACGGCACATGGGGCGGGAACTGTTGCCATTCCTGATGTCCGTCGGGGATGCTGGACCGCCCGATGTTCTTAATAGGCACCTCGGCGGCAATTATCTTATACGGATCACTGCTGTTACTAAACTGTCGAGGGGCTGCGACCTGGCTTTTTATATCACGTATGGCTTACACACGGTCGCTATGGTCTAACATCGTGCCGAGACACCAATTTAGAGGAGACGTGGATCTCCGTGCAGTCAGTGGACAGGGCTGTTGCTCAGTCCCTTGCTGGGTATGGCTGGGATACAGCCATTGGACACCTGAGGATAGGCTTACAAAAAAAAAATTTGCCGGTAGGCAGGGGAAGGGGTCCACCTGTCAGCTGGAGGTATGTACCTCGTTCTGGGTGTGGTGCAAGGAGGCCTGGCGACCGAGCTGACGGTCTTGGGGGGGGCGGTGAGTCCTCATGGACGCCTCCCCGTGTGGCGGGTAGCACTGGTAAGGTAAATATTTATGACCCATCGTTATCCGGCAGGTTCGCAATTGACCGGCCAACACTTAGACAGGTACAGGTGTAATAACGTTGACCGGTCAACGACAAACCAGGCAAGGGGTGATGGCAGGAGCTTTTCAGCATGCATCACCCCGTGATTTGACGGATACACGTCAGAGGGTGGGGTCAGTAGATAGTTTATTGACTACAGTCAACAATTTGTTTGTGTCAACAAACAAATTGATACAAATGGATACATTGTAGCCAATTGCCATTGGCAATTTTGGGAGGAACCTTACCAGTGTTACTGCGGCCTGCTTGCCTTAAGAATTATAATTGGATGAGTACCAATTGAAAGTTATAATTCGGACTAGGGCATTATTCAATAAAAGTGGCCCAATGCCTTTATCCATATACCGGTGTCTGAGTCTTTCTTTGGGGGGGGGGGGGTGCGCCTGCAAAGACTTTTGTCTAGTTCTGCAAAATGGAACTCTATGAGTGCTTCATAAAGTCCATTGTTAAATCACCATAGATGGAACAGAATCACAGGCAATAACTTCAATAGTCACATCACAGGTACTCTTAACTCCATTAATTGTGCTGATTTGTATTTTTTATAAGGAGACCTCATGGGACAGTGGTTAAACTATAGTACTGCAGCCCAATCTGCTGATGTTGTGAGTTCTAACCTGATGTGCTCCAGGTTGACTCAGCCTTCCATCCTTCTGAGGTTTGTAAAATGAGTACCCAAAATAATGAATGGAATATATAATGTCCCATAGGTAGTGGGTGCACTTCTTCTTCAGGTACCGTATCCATTCCAGATAATGGCTATCATCATGGCGATAGTCTTCCTGTTCTTAACACCATCAGTCAATGTAATCATGTAATGTAGTTTTGATTTGTAAGTTGTTTTTATTATATTGGTTGAATATGTTTGTTTAAATTTGTAATTTTTATTGTAGAATAAATATATATATATAAAAATAAAAATAAAATAATATGAGTACCCAGCATGTTGGGGTAAAATTGCTAATTACCTTGTGAACCACACAGAGAGTCCACTAAGTGCTATGGAGTGGTATATAAGTGTAATTGCTATTGCTATTTGCTATGTTTTTTTTAAAAAAAACAACCAATGAAATAAATCACGTCAGTGTATTTTCCTTTGCAAAAGTTACTGTCGAGATCAAAACTTTGAAAAGTTATTTTTTTGGGGAATAAAACTTCCAGTATCTACCAGCCAGAAGGGTTAGTTACTGCACTGGCATTAGGATTCTGGAAGATGTTGCTTGGAAAACTGATTTTTTGAAACAGTGGTACAGATGGCAGGTTGCTATCTGACATGATAGCCAATATCCTGTTGTGTCACATAACTGCATAAGCCAGGTGTCTGTGTATGCATTCAATCAATCTTTATTATGGTCCAAGACCAGCATACAGTAGTACACTGAAAAGAACAGAAGTTCAAATGAGAGTACTTAAAATATATCAAGAGACAGAAGTATTTTAAAAAGGAGCATTTCTGCTCAGAGTTAAGGAGTAGTAAAAATAGTATTTAAGATTAACAGTTTTATTTGCCTAGCAGGGAAGATAACTTGATCATGAAGGAGGTGTCCCCAGGATTTTCTTCTTTTGTGTCCCGATCAAACTCTGGATTGCCAAAATGAAGCCACTTTCCCAGGGTGAAGCTCATCCGTTGCTTGTGTATGCATTTCCACATTGTGGCAATCTTCTCAATGTGTCAGTGTCAACAGAAAGTATGCAGGAGCAGAGGAATGTTCACAGAAATGCCACTGTGCTGCAAAAAGGCTACTGGCCTCTGCTTTGTTTTATTTTTCTCTCCAAACCATTTCTCAAATGGACACAGATCAAGGTGAAACATAGCCAGGCTCTACTGTATTCAGTAAACACTATAGATTTCTGGCCTCCAGACAGTCATACAATTCCAGATGTTCTGTCAAGAAAATACACTGTAAATTTATGATGTCTTGGTAGGCATTCTGCCACAAGTAGCTATCTCCTTACTTGTTGTGACACTGATGCTTTTTCTCACATAAAGTTGGTTATGAATTGGAAAGATATACTGTTAAGAAGGAAGTGCTACGAACAATAACAAAAATGCTGTAAAACAGAGAGAGGTCAACTTTTTCCAATGTGGATAGTATGGGTTTCAGGATTACCCCCACCCCTACATAAAATTTTATAAGAATCCAGTGGGCACTCTGGAAGAAAGAACAAATACTTTTGTAAGCAAACTGAATGTTAAGCATGAATAACATATATATAATTGTATCATCACTTTGAACCAATGCAGAAAGAAAATGCCAATTGAGTGTCCATGTGGGTGCATGCACGCACACATACACTTGCAAAGTAGTACTTTGGTAAAGCACCTTCCTCCTTACATTCTGCCTCAGGAGGAAAGATGAGTGTGTGCACACACAGAGAGATACACAGACACACACACACACACACACAGACAAACAGCTACACACACACACACACACACACACACACACACACACACGCCAGAAGCAGCACCACTACTCAACTCTTTTTGCAAAACCAATTCTTTTTCTTTCTCTCTTTTTAGAGTTTCTATTGGGTGAGAATCCATGGAGCCGGCCCAGAAGGATACCATAGTCGACATAAGAACATAAGAACATAAGAACAGCCTTGCTGGAACAGGCCACAGCCCATCCAGTCCAGCATTCTGTCTCACACAGTGGCTCACCATTTCCTTCAGGGTATTCCCAAGCAGATGCCTTCACCTGCTTGGGATTCCCTGGAAATGATATTGAGAGATATCCTGCCTATCTCTCCAACCCGGAGGTTGTCCTTAAGTATCCATAATTATAGCCATTGATACTCTTCTCCTCCATGAACTTGTCTAATCCTTTCTTAAAGCTGTCAAGACTGACAGCTGTCACCACTTCTTCTGGCAGGGAGTACCATAGACCAGTAATCCTCTGGGTGAAAAAGTACTTTCTCTTATTTGTTTGAGAACTAGTACCCAAAAGTTTCATGGAGTGTCCCCTAGTTCTAGTATTATGCGATAGGGAAAACAGTTTTTCCTTATCTACTTTGTCCACACCGTGCATGATTTTATAAACTTCAATCAGGTCACCTCTTAGACGTCGTCGTTCAAGAGTGAAGAGGCCCAACCGTTGCAGCCTCAGATGGTAAGGAAGGTGTTCCAGTCCCCTAATCATTCTGGTTGCCCTCCTCTGCACTTTTTCCAGCTCCATAATATCCTTCTGGAGGTATGGCGACCAGAACTGTACACAGTATTCCAGATGGGGCCTCACCATAGATTTATAAAGAGGCAAAATGACACTTGCTGACTTATTTTCTATACCCTTCCTAATGATCCCTAGCATTGAGTTTGCTTTTTTCACTGCTGAGGCACACTGGGTTGACACCTTCATTGAGTTGTCCACCAGGACACCAAGGTCCCTTTCCTGGTTTGTCGCAGAGAGTTCAGACCCCATCAGTTTATAAATGTAATTGGGGTTCTTTGCCCCAACATGCATCACTCTGCACTTACTAATGTTGAAACTCATTTGCCACTGTTTTGCCCACTCCCCCAGTGTCGAGAGATCCCTCTGGAGCTCCTCACAATCTCTCACAGTTTTCACTACCCTGTATAATTTAGTGTCGTCAGCAAATTTGGCTACCTTGCTTTTTACTCCTACCTCTAGATCATTTATGAAGAGGTTGAAAAGCAGGGGTCCCAGTACTGAACCTTGGGGAACTGTTGTGTTCTGATGGTTTTATCTTACACATGGATTACAATGTATCTGAGCCAATGTAACCTTGCCTATAGCAACAATGTAACCTTCAGCTGTATCATATAAACCCTGTAATAGGACGCGAGCTAATGACCACCAGCTGGCAGCAGCGAGCGTCCAAGCTCTCTTGGTCCGAACTCATCAAAGGCAACAGCGCGGGAAGTTTTCCCGCCACCATCTACACCTGGACAAGAAGGGCGTGACCCGCAATGACGTCACGCAGACAGTAGCCAATGGGCTACCATGGCACCACGTTCAAATGTATTACCACTGTATATAAAGAGCTATCGATCCGCCATTACCTCATGTTCCCTCTGTCCACGATGCAATAAACCTGAGTTAACCCAGCCCGAGGCTGTGTCCTGTGTCTTGGTTTGCATACACCAAATTGGCGACGAAGGTGGGATAATGGATCCCCACGGAACAGCCAGGGCACAGAGCGGGTTCAACATCACCAAACCGCAAGACTGGGAGCTGCTTGAGATGGACTTCCAGGCGGCACTGGTGGAACTCAGAGTCAAAGGAGACGACGAGGAGAGGAGGAGGGCCATCCTCACCAGAATGCTCGGGATGGAAACCAAGCGGACGCTGGTGGGCATAATCGCTCCGAAGAAGGTGAGCGAATTTAAGGCGGGCGACATCATGAAGCTGCTGCGAGAGCGGTTCTGCCCCTCGAGGGCAATGTTTCCCGCTCGGAGCGCGTTTTGGAGGCGAGTCCAAGCGCCGGATGAGTCGGTTGAGGCATTCGTGGCCGCCATGAGGATAGCCGCCGCCCCCTGTAAATGGGGCGACATCCTGGAGATGGCCCTCAGGGACGGCGTGTTGTGTGGCCTGAAAGACAAGGAGGTACAGCGCAGCTTGATGAATAAGGAGCCGCCACCCACGCTGGCAGAGGTCGTAGAGGCCGCGGAAGCCGCAGAGTCCACGAATGCTGGAGTGGACGAGATGCACCAGTGGCGTGAGTGGCGTCCTAGAGCCGGCAAGGCGGAAAATTCGGTGCACGGGAAGTCCGGACAGTCGGTGCACGCGACTCGACGGGCCTCAAAGTCGTCTACGGAAGGCAGCGACGGCGAGGAGGTCCAGAAGGTCCGAAAGGGTGGTCGACGCTGCGAGGGTTGCGGAGCGGCCCACGAGCGCGCGAGATGCCCGTTCAGGAAGGCCGAGTGTTACACCTGCGGCCGTCGGGGGCACATCGCCAAGGCATGCAGAAAACGGAAAGAGGGCCGGAGGCAGTCACAAGACCGTGCGGCCAGACCGGACCGTCCAGCGAGGCCCAAAGATGGCGCCCAGACCACGAGGAAGCAGGACGGCGTGGGCCGCGTCTCGGACGACAGCGAGGACGACGCCCCAGTGTTCAGCGTGTCTGCGGGACAGTCCCATTACTTCGTTGAGGTATTAGTACAAGGGGCCCCTATTAAGATGGAAATTGACTCGGGGTCCTCCTATTCCATAATTCCCCAGAAAGAGTTCCTGAAAATCGACCCCCACGTGCGGCCCAAACTTAAAGCGTTGAGGTCCACGCTACGAGACGTACAGGGAAACAGCATTCCGGTGTTGGGGGTCGGGAAATTTCGGGTCAATTTTAAGAGACATTCTGCGGAACTGCCCCTAGTTGTCCTCAAGGGGGGAAGCTGTAGCCTCCTAGGGACACAGTGGTTTCAGCCCTTAGGATTGTTCATAGGGGGGGTGCATACCGTGGGGGGGGACCCAATACAAGCGGTTTGCGATGCGCATCCCGCCGTTTTTAAGAAAGGACTCGGAAAGTTCAAGGGACCCCCTGTAGCTTTCGACATAGACCCGGAGGTCCGCCCGATTAGACTCAAACCGCGCAGGGCGCCGTTCGCACTCAAGGACAAGATAGAGGCGGAACTGGACAAACTGGTGGGCCAGGGGATTCTTATTCCTGTTGATTCCGCGGAGTGGGAAACTCCAATTGTAACGGCTCTAAAGGCTAACGGGGAGGTGCGCATTTGCGCTGATTATAAGTGTACAATTAACAAGGCGATCCGCCCTAATGCATACCCGGTGCCGGTGATCAGTCACCTTTTGGCCAGGCTAAATGGGGGAAAGTGTTTCGCTAAGCTCGATTTGGCACAAGCCTATCAGCAACTTCCTGTGACCCCCACCACGGCCGCGGCACAAACGATAGTTACACATAAAGGAGCGTTCCAGGTGTCGCGGTTACAGTTTGGCGTGAACTCGGCACCCGGCCTGTTTCAGTCGCTTGTGGAACGCCTCCTGAAGGGACTGGAGGGGGTGTTGCCTTATTTTGATGACGTGTTGATAACAGGGGGGAGTGAGGCTGAACTGGCAAAGAGGTTGGACAAAGTACTGACCGTGTTCGAGAAAGCGGGGCTGAGATTGAGGAAGGACAAATGTGTTTTTTTCGAAACCGAGGTCGAGTTTTTAGGTTTCCGGATCACACCCGAGGGGATTAAGCCGTCTAAATCCAAAGTAACAGCCATTAAAAAGGCCCCTCGCCCCACATCCAAAACCGAGCTACAGTCCTTCCTGGGGCTCCTCAATTTTTACCATACATTCCTCCCGCGGAAGGCGTCCGTGGCCGAACCGCTCCATCGGTTACTAAAAAAGGAGGAGCCATGGATGTGGGGTGACGAGCACGAGAGGGCGTTCAAAGAGCTAAAGCAACTCCTAACATCTGAGGCAATCCTGACGCACTTCGACCCCAAACGGCCAGTGGTCCTAGTCTGTGATGCATCCCCGGTGGGGGTGGGGGCGGTGCTTTGCCACGTGTTGGAGGACGGAAGGGAGGCCCCGGTAGCGTTTTACTCAAGGTCCCTGTCCCAAGCTGAGCGAAATTACGCACAAACCGACAGGGAGGCGTTAGCAATAGTAGCGGGAACCAAAAAATTTCACGATTTTTTGTATGGCCGCCCGTTCAAAATCGTGACCGATCACAAGCCACTGTTAGGGATTTTCACGGCAAGCAAGCCCACGCCGCAGATCCTGTCCCCGAGAATGCTGCGCTGGGCTATCTTCCTCAACGCATACCAACATGAGTTGGAGTACCGGCCCGGAAAGGAGATCAGCCATGCTGATGCACTTTCTAGATCCCCTTTGCCCTTGTCGGACGACCAAAAGGCGAGAGTATAAAGAGACCGCCAGGTGTTGCTAATTGAGGTTTTAGACGCACCCCCAATAGTACCAGCCGACATTGCTAGGGCGACAGGCAAGGACAGAACGCTGGAGAAAGTTAGTTCATGGGTACAGAAGGGGTGGCCGGCATCGTCCCCGAGTACGGAGTTCGACCCTTTCTTTCGGAAAAAGCTAGAGTTGTCCCTAGAAAGGGGGTGCCTTTTGTGGGGCCAGCGGGTGGTGGTCCCTACGCCCCTGCGGACGAGGGTGCTCGAACTGCTGCACGTCAGCCACCCGGGCATAGTTCGCTCGAAGGCGCTGGCCCGGAGTTACTTCTGGTGGCCACAGCTGGACGCGGACATTGAGCACATGGTCGGCACTTGCGAGGCATGCCAGGGATCCCGGCCTGAGGCGGCCCGTCTTCCGCATAGGGAATGGGACACAGCTAGGGGGCCATGGTCCAGGGTGCATGTAGATTTCGCTGGCCCATTCCGAGGAACCATGTTTCTCCTGGTGGTGGATGCGTTCTCCAAGTGGCTGGAGGTTATCCCGGTAAAGAGCACGTCCTCCGCTATGACAATTAGCCGGCTAAGGAGAGTCTTTTCCACGTTCGGTTTACCCGACACTTTAGTCAGCGATAATGCTAGTTGTTTCACCTCCGCTGAGTTCGGAGCATTCATGGAGGCAAACGCCATTCGGCATGTCACATCCGCACCGTTTCACCCGGCCACGAATGGCCAAGTGGAACGGCTGGTGCGTACAACAAAGGAGGCGCTGCGGCGCATGGGCCCGGGGGACCTAAATCACCAAGTGTGCCAGTTCCTCTTAGCGTATAGGGTAACCCCCTTAGCGTCAGGCTACTCGCCGGCAGAGCTCTTGATGTGGCGAAAACTGACCACGATCCTGACCAGGCTAGACCCGACGAGAGTCGAGGATAAAGGGAAAAACATAGGGTTGGCGGTCTCGAAAGGTTTCGCCGCCGGTGACCCTGTTCACTGCAGGAACTATTCCAGCGCAGGGCCAGCCTGGGTGCCAGGGACGGTTGTAGAACAGACGGGGCCAGTGTCGTACCGGGTCGAGACTAACACCGGCCTCCTCTGGAGGAGGCACGCGGACCAACTGAGGCACCGAGTTAGTGGGCCAGTCAGTGGGGCTCAGCAACAGGATTCAGCGTTAGGGTTCTCCCCCACCCGCTTAACCCAAGGGGGAGACAGCAGTGGACAACAGTCCCAAGCAAGGGGGGAAGGCAGAAGCAGCGGCCCCGACTCATACCCTTTTGATACGCCAGTCCTATCAGGGGCCGGGGAAGGGGGAGAGGAGTTCGCGACCGCTGCCCCCGATTGTAGTTTTGATTTTGATTTTGCGAGCCGGGGGGGTTTTCAGGAGTGTTCCCCCACCCATCCAAGCGAGAAGAGGGGTTTTTCGTTAGCCCCCAGTGCCCCCGGTTCCTCCCTAAGAAAGAGCACACCTCCCAACAACGCCGCGGAGCCGCGGCAAGTCACTAACGAGTCTCCCTCTCCAATTACAGGACAGGAAACCAGGGGACAAAGAGAAGGTAGCAAACCCGGGGAGAGGCAGCCCGCATCGAGACCCCAGCGTGTTCGAAATAAGCCATCTTGGCTGAGAGACTTTGTCTCCTAAGGGGGGGGAGTGTGTTTAAGTGTGGGCTCGAGACTTTGTCTCGTCCTAGGGGGGAGGGGTGTTGTGTTCTGATGGTTTTATCTTACACATGGATTACAATGTATCTGAGCCAATGTAACCTTGCCTATAGCAACAATGTAACCTTCAGCTGTATCATATAAACCCTGTAATAGGACGCGAGCTAATGACCACCAGCTGGCAGCAGCGAGCGTCCAAGCTCTCTTGGTCCGAACTCATCAAAGGCAACAGCGCGGGAAGTTTTCCCGCCACCATCTACACCTGGACAAGAAGGGCGTGACCCGCAATGACGTCACGCAGACAGTAGCCAATGGGCTACCATGGCACCACGTTCAAATGTATTACCACTGTATATAAAGAGCTATCGATCCGCCATTACCTCATGTTCCCTCTGTCCACGATGCAATAAACCTGAGTTAACCCAGCCCGAGGCTGTGTCCTGTGTCTTGGTTTGCATACACCAAAGGAACCCCACTCTTTACTTCCCTCCACTTGGAGAAGTGTCCATTTAGTGCTACCCTCTGTTTCCTGTCCCTTAGCCAGTTGCTGATCCAGGACAAGACCTGTCCCTTTATTCCATGACTGGTAAGTTTATTCAAGAGCCTTTGGTGTGGGACCTTGTCAAAAGCCTTCTGAAAGTCCAGATAAACAATGTCAACTGGATCCCCCTTATCCACATGCTTGTTGACACTCTCAAAAAATTCCAACAGATTAGTGAGGCATGATTTGCCCTTGCAAAAGCCATGTTGGCTCTCCTTTAGCAGCGCCTTCTCTTCTATGTGCCTATTAATTCTATCTTTTAGGATGGTTTCCTTCACTTTACCTGGGACACATGTCAAACTGACAGGTCGGTAATTTCCTGGATCACCCCTGGATCCTTTTTTGAAAATTGGTGTTACATTCGCTACCTTCCAGTCATCAGGCACAAAGCCTGATTTGAGGGAAAGATTATATATTTTGGCTAGGAGATCAGCAATTTCATCTTTAAGTTCCCTGAGAACTCGTGGATGGATGCCATCTGGTCCTGGTGATTTGTTAGTGTTTAGTTTAACAAGACATGCAAGGACCTCCTCCCTGGTTATTTCTATCTGGCTTAATTCTTCGGTTTCCCTCCCTACGAAGATAGGCTCTGTTTTGGGCATGTGGCCTCTGTCTTCTTCAGTGAATACTGAAGCAAAGAATTCATTGAGTCTCTCTGCAATCTCTGTTTCCTCTTTAATAACCCCTTGCCTTCCATTGTCATCTAATGGTCCAATGGCCTTCCTAGTTGGGTTCTTACTTCTAATGTACTTAAAGAAGTCTTTGTTATTTCTCTGAGTATTTTTAGCTATACGCTCCTCAAAGTCTTGCTTTGCTTTCCTGATTGTTGCCTTGCATTTGTTCTGCCAGAATTTATGTTTCTGCCTGCTGTCCTCATTCGGACAAGCCTTCCATCTTCTAAATGAGCTTTTCTTGCTCTTGATCACTTCCCGAACAGCTCCTGTAAGCCACATCGGAGTCCTCTTGGACCTGGCAGTGCTCTTTTTCCTTTTGGGTATGCATTCCAATTGGGCCTCTGTTATTGTTTTTGTAAACAGCCTCCATGCCTCTTGGAGTGTTTGGACTCTCTCAATTTTCCCTTTCAGCTTCTTTTTTACTAGTTTCCTCAACTTTGGGAAATTTCCTTTGTGAAAATTTAAGGTCTCTGTGTTAGATTTTATCAGTGACTTGCGGTCTATGATCAAGTTAAACATAATTGAGTTGTGGTCACTGTTCCCTATTGGATCAGTCACATTAACATCTTGCACCAGATCCTGAGTATTACTCAGGATCAAGTCAAGGATTCTTGTACCTCTAGTTGGGTCTTCAACCATCTGTCCCAGGGAACAATCATTTAGCATATCTAGGAACTTTATCTCTTTATCATGTGCTGAACAACAGTTCACCCAGTCTATGTGAGGGTAATTGAAGTCCCCCATTATAACCAGGCTTCCCTTCTTGGATGCCTCCTTTACAACATTCTCCAACTGCCTGTCTCCCTCAAGAGCTTGGGTCGGAGGCCGATAGTATATGCCTACTGTTAGACCATCCTTGTGGCCTGGTACTCTTACCCACAGAGCTTCTAATGGTGACTCCAAATCACCTAGATATTCCAATTCATACGATTTTATCACTTCTTTGACATACAAGGCTACACCACCTCCCGTTTGCCCCTTCCTATCCTTCCTGTACAGTTTGTAGCCTGGGATAACTGTATCCCATTGGTTATCATCCGTCCACCAGGTTTCAGTGATACCAATAATATCAATATTCTTATCTATTGCTAAGTATTCCAGTTCCCCTATTTTGTTCCGGAGGCTTCTGGCATTTGTATACAAGCATTTATATATGCTTTTCTGACACAGTCTTTTGTGTCCAGTTGCATTGTTAGACTGCCTCTTGCATCCTTCTGCTAGAATGCTAGTGACTAGCTCCTCGCTCTGCTCAGTAATTTTTGCATCCTCCTCACTACCCAAGTACACACTTTCCCGAACCGGATGCTGCCCAGCTCCTGTCGGCTTTCCCCCAGTTATCAGTTTAAAAGCTGCTCTGCAGCCTTTTTGATGTTGAGTGCCAGCAATCTGGTCCCTTCATGGTTCAAATGCAACCCATCCCTCCTGAACAGATTTGGCTTGTCCCAAAATGTTCTCCAGTTCCTGACAAATCTGAAACCCTCCTCTCGACACCACCGCCTCATCCACGCATTGAGGCTTCTGAGCTCTGCCTGCCTGGTAGGTCCTGCACGAGGGACAGGCAGCACTTCTGAAAATGCTACCTTGGAAGTCCGGGACTTCAATCTTCTTCCTAACAACCTGAATTTGGCTTCCAGGACAGACCGCTTGGCCTTCCCAACATCATTGGTACCAACGTGTACCATGACAACTGGCTCGTTCCCAGTTCTCTCTAACAATCTATCTAGATTTCTTGTGATGTCTGCAACTTTTGCACCTGGCAGGCAAGTCACCATACGGTTATCATGTGCATCACAAATCCATTTCTCTGTATTTCTAATTATTGAATCGCCTAGTACAAGGAGCCTTTCTCCTGCAATCTGTTCATCTACATGCACCTCATCAACCATATTAAGGGAGAGAACCTCAGTTTGTTCCTGTTGTTCATCTTCCTGGATCTCATCAAGTGTGATGAAGGAGAGATCATCAGGTGGAACCAGTTGTTCCTCTGTGTGTTCCTCATCAGGTGTGATGAGGGAAAGAGCCTCAAATTTATTCTGTAATTTCAGACTCTCAGAGTGATCCCCTACTCTTCTCCTCCTTTGAGTCACATTCCTCCAACCATCTCCCTCCTGAGTTAGTGAAGGGCCTTCTCCCTCAGAACTGTGCCCTGTCTCTTCTTTGTCCAGCATAGTCTGCTCCGCTCTGTCCAAGAACAGCTCAAGCTCTTTAATTTGTTGATGATTAGATATGCAGGCCTCTAGCTGCTGGACCTTCTGTTCTAGTAGTGCAACCAGCTTGCACTTGCTGCAAGTGTAGTTCTCCATAAGCTTTGGCAAGAACACAAACATGGCACAAGTATTGCAGGTAACTACAACGGTTCCCTCAGAATCCATTTTAACAAGTGCAGTATTCTGGGCCTCAAAAATGTACACGTTTACTACCTTTCTACCTAGTAGGATTATATTCTTCTTTTGTTACTAGTTTGCAATCTTGCACGCCGTTAGGCGCGCGGGCCTCTAAAGCAGCTCTACTCCAACTGCAAAACTTACCAGTGCTCACTTCCTTTGTTTGGCTCTCCTCAGCAGCAGCTCTGCTTAAGAGCACATGCAGAGTCAAAAGGGCTGACCCTGAAAGAGCTCAGAGCTTTTAAAGGCTAGTGTGGCTCCGCCCCTATGAGTCACAGTTCAGGGAAGGGCCTGGTGTGGCTCTGCCCCCGTGCTTCTGGAAGCTTCAAACTGCTTCCTCTGTTTGAACAGAGGTGGCTCTCAGCAGTTTAAATTATCAATTTAAATTAGTGGAGGCCTCTAAAGCAGCTCTACTCCAACTGCAAAACTTACCAGTGCTCACTTCCTTTGTTTGGCTCTCCTCAGCAGCAGCTCTGCTTAAGAGCACATGCAGAGTCAAAACGGTATTGAAAGCCGCTGAGAGGTCAAGAAGAGTAATGACAGAGGTATTGCCTCCATCCCGCTCCCACCAGAGATCATCCAGGAGTGCGACCAATGCCGTCTCAGTACCGTAACCATGCCTGAATCCTGGCTGAAACAGGTCCAGATAATTCGTATCATCCAGAACACCCTGGAGCTGCCAAGCCACTGCTTTTTCCAACACCTTCCCCAAGAAGGGAAGGTTGGAAATAGGTCTGAAATTAGAAATAACAGTAGGGTCAAGTGATGGCTTTTTCTGGAGAGGGCGAACCAGTGCATGTTTGAAAGCTGCTGGAACCACCCCCTCCCGCATACAGGCATTCACCATCACACCGACCCAACTGCCCATTGTAGCCTTGGCTGCTCTAATCAGCCAGGCAGGGCAGTGATCTAATAAGCAAGTGGTATCATGCACAGCTCAAAGAAGCCTGTCCACTTCATCAGGGACAACTGGAACAAACTGATCCCAGATAACATGGCTTGACTCTTCTCCAGCCCTCTCCAGGCGATCAATTTCCATGTCAGGATTAAACCCCGAATGGATGCGAGCAACATTCTCTGCAAGATGGTCAGCAAAATCGTCAGCTGAACCCTGCCACCCAAGCCCCGGGCCCTCCTTACCCAGAAGGGACCTAGTGACCTGGAACAGGGTCGTTGAATGATTATCAGCAGAGGCAATGAGGGAGGTGAAGTATTGGTGATTCACCACCCTCATCACCATGAAGTAGGCTTTAATAGAAACTCTAATTTGTGTTTGGTCACACTCGCACCGGGTCTTTACCCAACGGCGCTCTAGGCATCTCCTAACCTGCTTCATCTCCTGCAGTTCTAACCAATGCACCATAAGGGCTCACAAGAAATGGCTTTTTAAAAGGCAGCTCTCAGGCTGTGGAACTTCCTCTCAAGAGAAGTCAGGTGAGTCTCCTCCTCGTTGACATTCCAGGGGCAGGGAAGGCAGATCTTTTGTATAGGCAGGCATCTGACACAGAATGGTTGCTAAGAAAGGAGTTTTAGCAGTAGATTGCACCTGGTTATTAAAATAAAAACTTTTAAAATATACTTTGAAATTGCTTCAAAATTTCTCATTCATCGCTTTTAATACATACAGTATGTTTAACTGCATTTTAACAGTGTAATTTATTGCATTGTAGCTATGTTTGAGTTTAAATTATTGTGTGTACTTCTCTGAGACACTTTATTGGGAGAAAGGCAGGATTGAAATAAGAGGGAGGAATGCAATGCAATTGAGGGATTTGAAAAAGAAACACAAGTCTCAAGAATTATGCTCACAGAACTTTCTTGGTAGAAAACCAGTCAATCCCTTATTCAGCCTCCAGCCTACTCTTGATCAATGGATGAAGACTTGCCCTCATGCTCTGAGTCATAATAGGTATACACTTCACGTGTGTGCCTTGCTTCTCAAAGGAATCATAAAATCATAGAATAATTTAATTGGAATAATAATCATAGAATAATTGAGTCCAACGCCCTGCTCATTGTAGGAATCCAAATCAAAGCAGATCTGTTAGATGGTCACTGATCCAAAAACTAATTTTGCTCAAATACATTTTGCACAAATTGAGGAGACTGTGAATGGGAGGGAGGGAGATCTCCTTCATCTTGCTCTGAAGCTAGAAGCAAGAAATCCTGTTGGGCTTTAATTTTTTTCTTCGAGATACCTTGTTATGTTATGAAAAAGCAACACATATATCCTTTGGCAATCCAGCCAGCTAATCAAAGGAGGTACCACTGTTCACGCTGCAGATTGTGCCTGTCAATGGAAAAGAATCTCTTGATTTGAGCCTCATACTGAGACTGCAATCATGCATTGTTCTATTAGGGATGGATTGTGGGAAGGAGGCACCACTGGCTTCTTGCAAAAGATCTTAACCAGTGGTGGGCTCCAAAAAAAAAAAAAACTACCACACTGTGGAAGTGGTATGGTGGGCATGGCCAGGGGAAAAGCCCTGCATTGCACCTGAACTAGGACTAATTTATTCAAAACTTGGATGGGCAGGGCCAGCCAGAATTTTTGCTATTGGTTCTGGCAAACTGGTGCGAGCCTGCTGATGCCCACCACTGATCTTAACCCTTGGGATGGAACAAATGCTCACTTGATTCCTTGTTCTCGTTGCATCTGACAAACAGTAAACCACACTAAGATAAAGATTTATTTTATCAAGTTCTCTGTAATTTCTTTTCTCCTAAAAAAGCACAACGTACACACATATAGCAAGCAGAGAAAAACTTGGTAAGAAAGATACAAGCAACCCATCAGATGCTTCACAATATGGATCAAAGTAGTTGTCACCCTCATTTGCAGCAAAGTTGTTCAGTTAGTGCATTTTGTGCCAATCGCACCATAGGGGGGAGGCAATGTTGTACATAGCATTGTTCTCACAAAGATATTAACTTATGAGAGTACCAGGGAATTCCTTTCCATCCTGCTTCTTATGTGAGAAAAAGACAAGAGAAGGTTAACATCCTTATCTGACCCTGCCTCTGAATGTGCCCTCTTGGCTTCAAGAGGCATCCCTTTCTCTGCTCCCCTCTGGTGGACAGTGATGCCTTAGTAAGGTAATAATAATTTCATGTCAGATATTATTCTGGTTTGAAAGGATTTTTGCTGGAGAAACTCTGTTCAGGAGACTCCCGAATGAGCCTCCTTTCATGTCCCCAAGATCTTTCCCCAACAAAGTGGTCCCTATTAATCTGGGACAGAGATGGGTACTCAATCTGTTATGCAGTACCTGGGTCTTGAACTTCCAACTTGCTGACCCTGCAGCTAACAAGGCAAGCTTCTTAACCATTGAGCCACCAGAGCCCCTGCCTTAATAAGATGAAATGTGTTTAGCATGACATGTCTTCCCAACATGTTCAATATGCTAATCATCCAGTTCTCCAATTATGCTAATAAAATACATAAATTGCTGGTAGCCCTCCAGCTCATAATATTCCTTCAGTATGACACTGCCTAACAAACTCCATTTCTGATTTAGAAAGTAACCCATTTCTGTTGCATAATTCCAGCTATAATTGTAATATCAGTCTGGTTAAGGCAATTTGAAACTCTCATGCCTAAATACCCATTTACCCCAGTTAGTGTAAGCATGTTGTCAGGCCTAATGTTCATTATCTTAATTCATTTTCCCCCCACACAAATGCAAATGGCATTACATTTATGCACTTCTAGTTGGCTGGATTCTCAAACATAGAAAATGCCTCCTGAGAATCACAGCAGTGACTCTTTAATTATTGGCTATAAGTGAGTGAATGTTATACAATTTGCCTTCCATCTGCTTGCTAGCCAATAGTAATTTTTTACTCTAATTGGGACTAACATTAGCTCTATAAAATTATCTCAAAAAAATGGCTTTTTAGTGAGCTGCAAAATAATAGGTAGGTCAATTATAAGCTCAACCCAAAGTGTTTAAGGAGGCATTTGAGATTCGTTGCCCCTTTGTCACAATTTTTGCTACAGCCACCAAGGTGTGTTTTGTGTTGTGTTGTCTATTTCCTCTTTTGTTTTTGTTTTTTTGTTTCTGTCACACTATATTTTCTATGATATATATACTCTTTTATTTTGTTAACCTCCCAGAGTAACCGATTGGTTAGATGGGCAATATAGAAAATTAATAGATTCTCTTTAAAAAAAAATTGTCAGTGATTTTGTTTGCATTCCCTTGGGCTTTCTTGTGGGCATTTTAAAAATGTTTAAAAGTGCCTCATTTCCTGTGGAAAAAATATATACAGAGAGACAATGGAAGGAAAAGTTGGTAGGTACTTCTTATGTTACCATAGATAGTAATACCTAAAACATCCCAAGCTTTTTATAGATGTCTCTCGCAACACCCATTATAAATTCATGGATTTGGATCTTTTTAATCTGCGTACTTCCTCCCTTGTCCTTGAAGCTTCAACAGTGTATGCCTTGTGACCTTTGTAATAAGAGTTACAATGCAAGCGCGGCGCCAAAATGGCAGCCGCGCTCTTTGCGGGCCCCCCCCCCATCGGACGAAGGCATCTGGGTAGTTAGGGGGCGTGGCCAGCTCCCTTATAAAAGGGGTGGCCATGAGGCAGCCGAGCTGCCATTTTGCGAAGCGACGGAGCGGAGAAGTTTTTCCCTCTTACCTCCGTCGCTTTTACTTTTACCGGGAAGCCTTTTGGCTGCTGCATTTTCTCATTTTCGGCTTCCCATCGATTGGCTGAGAGGCCCGCGAAGAAGAAGAAGGCTGCGAGCGCGGCTCGTGCAGTTCGGAGGCGCAATCAGGGTCGGAGGACCGCGGCTGCGCCTCCCCAGCAGCCGCCTTTGCCTGCACCCACCGGGACCGGTGGAATGGGGTCTATTCCCCCTGGCCAGAGAATGGTGGCCCATGCACGGGGCCAGTAGGGGCTGCGGCCCTCGGCCTGCTAGCGGTGGACACCTCTCCTGGTGTTGCCCATTCTGCTGGGCCTTCCTTTGTAGGAGCGCAGCTCGCTCTGAGGCCTTCCAGCCTTGGGGGGTGGTCCGGTCCCCTTCCCTGGCAGGTTGCTACATGGGCCCTAACGGGCCCGGGTGTGGGGTTGTGGCCCTATTCGGGCCCCGTGGTGCAGGGACCTGTACCCATGCCTGAAGTAGGCGGGCCGGCTGGCCCTTTGCCCCATGTCAGCGTGGAAGCCTTATTGGCCCGCGTTGCGGCCCTCGAGGCATCCCTGGCCCGGGCTAGCCTCTCTTGGGCTCCCTTTGGGGTACGTTTCGACGCGTCGTCTGATGGGCAGTGGCAGGTGACGGGACGGGTCGAGCTGCTTGAGGCGCGTGGCACGACCTAGGCCACTGCCTCGCAGCTCCCCATTCAACAGACCGGTGCAGGTCAGGCCCCATCGTCGAGCTCGACGGCGGTTGTGAGCTCCGATGCCCCCAGTGGGCCGGAACCCCCGGTGGGGGCGGCCTACGGGGGTGCAGCATGTGAGTATGCGGTCCAAGCTAGTGCACCTACACATGTGGCCACGTTGGGGGGGTTTCCAATGGCCTTGGCCTCGCGCGGGTGGGGCGGCGGTCCAGCCGCTGACGCCCCACCTGGCGACGACAACTACCACCCAGGGCCCCATGGTGGGGGGTGTTTTCTACCCTATAGGGAATGTTTTGGGGGTGGCTGGGTTAGTACAGGCCCCCTTTCAGATGCCAGCAGTTCCTGCTGTGCCTGTGTCGGCCTTGCTGACGGCGGGGTATTCCTTACCGCTGGGTGACCATTTGGCACAGACCACCAAAGAGAAGATCTGGCGGGGGGAGTACGTGGATATCTTCTCACTCCTCAACAGAGGGCCCACCAAGGAGTAGGGGGGGCAGGATGAGAAGGATAAGGAGCAGGCACGTCGTCGCAAGCCACCACGTTCGTGGGCCGACTGGTTGCCGGCCTACCTCATATACATGGCGGTGTACCTTAGGGCCCGGCTGGATTTGGCAATTCCGATGGTCCAGTATTTGGACAACATCTACCGGGCGATGGTTGACTTTCCGGGCCCATCGTGGTTGGCTTATGACATGTAATTCCATATGCGGATTCCCCGGCACCCCGAGATTAGGTGGGATGAGCCATGCCAGGGGCTGTGGCTTTTGTACATGACGCCCACGCACCCCGCGCCCGGGGAGAGATACCATGGTGGACATGCGGTCCAGCGGGCGGCCCCAGCACAGGTCCACTGCCAGGGGGCGGGGCAGGGGGTTCCAACCGCCTGCTGTGCTGGACTTTCTCATCCAATGGTTCCTGCAATAGGAAGAATGGCAAATACAGACATTAGTGTCCCCCCTGTGCTGGCCCCCATGCGGCCTCTGCCTGTCCCAGGCCTGGAGGGATGTGGGGCAGAGGGAGGGGTGGACAGGGGGCGGGCAAGACTGCCGCAGATGGATCTAGTTCACCGAAGGGCTCCCTCCCCAATTAATGTGGACATGTTGGAGCGCTGGCTCACATTGTACCCGAAGGGAGAGGATGCGGATATCTCCTTCAGGGTTTTAGGCAGGGGTTACGTATCCCTTGCATGGGTGATAGGTCCCCTCAGGATGCCCCCAATCTTTATCCCTCAGGGGGAGGGAGGAGGTGGCTGCTGCCAGCAATGATAAGGAGGTCTATGCGGGCAGGGTCGTTGGCCCTGTCCCTGCGCCCCCGTTCCGGGGAGCATATTATTTCAATGATGCCATGCCTTTTGGCTGTTCCAATTCGGGCTCGGCATTTGAGTGTTTCTCCACCTTCCTAGAGTGGGCTTTTGTTCGCAGATCAGGGTCCCGGTCTGTAGCCCATTCCCTGGATGATTTTATTCGGGGCTGAACGGGGCTGGAACACATCCACACGTCTCCTCAACACATTTCAGACGCTAATGGAGGAACTTGGTGTCCCTTTAGCGCCCGAAAAGACCGAGGGCCCACCTACACAGCTAGTATTTCTGGGGGTGGAGATTGACATGGTAGCGCAGGCTTCTAGGTTGCAGCGGGATAAGGTGTCAAAGCTAGTGGCCCTTATCTCGGACTTGCTGGCCAAGCGCATGGCATCACTGAGGGAACTGCTGGTGCTACATGGTCACCTCAATTTCGCTGGCAGGGTCGTCGCACCGGGCAGGGCATTTGCTCGGCGCTTGCGCAACGCCATGGCAGGATTATCCAGGCCCCACCATAGGGTTAGACTTACCCGGGGTATCAGGGCAGACGTGCTGGTCTGGCTACAGATCCTGAGGGATTTCAATGGCGTGTCATTTTGGAGGTCTGAGCTCCTGGCTTCCCCTCGCTTTAAGATACAGTCCGATGCCTCGGGATCCCTGAGTTATGGGATGTACTTCAATTGGAAGTGGGCCTATGGTGGGTGGCCACCATCCTGGGCAGGCACGGGTCGCCTGCGTGGTCTCACGTATCTGGAATTTTCCCTATCCTGGGTGCTTTGATGCTATTGGGCGAGGAGTGGGCCAACTCGGTTGTCCATTTTGGTGTGACAATGCGGCTGTTGTCCACATTGTCAATGCACAGACCTCTAAATCGCCCAGGGTTATGGACCTAGTGCGCCAGTTTGCGTTGCGCAGCCTGCGCCTCAACGTTCTTTTCAGGGCCAGGCATGTCCCAGGGGTTACTAATGATATTGCTGACGTTTTGTCCCGCCTGCAGATCTCCCGGTTCCGTGCCTTGGCCCCGGATGCGGAGGAATTTCCCTCGCCACTCCCGGACGAGATATGGAACATTGGCAAGGAGAGGTGAACCGGGCGATTGGCCTGTCACTAGCGCCACGCACGCGTAAGGCGTATCACCACGCATTTAATTCTTTCAGAGCATTCTGTACCCAATCCCGGTAACCCATGTTCTGCGGTTCATGGTTTACCTGCATGCCCAGGGCCTTGCACCTCGCACCATAGCATCTAATCTGTCAGCGTTGGTTTTTATGGCCAAAGTGGGAGGTCACGTGGACAGCACCACTGACTTCCGTGTGAGACATGTTTTGGAGGGGTGGGTGCGCGCGCGTGGGCGTTGCCCGGACGACCGCCACCCGATTTCCCCAGGGGTTTTTACCCAATTGGCCCGGGGCTGGCCTGGCCTCTGTTTTGATAAGATGAGGCAGCCCATTTCATGCGGCTACAACGGTGGCCTTTTTTGGAGTGCTCCGCATCGGCGAGCTTGAGATGCTGTATAAGGCGGATGCAAGTCGTAGGGCACTGGAACTCGAAGATGTCTGTGTGAACAATATTGGGCTCAGTTGGGGATACGCTCCTCTAAAACGAATCAGCACGGCGTAGGCAGTGGAGTAGACTGCTACGATGTTCCTCGGCAGACATCTGTCCGGTTGGTGCCCTACAGGATTTCCTTGCACTGTGTGGCACGCACCATGGCCCGTTTTTCTGTCACCAAGGTGGGTCTTCTCTTACTAAATTTCAATTTGGAGGGTGCCGGGAAGGCACTAAACAGTGTTGGCCCCTCTGGGGCTCGTTGCGGCACCCATTCGTTCAGGATAGGGGCGGCTTCTACTGCAGTTGTTTTTGGGTACTCCGGGGCTGAAATACGCCGCACGGGAGGGTGGGGATCACAATGTTTTCAGTTTTGTGTTCGCCCTCTTCAACCGTGAGTACCAGTTTAGTCACTGCACTGTTTCTCCCCCCCTTTTTTCCTTGACAGACCCTGGGTGTCGTTTTACACCGGTGACAGTATGGCTGGTGGGCCGTAGCCACGTGCACAGGGCAGCGCGTTACGCTGCATGGGGCAGCGCATTACGTTGCACAGGGCAGCGCGTTACGCTGCACAGGGCAGCGCGTTACGCTGCGGCGACAGAGTGGGGACCCCGACTGGGACTGGGTGCAGCCACACGTCTCAGGTAGTATGGTAAGCGCGGCATGTTATGGCGGGAACTGTTGCCATTCCTTTTCTACATCAGGGATGCTGACTCGCCCGATGTCCTGGTTATGTACCTTGGGGGCGATGGCTTGGGGCAGGTCACTGGCCTATCGCAGAAGCTTGCGGTTTGCAGTGACCTGCCCTACTCACATCATGTGTGGCCTGCCACATCCCTCAATTGGTCGGACATGATACCGTGGTACGCTTACAGTGGGGCGTTCGGCCTCGAGGCTCTTGACTGAGCCGACGCTCCGTGAACGGGGCTATTGCCCGGTTCCTTTTCGACAAGGGCGGGGGACGCGTCATTGGCCTCCCCGGCGTCAGTCTGCAAAATTACGAGCTTTACTCAGGGGATGGGGCCCATCTGTCGCAGGGAGGTATGGACCTCTGGTTAGTGGAATGGCGAGCAGGCCTGTCGACCGAGCTGACGGTCTTGGGGGGGCGGTGAGCCTTTTGGGAAGCCTCCCCGTGTGGCGGGTATCACTGGTAAGGTAAACATTTATGACCCACAGGTATCCGGCAGGTTCGCAATTGACTGGACAACACTAGACAGGCATAAGTTGGTTAAACGTTGTCCAGTCAACGACGAACCAGGCGACGGGGGGATGGCTACAGCTAGACAGCATGCATCACCCCGTGATTTTATGGATACGCGTCAGAGGGTGGGGTCATTAGTTAGATATTGACTACGGTCAACAATTTGTTTGTTGTCAACAAACAAATTGATACAAATAGATACATTGTAACAATTGCCGTTGGCAATTTTGGGTGGTACCTTACCAGTGTTACTTCGGCCTGCTTGCCTTAAAGAATTATGATTGGTCAATTACCAATAGAAATTTATAATTCGGACTAGGGCATGAATCAATAAATGTGGCCCAATGCCGTTATCCACTTTTACCAGTGTCTGAGTCCTTTATTGGGGGGTGCGCCTGCAATGAGATATGTGGAGGAATGCTACAAGAAGAAATGCACTAAGCTACTGTAAAAAGAGCTGCGTTAGTCCTGGGATGTCAACATTTAACCTGAAACATATTACACTGCTAGAAGACCATACTGTCAATATTTAAATAACTGAACTTCTAGATTGTGAGGGCTAAAATACTGCAGGGCTGCCAGATCATAACCCAAAGATTCTTCTTCTTTTGTGTCCAGGTCAGACTTTAAACTGCCAGAATGAATCTCCTTCTTGGCTTTGTCCTTGGCCAAACTTAAATTCTCATCAGTATAGATTTCTGATAGTAATCAGCATACCAACAGATGAGCTGTTTTTTGTATCTCTCCACATTCACACAGCATGTTGTTGCCCACCAGTAGCCCCAACTTGAGCATGTTGGTCTTGCATTTACGGACTCCAACTCTCAGCCTATTGAGTGTCCTCCAAGTGAAATAGGGAGTTCGGGTTCCTCAGCCATCTCCTTCTTTAATGTTATTCCTTGTTCAGTGAACTCCTTCATCCATCTTCTAATTTGATTTTGCTCTTGTGTATCTTCAAGAAATTTTTTTCTTGTCATAAAGTTCTTTCTGGATCTGAGGCAGCGGACTTGAGGAACATATCCCTTCAGAGGATGTCAAGGGTCATTCTCTAACCCAAAGATGAAATGTACTGACATGGGGTCCTGTGACAGGAAGCATACACAAAGGCCAATTTGTTGGCTAGATTCTCATTTTCCATGAACTGATGTGCTCAGGATGGCTGCATTGACAAGCAGAGGAAGATTACCTTGCATCTTTAAAAGCACTTCCTTTATCTCAATTTTCAGTGTGTTTATATATAAATGTATTCACACACTGTCTTTCAAATGCAACTGGAAAGGTGGTATTGGGGCTGTATTGTGAGTTGTTTTATATATGGGCACTCTCTTGGAAAGCCTAATATCATCTGAAGGTAATGGAAGGAACACAATACCTTTTGTGAAACTAATGAAGTGGATACCTAAAGAATGAATCTAATGCACCACTTATATTCCAATATAGGGACTGTGGTGGCTCAATGGTTAAGAAGCTCGACTTGTTAGCTAGAAGGTCGGCAAGCCAGCAGTCCAAGACCTGAATCCAGCACGATTCCCGTCTCTGTCCCAGCTCCTGCAAACCTAGCAGTTTGAAAGCAAGAAATTGCAAGTAATAATTTTGTGTCAGAGATTACTCTGGGTTGAAAGGATTTTTGTTGGAGGAACTCCACTCAGGGGACACCCAAATGACGGTCCTTTCATATCCCCAAGTCCAGCCCTCAGGCATCTATGATCAGCATTTTAATCACTGTGCCACTGGGAGAGCTGTTAATTGCAAGTAGATAAATAGGGATCACTTGGGGACATGAAAGGAGCCTAATTTGGGTATCCCCTGAGCAGAGTTCCTCCAGCAAATATCCTTTCAACCCAGAAAGCACCTTTTTGTGCTTCATACATGATAAAAAAATCTAATATAAAGCAGGATCAAGCAAAGGTGTTTCAATTTGCTGTCAAATACATTCATCTGTGGCATATTTCCATTAAGCCTGAAGGGCTCCCCACCCTTCAAATCCCACCTGAAGAAACTTCTCTCGAGCAGGTTTCAGACATCTGTGTGGTATCAGAAGTTCTAGAGTTATGGAGCCATAAACATCCCCTTTAGGAAGGAGCTTAAAACCTGGCTGGCAGGGCAGGTGTGGGGCGCTGATGGGGAGGTGACACCCACCTGTTGGTTTATATAGATTAAGATCTTCCCTCTCTTTTTTAAAGGACAGGTTTGGTGGGGGATTAAGATTCCCTAGAAATGGCATTGAGAGATATCCTGCCTATCTCTCCAACCCAGAAGTTGTCCTTAGGTATCCATAATTATAGCCATTGATACCCTTGTCCTCCATGAACTTGTCTAAAGCAAGTATGAACAAATAAATAAATATAAATCTATATATACATATATACATATACATATACATATACATACATATATATATATATATACACATATATATACACATATATACACATATATACACATATATATATATATATATATATATATATATATATATATATATATATATATATATATATATATATATATATATATATATATATATATATATATATATATATATATATATATATATATATATATATATATGTGTGTGTGTGTGTGTGTGTGTGTGTGTGTGTGTGTGTGTGTGTGTGTGTGATTACATATATTTATAAATACATATATGATAAATATATGTGTGATTATATATAAAATACATTATATAATATATTTATATAATATTATATAATATATTTTTATATAATCATATATAGAAAATTTATTAAATTATAAATTTATTAAATTAAATTAAATCTTCCAGAGGCAACTTGTCTGAAAACTATGGGTGTTTGTTTGTCTCTATTATTCTAATTGACTTAGTAAGAGTGAGTAAAAATGGGTTTTCTTTGGTGCGGGCTATTCACTGTCATGTTTAATGTTGTTATCAATGGCTTGTTGCTTTAATCAGCATATTGCCAATATATAGGGATTAAAATGATCTTTGGTTCATCAGGAGGCAGACTAAACAGGAAACATTTATACAGCTTTAAAGACTCTTTAAAAGTGGTGGTGCAGAAGGGGTGGAGATCACATGCATTTTGTCCACATCCTCTTTCTCTTCTAAAATGTATAATCATCAAAGCAAAGGTGTAAGGTTCTCTGCTATTTAATGAGAAGAATTTTGGCATTTGAAGGAACTGATGTCCTCAATTAGGAAAGGCGTCTGCAGCTTATTATTATTCACAGTGCAAAGCTTCCCACCCTTTGGAGTCACCGAGGAGAATGACATTCTGACTGGTTCTTTTGAGCTAAGCATTTGTTGATTTCTTGGCAAGTAAAACTCAAAGAAATCACAAGCATACACATACAGAGATTTTCTCTTGGCTTTCCATAAAAGTGTAACTTTCTCTCCAGCCATTTACCTTCTGAATAGACCTCTCTGTATGCTGCTCTCAACAAGGTATTTCCAGTTTTCCCCCTCTTTATTCTCCCCTTCCTAAAACTTTGATTTTCTTGAGATAATAAAAGCCCTGCCACAAATATGTGTGCAGCAAAGCAACTTCCACAATGCTTATTGGGTTTTAGTAGTCACGGATTGATTTAAATATATTTTCGCCACACTCTAAGATTACAGTGCATGAAAATGCAGTTGCTATTGAAACACACATGCACAACCCTTTTATTCCCCAGTACGTACATTTAGGATTGCAGCTGAATATATGATTTTCAGGGTTTAGGACCCTGGCCCTAAGCTCAACATTTTGGGGCTCATTGGCATTTAAATTTAGAATTGACTCTGTATATCATGTTGTTTGTACTGTTATTGAGGGGGCCACCCTAGTAATGACATTGCAATGTCATGCACCCTCATCTCAGGATACTTGTTGCAAAATACCTCATTTTAACTCACTCTCAGGTGTCTATAATGTGGGCCTTTCTCTGCAAAAATGATGCTTACTGAGGATTTATTTGAACTTTTGGAATGGAAAAGAAATGGCTTAAATTAGGGTATCTGATTGACTGTTTTTAATGTAAAATCTTTTTAAAGATAATTTAAACACCCCCAGTTTTGTTTATGTGTTGAGTTGCTGTTCTACGTCAAGATGGAGTACCTTTGTGTTTGGATAAGAAGTTGTTCAAAAGGTAATGTAAACCTATATTAAAGATGCTGAACAGGGGGACAATATTCTATTGGCAGGA
This sequence comes from Bradypodion pumilum, assembly GCA_035047305.1. Classification (NCBI taxonomy): domain Eukaryota; kingdom Metazoa; phylum Chordata; class Lepidosauria; order Squamata; family Chamaeleonidae; genus Bradypodion; species Bradypodion pumilum. Next base: position 490,676,428 of record JAWDJD010000001.1, read on the forward strand.
TATAATAAAATCTATGCAAGTGTGGCGGTGCTTTTTTGTTATTGCAATTTCTATTATTCTCGCCCTCACCTCACTGTACCATTTCTTTATTCCTTCTTTATCTTCATTTCCAGCCAGAAAGGAAAGTTGGAACCAAAAGGATTAAGTAACACATGAATGCCATTACAGTGGTGGTGAACCTATGGCAATTGTGCCAGAAGGGGTACACAGACCCCTCTATGTCAGCATGCAGAGTCTTGCACCAGGGCATAGTTTTCCCCACGCCTCTGTCCAACAGCCCAATGGGAGCACTTCTTCCTTCGCCCCAGCACAGGGTTCACCCCACCCCTCTGTTTGGGCACTTGGTCTCTAAAAAGTATGCCATCACTGCCTTATTACTATGCCAAATAAAGAGCTCTATACAATTTCTCCTTCTGAGTTGCCTCCACCCTATTTGATCAGTAACTTCCTGAGAGTTCATTCAATTTCATAGACTGGGCTAGATCAGGGTTCCTCAAACTTGTCTCTCCAGATGTTCTTGGACTTCAGTTTCCAGAAGCCCAAGTCAGTAGACGTGCTGATCAGGGCTTTTGAGAATTGAAGTCCAAGAATATCTAGAGAGCATTAAAATGAAAAACAAAACAATATGTCTGAAATTAGAAATAAGCAACTTCAACAAATAGTTGAAAAAAATTAATAAGAAAGGTATTACAGAAATAAAAGACCAAAAAAATAAGAAAAATGAACAGCAATGCACACTTTCAAAAAACAAAGAAAAAGATGATAGTGAAATAGAAGATTTGAAATGCAAAGAGATACCAATTGTTAGAAGAAAAGAAATTAAACCACACCAAACACTTTAAAATGATAACGACAATATCTCTGAAAACCTTAATAAGGAAATTGAACAAACAATAGAAAAAATTAATAAGAACAAAATTAGAGATATAGAACAGCAAAATAAAACAACAATAATAAATGAAAAACACTACACCATTTCAAAAACCAAACAAGGAGATGACAGTGAAATAGATCAATTACCATTGAAAGAAATCCAAATTGTAAGAAAAAAAGAAATAATAGCACAACAAACACTTAAAAATGATAATAAAGAACTTGAAGAAATAATTGAAAAAATCAATAACAAACAAATACCAGAAAATGAAAAAAATACTCACAGAACTTTCAAGAATGAACAAGTATACGCAATTCAAGAAACTAAAGAAGAAGAAGACATCAGGAACAATAAAACAGAAGAACACAAACAAAACAATCATTCAATAATTATTCCCATTGATTTTATAATCCAGAGACAACTTTTGTTCATGTTCAACCCCCCAACCAACATCAACATACCATTAGCGCTGCTAATGTTGAATCACTTCATTGGTATTAAAAACAATCAAGATCAACATTCAACAGGTAAATGAATCAATCCTTAGATCACACTTATCCATTAATTTTACAAAATAATACAATGAATTTTGTCTATTTTACAGAAATGACATATTTAAATCAGGAACAGAAAAACAACAACAAATAACAATTTTATAGGTAAGTAATAATTATGTTAAGTAATAATTATGTTTAAAAAATACAAATCAATGTAATCAATAATATTTATTTAAAAATTGATACTCCAAAAAAATTATATTCATTAAATAAAATAACTATACTAAATTAATTTTCTACTTTTTTACAGAAAATTAAAATAAAACACAGTTGTGAATCTAAAGTATGTAAAGGTAAGCAAATTAACAAAAGAAGACTAAACAAAAAAATTATATACATATTTAAATATATATTTTCATTTTTTCCACATTATGAAAACAACACACAAAGAAACCATCAACAGAAAACTTTTTAAAACATGTATATAGATAAAGTTATAAATAATTTAAATATTATAGAACAAAAAATGTTTATTAAAAATGTATATGTTTACATTATAAATGTTAATATATTTCTTCTTTTTTAAAAAAATTATGTAACTAAAAATAACATATATGTTAAAACAAATATTCAAAAATACATTAGAAAAAATACAAATTGCAAGTTATTATTACTTTATAGTATCAAAACAATACAATCTATTTAACAAATGACAATATAAAAAATTTGTACATAAATAAAAAAAATTAATAACAAAATTTACAGACTAACCTTTTTTTTACATAAATTACAAAAAACAACAACAACAACAACACCTTACAATTTAAAACAGCCCGGCAACGCCGGGCAACCTCTGCTAGTGTAGTAATAAAATGGCTGGTAGTCCTTTGTCCTGAGATCCTTTCCTTCCCTCCCAGCTGGCTTCAGCAAGAAGCTCCATGTCTCTGTGTGTTTCCTTTGGGTGACTGTGTGTGAATGCATCGGGGGGGCTGCTGCAGAGACCTTCCCCTCCCCTCCCCTCCCCTCCCTTCAGCCTGAAAGGCTGTCTCAGGGCTTGTGTGTGTTTGGAGTGTGTATGCTTGCATGAGGAGTAAACTTCAGGGTGCTTGCAAGAGGCCCTCCCGTTACGACATAAAATGATATTTATAACTAGATAGCCCAGACATATATGATTTGAAATGTTCAGAAGTATATGATCGTAAACTCTAAATTTATTTTTTAAAATATATTTATATTGTAGTTTTTTTTAAATTGTTTTTTATACTTTTAGTTGTTGTCAGCTGCATGTATTTTTAGATTACATATCTACAATACAGTTACTTTGGGCAGTTAACAAGTACATAGTTGGAATATATGATATACATTTCCTCCTAAATAAAATACAGTACATAATGCCATAACTCATATAAGTTTAAAACTGGACAAATAACAAATGTACACCAGCCAACTAAATGTGAATCATGCACAGTGATGACAGCAAGACAAGAAATCATTTCTGTGGAGGGATCAATCAACCAATCCATCAATCATTAGGGTAGAATGAGAAGAAAACAAGGGGAAATTTCAAAAGAAGGGATTTTTTAAGACAAAAAGCCAGCCAGAATAGATAGCTGGGAAAGAAGGTGTTAAAGGGAAGAGACAAATGAGCCAATCAGCTTCAAGTACATTTGCATACAACATAAAGAAGATATTTCTATGGTCCTGTCTTAAACACAGATTTTTTTTTAAAAATAAATTGAGGTAAACAGGGGTAAGACAGTAGACAATGAACTGATATAAGTGGGAGCGAGTGGGGAGAGGGACTTAAAATTACACTATTTATCTCTTCCACTGCAGCTGAGACTTGCCTTCTCCTTGCTCCCTCCCCTCTACCCAGCAGCCCAATGGGACCACTTCCTCCCTCCCCCCAGCAGGGTTTGCCCCACTACTCTGTGGCGCGGACAGCAGCCTGTTCAGTTTGGGCACTCAGTCTCTAAAAGATTCACCATCACTGGTCTACACCTACTGTGCTAAATTTGGTGTAGGTCTGAGGTCCAATTTCAAAGTATTTAGCTTGTTTGTTTTAGAATTTTAGAATTGCCTTGTAGAATACCTATTTGTTCTATGACACTGGTTACAACACATTTTCCATTGCATTATAACTATATTTTAACAAACATAATTTCACTTCTTTTAGGGATTACTGCAGCTTTTTTGTTATATATTTACAAGGAGTGTTACTTCACTTAACAATGGTAAAACATGGACAAGGATCCATGGACTAGGCTTCTGGTGTTTCTCTTTTGCCTTTAGGTTTCTTCAATTAAGCTTCAGAGAAATGGAAAACCTCTTAGAGAAAGATTTCATAAAAAGTTGCAGTGTGGGGAATAGAGGGAAGGAAAGGAGAGGAAGCCCTCTTGAATTAATTGTCAGTCGGGCATTACCATGACATAAAATGGTCCAAACAAATTCAGAATTTGTGTTGTGAATATATTCTGATCTGTGTTCCTTTCCCTGCTGTCTACCACTTACAAAAGCATCTCCAAGGCCTTATTAAGTTTACAACCCTGTCATCTGAAAAGAGACGTCAGCCTCTATGCCATATCAAGCTCTGACTTTTCCAAGTGAAGTTTGCTGTAGTGTGGCCACAGTGAAGAAGCCAGATGCAACAGCATAATGAAGAAGATGTCCTGTACCCATTCCATTTTTCAAAGAGGAAATGTAGATAATTGATGAAAGTATGTTACAGGGTTAGATCTTCCCAATAAATAACATTAGCTGGATTTAATTTTTCATCATGCTCACTTGCCCAGCTCATATGCACATAGAATTGCAACAGGCGGATCATAGTGATTAGACACAATTCTCCTCATAAGTGGAACTCATAATGAATGGGCACCCTAGTGACAGTGAAAGATGTTGGTCCAGTCTTTATTAATGACAGTTTGAGAGATGGATTATATAACTAGCTTTGTTAATGGCTGATGAAGAAATTATGTATTACATGAGTAATTTTAGTTTTCGGTAGCTTCTGAAAATAGAAATTTAGGAAAAATTTAACGCTGCTGCCCTGTATCTGGATATACACATACTTCCTTGAGTTAAAATTATCTATATTACTGGAGGAATATAATACAATGCTAAGTCAAGTAAGGGTTGGAGGTTGTTTTTTTTTAAAAAAACCTCATGTCCAGGAGGGTTGTGACCAGGGGGGAGTTTTCTGGGCTGGAATGACTATCTATCGCTGCAGCATAAATCATTTTTTCCTTCCCCCTCTGTTCTCAGTTGGTTTCTATTGCAGAAAAAAAGCATGTATGAACACATCTGTGATTTCAAGTACTGTACTGTACTTTACTTATAGAATTATTTAAATTGTTTCTCCTACAAATGTAACTATGAGTGTCACTTAATGAGAAAGCATGCACTCTGGGATGGCTGTAGCTATTCTCCTCTGTGGGTCTCAGTATTTCTACTGCAAAGCTAGAGGGAAATTTTCCAGGAATTCTGCTACAATAAGCTCTAGTGGAAGATACAGAGGGTTAGGAATAAGACATATGCTGGGGGAAATGGTGGAATTTAGCTAGAAATGCCTTTGCACTAGTAGAACCTCTTTCAGCTAGCTGAGTTTACAGACTTGTTGGTAAAACTCTGCCGCTTAAAATATGTAGCAGAAGATTGGGCGGGGGAAGCAGTCAAGGGGCAGTGCTTGGAAGGAGGACTTTGCAAGATACAAACTCCACTACTCCAGTCCAAATTTAGGCAAATGCAAGATTGAGATTAACTAATGTTAACATCTATAGATATAAAGCAGTTGAGATTCAACATAGTTTCATCTCTGCCCTAGTGTCAGCTCCTCTGTCCCTCGGACATCCTGGCTGGCCAGGACTACATTCTCATACCCAAATACTGTGTTTCTTTCAATAAGAGTGTGGAACGTAGTGTGTGCACACATGTCCTCTTTCCTTGTACTCTGTCTGTCTGTCTGTGTCCAAAGCACTAAATTTTTAAATCAACATAATTTTTTTAAAAACCAACTAATCATCTAAAAATGTATAAATACATAAACTGCATGTTTGAACAGCTCTGTCATTCACTTCAAACAAATCCTCGATATCACACTGTACATGCCAAGAAGGTAGCTTCATTTTGGCAGTTTAAAGTTTGACCTGGACACAAAAGAAGTACAATAATACCTCATACAAAGTCCGCTTCGTACAACATCAAATTCATACAACTTCGCCTAATTACTTGAGTAGGCTGTGACTTTGTATGAGGCATTGGGGTTTTTCCCAGGTTGCATTGTGCCTGGGCAATATAAAAGGCAGGACACATGTGTGCATTGCTCTTGTGGGTTTTGCATGAGGAGAGGAGTGTTTAGGTGTGGTTTTAAGCACAATTTTGGATTTTTTTGAATTTTTTTCATCAGAACTTTTAGAAGCATTCCTGGGATTTTTGTAGCATTCTTCAGATTCTTGGACAATCAGGGTTGTTTGACATGTTTTTGTAATGTATTTAGCCTTTAGACAATGATTTCTTAAAGTTCTGTCAGTTTGCTGTCTGTTTCCTTGACTTTGCCCTGAAGTCTGTGCTGTTACAGTACAATGTATCTCTATGGAAATGATGTTGTATGAGGCATCACGGCAAGGATTTGGATGTTGTATGAGGCATCATGGCTAGGATTTTGCATCCCTCATACAAAGTCCAAATCCGTATAAAGTCCAAACTTGTGGAACCAAGTTTGGACGTTGTATGAGGTACCACTGTACACTAATGACATGCACTCTATTTCTCTCCCCCACCCCAATCAGTGGATGTCATCCATAACTTGGAGGAGTGCCTGGAGAAAGTTCTGGTGTGGATGGAGGAAAATTGGCTAAAATTGAATCAAGCTGTGATGGAGGTCATGCTGATTAGGGGTAATTGGTCTCAGGTTGAGTGGGTTTCCCTCAATTTAAGGAGTGTCACACTTCCAATGAGAGAGTGCTTGCACTCTGGGTGTGCAGTTTGACCAGTCTTTGACTATGAAGTATAAAGTGTTGCTGATGGTCCAGTCCATTTTTTTTCCATCTGTGGTGTATTGACTAGTTCTGCTCAATCCTGAATAGAAAGTCCCTGTTGATGCTAACCTAATTTTTAGAATTGGCTGTTGCAATGCTCTCTGCAAGAGCCTACCCTTGAGGCTGGTAGGGAAGCTTTGGTGGATGCAAAATGCAGCTGCCAGGCGGATTGTTGGTATTGGGCAATTGGCCTGTATCACTCCAGCATTGGCTAGCTTACATTGGCTACACATGGCATTCAATGCCAAATTCAAGATGTTGGTGATAATCTATAAAGTCCCTAACAGTTTTTGACCATGTTATCTGAGGGAGCTGCTCTTCCCTAGAAACTCCATCCAAATGCTCAGACTATGTGTAGTGACCCCAAAAGGAGTTAGATTAGACAAGGACTGGCTCTAGAGCATTCTTGTTCATTGCCCCCAAAATATGGAATGAATGTCCAGGAGAAATTAGATCAGTACCATCTCTGCTGGCATTGAGTTGGATACAGGAATTAAAATTGTCAATTTTTAAATGTATTCCTGCTTCATCAAACCTTCCCCTGTTAAGCCTTCAATTTGTATTTTCTTTTAAAGTGGGATTATTGATTGATGCTTTGTGCTTGGTGTGGAAGATTATTGGGAACCTGTCTGATTTGGCTTAGTAATGATGTTACTTCTGCTGATGCCTGTGATTGTTTTTACTATTGATTTATATGTATTTTATATTGTGGTTTTATTTGAGTCGATATATTGCAAAATGCTTAGAGTGGTTTTTTACCAAACAGGCAAGGTATATATTAACTAATTAATTAAGTCATGTTAGCTTTTGACAAAGGCTCTTTGCAGGCGCACCCCCCAATAAAGGACTCAGACACCAATGAAAGTGGATAACGGCATTGGGCCACATTTATTGATTCATGCCCTAGTCCGAATTATAAATTTCTATTGGTAATTGACCAATTATAATTCTTAAGGCAAGCAGGCCGAAGTAACACTGGTAAGGTACCACCCAAAATTGCTAACGGCAATTGTTACAATGTATCTATTTGTATCAATTTGTTTGTACCGTAGTCAATATCTAACTAATGACCCCACCCTCTGACGCGTATCCGTAAAATCACGGGGTGATGCATGCTGTCTAGCTGTGGCCATCACCCCGTCGCCTGGTTCGTCATTGACCGGACAACGTTTAACCAACTTATACCTGTCTAGTGTTGTCCAGTCAATTGCGAACCTGCCGGATACCTGTGGGTCATAAATGTTTACCTTACCAGTGCTACCCGCCACACGGAGGGGCTTCAAAGAAGTCTCGACGCCCCCCCAGACCGTCAGCTCGGTCAACAGGCCTGCTCGCCAATCACCCAACAGGAGGTCCATACCTCCTCGCGACAGATGGACCCCATCCCCTGCATACAGGCCATAATTTTGCAGACTAATGGAGTGGTGACGACTGACCCGCCCCCAACCCCTGCTGACAACAAACCGGGCAACAGCCCTGTTCACCATGCGTCTAGCCCGGTCCAGGGCCTGGAGGTCGAACCCTCCCCTATACGCGGCACCATGTCTGACCACACGAGGGTTGTGGCGGGCCACACGTAATGCAGGTAGGCGAGGTCACCGCAAATCTCATGCTTGAGCGATAGGCCAGTGACCTGACCTAAATCATTGCCCCCAAGGTGTATGATCAGGATGTCAGGCGGGTCAGCACTCCGGCCCAAGAAAAGGAATGGCAACAGCTCCCTCCACAACATCCCGGGCTTACCATACCATGTGAGACTTGCGTATGCACCCAGTCCCAGTCGGGGTCCCCACTCTGTCGCCGCAGCGTAACGCGCTGCCCTATGCACGTAGCTATGGCCCACCAGCCATACTGTCACCGGCGTAATACGACACCCAGGGTCTGTCAAGGAAAAACAAATAGAGAAAAGGTACGGTGACACGACTGGTACTCACGGTGAAAGATGGCGGACATAAAATTGAAAACATTGCGATCCCCACCGCCCCATACGGCGTATCTCAGCCCTGGAGTACCCAAAAGCAACCGCCATGGAAGCTGCCCCTATTCTGAATGAATGGGTGCCGTAACGGGCCCCTGGGAGGCCAACACCTGCCAGCGCTTTGCCGGTCACCTTCCAAAATTGAAATTTAGTAAGGGGAGACCCATCTTGGTGACAGAAAAATGGGCCATGGTGCGTGCCACGCAGTGCAAGGAACTCCTGTAGGGCACCAACCGGACAGATGTCTGCCAAAGAACACCGTCTTACTCCACTGCCTACGCCATGCTGATCCGTCTTAGAGGAGCGTATCCTCAACTGAGCCCAGTCTTTGGCCACATAGACATCTTCGAGTTCCAGTGCCCTACGACTAGCATCCGCCTTAGACAGCATCACAAGCTCGCTGATGCGGAGCGCTCCAAAAAAGGCCACCGTTGTAGCCGCATGAAACAGGGCTGCCTCATACCTATCAAAACATAGGTCCTGCCAGCCCCGTGCCAGTTGGGTAAGAACCCCTGGGGAAATTGGGTGGCGGTCAGCCGGGCTACGCCCACGCTCCCGCACCCACCCCTCCAAAACGTGTCTCACGCGGAAGTCAGCGGTACTGTCTGCATGTCCACCTACTTTGGCCATAAAAGCCAGCGCTGACAGCCTGGATGCTATGGTTCGAGGTGCAAGGCCCTGTGAATGCAGGTCAACCATGAATTGAAGTATATGGGCCACCGGGATAGGCCAGGTATCTGGCAGCCGGGATTGGGCACAGAATGCCCTGAAAGAATTGAATGCGTGTTGATACGCCTTACACGTGCGTGGCGCTAGCGACATGCCGATCGCCCGGTTCACCTCTCCTTGCCAAAGGTCCATATCTCGTCCGGGAGCGGCGAGGGAAATTCCTCTGCATCCGGGGCCAAGGCGCGGAACCGGGAGATCTGCAGGCGGGACAAAGCATCAGCGATATCATTATTGACCCCTGGGACATGCCTGGCCCGGAACAGTACATTAAGGCGCAGGCTGCGCAATACAAACTGGCGCACCAGGTCCATCACCCTGGGTGATTTGGAAGTCTGTGAGTTGACAATGTGGACAACGGCCGCATTGTCACACCAGAAATGAACGACCGAGTTGGCCCACTCATCACCCCATAGCATCAAGGCCCCCAGGATGGGGAAAAATTCCAGGTACGTGAGGTCCCGCAGGCGCCCCGTACCTGACCAGGCTGGTGGCCACCCACCATAGGCCCACTTCCCATTGAAGTACATCCCATAACCCAGGGACCCAGAGGCATCGGACTGTATCTGGAAATGAGGCGAAGCCAGAAGGTCAGACCTCCAAAATGACACCCCATTGAACTCCTTCAGGAACTGGAGCCAGATAAGCATATCTGCCTTAATGCCCTGGGTTAGTCTGACCCTATGGTGGGGCCTGGACAAGCCTGTCATAGCGTCGCACAAGCGCCGGGCAAATGCCCTGCCCGGTGCGACCACCCTGCAAGCGAAATTGAGATGACCATGCAACACCTGCAGGTCCCGCAGTGATGCCTTGCGTTTAGCAAGCAAGTCCGAGATAAGGGCCACTATCCTTGACACCTAATCCCCTGGTAACCTAGAAGCCTGCGCTACCGTGTCAATCTCCACCCCCAGGAAGACTAGCTGTGTAGATGGGCCCTCGGACTTTTCGGGTGCTAAAGGGACACCCAGTTCCTCCATTAGCGTCTGAAATGTGTTGAGGAGACGTGTGCACGTGTCCCAGCCCCGTTCACCCCCGAATAAAAAATCATCCAGGTAATGGGCTACAGACCGGGACCCTGACCTGCGGACAAAAGCCCACTGTAGGAAGGTGCTAAAACGCTCGAAGGCCGAGCACGATATCGAACAGCCAAAAGGCATGGCCTTATCGAAATAATATTCACCCCGGAACTTAAAACCCAGCAACTCAAAGTCACCCGGGTGAACCGGCAGGAGGCGAAAGGCAGACTTAATGTTGCACTTAGCCAACAGCGCACCCGGGCCACATGAGCGCACCATGCACAGTGCTTGGTCAAAAGATGTATACCTGACCGAGCAAAGGTCATCAGGGATAGCATCATTGACCGATCGGCCGGCTGGGTAGGACAAGTGATGGATCAGGCGGAACTCGCCCGGTGACTTCTTGGGCACCAAGCCCAAGGGTGACACTTTAAGGTTGGGGAACGGGGGTGCAGGGAAAGGGCCAGCGACCCTGCCCGCATCAACCTCCTTAGAAATGCTGGCGGCAGCCACCTCCTCCCTCCCCTTAAGGGACAAAAGGTTGGGGGCATCTTGGGGGGACCTATCACCCTGGAAAGGAATACGGAACCCCAGTCGAAAACCTTGAAGCAGGTAAACCGCATCTGCCCCCCTCGGGTACGATGCGAGCCAACGCTCCAGCATGTCCACATTAATTGGGGAGGGGGCCTTTCGGTGGACCAGCTCCCTCTGTGGCAGTCTTGCCAGCCCCTTGTCCGCCCCTACCTTTGCCCCGCACCCCTCCAGGCCTGGGGCAAGCGGAGGCCGCATGGGGGCCAGCACAAGAGGGACACTCATGCCTGTACCGGCAATTCTTCCTACTGCAGGAACCATTGGACAAGAAAGTCCAGCACAGCAGGCGGGCTGGAACCCCCTGCCCCGCCACCTGGCGGGGTGTCTGTGCTGGGGCCGCTCGCTGGACCGCATGTCCACAATGGTATCTGTCCCCAGGCACAGGGCGCGTGGGAGTCATATACAGAAGCCACAGCTTCTGGCAGGGCTCATCCCACCTCATCTCAGGGTGCAGGGGAATCCGCATACGGAATTCCTCGTCGTAAGCCAACCATGACGGGCCCGGGAAGTCGACCATCGCCCGGTAAATGTTGTCCAAATACTGGACCATCGGAATTGCCAAATCCGGCCGGGCCCTGAGGTAGACCGCCATGTATATAAGGTACGCCGGCAACCAATTGGCCCACGTACGTGGCGGCTTACGACGACGTGCCTGTTCCTTATCCTTCTCATCCTGCCCCTCCCTCTCCTCTTTGGTGGGCTCTCTGTTAAGAAGGGAGAAGATGTCGACATACTCCCCACGCCAGATCTTCTCCTTGGTGGCCTGGGCCAAATGGTCCCCCAGGGGCAAGGAATACCCCGCTGTCGGCAATGCAGACACCGGCACAGTGGGAACCACGGGGATCTGAAAAGGAGCCTGAACCAACCCAGCCACCCCTAACACATTCCCAACTGAATAAGGGGTGCCACCCAAAACTGGGCCCTGGGTGAGCGGAGCAGTCGCCGGGTGGGACGTCGGCAACTGAACCGTCGCACCACCCATGCGAGGCCACGGCCACTGGAATGCCCCCCCCCCAATGTGGGTAGGTGTGTGGGTGCACTAGATTGAACCGCATACTCACATGCAGCACCCCCGCGGGCCGCCCCCACCGGGGGTTCCGGCCCGCTGGGGGCGGCGGAGCTCACGACCGCAATTGAGCTCGCCGACGGGGCTTGACTAGCATCAGCCTGTTGAGTGGGGAGCTGCGAGGCAGCGGCCGAAGCCGGCCCACGCGCCTCGGGCAGCTCGACCCGTCCTGCCGCCTGCCGCTGACCAGCAGACAATGGATCAACCTGCACCCCAAAAGGCGCCCCCGGGTGGCTAACCCTCACGAGGGATGCCTCAAGGGCCGCAACGCGGGCCAGAAGGGCCTCAACACTAACGTAGCCCCCTAAGCCAAGTGGGGGCAGAGGGCCAGCCGGCCCACTGGGTGCAGGTGCCGGTCCAGGTCCCTGGACCCCGGGGCCCATATACGGCCACGACCCCAGGCCCGGCCCCTGCAGGGCCGGGGGGGTACCCTGCCAGGGGAGGGAACCCAGCCACCCCCCATGGCTGAAACCCCCCACAGGAAGCTGCGGACCCATGGAAGAAGGCCCCGCAGAATGGGCCGTGCCAGAGGCAGTGGCCACTGCTTGCAGGCCAGGGGCCGCGGCCCCAGCAGGGCCGGTACGCAGACCCCCGGCCTCGGGCCAAGGGGTAATTAACCCCATCCCACCGGTCCCGGTGGGCTCAGGCAAAGGAGGCTGCTGGGGAGGCGCAGCCGTGGTCCTCCGACCCGGCTGGCGCCTCCGCACAGAACGAGCCGCGTTCGCAGTCGCCTTCTTCTTTGAGGGCATAGCAGCTAACGATGGGAAGCCTAAAAGTCAAGGAAATCAGCAGCCAGAGGCTTCCCCGAGCAAGGCAAGAGCGACGGAGGTAAGAGAGAAAAACTTCTCCACTCCGTCGCTTCGCAAAATGGCAGCTCGGCTGCCTCGCGGCCGCCCCTTATATAAGGGTGCTGGCCACGCCCCCTAACTACCCGGATGTCTTCGTCCGGTGGGGGGGGCCCCGCAAAGGGCACGGTGGCCATTTTGGCGCTGCGCTTGCATTAGCATACCCATGTGCCACAAACTTTTCAACTGCACTTTCGCCAGCAGCATGAAGTGGGACATCGCATATGTTTGCTAATGAGACTCTGATTAAAAAGTAAAACTTAGGCTGATTACAATTTCCCAACTCATCCAATGCAACAAAACAACTATGAGCACATATTTCAAATAGGCAAATTTTACTGAATGCCCAAAAACAGTCTTGAAAATGGATACAATTTCTCTTCAAAATAAAAAGAGAAAAATATCATAGCATTTTGCGTTGTCTCTCCTTTCCAGTGAGCTAGCCATTCACAATTGCCTGGCTCTAAGAAATCTTTTTTCATTAGTCAATATTGTAGACAGGACAATGTTGAATTGGAATGGCCTAATCTAAACAAATCTTAATTTTTAGTTTTAATTGTCAATGTTTCATTCATATATTTTTAATGCTCTATCCATGCATATTGTAAGAAAACCCACTGAATGTTAGCCAGGAAATTAAATCTTCTCTTAGTAATATCATTTTACCTGGATTTCTTCCAGATTAAAATTTAGGGTATAGGAGCCTTTAGAACATGCATGTACACACATTCACCCAAAATTCCAAACTCTGAAAAAACAACATCCTTCTCGAAAAATCCAGTGACTACTTTACTGTGAGAATTTGGAATGCATTCAAAGACTGTGAGACCTAGGGAGTAGACAACAGTGGTTCAACTCCAGGTCACCACCAATGGGGTTATTGTTAGATGGCTTGGAGTTGGATACAGGATTAAAATTGCCAATTTTGGCAATGCAGTGACTAGTTTTAAGCTCAAAGTCCAGATCTTTCAGAAATTCAACACTCAGTTTCATAACATCTATCATATTTCATTTACCTTTGATGTCTTTAACTGGGAATGTTAAATTCAGCTACATCTTCTCCAGTACTATAAAAATATTTTTTCGACTAACTTTTTCTGACTTGTTCCTGTGTGTGTGTGTTATGTCCGGCCCTTATAAGCACTTCTCCAGACAACGATGAACAAAACAGCAACAAGTCTTTATTCAACAGTCTTTTAGAGATGAGCTTACAAGGTGCTCCGGACACAGAGATGGCTATACAATCCCAATGGAATCAGTCCCTCCGGAATCTTGCCATGTAGGAGGCAAAGGCTAGCTACCATAGAAGCATAGCATAATGGAGGCGACCCAGGCTTAGCATGTTGCTGACTACCTGTACAGAGTGGGAATTGTAGATCCAGCCTGGCCCTGGTCTAGCTCCTCAGGGCTTAAGTCTTGTTAAACCACTTGCTTATATACAGTCTCTGCAGCAGGTGCATAGAGATATCGTGGCTTCTCGGGAAGCAGGAGTACCAACAACCAATCAGGCATCAAGTATAATGAAACCAGGCCTAGCCTTATATGGGAAATGCTTAACAGGAACATGGCATCCATGACGCAGCAATAATTAACTATGTGATAACAGTTTGAAATAATACCTAATAAACCTTAATACACAACGGGGGGGGGGATTGTTGTGTGTATTATTTTTAGGATTAAACTAAAGAGTAGGTAGTTGAGTTTTTCATGAGCACTGTTCTGATTGCAAAAAGCTCCCTTCATTTTAGCAGCTGTGGCAAATCAACTGCTACATGTAAAAGTGTGTCCTAAAGTGTGCCATTTTATTTCATCTTTCTGTATTACTAGGGTTGCTTCTGTAATCTGTGGAAAAGGAAACAATGGCCTAATATAAATGGCCTGAATTAAGGTGAACAGACAATCAGATCTGATTGTTCAAATATAGTTATGAGGTCATTAACATTGCACTACATGATTGATGATTCACCAGGATCACTGTGATTTAGAAAAGATGGCGGTGCGTTCAGATGCTGCGGCTGAGAGCTCTTTGCTTTTGAGACAGGGTCAGTTAAGTAGGGTTATTTATAGCCATCAGGAATTGTTGTTTTATAGAAGCAGAAGTGGAGACTGTGTTATGTGTGAAAAACTGTGTGAAAAAAATGTGGGCTTGCAAGATTCCAGAAATCATAAATCACAGGACCTGGAGGAAGATGATGAGGAGGAGAGAGCAAAGGCAGAAAAGAGGCTGTAGAGGAAATGGCCATGTGAATGCGAGGGAAAAGATAAGAAAACAATGCTATAAATTAGCTCTCCCAAGTATTTTCTATTCCAATGTGAGGTCTTTGGTGAACAAACTTGACTAGTGGAGGCTGCGTGTTGGAGTTGAGGGAGACTTTTGGGATTGCTGTGCATTGCTACTCACAGAGACATGGCTTAACTCTTTCATTCCCAACACAGCTATTGAATTACAAGGATATACTACACACCGGTTGGACAGGACAAAGGATTCTGGCAGGAAACAAGGTGGGGGAGTATTATCTTGGTAAATCACAACTGGTGCACGGATTCTGTCAGGTTGGATAGCCACTGTTCCCCGGAGGTAGAGTTTTTAATGATTAAATGTAGACCTTTTTATCTCCCCCGGGAATTTACAGCAGTAGTATTAATGGTGGTGTATGTGGCACCAACTGCAAATACACGCATGGCCATGGATATTTTGTATGGAAACATCAGTACTAAACTGAGCAAATACCCAGAGGCCATGCTGATCATTGCAGGAGACTTCAATCATACAGACTTGAAGGCAGTATTCCCAAAATTTCATCAGTACATTAAATGTGCAACTAGGGGGGAGAATACTCTTGACAAGGTGTATACAAACATTAAATGGGCATATGAGGTTAAGCCCTTGGCATACCTTGGCAGGTCAGATCATGTGTCCCTGCTTTTGACACCAGCATATACACTCCTTAGGAAACAAGTCCTGATACAAACACGGACTGTTACTGTGTGGCCTGAGGGAGCCTCTCAACAGCTGCAGGACTGTTTCCAGGAGACTGATTGGAATGTGTGTGACCATCAAGATCTGGAGACCTATACATCAACGGTCCTGGATTAGATTCTGCACAGCCAACGTCACCAGGGAAAAGTATGTAAAGATCTATCCGAACAGGAAGCCCTGCTTATGCAGGTGAATACAAGATTTTCTATCAGATCGTTCCCAACGGGTCAGGATGGGCTCTCATGTCTCTGCGGATCTCAGTATAAGTATGGGGACGCCGCAGGGGTGTGCTGAGCCTGTTTCTGTACACGCTTTACACATATGATTGTGTTCCCAGTTACCCCAGCAATAAGATCATCAAGTTTGCAGACAACACAACGGTGGTGGGTCTGATTACTGCTGGGGAGGGGGAGTCAGCTTACAGGAAGGAGGTTGAGATGCTGACCGAGTGGTGTAGGGAAAACAATTTATTCCTCAATGTAAAAAAGACAAAAGAGATCATTATGGACTTTAGAAATGCAAATTGAACATCCAGCCACTTATTATTGAAGGGAATTGTGCGGAACAGGTCTCGGTGTTTTGATTTCTGGGAATGGAGCTGAGGGATGATCTAACATAGGAAGCAAACACCAAAAATCTGATGAAGAGAGCACAGTAGAGGTTATACTTCTTGAGAATCCTCAGGAACAACAATCTTTCGAAGGACCTGCTGTTGGCATTCTACCACTGTACCATAGAGAGTGTGTTAACCTATGGTCTGTGTGTATGGTTTGGGAGTTGTACAGCTAGGGAAAGAACAATGCTGTCCAGGGTCGTAAAGACTACGGAGGGGATAATCGGGCGTACTCTTCCCACTCTAGATCAAATCTATGCCACAAGGTGTTATAAGAAAGCTGTAGAGATTGCGCAAGATAGTATGCACCCCGGAAATGATCTCTTTCAGCTTCTGCCTTCTAGAAGAAGGAATATGGATATAAAGACCAGGACCAACCACTTGAGAAATAGTTTCTACCCAAAAGCGATTCTGGCTTTGAATGCAGTGCAATGCAGTCTATGAGGGAGCTTCTGTATATAGTTTTTACAGTTTTTACAGTTTTAGAGCTTTTTAGGGGTTAAATGTGTATATGTGGGATGGGAGTATGTTGATAATTTTGTATAGTTATATTTTGTTTAGGTTTTGTTGGGTTGATAAGTGTCCCCCCCCCCCCAATCTCGTTGTTCTGTGCAGGACAATGACAATAAAGATCTATCTAATCTATCTAATCTATCTAATCTATCTAATCTATCTAATCTATCTAATCTATCTAATCTATCTAATCTATCTAATCTATCTAATCTATCTAATCTATCTAATCTATCTAATCTATCTATCTGTGGGAGAAATACCGTCTGCACCCAGTCAGCAGATAAACAGCAGTGATGTGCAGGATGACTGGAGTCTTTAAAAATCTATCTTTACCCCAGGGTTTCCCAACCTTTAGTTTTGGGACTTCAATTCCCAGTAGCCTAAGTCAATTCCCTAAAGCATTGATCAGCCAATGTACTGATTTAGGCTTCTGGGAATTGAAGCTTCCCTGTGGGGCATGGGCCCCATGTTGGGAACCACTGCTTTACCCCAACCAAGCTAATGGGTAAAACATTAGCCTAGCTGTTGTTATTGTCATGTGTTGTCACTTTGTTTCCAAATTATCTTCAAAAAATGCTATCATTAACAGTCGTGCTCACACCTTCCAAACCTGACTATGCAGCTCCATTTATTAAGTCAATCCAGTTTGCGTATTTTTTTCCATTTCCCCAGTAAATCTGTATTCAATAATCATAACAATATTTTTCCTCTGTTGACAAAGAGAACAGGCAATTTATTAAATTCTATCATTTTATCAACAACAAAGATAGAGCAAGAGAGAGTTCTTTTTGTTTCAATGCATGGAATAACATTATATTTAATTCTTATAGGATAACTATGAGTGTTTTACCAGAATTGCTATTGAAAGTGCTCTTCTGTTTTTAAGCAAACTTATTTGAAAATTATTGTTAAAGAAAATGGGCTAGTGTTTTTAGGAGCGCACACCCATCCCTAAATAGGTTGTTTGGTCTATCAGTAGTTTTAAACATCCTACATCTGCATATGTATGCTGAAGTCTTCTCTTGCCCTTGATTCATGATGTTCTTCTGACTTTGCTCAGGGGAAGGAGCTGGCAGAAATCAGGCTTCACTCAATCATAAAATCCCATTAAATGCCCATAATGAGGTGCAGTGTCTAATCATATTATAGATCATTTTTAAATTCACAGGAAGGGACACATAGTCTGGAAACAATCTACTTCAGAAATTAAATGTTTTGTGAAAAACTGAACTCTTTAAAAAAAAAACTGGAATTAATTTTTAAAATTTAAATCTATGTCAATGATCAGTCCATTTATACAATAGAAGAATCACGCTGAGTAGAATTTTACATGAAGAAATAGATTATGCCCAGAAGCAATACAGGTATATAGATGGAAAGGTAATAAATGCAGAGTTCAGTGGAACTCAATCTTAGTTACCCAGAACTCTCGCCTAATCTGTATTTAATCTATCCCCATGACAATGTGTCCTTGTGTAAAGTAGAATATGCTTGTATAGAGCAAATACTTCACGTGTCACACTTCGTCTAAATGGGCAGTATCATCTAGATATATCACACTTTGTCTAGATGTTTCACTATTTAGGGACTGCTGTGGTTTTAGTGGCTAAGACTCTGAACTTGAAGACCGGAAGGTCAGAGTTCGAGAGCTGAGTACTGCATGATGGAGTGAGCTCCTTTCTCTGTCCCAGTTTCTGCCAAACTAGCAGTTTGAAAGCAAGAAATTGCAAGTAGATAAATAGGTACCTCTTCAGTGGGAAGGTAAACAGCATTATGTGAACTCCAGTGTCTAGGAATGCCTGACACATGTTCACCAAAATGTCTGTATATGCAGACAGCGCTGACTCTTTGGCTATAAACAGAGATGGGGATTGATCCCTAGAGTCAGATACAACTGGCTTTCAAGCAAGGGCGATCACTGTTTACATGCAAATACTAAAAGGACACAGAATTACATGGGTATAAATAATATAAGATTAAATGTAGGGCTGTCTTCCCTCTGATCTGAGATTATTGAGTATAGTGTCACTGTTATAGAAGAAACAAAATCAACCAAAATAGAAATGTAAGAAATATCATATTTTTCTGTGAGATTAGTTTGCCATGACTAGGATCCAAAATCTCTCCCATGAATGAAATTATCAAGAGTCTTGAGATGCAGAAAGAAATTGGGGAGGCTTCCAAAGGAGAAAGAGCTGTAATAATGGGTGACATCCAGTATTTATTCATAATCTGACTAAATGCATGTTCTGCTCATCATCTTCTTGTCGGAGCGGTGGCAGAGTGATCTGAAATTACAGAAATCAGACATAGTACCTGTGCCATGGTCAGATCACTACCTGGTGACTCTGGACTTTCTGGGGGCGAAGCTTCACCGTAGGGAGGCAGGGTCTATTAAATTGGCCCACCCCCAGCAACTAATGGATCCAGTCGGATTCCAGTGGGAACTGGGGGATTTTCCTCTGGATCTGTCACACGATTCATCTGAGGTACTTGTCGACCTGTGGAACAGGATGACAACAGCAGCCTTGGATGAAATCGCACCATTGCAGCCTCTCCGAGCCCGAGGGTCCAAGTAACCCCCTTGATTCACGGCTGAACTGCAGGAGCTCAAATGGGCTAAGAGATGCTTAGAGCACCACTGGGTGAAAACCCAGAGCGATTCTGATTGGACACTAGCTAGAGCCGCTATTAGGGCCTACCTAGTGGCAATGGGGGTGGTGAGACAGCAATATTTCACCACCCTTATTGCCTCCACTGATAATTGCACAGCCAGGTCCCTCCTTGGCGGGGGGGGGGGCGGTGCCTGGTTGGCAGGGTTCGGCTAAGGACTTTGCTGACCATCTGGTGGAGAAAATTGATCTGATCCACTCAGGGCCTGACCCCAGAGTGGGCAGTGAGGGTCCGGGGGGGGGCTGGAGCACAGTCTTGCTGTGTGATCTGGGATCAGTTTGATCCAGTGCGGGCCACCACATGTCCTTTGGACCCCTGTCCCACCTGGGTGGTGAAAGCCACCAAGGCAATGACAGGAGTCTGGGTCGGGGCAATAATAAATGCATCTTTGAGGGAGGGGGTGTTTCCTGCACCGCTCAAACATGCCTTGGTGCGCCCCCTCCTGAAGAAACCATCCCTTGACCCAGCTGTCCTAAACAACTACAGGCAAGTCTCCAACCTCCCCTTTTTGGGGAAGGTTTTGGAGAAGGCGGTGGCACGCCAGCTGCAGGGGGAATCTGGAGGAAGTGGATTATCTGGACCCCTTTCAATCAGGATTCAGGCCCGGACATGGTATGGAGATGGCATTGATTGCACTGATGGATGATAGCTGGCGGGAGCGGGATGGTGGTCATCTGACCATCCTTGCTCTTCTTGACCTCTCAGCAGCCTTTGATACCGTCGACCATGCTATCCTTCTAGAATGGCTCAAAGGATTGGGGATCCAGGGCACTGTGTTGTCCTGGTTTTCCTCTTTTCTGGAGGTTCGTACCCAGTCGATGTGGTTGGAGAGTGAGAGAGCCAGCCCTAAGTCCATTAAATATGGGGTACAGCAGGGCTCGGTGCTCTCTCCCCTCCTTTTTAACATCTACATGAAGCCGCTCAGTGAGATCATCCATTCCCATGGGGTGCAGTACCATCAGTATGCAGATGACACTCAGTTGTACATCTCGGCCTGTGGGGACCCCAGTGATTCGGTCAAAGTCCTGTCTGGATGCCTGGAGGCCGTTGGGGTCTGGATGGGGGACAATGGGCTTCAGCTGAACCCTGGAAAGGCTAAGTGGCTTTGGGTTGGGGGTCCGGGGTTATCCAGTGAGCTACCACCTCTAGTCTTGGATGGGGCAGTCTTGCCCCAGACAGACCCAGTGCGCAACTTGGGTGTCATCCTGGACTCACGACTGCTGCTAGAAGAGCAGGTGGCAGCTGTGGCCATGAGGGCTTTTACTTAAATTAGAGTAATTCACCCATTGTGCCCGCTCCTGGACCGGGACTTCTTACTCATGGTCACTCATGCTCTGGTCACCTCCAGACTAGATTACTGTAATGCGCTCTACATGGGGCTGCCCTTGATGACCATTCAGAGGCTCCAGCTGGTTCAGAATGCAGCTGCACCGGTGGTGATGGGATGTGGACGTTATGCCCGTGCCTCCCCACTACTCCGGGAGCTGCACTGGCTACCAGTTTGCCTCCGGGTGCAATTCAAGGTGCTGGTTTTGACCTTTAAAGCCCTATATGGCAGTGGGCCAGGATACCTGAGAGACCGCATCATCCCGAGAGTGTCTGCCCGTCCAACCAGAGCGGGCTGGAGGGGCTCCCTAGTTGTGCCTTCAGCTAGAGGGACCCGCCCCTCTGGCACACGAAGAAGGGCCTTCTCCGTGTCTGCACCAGCCTTCTGGAACCTCCTTCCAACAGAATAAGGCTACAGACAGAATTGCTGCCCTTCAGGATAAGTCAGAAAACCTGGCTGGCAGGGCAGGTGTGGGCCTTAATGGGAATACGGCTCCAGCCTTTTGGCTCATCCCCAGTTTGTACTTAGTTAATATCCCTCCCTTTGTGTTGTTGTATCCCCCCCCCATTCCCTTTTATTTATTTTTATTCTTTTAATTGAGGTGGGGAGTAGTAGGGTGGGATAGTGAGTGGGTGATTTGGGATTTTAAAATCTGTTTTTATACATTTTTAACTGTTGTACGCCGCCCTGAGTCGGGTTCTCCTGATTGGGCGGCATATAAATTTAAATAAATAAAATAAATTTAAAAAATCATCCAGGTAAAGTGTCTACAATGCCAAAATGAACATGTTCTGTGAAGTTGGTTATTTAGCAATCCAGATGAAATATAACAATGCCCAGGATCTGGTACGAGATGCCCAGGTGTCAGTGGCAATTAACAGTTTGTTCATACAATTAAAGCCAGTAAAGCAGTTGGCTACAGTAATACTTGTCTTAGTTGCCTTCTGCTTGGTCTATGATAATCAATGCTAGCTTTGGAAATTGTTTGGGAGGTTTAGTGGTTCCAAAATGTTGCAACCAGATCATTGGCAGATACTGGTTATACTGAGAACACAAATTCCTTGCTTTACTGGCTACCAACCCATATATAAACAAAATTAGGAATGTTGGTTATGACCTATTAAGCTCTGGATTGCATGAGTTGCAAGAGTTACTTTTTAAAGGACACTCCCTGGAATCTTCTAACAAGCAGGGCCTATCCCTGCACTAGGAGAGAGAGTCTGGGAGTTATAATACCAGATGGTTAAATTTTCAAGCTGTGCTCTAGATTGTATTTTTCATAATACAAGCTTGCTTCAAAGTTCTTTGTATCTCTCCCATTACTTTCACAGTCATGCTTGGTGAGGTTATAAGAACATAAGAACATAAGAACAGCCTTGCTGGAACAGGCCACAGCCCATCCAGTCCAGCATTCTGTCTCACACAGTGGCTCACCATTTCCTTCAGGGTATTCCCAAGCAGATGCCTTCACCTGCTTAGGATTCCCTGGAAATGGCATTGAGAGATATCCTGCCTATCTCTCCAACCCGGAGGTTGGCCTTAGGTAGCCATAATTATAGCCATTGATACCCTTGTCCTCCATGAACTTGTCTAATCCTTTCTTAAAGCTGTCAAGACTGACAGCTGTCACCACTTCTTCTGGCAGGGAGTTCCATAGACCAGTAATCCTCTGGGTGAAAAAGTACTTTCTCTTATTTGTTTGAGAACTAGTACCCAAAAGTTTCATGGAGTGTCCCCTAGTTCTAGTGTTATGCAATAGGGAAAACAGTTTTTCCTTATCTACTTTGTCCACACCGTGCATGATTTTATAAACTTCAATCAGGTCACCTCTTAGACGCCGTCGTTCAAGAGTGAAAAGGCCCAACGGTTGCAGCCTCAGATGGTAAGGAAGGTGTTCCAGTCCCCGAATCATTCTGGTTGCCCTCCTCTGTACTTTTTCCAGCTCCATAATATCCTTCTGGAGGTATGGCGACCAGAACTGTACACAGTATTCCAGGTGGGGCCTCACCATAGATTTATAAAGAGGCAAAATGACACTTGCTGACTTATTTTCTATACCCTTCCTAATGATCCCTAGCATTGAGTTTGCTTTTTTCACTGCTGAGGCACACTGGGTTGACACCTTCATTGAGTTGTCCACCAGGACACCAAGGTCCCTTTCCTGGTTTGTCGCAGAGAGTTCAGACCCCATCAGTTTATAAATGTAATTGGGGTTCTTTGCCCCAACATGCATCACTCTGCACTTACTAATGTTGAAACTCATTTGCCACTGTTTTGCCCACTCCCCCAGTGTTGAGAGATCCCTCTGGAGCTCCTCACAATCTCTCACAGTTTTCACTACCCTGTATAATTTAGTGTCGTCAGCAAATTTGGCTACCTTGCTTTTTACTCCTACCTCTAGATCATTTATGAAGAGGTTGAACAGCAGAGGTCCCAGTACTGAACCTTGGGGGACCCCACTCTTTACTTCCCTCCACTTGGAGAAGTGTCCATTTAGTGCTACCCTCTGTTTCCTGTCCCTTAGCCAGTTGCTGATCCAGGACAAGACCTGTCCCTTTATTCCATGACTGGTAAGTTTATTCAAGAGCCTTTGGTGTGGGACCTTGTCAAAAGCCTTCTGAAAGTCCAGATAAACAATGTCAACTGGATCCCCCTTATCCACATGCTTGTTGACACTCTCAAAAAATTCCAACAGATTAGTGAGGCATGATTTGCCCTTGCAAAAGCCATGTTGGCTCTCCTTTAGCAGCGCCTTCTCTTCTATGTGCCTATTAATTCTATCTTTTAGGATGGTTTCCATCACTTTACCTGGGACACATGTCAAACTGACAGGTCGGTATTTTCCTGGATCACCCCTGGATCCTTTTTTGAAAATTGGTGTTATATTCGCTACCTTCCAGTCATCAGGCACAAAGCCTGATTTGAGGGAAAGATTATATATTTTGGCTAGGAGATCAGCAATTTCATCTTTAAGTTCCCTGAGAACTCGTGGATGGATGCCATCTGGTCCTGGTGATTTGTTAGTGTTTAGCTTAACAAGACATGCAAGGACCTCCTCCCTGGTTATTTCTATCTGGCTTAATTCTTCGGTTTCCCTCCATACGAAGATAGGCTCTGTTTTGGGCATGTGGCCTCTGTCTTCTTCAGTGAATACTGAAGCAAAGAATTCATTGAGTCTCTCTGCAATCTCTGTTTCCTCTTTAATAACCCCTTGCCTTCCATTGTCATCTAATGGTCCAATGGCCTTCCTAGTTGGGTTCTTACTTCTAATGTACTTAAAGAAGTCTTTGTTATTTCTCTGAGTATTTTTAGCTATACGCTCCTCAAAGTCTTGCTTTGCTTTCCTGATTGTTGCCTTGCATTTGTTCTGCCAGAATTTATGTTTCTGCCTGCTGTCCTCATTCGGACAAGCCTTCCATCTTCTAAATGAGCTTTTCTTGCTCTTGATCACTTCCCGAACAGCTCCTGTAAGCCACATTGGAGTCCTCTTGGACCTGGCAGTGCCCTTTTTCCTTTTGGGTATGCATTCCAATTGAGCCTCTGTTATTGTTTTTGTAAACAGCCTCCATGCCTCTTGGAGTGTTTGGACTCTCTCAATTTTCCCTTTCAGCTTCTTTTTTACTAGTTTCCTCAACTTTGGGAAATTTCCTTTTTGAAAATTTAAGGTCTCTGTGTTAGATTTTATCAGTGACTTGCGGTCTATGATCAAGTTAAACATAATTGAGTTGTGGTCACTGTTCCCTATTGGATCAGTCACATTAACATCTTGCACCAGATCCTGAGTATTACTCAGGATCAAGTCAAGGATTCTTGTACCTCTAGTTGGGTCTTCAACCATCTGTCCCAGGGAACAATCATTTAGCATATCTAGGAACTTTATCTCTTTATCATGTGCTGAACAACAGTTCACCCAGTCTATGTGAGGGTAATTGAAGTCCCCCATTATAACCAGGCTTCCCTTCTTGGATGCCTCCTTTACAACATTCTCCAACTGCCAGTCTCCCTTAAGAGTTTGGGTCGGAGGCCGATAGTATATGCCTACTGTTAGACCATCCTTGTGGCCTGGTACTCTTACCCACAGAGCTTCTAATGGTGACTCCAAATCACCTAGATATTCCAATTCATACGATTTTATCACTTCTTTGACATACAAGGCCACACCACCTCCCATTTGCCCCTTCCTATCCTTCCTGTACAGTTTGTAGCCTGGGATAACTGTATCCCACTAGTTATCATCCGTCCACCAGGTTTCAGTGATACCAATAATATCAATATTCTTATCTATTGCTAAGTATTCCAGCTCCCCTATTTTGTTCCGGAGGCTTCTGGCATTTGTATACAAGCATTTATATATGCTTTTCTGACACAGTCTTTTGTGTCCAGTTGCATTGTTAGACTGCCTCTTGCATCCTTCTGCTAGAATGCTAGTGACTAGCTCCTCGCTCTGCTCAGTAATTTTTGCATCCTCCTCACTACTCAAGTTCACACTTTCCCGAACCGGATGCTGCCCAGCTCCTGTCGGCTTTCCCCCAGTTATCAGTTTAAAAGCTGCTCTGCAGCCTTTTTGATGTTGAGTGCCAGCAATCTGGTCCCATCATGGTTCAAATGCAACCCATCCCTCCTGAACAGATTTGGCTTGTCCCAAAATGTTCTCCAGTTCCTGACAAATCTGAAACCCTCCTCTCGACACCACCGCCTCATCCACGCATTGAGGCTTCTGAGCTCTGCCTGCCTGGTAGGTCCTGCGCGAGGGACAGGCAGCACTTCTGAAAATGCTACCTTGGAAGTCCGGGACTTCAATCTTCTTCCTAACAACCTGAATTTGGCTTCCAGGACAGACCGCTTGGCCTTCCTAACATCATTGGTACCAACGTGTACCATGACAACTGGCTCGTTCCCAGTTCTCTCTAACAATCTATCTAGATTTCTTGTGATGTCTGCAACTTTTGCACCTGGCAGGCAAGTCACCATACGGTTATCATGTGCATCACAAATCCATTTCTCTGTATTTCTAATTATTGAATCGCCTAGTACAAGGAGCCTCTCTCCTGCAATCTGTTCATCTACATGCACCTCATCAACCATATTAAGGGAGAGAACCTCAGTTTGTTCCTGTTGTTTATCTTCCTGGATCTCATCAAGTGTGATGAAAGAGAGATCATCAGGTGGAACCAGTTGTTCCTCTGTGTGTTCCTCATCAGGTGTGATGAGGGAAAGAGCCTCAAATTTATTCTGTAATTTCAGACTCTCAGAGCAATCCCCTATTCTCCTCCTTTGAGTCACATTCCTCCAAACATCTACCTCCTGAGTTAGTGAAGGGCCTTCTCCCTCAGAACTGTGCCCTGTCTCTTCTTTGTCCAGCATAGTCTGCTCCGCTCTGTCCAAGAACAGCTCAAGCTCCTTAATTTGTTGGTGGTTAGATATGCGGGCCTCTAGCTGCTGGACCTTCTCTTCTAGTAGTGCAACCAGCTTGCACTTGCTGCAAGTGTAGTTCTCCATATGCTTTGGCAAGAACACAAACATGGCACAAGAATTGTAGGTAACTACAGCTGTTCCCTCAGAATCCATTTTAACAAGTGCAGTATTCTGGGCCTCAAAAATGTACACTTTTACTACCTTTCTACCTAGTAAGACTATATTCTTCTTTTGTTACTAGTTTGTAATCTCGAGCTCCGTTAGGCGCGCGGGCCTCTAAAGCAGCTCTACTCCAACTGCAAAACTTACCAGTGCTCACTTCCTTTGTTTGGCTCTCCTCAGCAGCAGCTCTGCTTAAGAGCACATGCAGAGTCAAAATGGCTGACCCTGAAAGAGCTCAGAGCTTTTAAAGGCTAGTGTGGCTCCGCCCCTATGAGTCACAGTTCAGGGAAGGGCCTGGTGTGGCCCTGCCCCCTGCTTCTGGAAGCTTCAAACTGCTTCCTCTGTTTGAACAGAGGTGGCTCTCAGCAGTTTCAATTATCAATTTAAATTAGTAGAGGCCTCTAAAGCAGCTCTACTCCAACTGCAAAACTTACCAGTGCTCACTTCCTTTGTTTGCCTCTCCTCAGCAGCAGCTCTGCTTAAGAGCACATGCAGAGTCAAAAGAAAGAGACTACTGTGTGTTCCATACATCATGGAAGGTCTTCTTCAGAAGGGATGGTATCCTTACTCCATCTTTGCTCTCTTCTCTCTGGTAGGCAAGAACCATTTTATTCAGTCAAGGCTTTGGCTACTGAATGACTGCTGAGAGAACATCTTTTCATGTTGTACTTTTTCATTCTTCAGTGTTTACAAATGGCTTCTGAGTTGTTTTAATTCCTTGAAGGGGGGAAGGTGATGGTCTCATTTGCAACAGGCCACAGAGCTTACAAATGGGCAGAGATTTGATTCTACACTAATGAAAAAATTGTATACTGTTGTGTGAGATCTCTTTTCCACATTGGTGTTAAGATCACAAGGTTGCTTTTCTCTGTCATGTACCAAAAGCACGTACTGTATGATTGTGTTGCTTCATCGCAAAGTGGTTAGATACAGCTTCTTGATTTACATTATTGTTCACAATAACATGTAGGGTGAAGAGAACTCTTGTCCTATTCATAGTTGATTTTTTGGACATAGTAGCCATGTTAGTCTGTGGTTCAGGCATATCAGAAAACAAAAACAAAACAAAAACAAAACATTACTGCAGCACTTTAAAGACTAACTGCTATATTTTTACTGTGAGCTTTCGTGGATCAAGTCTGAAGAAGTGGACTTGATCCATGAAAGCACACAGTAAAAATATAGCAGTTAGTCTTTAAAGTGCTGCAGTGTTTTTGTTTTTGTTTTGTTTTTGTTTTCTGATAAGCCTTGTCCTATTCAGGCATTCAAAAGGAATTAATTTGAACATTTGAGAGGTCTTGCTGTACTCGTCCCTATCATCATCTTGACACAAAGCTCAACACAAACCTGCTATACAGTACACATGGACCCTTTCCATGCAATTAACAATCCTGATTTTTCAGATTCCACAACAGGGTGAGAGACTTTTTATGTACCAACATCATTCCTCTTTAGACTTTTCTTCTTGTGTATGTAGGCCTTTACCTGGAGCTCTTGTATACACTTCAGTTAACAAGAATGTTGAAGTAGGCTGTGAGCCTATAGTTGTCTCATATGAAGGCTGTCATCTCACAGTATGTGGCTGAACCTGGCCTTTCTCTGTTATTTACAGAGTTCAGGACTTCCTTCACATATGGTTTGATTCTCCAGCTCAGCATTTTTCCCCCTCAGGAATAAACTTCTCAGTTGATCATTAATTCTTCATTTCCATATGGGGAATTAGAACAAGGGCTGTAAAGTGCAGAGGTGATGGATGGAAGCATAAAATGGATTGATTTTATGGCTGAGCTGTGTAAAGTTATCATACATTTGATTATTTATGTTGCCACTTACCATTAGTATCACTTTATCATGGAAAAACATTTGAGACTCTCTCAGCTAGAATGTTGCTGGGTTTCAGGACATAAAAATTGCCAATAAGAGCTTGATTTAAATGCTCAGAATTTAGCAGCTTAGCAAACAAATTAGTGTTTGCTAAGTCCCATTGATTTCGGGGGAAGTGCTTCTCAGAGTAAACATTTCTCTTGCTTCCTCAGCTAGCAACTACTATTTGAGCTTCATTGGCTAGAAAGCACTGAAGTAATGAGTTTCCAGTATACCATTCCCTTGAGGAGTTGGGAGCATTTTCTATTCTGAAAATTTCTCTCATTGAATGCTTTTTAGGCATCCAGATCAAAACAATAAAAGCAAAAATGATAACTAGTCTAGGTTTCCCTTGAAGAAGACTCTTGACACACTGTGAGAAAAAAAGCACACAGCCCAACATTCCATGAGAATACTTGGAAAGCTAAACTAAATGTTAAGCAGTCATTAAAATTAGGACTGCGTGTTTAAATGGTTATATCTCCTATAAATTTAGGTTACTCTGTGGAAGAGAAATTGAAGTCATGTTAAAGCTGTCTTGTTGTAACATAATTTCAATGATACTATCATTAATCTGTATATAACACAGGGAGTTTGTGTGCAGAATAGCTGGGCCATTTCAACACAGTGCCATAATAAATGTTAAGGATACATATGAATCTCCCAGTTTCATGCAGAATTAATTTAGTGCATCAAAATGTATCCCCGTTTCATCCAGAAAGATTTTCACCCCATCTGCTTCAATTTGTTCTCCAGGTCTGAATGGATCAGAAAATGTTTAACGTAAATGCAATGGACAACCAAAATAGGGGTGAGTGTGCATTTATATATGTATTTGTATTTGTGATGATGTTGCTCATGAAATTGGGAGATGTACCATAAGGAAAGGTATAAATCTCCTAAAGGTGAGATATATACCACTGTTAGTCCTTCCAACCCCCCCCCCTCCCGACTGAGTCCACAGGCTATTATTACATGGGTTCCAGCTTGGTTTTGTCACTTGGGACTACATTTATTAAAGGCGTAGAGTCAGCTCAACAGTCACCTCCCCCCCCCCCAATATTCCCAGAATATTGAGCCTCTGACACTAACTCACAGGTTATAGTCTGCCCATCTAGGGCCCCAGTTGATTCCACTGGGTCCTTGAATATCCCGGGCTAAAGACACAGCCAGGAAATATGAGCCCCAATCCAGGATGTAGTTAGTCTTTTTAGGGAGGGGTTGGTAAAACTGGTTAATGAGGAATGGACTCACAGCACTTCTCCTCTCGGAGTCTCCTTTGCCACCTCTGTTGCTGCCCATGTCACCAATGCATTAGCTGGATTGGGATAGGTACTTCATCTCCTGTTGAGCCATGAAGACCCCAAGGCTGGAGTAGTGCTGAATAGATTTGGAATCCATTGTTGGAGCCTCTGTTCCATTTTATTTTATTTTATTTTATTGTCAAATTTTTATACTGCCCACTCAGCCAAGGCCGACTCAGGGTAATTTGCAATCACAATTAAAAACATGTAAAAAACAATTAAACCTACCCACACCCTAAAGAAGAGGTGCAGGAACCGAAGGCACCATGGGTTTGGTGTATGCAAACCAAGACACGGGACACAGCCTCGGGCTGGGTTAACTCAGGTTTATTGCATCGTGGACAGAGGGAACATGAGGTAATGGCGGATCAATCGCTCTTTATATACAGCAGTCATACATTTGAACGTGGTGCCATGGTAGCCCATTGGCTACTGTCTGCGTGACGTCATTGCAGGTCACGCCCTTCTTGTCCAGGTGTAGGTAGTGGCGGGAAAACTTCCCGCGCTGTTGCCTTTGATGAGTTCGGACCAAGAGAGCTTGGACGCTCGCTGCTGCCAGCTGGTGGTCATTAGCTCGCGTCCTATTACAGGGCTTATATGATACAGCTGAAGGTTACATTGTTGCTATAGGCAAGGTTACATTGACTCAGATACATTGCAATCCATGTGTACAGTAAAACCATCAGAACACAACATCCCTCCCCCCTAGGACGAGACAACGTCTCGAGCCCACCTTAACACACTCCCCCCCCCTTATGAGACAAAGTCTCTCAGCCAAGATGGCTTATTTCGAACACGCTGGGGTCTCGGTGCGGGCTGCCTCTCCCTGGGATTGCTACCTTCTCTTTGTCCCCTGGTCTCCTGTCCTGCAATATGAGAGGGAGACTCGTTAATGACTTTCCGCGGCTCCGCGGCGCCGTTGGGAGGTGTGCTCTTTCTTAGGGAGGAACCGGGGGCACTGGGGGCTAACGAAAAACCCCTCTTCTCGCTTGGATGGGTGGGGGAACACTCCTGAAAACCCCCCCGGCTCGCCAAATCAAAATCAAAATCACTATCGGGGGCAGCGGTCGCGAACTCCTCTCCCCCTTCCCCGGCCCCTGCTAGAGCTGGCGTATCAAAGGGATATGAGTCGGGGCCGCTGCTTCTGCTTCCTTCCCCCCATGCTTGGGACTGTTGTCCACTGCTGTCTCCCCCTTGGGTTAAGCGGGTGGGGGAGAACCCTAACGCTGAATCCTGTTGCTGAGCTCCACTGACTGGCCCAATCACCCGGTGCCTCAGTTGATCTGCGTGCCTCCTCCAGAGGAGGCCGGTGTTCGTCTCGACCCGGTACGACACTGGCCCCGTCTGTTCTACAACCGTCCCTGGTACCCAGGCTGGCCCTGCGCTGGAATAGTTCCTGCAGTGAACAGGGTCACCGGCAGCGAAACCTTTCGAGACTGCCAACCCCACGTTTTTCCCTTTATCCTCGACTCTCGTTGGGTCTAGCCTGGACAGGAGCGTGGTCAGTTTTCGCCGCATCAAGAGCTCTGCCGGCGAGTAGCCGGATGCCAAAGGGGTCACCCTATACGCTAAGAGGAATTGGCACACTTGGTGATTCAGGTCCCCCGGGCCCATGCGCCGCAGCGCCTCCTTCGTTGTACGCACCAACCGTTCCACTTGGCCATTCGTGGCCGGGTGAAACGGTGCGGACGTGATATGCCGAATGGCGTTTGTCGCCATGAATGCCCCGAACTCAGCGGAGGTGAAACAACTAGCGTTATCGCTGACTAAAGTGTCGGGTAAACCGAACGTGGAAAAGACTCTCCGTAGCCGGCTAATTGTCGTGGCGGAGGACGTGCTTTTTACCGGGATAACCTCCAGCCACTTGGAGAACGCATCCACGACTAGGAGAAACATGGTTCCTCGGAATGGGCCAGCGAAATCTACGTGCACCCTGGACCATGGCCCCCGTGCTGTGTCCCATTCCCTATGTGGAAGACGGGCCGCCTCAGGGCGGGACCCCTGGCAAGCCTCGCAAGTGCCAACCATGTGCTCAATATCCGTGTCCAGCTGCGGCCACCAGAAGTAACTCCGGGCCAGCGCCTTTGAACGAACTATGCCCGGGTGGCTGACGTGCAGCAGTTCGAGCACCCTCGTCCGCAGGGGCGCAGGGACCACCACCCGTTGGCCCCACAGAAGGCACCCCCTCTCTAGGGACAACTCTAGCTTTTTCCTAAAGAACGGGTCGAACTCCGTACTCGGGGACGAACCCGGCCACCCCTTCTGCACCCATGAGCAAACCTTCGCCAGCGTCCTGTCCTTTCCTGTCGCCCTAGCAATGTCGGCTGGCACTATTGGGGGAGCGTCTAAAACCTCAATTAGCAACACCTGGCGGTCCTTTTCTGCTCTCGCCTTTTGGGCGTCCGACAATGGCAAGGGGGATCTCGAAAGCGCATCAGCATGGCTGATCTCCTTTCCGGGCCTGTACTCTAACTCATGTTGGTACGCGTTGAGGAAAATAGCCCATCGCAGCATTCTCGGGGACAGGATCTGCGGCGTGGGCTTGTGCGCCGTGAAAATCCCTAACAGCGGTTTGTGATCGGTCACGATTTTGAACGGGCGGCCATACAAAAAATCGTGAAATTTTTTGGTCCCCGATACGATTGCTAATGCTTCCCTGTCGGTTTGCGCGTAATTCCGCTCCGCTTGGGACAGGGACCTTGAGTAAAATGCTACCGGGGCCTCCCTTCCGTCCTCCAACACGTGGCACAGCACCGCCCCCACCCCCACCGGGGATGCATCACAAACTAGGACCACAGGCCGTTTGGGGTCGAAATGCGTCAGGATTGCCTCAGATGTTAGGAGTTGCTTTAGCTCCTTGAACGCCCTCTCGTGCTCATCACCCCACATCCACGGCTCCTCCTTTTTCAGCAACCGATGGAGCGGTTCGGCCACGGACGCCTTCCGCGGGAGGAATGTATGGTAAAAATTTAGGAGCCCCAGGAAAGATTGCAGCTCGGTCTTGGATGTGGGGCGAGGGGCCTTTTTAATGGCTGCTACCTTGGATTTAGACGGCTTAATCCCCTCGGGTGTGATTCGGAACCCTAAAAACTCGACCTCTGTTTCGAAAAAAACACATTTATCCTTCCTCAATCTCAGCCCCGCTTTCTCGAACACGGTCAGTACCTTGTCCAACCTTTTCGCTAGTTCAGCCTCACTCCCCCCTGTTATCAACACGTCATCAAAATAAGGCAACACCCCCTCCAGGCCCTTTAGGAGGCGTTCCACGAGCGATTGAAAAAGACCGGGTGCCGAGTTCACGCCGAACTGTAACCGCGACACCTGGAACGCTCCCTTATGTGTAACTATCGTTTGTGCCGCGGCCGTGGCGGGGGTCACAGGAAGTTGCTGATAGGCTTGTGCCAAATCGAGCTTAGCGAAACACTTTCCCCCATTTAGCCTGGCCAAAAGGTGGCTTATCACTGGCACCGGGTATGCATTAGGGCGGATCGCCTTGTTAATTGTACACTTATAATCTGCGCAAATGCGCACCTCCCCGTTAGCCTTTAGAGCCGTTACAATTGGAGTTTCCCACTCCGCGGAATCAACAGGAATAAGAATCCCCTGGCCCACCAGTTTGTCCAATTCCGCCTCTATCTTGTCCTTGAGTGCAAACGGCACCCTGCGTGGTTTGAGTCTTATCGGGCGGACCTCCGGGTCTATGTCGAAAGCTACAGGGGGTCCCTTGAACTTTCCGAGTCCTTTCTCAAAAACGGCGGGATGCGCATCGCAAACCGCTTGTATTGGGTCTCCCCCCACGGTATGCACCCCCCCTATGAACAACCCTAAGGGCTGAAACCACTGTGTTCCCAGGAGGCTACAGCTTCCCCCTTTCAGGACAACTAGGGGCAGTTCCGCAGAATGTCTCTTAAAATTGACCCGAAACTTCCCAACCCCCAATACCGGAATGTTGTTTCCCTGTACGTCCCGTAGTGTGGACCTCAACGCTTTAAGCTTTGGCCGCACGTGGGGGTCGATTTTCAGGAACTCTTTCTGGGGAATTATGGAAAAGGAGGACCCCGAGTCAATTTCCATCTTAATAGGGGCCCCTTGTACTAATACCTCAACGAAGTAATGGGACTGTCCCGCGGACACGCTGAACACTGAGGCGTCGTCCTCGCTGCTGTCCGAGACGCGGCCCACGCCGTCCTGCTTCCTCGTGGTCTGGGCGCCATCTTTGGGCCTTGCTGGACGGTCCGGCCTGGCCGCGCGGTCTTGTGATTGCCTCCGGCCCTCTTTCCGCTTTCTGCACGCCTTGGCGATGTGCCCCCGACGGCCGCAGGTGTAACACTCGGCCTTCCTGAACGGGCATCTCGCGCGCTCGTGGGCCGCTCCGCAACCCTCGCAGCGTCGACCGCCCTTCCGGACCTTCTGGACCTCCTCGCCGTCGCTGCCTTCCGTAGACGACTTTGAGGCCCGCCGAGTCGCGTGCACCGACTGTCCGGCCTTCCCGTGCACCGAATTTTCCGCCTTGCCGGCTTTAGGACGCCACTCACGCCACTGATGCATCTCGTCCACTCCGGCATTCGTGGACTCTGCGGCTTCCGCGGCCTCTATGACTTCGGCCAGCGTGGGTGGCGGCTCCTTATTCATCAAGCTGCGCTGCACCTCCTTGTCTTTCAGGCCACATAACACGCCGTCCCTGAGGATCATCTCCAGGATGTCGCCCCATTTACAGGGGGCGGCGGCTATCCTCATGGCGGCCACGAATGCCTCAACCGACTCGTCTGGCGCTTGGACTCGCCTCCAAAACGCGCTCCGAGCGGGAAACATTGCCCTCGAGGGGCAGAACCGCTCTCGCAGCAGCTTCATGATGTCGCTCGCCTTAAAGTCGCTCACCTTCTTCGGAGCGATTATGCCCACCAGCGTCCGCTTGGTTTCCATCCCGAGCATTCTGGTGAGGATGGCCCTCTTCCTCTCCTCGTCGTCTTGTTTGACTCTGAGTTCCACCAGTGCCGCCTGGAAGTCCATCTCAAGCAGCTCCCAGTCTTGCGGTTTGGTGATGTTGAACCCGCTCTGTGCCCTGGCTGTTCCGTGGGGATCCATCATCCCACCTTCGTCGCCAATTTGGTGTATGCAAACCAAGACACGGGACACAGCCTCGGGCTGGGTTAACTCAGGTTTATTGCATCGTGGACAGAGGGAACATGAGGTAATGGCGGATCAATCGCTCTTTATATACAGCAGTCATACATTTGAACGTGGTGCCATGGTAGCCCATTGGCTACTGTCTGCGTGACGTCATTGCAGGTCACGCCCTTCTTGTCCAGGTGTAGGTAGTGGCGGGAAAACTTCCCGCGCTGTTGCCTTTGATGAGTTCGGACCAAGAGAGCTTGGACGCTCGCTGCTGCCAGCTGGTGGTCATTAGCTCGCGTCCTATTACAGGGCTTATATGATACAGCTGAAGGTTACATTGTTGCTATAGGCAAGGTTACATTGACTCAGATACATTGCAATCCATGTGTACAGTAAAACCATCAGAACACAACAATGGGGAAGGAGTTTCTTCTACACCATCCACCCAATGGAGGTTACCCTTCCACCTGCACCCCACACTTGGCCCGCCAGCCAGGTTTTAAGTTCTTTTCTGAAAGGCAGCAATTCTGTCCAGAGACGTAGCTCTGTTGGCAGGAGGTTCCAGAGGGCCGGCACAGACATGTATTCCACTGCTGAATCAGCAGAGTAGGAGGTGGCATCATTTGTCTTCTATCTCTGCTTGCAGCTCCACAGAGGCACAGAAGATTGGTCTTGACTTATTCTCCCTGGGACTGTTCCTCATCAAAATAGTTGATGACAGTCCCCCACCCCAAGTCTCACAACTCTCACACTCTTATGTCCAATGTTGCATATTCATCTAGATGTCCCAATGCAGCTGGCAACCATTCCTCCAGCTATAGCAGCACTTCCCCACTGCTTAGGGCAGCGATGGTGAACCTTGGCACTCCAGCTTGAACTTCAATTCCCAGAAGCCCTGATCAGCAGGAGTGCTAACTTGGACATCTAGTAATTGAAGTCCAAGAACACCTGGAGTGCCAAGATCCGCCACCATAGGCCTAGGGGATCAAGAGACTCATCATTCCCAGACTCCTCTGGGCTTGTGGGGTGGGGCCACAAAACCTACTGGAGGCATGCAGGCCAATCCCTTCGCAAAGCCACTGACAAGCAGGGCATTGGGCCTTACGCTTTGGTCAATCATGGCAATGCCAAGAGAAAGAGTCCATATTAAAATAGGCCATTCCTTTACAGTACTGCACTTGAAACCTAAACTTAAAACTTCTCCATTTTAATACTTGATAGTTCTGTTTAGCTAATTGCAACTTGTTCTTACATTCAGATTTACTGTCCTAACATAATTGGTAAGAGTAGATTGGCAATGGCAAGAATTATTAGCCCTGGAAATGACTTGGCTAATAACAGAATGAGTGTTTGTGGCTGTATTATTTGGTTGTACCTGTTTGGTTGTACCTGTTTGTTCTGTGACGACTGTACTGGCCTCTGACTGTAATAAAGTTTTGAAGTTGAAGATTGAAGCATGGTTAGGTACCAACAGGTGAAGTGATGACTGATATCCTTCATCTGTGCAAGCTATTGGAAAGCAGCATGGCCCATCACTATATTCTATATGTGGTGGTGGTGGTGGTGGTGGTTGTTATTTATTCATTTATTTATTTATTTATTTATTTATTTATTTATTATTTTTCACGCTTATATACCGCCCACTCAGGTACAACCCAACTCAGGACGGTTTACATAGCGGACAGTAAATACATAAAAGACACATAATAAAACAAAGTTAAAAGTTAAAAAACCCACCCCTAAAAGGTGCGCAAGAACCGAAGGGACCTTGGGGGAAGGCACACTTCTCTATACCAACCACCCAACGGTACCCCCATCCCCACCCGCACCCCAAACTTGGCCTGCCAGCCAGGTCTTTAGTTCCTTCCTAAAGGGCAACAACTCCGTCTGGAGACGCAGTTCCACAGGCAGGAGGTTCCAAAGGGCCGGTGTGGACATGGAGAAGGCCCTCCTCCTTGTGCCAGAGAGGCGAGCCCCCCTGGCTGATGGCACAAATAGAGAGCCCCTCCGGTCCGCTCTGGTTGGACAGACAGACGTCCTTAGGGCGATGCGGTCTCTAAGATACCCTGGCCCACTACCATGTAGGGCTTTAAAGGTCAAAACCAGCACCTTGAATTTCAAAATTATTGAAAATAGCCAAAATTCTGTGAAAAAATTAAAAAGCACAAGCACAGATATTTAAAAACACATGAAAATTAAACTTAAATTACAAGCAAATATGACTTCCACTGTTTTTGATCCCAGCCAATTTTATCCATGGCCGTGGGAACTTTGCCCTGAACTGGTCTTCCCATCTGGTTGCTGGCCTTCCTAGTGGTCATTTTATGTCAAAGATGGCAGGTGGATGAAAGCTATCACCAAATGGATACCACTATCTTATATGCAGTTCTTCATTCGGTCAACCCTTCATATGTGTAGCATCCTTCCTTCGATTGCTCTTTGTGTTACATCAGTTTTTAAAATGTCAGCTTTTGTAGCTGCCCATGCAGGCAGAATGGTGGTGTTGATGAGTTCAGCCCATAATTTTCTCATGTTTGCTTCACTAAGCACATCCTTTATGTTGTTAAAAGCTGTCCATGCTGCTTGTCTTCTTGAAATTTCTTTTGTTATATCTTGCCTTAGGTTAACCTCTTGCCCAAGGTATACATATGAATCAACTTCTTCTACTATCTCATTTCCACATCTTATATCTATGGCATTTGTGGAGGCATTCCGTATATATTTCATTTTTGACATATTGATCTTCAGGCCAATCTT
This sequence comes from Bradypodion pumilum, assembly GCA_035047305.1. NCBI lineage: Eukaryota > Metazoa > Chordata > Lepidosauria > Squamata > Chamaeleonidae > Bradypodion > Bradypodion pumilum. Next base: position 490,713,779 of record JAWDJD010000001.1, read on the forward strand.
TTGACTTTCTGCATCTAACTCTTGGAGCATATTCTGCGCTTCTTCTACTGATTCTGATATTAACACTATATCATCAGCAAAGCGAATATGGGATAAGTACTCACCGTTTATACAAATTCCCTTTTTCTCCCATGTCAAATTGTGCACTGCTGATTCTAAGGTGGCAGTAAACAACTTTGGGCTAATTGTATCACCTTGATGGACTTCTCTTTTTATAGGGATCTTCATCAGTTTCTGAAATAAAATGATTTGTGCTGTACATCCCTTATACACTTCTTTGAGAAGAATAATATAGCGTGGACCAATGCAATTTTCGTAGAGCGCTTGCAACACCATGTTGGTTTCAACAGAGTCAAAGGCCTTCTCATAATCCATGAAGGTGATAACAAATGGCAATTTATACTCTCTCTATAATCTTTAGTTTAAGCATATTATAATAAAATGCACAGAAAATTATTTTAAGTGCTCACTCAGCCAAGCCTGTTTAAATCTATGAAGGAAATTCTGTATTGCCCTCATGTGCTACTGCTGCTGCTGCTACATGTTGCCTTTGTACTGCTGGTACCTGGCATGTGTGGCATGGCATATTGCGTTGTTGTGTGGCATTATCCTTATATGTCTCCTGCCTTCCTATATTTATATTTCTCTTTGATGTAAACAATTGAATTTTTCAGGTCCTACAAGTTTAGAGTCTTTACTCACTACATAAAAACCTTAAAAATTATAATTGAATTTTCTATTGCTTTTACAACTCTTTTTAATATAGTCCCCTATAAATCAGGATCTGGCAAGCTGCCAGTGTGACAATAAACTTTATTATTTTGATAATAGCTGAGATGCTGAGGATTTCAGTGTGTTGAAACTATAGAAGTCTAGTAAATAAAGTAAAGCAGGCCAATGGATCTAGTAAAATAAGGTAGAACAAATCGCTGTAAACATCAGTTCTCATCATATTAATGGACTTTGTTAGTAAACAGATTCAGCTGTCAGACATGTTATGGAACAAACTTGGCTGAAGCTATCTAATTGTTTTGCAGTGACTTTTAATAAACTGCTGCTCCAATCACATTTTAAGATACTATTTACATTTTCAGGATTGCTTTTTCTGCACCAGCCCCTTAATTATTAAGGGCAATCTATAATGCAACATAAGAACATAAGAACATAAGAACAGCCTTGCTGGAACAGGCCACAGCCCATCCAGTCCAGCATTCTGTCTCACACAGTGGCTCACCATTTCCTTCAGGGTATTCCCAAGGAGATGCCTTCACCTGCTTAGGATTCCCTGGAAATGGCATTGAGAGATATCCTGCCTATCTCTCCAACCCGGAGGTTGTCCTTAGGTAGCCATAATTATAGCCATTGATAGCCTTGTCCTCCATGAACTTGTCTAATCCTTTCTTAAAGCTGTCAAGAGTGACAGCTGTCACCATTTCTTCTGGCAGGGAGTTCCATAGACCAGTAATCATCTGGGTGAAAAAGTACTTTCTCTTATTTGTTTGAGAACTAGTACCCAAAAGTTTCATGGAGTGTCCCCTAGTTCTAGTGTTGTGCGATAGGGAAAACAGTTTTTCCTTATCCACTTTGTCCACACCGTGCATGATTTTATAAACTTCAATCAGGTCACCTCTTAGACGCCGTCGTTCAAGAGTGAAAAGGCCCAACCGTTGCAGCCTCAGATGGTAAGGAAGGTGTTCCAGTCCCCTAATCATTCTGGTTGCCCTCCTCTGTACTTTCCCAACTCCATAATATCCTTCTGGAGGTATGGCGACCAGAACTGTACACAGTATTCCAGATGGGGCCTCACCATAGATTTATAAAGAGGCAAAATAACACTTGCTGACTTATTTTCTATACCCTTCCTAATGATCCCTAACATTGAGTTTGCTTTTTTCACTGCTGAGGCACACTGGGTTGACACCTTCATTGAGCTGTCCACCAGAACACCAAGGTCCCTTTCCTGGTTTGTCGCAGAGAGTTCAGACCCCATCAGTTTATAAATGTAATTGGGGTTCTTTGCCCCAACATGCATCACTCTGCACTTACTAATGTTGAAGCTCATTTGCCACTGTTTTGCCCACTCCCCCAGTGTCAAGAGATCCCTCTGGAGCTCCTCACAATCTCTCACAGTTTTCACTACCCTGTATAATTTAGTGTCGTCAGCAAATTTGGCTACCTTGCTTTTTACTCCTACCTCTAGATCATTTATGAAGAGGTTGAAAAGCAGGGGTCCCAGTACTGAACCTTGGGGGACCCCACTCTTTACTTCCCTCCACTTGGAGAAGTGTCCATTTAGTGCTACCCTCTGTTTCCTGTCCCTTAGCCAGTTGCTGATCCAGGACAAGACCTGTCCCTTTATTCCATGACTGGTAAGTTTATTCAAGAGCCTTTGGTGTGGGACCTTGTCAAAAGCCTTCTGAAAGTCCAGATAAACAATGTCAACTGGATCCCCCTTATCCACATGCTTGTTGACACTCTCAAAAAATTCCAATAGATTAGTGAGGCATGATTTGCCCTTGCAAAAGCCATGCTGGCTCTCCTTTAGCAGCGCCTCCTCTTCTATGTACCTATTAATTCTATCTTTTAGGATGGTTTCCATCACTTTACCTGGGACACATGTCAAACTGACAGGCCGGTAATTTCCTGGATCACCCCTGGATCCTTTTTTGAAAATTGGTGTTACATTCGCTACCTTCCAGTCATCAGGCACAAAGCCTGATTTGAGGGAAAGATTATATATTTTGGCTAGGATATCAGCAATTTCATCTTTAAGTTCCCTGAGAACTCGTGGATGGATGCCATCTGGTCCTGGGGATTTGTTAGTGTTTAGCTTAACAAGACATGCAAGGACCTCCTCCCTGGTTATTTCTATCTTGCTTAATTCTTCGGTTTCCCTCCCTACGAAGATAGGTTCTGTTTTGGGCATGTGGTCTCTATCTTCTTCAGTGAATACTGAAGCAAAGAATTCATTGAGTCTCTCTGCAATCTCTGTTTCCTCTTTAATAACCCCTTGCCTTCCATTGTCATCTAATGGTCCAATGGCCTTCCTAGTTGGGTTCTTACTTCTAATGTTAACATTTCACTTTTTGACACAAAATCAAGAGTATTCAATGTTGCCACAATTTCATACTGTGAGCGATTCTGGAGGTTATATCTGCATCATACAGGTAAATGACATGACCGCTGCAAAGCCATCATGACCACTGCAGAGCCTTCATCCTATAACAATATGGGGAACTGCTTATAATATTCAGTTTTCTGTTGTCTCAGTAATTCCTCTTGCTTCCTAGTCACAGGGACAGAGAATGCAAAGTGCATGCCATTAGTAGAGGGGATTCTTTAAGAACTGAATGACTAAAGGAGCATCATTTGGGCATTCCCTGCAAAAATTTGTAGGTTCATTCATTTTGGTGTCGGAGATTACTCTGGGTTGAATGGATTTTTGCAGGGTCTGCCTGAATGAGGCTCCTTTCATTTCCCCCATCATGCAGCTCTTGGAAATCCAACCTGTCTTTCCAGTCTCCAAGCCTAGTGCCTTAACCACTAAGCCACTGGCGGATATACTGTCCCATAGCAACCTAGCTATATCTGTATGATTTATTCTTTTCCCTTCCAACCAAGATCTCTGTAGTCTTCTAGCCAACAAATTCCCTTGGTATACTTTGCCCTAATATACTTACCATGAGTACAGAATGAGATGTATCAACCTTTTAATGCAGGTCACATACTTCAGATAAATAACCGAACTTGGTTGTTAAAGATTGTGTAGGAACATAACGTACGTCAAGCATGAGATGACTATCAAGATAGAAAAAATTGAGAACAATATTAAGTGGTGGACACTGAATATTATCGTCTATGCAGCTCTAATAAATCACAGTTATGTTTCCTGTGTCATCTGCTGCTAGAGCTAATACCCAATCAATTATAGTAGACTTCAGTTATTTTCCTTATTTACTATTGAAATAGAGTAAAAAAATTCAATAAGTTGCTTGGAAATGTTTCTAATATAAAATTTCAGTATATAACCCCTGGTGTCATATTGATGTTTCTACATATTCTGTGTATCTTTGCTGGAGGCAGCATGATAATCAATGCAGACAAAGCATTTAGTTTTTTAAGCATTTGTAAAAATTCCTATTGGACTTTGTTTTTTGATTGACTTACAGTGGAATCCATGTTTACTCAAAGGCAATTTAATGTATTTCCTGCTGGGTAAATCTAGCCAAGATACTTATAAAATATTTGCCATTTGTAGTCAGTAATGTTTAAGTTCAGTATTCAATATTTTGACAGTATTGATAAATACTACGTAGTATCCTAAACATTCATAGACAGGAGTCTATAAAAGTTTATGCTTCAACAGAATTTTAAGTTTACAGTTCAATTTTATAGCCTAAATTTAATTTCTAGTCCAAAACAGAATAGACCAACTAAATTTATAGGAGTTTAGTTTGTCAAAATTAATGAAGTCACAAGAACTCAGTAGACTTGTTAATCTTTGGAGCTAAGAACTAGATTAAGGCCTATGTGTATAAAATCTTGGCCCGTGGGGACCAGAGTGATGCAGTCAAAGTCCTAACCAGGTATCTGGAGGCTGTTCAGGTCTGGATGGGGGACAATGGGCTTCAGCTGATTCCCGGCAAGACTGAGTGGCTGTGGGTTTGGGGCCCATGTTATCCTGGGAGCTACCAGCTTTGGTTCTGGATGGGGCATCACTGCCTCAGACAGATCCGGTGTGTAACCTGGGGGTCCTCCTGGACCTGCGGCTACTGCTCGAAGAGCAGGTGGCAACCGTGGCTAGGAGGGCCTTTATGCAGCTTTGTGTCATCTACCAATAATGCCCACTCCTGGACTGCGACTCCTTGCTCATGGTCACTCATGCTCTGGTCACCACCAGATTGGATTATTGTAACACGCTCTACATGGGGCTGCTGTTGACGACCATTCGGAGGCTGCAGCTGGTCCAGAATGCAGCTGCCCAGTTGTGTTGGGGTGGGGGCATTATGCTCATGCTTCACCGCTGGTCCAGGAGCTGCACTGGTTGCCAGTGTGCCTCCAGGTGCAATTCAAGGTGCTGGTTTTGACCTTTAAAGCCCTCTATGGCTGTGGTCTGGGTTACTTCCGGGACCACGTTACCCCAAGGTATTCTACCTATCCTACAAGGGTAGACCAGAGAGGCTCTGTGGTGGTTCCTTCGACGAGAGAAGCACACCTGACTGGGACCAGAAGAAGAGCCTTCTCAGTGTTTGCCCCAGCCCTGTGGGACCTCTTACCACCAGAACTGCGCCTCCAGACAGAGCTGCTCCCCTTTAGAAAGGCACTCAAGACCTGGCTATGCCAGCGGGTGTGGGATATGACATGTGGTATGGCCTAGTCCTGCTGGCTTGTTTAGCTGCCTCAGGTTACTGCTGTCAGTTGTCAGATTCTCTACTTGTTTGCTTTTATGTTTTCTTTTAATACCGCTTTTATCTTGTCAACTTTTATCCTTTTATCTTCTTAAGGGGTTAGGGAGGGTATTGGAGGTTTTTTAAAGAGGTTTTTAAGACTGTGTATATTTTTAATGCTGATTGTTTGCCGCCTTGGGTCATCTGAAGATGAGGAAGGCAGGATATAAATGGCATAAATAAAAAAATAAAAAAATCAGAAGGTCAAACTTCTCTGTCTTTCTTTATCTGGCTGTGGAACCAGAGGTTGAGAGTTTGATTGTGCCAATAGCCAGCCTGCACAGTCATGAGCAAACTGTGAAGGCCCAAGGTGCTCCCAGAAGAAGGGTATGGAAAGCAATTTTTGCCATCTCTGGAATAATCCCCCCCTTACAGGTAGGAAGATGTGGGAGCACAAGAGACTAATGCATTGCCACTGGATGTCCTTCAGGTTGCGTCACAAGGCTTTATAAGTCAGCCTTACCCCAAGGTTGGCTTGGTTTGCTTTCTATGAGGCAATGGCTGTGTTGCCAAAGTTGGGTTGTTGTAGGGGGCAAGACAGAAATTTTGGTTCTGGGTTTATCTGACTGGCAGACTTAGAGAAAGGAGGTTTGGGACAGGTTTTGCCTATCTCATTTTGATTCCTACATGGACAAGGGGCATATCTAGGTTGGTACCACATTAAATAATTCACAATTTGATGTAATCTGGTGTGAGATGGGTTGGTAGAGCTGAGTCCCACCAGATATAGTTGGATGATTCAGCCTCCATTTGTGGGCCTTAGAAGGTCCTCTGGAATATGACCACCCTCAGCACATGAAAACCAAGTTGGAGATGGTCACAAGGAGGCCTCCCCAAGTAGGCCAGGCTAGGCCAGGCTGGCAAAGTGCAGTTTTGCCCAAGGATGGGGACTCACTTGATTCAGGATGGAAAGGGACCTGAAGGGTCCACCTGGTCTGGCACCCGGTTATATTCACTACCATTGCCCCCTGACAGGTTAGGGGTTTATTTTGAAAAAAAGTTCATTCATTTCATTTATTTGATTTGTATGCTGCCCACCCAGCATACGCCAACTCAGGATGCCTCACAGTATATCAAACAAAGATGCAATACAGTAAAACAATAAAGTACAAAATATCACATGATAACATACAATAAACGCAGTTAATAAACAAGTTATACTAAAAGTCAATCGCAAGGTTCTTCCCGCTTAGCATTTCCAATGGAGCCCGAGGCTCAATGTCCATGACCGGTGGCTCTTCTACCCTATTGCTAGGCGGGAGTGACACTGGTGGCTGTCTCCCATCCTGGGACCGATGACGTGGGCCCCGGGAGAGACACGGTGAAGTCCTCTGTCCAATTCAAGCCCAAATTCAAATCTCTTTCTTGTCTATTAATTTCCTGGTTGGAAGGCAATGTGTATTCTCTACCTAGACAGCCCTGGGAAAGGTAGCCATACTTTAGAATTGACTAGGTGGCACTTCATTATTATTAGTATTATATTATTATTTATTAGTTGCCTTTACAGATTCAGTTACACTGAGTGAAAGGTGTTATAAGTGCAGTGAACACTTTCTTCTCCTTAACATCTAGCTTGACACTGAAATAAGCCCTCTTTTAAGCCATAAAGTAATGAAAAATGATTCCCCTTATTTGAATTCCCCCTCAATATGTTGATTTCAGTTTGTATTCCAGCCCAAAGATGTGTGCTGTAGTCCTGCTCAAGATTACTTGTGAGCTGGTCCAATTGCTTCCCAACATCTTTTCTGCAACAATATTTCTCCTTCGTATAGTTTGTGAATCCCCACTATTGGGTTATGCGCCTGTGCAGAACATCAATCGGAGGCTTTAAAGCTGATTGGCTAAAAGTTTTGGCTGTAAGACCGCCCACCGTACCGCCCACCCTTAGGCGCCAGTGCGCCATTTTATCTCAGTTCTCTTCTTTCCGCCTCAGCAGCAGGACGATTGTTGAGAGCTTGCTCGATTTTTTTCCCCATTGATTCCCTTGGAAAAGACATCATTTTCTCAAAAATTTTCTGGAGATCTTGTCCTCCGGGCAGGATTGCCACCCCGGTACTTTTTCTTCTTTGAGGAATTACTCACCGCTCTTCGCTTCGGTCACCGTTTCTTCCCTCAAGGGGGTAGCAGCTGGCCGGCCCTTCGGGGTTGTTCGTCTTCTTGAACTTTCCACTTCCATTGGAAGAATTTTTTCATGGCTGCGGCCTTTAAGCAATGTTCTTCTTGTCTGAAGAAATTCCCAGCATCGGATGGGTACAGTCAGTGTCTCTTCTGCCTTGGGGAATCGCACCAAAGTCAGACCTGTGTGCGCTGCAGGAACTTCACTCATCTGGTGGTTCAAAACCATAGCAACTGGCTGAAGGCGCACCTAATGGAACTCGCCCTCGCTCCAACCGCTATGCCTTCCACTTCTGCCGCGATGAGTACTTCTCCTGGGAAAGCCCTCCAGTCATCGTCCTCTCTTCTTATTCGAAATAAAAAGAAGAAGGACAAGAATGAAGAGAAAAAGAAAAAGCACAGGTCAGATGACCGTCGTTCTCTACCACTTATGCCTCGCCCTCCTGTGTCTCTGAGGCTGTCTCCACCCTTCTCCATTGCTAGATGTCCCTTGCCAGGATCCTCTGCGTGGGGTGGTAGGTCGTCCTCCAACTCTCCTAACAGGGCCGCAGGGCTGGGGCTCCAGCTCGCCCCTTGCGATTTCCATCACCACCTCGTGAGAGGGGCCGTATCAGGCAAGTTTCCATCTCTCCGAGACCTCGGACTCCCACCATTGATGAGCCGGTGACCACCATTTCGGGCACCATTTTGTCACTAATCATCCTGGCCACCATTTCACCACCCACCATTTTGCAACCGGCTGGAGTTGATGCTGCCCAGATGGACCTCTTTAAAGGCATGTTTGAGGCCATGGCGAAGTCGTTCGTCGAACAGTTTAAGGCCACCATTCCTGTGACCTCTGTGGCTCCTGGACTGACCACTGCAAGCCCCAGGGATTCTGACCCTGCTGCCGCTCTGCCGCCCTCTCAAGGGTCAAGCAGTCACTCCGTTGGCCCGACCATATCGTCATGACATGATCCAGACGTTGAAGTGTTGAGCGCTCAGCCCGTCGACCTGCCCAGTGTACTGGCCCAGTCCTGATGTGGCTTTGAGGGTTCCCCACTCATCCTCTGATGATTCCAATTCGTCTTCAGAGGAGGATGAGGGGGAGGTCAACGCGGACAAGACACACGATCAGGCGATTGTGCCGTCGAGCCTTCACATGGTGAAGACCAGATGTCTCTCACCATGATGCTCACCCGTTTGGGCACCACGTTGAATTTACGGGTGGACCAGCCGCCGCTGGAAGGGGAGGACCAGATGATGGCCAAACAAGACAAGCAGGCCATCAGACAGGTCCATATCACTATGCTTCCCTCCATATTTACGTCAGCGAAGGCAACATGGAAGAAACCAGTTTCTGCGCACTCCGTTTCGTCCAGGCTCGACGGATTGTACTGAGTCCTGGACAAAAACATTGAGTTTCTTCAGGCTCACCCACTGCCCAACTTCTTGGTTGTGAAGGCCTTCCAACACAAGACTGCAGTTAGTGGGATCCCGGTTCCTTTGACTCCAGAGGGGAAGAAGCTAGACACGGTGGGCTGTAAGTTTTACGCCACCAGGTCTCTCTTCCTCAGAGCCGCCAATTACTCTGCCGCCATGGATCTATACCAGTCCCATCTTTGGAAAAAGACCAGGGCCATTGCCGCTAAGCTCCCGTCTGATGTCCAGAAGGAACTCAACTCGCTGGCCAAGAAAGGGGACTTTCTTGCCGAACAACAAATGAGGATGGCGAGACATATTAATTACTATGCGGCCAAGGATACGTCCTCCGCCATTCTTTTGAGGCGCCACGCCTGGCTCAGAGGGACCACTCTCAATGATTCGATGAAGAAATTGATCGAAGAGTTCCCTTTTGACTGACAGGGCCTCTTTGGCCAGGATACCGATAAGGTGTTGAACGAGTTGCACCAAACCAACACCACAATGAAGTTCCTGGGTCTCGCTACACCTTTGCAGCTGGCAAAACCCAGGTTCCAACCGTTCACCCACCATTATCATGGAAACCCTCAACAACAGGGCAGCTCCAACGAACAGTCAACGACAGTTTTTTACCGGCTGCGGCACCAACATAACAAACAGCGCTTCCAGCCGTATAATCAAGGCAAATGCATGGACGGCAAGTCCAAATCGCGGGTTTGTAGTCTCCCCGGCCAAGGCTCTCTTGCTCCACCTTCCATACCTCCCCCTCCGGAACTTCCTCCAGGTGTTGTCTGACATAACGAATGACTGGAGGGTCTTGAAGATCTTGTCCACTAGTTATGCCATCAAGTTCGACCGGAGGCTTCGGGTAGGGAAATACCGTTTCACCACTTCATCCCCCCCATTTGGAAGAGGAAGTGTCAACCCTTCTCTCCAAGGGAGCCATCGAGCGGGTACCACCGACCAATTGAGACAACAGTTTCTACTTGAGGTACTTCGTGGTCCAGAAGAAAGACGGAGTACTCCGCCCAATTCTGAACTTGTGTCGCCTCAACAAGTGCATCCATACCAGGAAGTTCCGGGTGATGACCCTCCAGACCGTCCTTTCCCTCATCAACAAATGGGATTGGTTTACGCTGATAGACCTCAAGGATGCTTACTTTCACATCAGCATCCTTGAGGACCACAGACGGTTCCGAAGTTTCAGGATAGGGAACTCTGTGTATCAATACCGTTGCCAAACATTCAGTCTGGCCACAGCACCAAGGGTCTTCACCAAATGCATGGCTCCGGTGGCTGCCTTCCTCTGCCAGAAGGGGATCAGGGTCTTCCCGTACATCGATGACTGGTTGATAGTCTCTCCCACCAGATCGTCCACCATTCGGGACATAGAATTCACTGTACATCTCATGGAGAGTCTTGGAATCAAGATCAACTTTACCAAGTCAAAGTTTGAATCTTCACAGTGAGTAGAGTACATTGGGGCGGTACTAGACTCGCTAGTGACCAGGGCCTTCGCCCCTCAGAAACGCTTACTGGACATTGCACAGGGAGTAAGCGACTTCAGGAGCAAGCCCTTCATCAGAGCCAAGAAGGCTCAGAGACTGCTGGGCTTGATGGCCTCAACCACGGCAGTGATTCCTCACACCAAGTTGAAGTGCAGCAGAACGTTGTGAGTTACTGCAGCAGAACGTTGTGAGTTCGATCCTGGCCAGGTATTATCTCAAGGTTGTCTCAGCCTTCCATCCTCCCGAGACACGGGGCGAAACGTAGACTTTGTTGATTTGCCACCGGCGGGGAGATGAAAGGGAGCCTGCCGTGGCCCGGAAGGCTCAGAAGCCGCCGCCGCCAGCGTTGCCGCGCTCTCCCCGCCCCTGCCATCGGCGGGGAGATGAAAGGGAGCCTTCCGTGGCCCGGAAGGCTCAGAAGACGCTGCCGCCAGCGTTGCCGCGCTCTCCCCGCCCCTGCCACCGGCGGGGAGATGAAAGGGAGCCTGCCATGGCCCGGAAGGCTCAGAAGACGCCGCCGCCAGCGTTGCCGCACTCTCCCCGCCCCTGCCACCGGCGGGGAGATGAAAGGGAGCCTGCCGTGGCCCGGAAGGCTCAGAAGACGCCGCCGCCAGCGTTGCCGCGCTCTCCCCACCCTGCCACCGGCGGGGAGATGAAAGGGAGCCTGCCGTGGCCCGGAAGGCTCAGAAGACGCCGCCGCCAGCGTTGCCGCGCTCTCCCCGCCCCTGCCATCAGCGGGGAGATGAAAGGGAGCCTTCCGTGGCCCGGAAGGCTCAGAAGACGCCGCCGCCAGCGTTGCCGCGCTCTCCCCGCCCCTGCCACCGGCGGGGAGATGAAAGGGAGCCTTCCGTGGCCCGGAAGGCTCAGAAGACGCCGCCGCCAGCGTTGCCGCGCTCTCCCCGCCCCTGCCATTGGCGGGGAGATGAAAGGGAGCCTGCCGTGGCCCGGAGGGCTCAGAAGACGCCACCGCCAGCGTTGCCGCGCTCTCCCCGCCCCTGCCATCGGCGGGGAGATGAAAGGGAGCCTTCCGTGGCCCGGAAGACTCAGAAGACGCCGCCGCCAGCATTGCCGCGCTCTCCCCGCCCCTGCCATCGGCGGGGAGATGAAAGGGAGCCTTCCGTGGCCCGGAAGGCTCAGAAGACGCCGCCGCCAGCGTTGCCGCGCTCTCCCCGCCCCTGCCACCGGCGGGGAGATGAAAGGGAGCCTGCCGTGGCCCGGAAGGCTCAGAAGACGCCGCCGCCAGCGTTGCCGCGCTCTCCCTGCCCCTGCCACCGGCGGGGAGATGAAAGGGAGCCTGCCGTGGCCCGGAAGGCTCAGAAGACGCCGCCGCCAGTGTTGCCGCGCTCTCCCCGCCCCTGCCATCGGCGGGGAGATGAAAGGGAGCCTTCCGTGGCCCGGAAGGCTCAGAAGACGCCGCCGCCAGCGTTGCCGCGCTCTCCCCGCCCCTGCCATTGGCGGGGAGATGAAAGGGAGCCTTCCGTGGCCCAGAAGGCTCAGAAGATGCCGCCGCCAGCGTTGCCGCGCTCTCCCCGCCCCTGCCACCAGCGGGGAGATGAAAGGGAGCCTGCCGTGGCCCGGAGGGCTCAGAAGATGCCGCCGCCAGCGTGGCCGCACTCTCCCCGCCCCCTTCTCCGGCGGGGAGACAAAAGGGAGCCTTCCGTGGCCCGGAAGGCTCGGAAGACGCCGCCGCCAGTGTTCCCGCCGCCGTTGCCCGGGAATGGGAGGCGGAAGAAGCAGACAACGCTGGAACCGAAGCCGCCGCCGTCGCAGCCGCCACGCTGGGCTGTCCCTCCCCGCCCCCTGCTACCAGGCGGGGAGGTTTAAAGGGCTCCCGGGTCAAGGGACTCGAAGACGAGGGAAGAGGGAATGTTGGTCCTGCCAGCCAGGAAGGAGGGGCAGCATTCTATCTAGGGAAGTTCTGGAGAACCATATAGGTGTTGTGACGGGCAAGGGGCGGTATGGCGGGTACCGTGGGGTGGGCCGCACTCGGGGAATGCGGGTCCGATGTTTAAGTGCGGTCCCTCATTCCAGCCCTTCAGGTACATCTCTGGGCCCTGAGTGGCAGATCCGGAGTGTCCCCGCCCTTAGGCTGCTGCTGGTGAATGCCAGATCGGTTTGTAATAAGGCCCCCCTAATTCATGATGCCATCCAGGAAGGGCCGGCCGACCTGGCATGCATCACCGAAACCTGGCTGACGCCTGAAGATGGAGTACCTCTTTCGGACATGTGTCCAGCTGGGTTCGGTATTTGGCACCAGCCTAGAGGTGAGGGGAGGGGCGGTGGTGTCGCCATTGTTGCCAGGGAGTCTTTGGGAGTTGCTAGGGCCACTGCTCCACAAGTGGCTGGTTGTGAGGCCCTGCTTCTACGGTTGGGCCCCAAGGGTCAGTTGGGGATCTTACTCCTGTACCTGCCCCCTTGCAGGGTAAGGGATGCCCTGCCTGAGCTCCTCGAGGCCGCCTCGATGCTGGCGTTGGAGTTCCCGAGACTTATGGTTCTGGGGGACTTCAATTTGCCATCGCTGGGGATGGCTTCTGAGGTGGCAAGGGAGTTCATGGCTTCCATGGCAGCCATGGGCCTGACTCAGGTAGTTCGGGGTCCGACCAGGGGCAGTGGTCACATGCCAGACTTAGTTTTCTTGTCGGAGCAGTGGCAGAGTGATCTGAGATTACAGGATTTAGTCATCTCACCTGTGCCATGGTCAGATCACTATCTGGTGACTCTTGACTTTCTGGGGGCGATACTTCATCGTAGGGAGGCAGGGCCGATTAAAATGGTCCGCCCTCGGCGACTAATGGATCCAGATGGATTCCAGAGGGAACTGGGGGATGTTCCTCTGGATCGGCTACACGATTCACCCGGGGCACTCGTCGACCTATGGAATAGGTCGACAACAGTAGCCTTGGATGAAATCGCGCCACTGCGGCCTCTCCACGCCCGGGGGATTAGGTCATCTCCGTGGTTCACAGATGAACTGCGTGAACTCAAACGGGCAAAGAGACGCCTAGAGCGCCGCTGGGCGAAGACCTGGGATGACTCCGATTGGACACTAGCTAGAGCTGCTATTAGGGCCTACCTAGTGGCGATGGGGGTGGTGAGGCGGCAATACTTCACCACCCTTATTGCCTCCGCTGATAATTGCCCAGCCGCCCTGTTCCGGGTTACCAGGTCCCTCCTTGGAAGGGGGAGATCGGTGCCCGGTTGGCAGGGTTCGGCTGAGGACTTTGCTGACCATCTGGTGGAGAAAATCGATCGGATTCGTTCTGGATTGAACCCTGGCGTGGACGGGGAGAGTCGGGGGGGGGGGGTGCCGGTGCACAGTCTTGCTGTACGATCTGGGATCAGTTTGATCCTGTTGTCCCTGATGAAGTGGACAGGCTCCTTGCAGCTGTTCGTGCCACTACATGTCCTTTGGATCCCTGTCCCACTTGGTTGGTGAAAGCCTCCAAGGAGGTAACAGGTGGCTGGGTTGGGGGGATAATAAATGCCTCGTTACGGGAGGGGGTATTTCCTGCACAGCTAAAACATGCCTTGGTGCGCCCCCTCCTGAAGAAAATGTCCCTCGACCCAGCTGTCCTTAACAACTACAGGCCAGTTTCCAACCTGCCCTTTTTGGGTAAGGTTTTGGAGAAGGCGGTGGCGCGCCAGCTGCAGAGTGTCCTGGAGGAAGCGGATTATCTAGACCCCTTTCAATCAGGGTTCAGGCCCGGGTATGGAACGGAGACGGCATTGGTCGCGCTGATGGATGATCTCTGGCGGGAGCGGGACGGGGGTTGTCCATCCGTCCTTGCTCTTCTCGACCACGGTATCCTTCTGGAACGGCTCGAAGGACTGGGGATCCAGGGCACTGTGTTGTCCTGGTTTTCCTCTTTTCTGGAGGGCCGTACCCAGTCGGTGTGGTTAGAGAGTGAGAGGTCCAGCCCTAGGCCCCTCAAGTATGGGGTGCCTCAGGGCTCTGTGCTCTCTCCTCTCTTATTTAACATCTACATGAAGCCACTGGGTGAGATCATTCGTTCCCACGGGGTGCGGTACCATCAGTACGCGGATGATACTCAGTTGTACATCTCGGCCCGTGGGGACCCCAGTGATGCTGTTGAAATCCTATCCGGATGCCTGGAGGCCATTGGGGTCTGGATGGGGGCCAATGGGCTTCGGCTGAATCCCAGCAAGACAGAGTGGCTGTGGATAAGGGGCCCCGTGTTATCCAGGGAATTACCACCTTTGGTACTGGATGGGGCTGCTTTGCCCCAGACAGACCCAGTGCGCAACTTGGGGGTTCTTCTGGACTCGCGGCTGCTTCTAGAAGAACAAGTAGCGGCTGTGGCCAGGAGGGCTTTTGCCCAACTTCGGGTAATTCGCCAATTGCGCACGCTCCTGGACCGGGGCTCCTTGCTTATGGTCACCCATGCTCTGGTTACTTCCCGACTAGATTATTGTAATGCGCTCTACATGGGACTGCCCTTGACGACCATCCGGAGGTTGCAGCTGGTCCAGAATGCGGCGGCCCGGGTGGTGATGGGGTGTGGGCGATATGCCCATGCCTCACCGCTACTTCGGGAGCTGCACTGGTTACCAGTTTGTCTCCGGGTGCAATTTAAGGTGCTGGTTTTGACCTTTAAAGCCCTATATGGCAGGGGGCCAGGTTATCTTAGAGACCGCATCGTCCCAAGAGTGTCTGCCCGTCCAACCAGAGCGGACCGGAGGGGCTCTCTAATGGTGCCACCAACTAGGAGTGCTCATCTGTCTAGCACCCGAAGGAGGGCCTTCTCCGTGTCCGCACCAACTCTCTGGAACCTCCTGCCAATAGACCTAAGACTCCAAAGTGAACTGCTGCCCTTCAGGAAAGGAGTGAAGACCTGGCTGGCAGGGCGGGTGTGGGGCCCAAATGGGACTATGGTGCCTGCCTGCTGGCTTTTATAAGAACTCTCTCTTCTTCCTTTTGTATAGTAGGTGTGATGGGTGGGCGGGATATGGTTTTTTTTTAAAGGGGGTGGGTTGTGGGTTTTTATAATGTTTTTTTATGTATTTCTAGAATTATTGTAATGCCGCCCTGAGTCGGGTTCCGCCTGAGTGGGCGGCATATACAAATATGATTATAAATAAATAAAAATAAAAAATAAGTTCTGATCCCTACAATCATGGCTTCTCCACGAGCTTGATCCGCTCGCGGAGAGCCAGTCCAAATGGTTGTTTCCATCTCCGGAACTGGTGGACCAGCTTGTGTGGTGGACAACACCACTCAACGTGGCTATGGGGAAGAACTTTTACCCTCCACAGCCATCTCTTCAAGTTCTGACTGACGCAAGCAACCTTGGCTGGGGAGCTGCTTGCGGGACTCTGACAATCAACAACACTTGGTCCCCTCACGAGATGGTGCACCATATCAACTACGTGGAGTTGCTGGCCATATGGAAAGCCCTACACTCCTTCGAGACTCTGTTTTGCAGCAATGTAGTTCAGATTGCATCCAACAACACCACAGCGGTTGCGTATCTCAACAAACAAGGAGGGACAAGGTCCACCACGTTGCTTTATCTGGCAGTGCAACTTTGGGAATGGTGCCTGGAGAGACACATCTTCCCAATTGGAGTCCACATCCAGGGCAAGCTAAATGTGTTGGCCGACCACCTCAGCCACCTCACCTTGACAACCCACGAGTGGGAGATGGATAGCGTGGTCTTTTAGTCCCTTTGCAGGGTGTGGGGGACCCTGAGCATCGATCGCTTTGCTTCAGAGTCCAACAGGAAATGTCACAGATATTGCTCCAGGGCGGCCATCGGCCTGAACTCCGAGGGCGATGCCTTCATGAAACGGTGGGATCAGGATTACCTCTATGCTTTTCCCCTATTTCCTCTGGTTCAGAAGGTCCTCACCAAGATGTACCAACAGCGGGCGAACACAATCCTCATCGCTCCAGCGTGGCCACATCAGCCCTGGTATCCACTTCTGTTGCACATGTCGTCGCAGTCTCGCACGTTGCCGGACTTGCCGACTCTCCTGCAAATGGAGACTCCACCACTCGGATTTGCCCAGTCTCCACCTCACTGCATGGAGGATAACCCCAGACTGTCCAGAATCTTGGAATTAGCAAGGCGCCCCTCTACGAGGAAGTCCTATGCCTCCAAGTACAGATGGTTTTGTGCCTTCCTGGATTCTCAGCAAGGGTCTTCTCCACAGCTGGGACTGCAAGACATCATGGCCTACCTCCTCCATCTGGCAGAGTCAGGCCTCAGCATTACCTCCATACGGGTCCATTTGACAGCAGTTGTCGCCCACTCTCCAGCTGGTTCACCTGCAGCTAGTGCTTTCCGTGACCAAACAGTGAAGCGTTTCCTCAAAGGACTATGAAACGCCTTCCCTCCGGTCAAGATTCCGACCGCACAATGGTCATTGTCTACTGTTCTGAATGCCCTCACTAGGACTCCTTTCAAGCCGATGGCTACCATGGACATTCGTCTCCTCACTTGGAAGACTGTGTTTCTGGTGGCCATCATGTCTGCTAGACGAGCTGGTGAGCTGGTGGCTCTGCGGGCGGATGCCCCATTCCTCAAAATTTTCAATGACCGCGTGGTGCTCCATGCCGACATCACATTCATACCAAAGGTAGTCTCCCAATTTCATATGGTTCAGACTATTTCATTGCCAACCTTCGTCCAGAACCCCAGCAACGCCCAAGAAAGGACTTGGCACACTCTGGATGTGAAGTGAGCTTTATTGTTTTACACCAGCAGGTTGTGTGAGTTCCGGAAATCACAGCGTCTGTTTGTTGCCTGTGGGGGAAAGTCTAAAGGTGAATCCATCTCTTCCCAGAGGTTCTCCAAATGGATTACGTCAACCATCTACCTGGCCTACGAGTCTGCCTCATTGCCACCTGCACCACATGTCAGGGCACATTCGACGAGGGTGGTTGCTACCTCCACTGCTTTTTGGAGGGCACCCCACTTGAGGACATCTGTAAGGCTGCCACTTGGTCCAGACCTTCTACATTTGTCCAACACTACAGGATGGACACCAGAGCCACTGCGGACACCAGACTTGGTCGTGTCGTCCTTGCCAGAGGGCTCCAGGTGCCTCATCCTGCCTGCCTGTCATCTTCATCATGGGATCATCTCATCCAACTGCCCACCGACCAAGTAAGTGTGAGCTTGCTAATCTCCCAATAGTGGGGATTCACAAACTATATGAAGGAGAAAGTTCGGTTTCACTTACCAGTGATAACTGTCGTTCCTTGAGTATATAGTTTGTGAATACACACTACCCACCCTGCCGCCCCTCTTGACCAGCATGGATGAGATCATTTGGTTTATCCTGTGCTAGGCTTAAGTATGGAACTGAGGTAAAATGGCGAACTGGCGCCTAAGGGTGGGTCTTACTACCAAAACCTTTAGCCAATCAGCTTTAAAGCCTCCGATCGATGTTCTGCGCAGGCGTATAACCCAATAGTGTGTATTCACAAACTATATACTCGAAGAATGAAAGTTATCACTGGTAAGTGAAACCGAACTTTCTTGGGTGTTGCAGTTTTAGACAGAAAACTATAGATCAAAAATATTAATTGCACAATGGAAAATTAATATACAATAATAAAATGTGCTGGGGGAAAACAATCTTTTGTTTGCTTAATTCTACCAGAAAAAGGTTATTACTAATGTAATCTAATGTACTATAATGTACTTTTAATACTTCCAAAAGGAACTCAGTGCTCAGCAAATCACAATTATTAGGGAGTTCCATTGAAATATAGAGATGCTGCTGAAGCTTTTATTTCCTACTTTTAAAAAAAACTGCCACAGTGTGTGCTCATAATGCTTGCCTCTAATATGATTGTAAGATTACCACTCCATAATTCAACCGTGATTCTATATGGGACTAAATGATGGCTTAATCGACATAGTCCAACACTGTTAAGAAGCCTAAACACCATCTCATTAATTTTAGCAGTAGCACTTGTCTAAACTGCTGAAAATGTTGCAAGCAAGGGAAATCTGCACTGAACCAGTCATAGCAATGACAATTACATATAGATACCACCCCACAGCCCCTAGAGCAGTGATGGAGAGAGAACCTTGGCACACCAGGTGTTCTTGGACTTAAATTACTAGAAGCCAAAATCAGTACTCATGTTGATCAGGGCTTCTGGGAACTGAAGTTCAAGAACACCTGGATTGCCAAGGTTCACCATCACAACCTTAGAGAATCCTCTGGGCAGTTCACAAAATAATTAGCATTTTGGTCCTCAACATGCTGGATACTCATTTTACTGACCTCAAAAGGATGGAAGACTGAGTCAACCTGTAGCTTGTCAGGACTAAAATCAAAGGTATCACTGCATAATCACAACTCATAAAACTGTGTAAACATAATTTTTGTGCAAGGACACAAGCTTCTATGTGTTCCATGGTGGTGGTAAAATCAACTGTTCAAATGCTTATATTAGCAACAAATAGATAGTAATCTCAGGCTCAGTATCTAGATTTTCCAGATCAACTGCATGTGAGCTACAACCTCTCCTGTTCAGGCTCCTCCATAAATGCATCATAAAGGGACAATGGAGTGCAATGGAATTAGCAGCTTCACTTTTCAGTGTATGGATGAACTGTATGCCCAGTTTCATCCATACATTTTTAGTCTGCATTTAGCACTGCCAATCCAGACTCTATCATGTATGTAACAACAATGACAATGGCGGCGGCGGTGACAACAACAACATGCGGTTACATCAATTCCTGAATTATGGTTGCACTTTTCTGTGTGTTCTAGGTACAGAGTATTTAGAAGTGGTTTATCATTCCTTTCTTCTGGGGTTGCCCTGTGACTGTACAGCTTGCCCAGGGCTACACAGACTGGCTCGCCTCCACAGAGGCATAGTGAGAAATTGAACTCCCAGCTTCCTGCTCCTCTGTGTTTATCAATAGAGATGGAAGCCCTTGCTTGTTTCATCCTCCTGCAGCAACATGCTTCTCTTGTCAGCAGGCATGGAAGTTTTAGTACAAACCACTGGTGATGCAGTGGTTTGTTCTAAATGTCTCATTTTACAAAGCAAAAAACAAACAAAACAATCAACCCCCTGCTCAAATTTGCACATTCAAATGATTTTGATAACTGGTACTTTGCTTAAGAAGATGAAGCATTAGATGGATTGTTTGCATCTTTGTTAACAATCACTGAGTCCTGTTGTGCATGTCTGTGTGCTGCTGCCGCCACCACCACCTCTCCTGCTCCTTCTTCTGTGTCTAGGCCAGATGTGAAACTGCCAAAATGAAGACACCTTTTTATTTATTTGTTGCATTGTTATACCATCCATTTGAGATATTTCCCACTCTGGGTGGTGTACATACAAATATTAAAATCACATAATAAAATACACAACAAATTAAAAAATAAACCATCCAAATAAATACATCCTAAAAAAAAAATAACTGGCTTCTGTGGGGACAGAGAATTAACTGACTTGTTAATTTATTGCTAAGGGGATAACATTCTGAAAGGCTTCCTTGAATAGGAAAGTTTTAAATTGTTTTTGAAGATATCCAGGACCTGGTGCAGCTCCACCAGTAGTGTGTTCCACAGCATTGGTGCTGCCACCAAGAAGGCTCTATTTCTAATTATAGACTTTCTAGCCATCCACGTAGTTGGCACCTTGAGCTACATAGACTGTGACAAATGGGTGATGCGGGGAGTTGTTCTGAGGGAGCATGCTTTGACATATAACAAGGTCCCAAACCATATAAGGACTTTTATGATAACACTAACACCTTGTATCTGACATGGTAGGCAGCAAGTAACCAATACCGGCCTGCCAAAATTGGGGAAATAGGAATGCCGCTGTGTTCTGGACCCATTGTAATCTCCGTATCAGACACAAGGGCAGCCCCATGTAGAGAGCATTACAGTAGTCAATCCATGAGATTACCAATGAGTGGGTCAGGGTTATGAGAGATCATCTATCCAAGTCGGAGCATAACTACACAATCTGCCGGAGCTGGAAAAAAGCAGCTTTGTACACCACTGCTATTTATTGTTCAAATGGGTCCATAATGAACCCCAGGTTGCAGACCTGGTCCCTAGGAGTAGGAGTAGTTCCACTGAGGGAAGGGTAAGGCTGCTGTCAGGGGGGGCACAGGGGGTGGCTGCTGTCCCGCGCCCAGAGCTGGCAGGGGCCCGATGGCGTTATGTTAATTTTTTTATTAAAAATTCATTTTACATTTTTATTTTATTTTATTTTCCTTTTTTATGCACGGTGCGCAGCACCACTGTGCATGCCTGCCACTGCCAGAGAGCTCTGCCTCCTCCCAGAGTGGCATGGGTGTGGCTAGGGGAAACTTGCTGGGGCGCTCGCTTTAGGATTCATCTGCGTCTGTACTTCCTTTCTGCATGCGTGCGCGGCCTTCGGCAATTGCTTCCGCATGTGCCTCGCTGAAGGTTCCTGGAGGAAGCAGCCCCAGTGCACGGTCTCTTCCGGACCAGAACTGGTGCGCATTGTGGGCTGAAGCCTTGACCACAAGGCGCGCTGCACCAGGCTCGGTCTGGAAGAGACCGCACACACCGGGGCTGCTTCCTCCAGGAACCTTCGGGCTTCGGCCCTGGACAAGCGAGGCATGTGTGGGAGCATTGCCAAAGGATGCATGCAGAAAGGACATACAGCTGAGCCTAAAGAAGTGTACGCCCCAGCAAGTTTCCCCTAGCCACGCTGCTCTGGACAAGGCAAGCAGCGGCAGCAGGGCAGTGGGTGGGTTTGGTGTATGCGAACCAAGACACAGGACACAGCCTCGGGCTGGGTTAACTCAGGTTTATTGCATCGTGGGCAGAGGGAACATGAGGTAATGGCGGATCGATAGCTCTTTATATACAGCAGTAACACATTTGAACGTGGTGCCATGGTAGCCCATTGGCTACTGTCTGCGTGACGTCATTGCAGGTCACGCCCTTCTTGTCCAGGTGTAGGTGGTGGCGGGAAAACTTCCCGCGCTGTTGCCTTTGATGAGTTTGGACCAAGAGAGCTTGGACGCTCGCTGCTGCCAGCTGGTGGTCATTAGCTCGCGTCCTATTACAGGGTTTATATGATACAGCTGAAAGGTTACATTGTTGCTATAGGCAAGGTTACATTGGCTCAGATACATTGTAATCCATGTGTACAATAAAAACCATCAGAACACAACACCCCTCCCCCCTAGGACGAGACAAAGTCTCGAGCCCACACTTAGCACACTCCCCCCCTTAGGAGACAAAGTCTCTCAGCCAAGATGGCTTATTTCGAACACGCTGGGGTCTCGATGCGGGCTGCCACTCCCCGGGTTTGCTACCTTCTCTTTGTCCCCTGGTTTCCTGTCCTGTAATATGAGAGGGAGACTCGTTAGTGACTTTCCGCGGCTCCGCGGCGTTGCTGGGGGGTGTGCTCTTCCTTAGGGAGGAACCGGGGGCACTGGGGGCTAACGAAAAACCCCTCTTCTCGCTTGGATGGGTGGGGGAACACTCCTGAAAACCCCCCCGGCTCGCAAAATCAAACTCAAAATTACTATCGGGGGCAGCGGTCGCGAACTCCTCTCCCCCTTCCCCGGCCCCTGATAAAACTGGCGTATCAAAAGGATATGAGTCGGGGTCGCTGCTATCAAAATGATATGAGTCGGGGCCGCTGCTTCTGCTTCCTTCCCCCCTTGTTCGGGACTGTGGTCCATTGCCGTCTCCCCCTTGGGTTAAGCGGGTGGGGGAGAACCCTAACGCTGAATCCTGTTGCTGAGCTCCACTGACTGGCCCACTCACTCGGTGCCTCAGTTGGTCTGCGTGCCTCCTCCAGAGGAGGCCGGTGTTAGTCTCGACCCGGTACGATACTGGCCCCGTCTGTTCTACAACCTTCCCTGGTACCCAGGCCGGCCCTGCGCTAGAATAGTTCCTGCAGTGAACAGGGTCCCCGGCGGCGAAACCTTTCGAGACTGCCAACCCTATGTTTTTCCCTTTATCCTCGACCCTCGTCGGGTCTAGCCTAGACAGGATCGTGGTCAATTTTCGCCGCATCAAGAGCTCCGCCGGCGAGTAGCCTGACGCTAAAGGGGTCACCCTATACGCTAAAAGGAACTGGCATACCTGGTGATTCAGGTCCCCCGGGCCCATGCGCCGCAACGCGTCCTTTGTTGTACGCACTAGGCGTTCCACTTGGCCATTCGTGGCCGGGTGAAACGGTGCGGATGTGACATGCCGAATGGCGTTCGCCTCCATGAATGCTCCGAACTCAGCGGAGGTGAAACAACTAGCGTTATCGCTGACTAAAGTGTCGGGTAAACCGAACGTGGAAAAGACTCTCCTTAGCCGGCTAATTGTCGTGGCGGAGGACGTGCTCTTTACCGGGATAACCTCCAGCCACTTGGAGAACGCATCTACCACCAGGAGAAACATGGTTCCTCGGAACGGGCCAGCGAAATCCACGTGCACCCTGGACCACGGCCCCCTTGCCGTGTCCCACTCCCTATGCGGCAGACGGGCCGCCTCAGGTCGGGATTCCTGGCAAGCCTCGCAAGTGCCGACCATGTGCTCAATGTCCGCGTCCAGCTGTGGCCACCAGAAGTAACTCCGGGCTAGCGCCTTTGAACGAACTATGCCCGGGTGGCTGACGTGCAGCAGTTCGAGCACCCTCGTCCGCAGGGGCGCAGGGACCACCACCCGTTGGCCCCACAGAAGGCACCCCCTCTCTAGGGACAACTCAAGCTTTTTCCTAAAGAATGGGTCGAACTCTGTACTCGGGGACGAAGCCGGCCACCCCTTCTGCACCCATGCACTGACTTTCTCCAGCGTCCTGTCCTTGCCCGTCGCCCTAGCAATGTCGGCTGGTACTAGTGGGGGTGCGTCTAAAACCTCAATTAGCAACACCTGGCGGTCTCTTTCTGCTCTCGCCTTTTGGTCCGCCGACAAGGGCAGAGGGGATCTCGAGAGCGCATCAGCATGGCTGATCTCCTTTCCGGGCCTGTACTCCAACTCATGTTGGTACGCGTTGAGAAAAATAGCCCATCGCAGCATCCTCGGGGACAGGATCTGTGGCGTGGGCTTGCTTGCCGTGAAAATTCCTAACAGCGGCTTGTGATCGGTCACGATTTTGAACGGGCGGCCATACAAAAAATCGTGAAATTTTTTGGTCCCCGCTACTATTGCTAACGCTTCTCTGTCGGTTTGTGCGTAATTTCGCTCCGCTTGGGACAGGGACCTTGAGTAAAACGCTACCGGGGCCTCCCTTCCGTCCTCCAACACGTGGCAAAGCACCGCCCCCACCCCCACTGGGGATGCATCACAGACTAGGACCACTGGCCGTTTGGGGTCGAAATGCGTCAGGATTGCCTCAGATGTTAGGAGTTGCTTTAGCTCCTTGAACGCCCTCTCGTGCTCGTCACCCCACATCCATGGCTCCTCCTTTTTAAGTAACCGATGGAGCGGTTCGGCCACGGACGCCTTCCGCGGGAGGAATGTATGGTAAAAATTGAGGAGCCCCAGGAAAGACTGCAGCTCGGTTTTGGATGTGGGGCGAGGGGCCTTTTTAATGGCTGCTACTTTGGATGTAGACGGCTTAATCCCCTCGGGTGTGATCCGGAAACCTAAAAACTCGACCTCGGTCTCGAAAAAAACACATTTGT